>CM071950.1:11397500-12070000 GCA_036784905.1 Acrossocheilus fasciatus
GGTTGGATCTAGATCCAACTCCTCCCACCTTAAATTTACCTAAACCTTCCCGTCTCCACCCCCTCATTCCTAAACCCACCCATCTCCACCCCTAAACCTACCAATCTCCACCCCCTGGATGTGGATCCAACCCCGCCCCCTGGATCTTTGTTCTGCAGTGAGGGGCTACTGGAAAAATGGTTGACAGCAACAAGTGTGCTGCACAAGTCCTGAAAAGTGAAACCAAAACTTTTCGATCGCCCCAGGTGACTGGACTCAGTAAACCTCACCCTCTCCATGTAATCTAGTGGGACATGAGACAAACTAAATAATCAAATTAGACTTCAGATATTATCCCTCCACTGAAACCAGTGCTGCACTTAGGTAAAGATGCTCATATCTCAATGACGTTACAATGACAGCTGTCTTATTGAAGCATTCTAAATATTCTAAATACATAACGCAGTGGATTTCTCTCTCAAACATTTAACTCTACATTGTCAATACAGATAGGCCTAGTAGCCTAACAGACTGACCCAAAGCAGTCAGGAGAACACTTAATACAGATTAATCACAAAGTTAATTCGGTATATGTTTTAAAGTGTGTACACATTTCTACCGAATGACTTTACATGTTCTGCCAAATTATTACCCCCCCTTTTTTGAAGCCACTACTTGATTGCCTAATCCCAACCTCTTCTCAACACCTAACCATAAACCTAGCAAGACTAGGGGGTAATAATCTGGCGGGGGTCAGAAATCAGTGCAACACCGATCCTGCACATATGCTGAACTCCTCCATCTGTGCTCTTCCACAGTTGAGTTTGTTTGTTTATTTATTTATTTACTGTAATGGCCAAAAATGTTTGGTAAATATGATCAAAGAAGGCTGTGAAAATTAATCTGCATTGTTAATCCTTTTGATCTTTTATTTAAAAAATTCACAAAAATCTAACCTTTCATTGGATGAAAATAATTTAAAATGGGGGGAAATATCATTATGAAATGTTTTTCTCTAATACACATTGGCCACGATTAACGGCACCCTTTTATTCAATACTTTCTGAAACCTCCATTTGCCAGTTTAACAGCTCTAAATGTTCTCCTATAATGCCTGATGAGGTTAGAAAACACCTGACAAGAGATCAGAGACCATTGCTTCATCCAGAATCACTCCAGACCCTTTAGATTCCCAGCTTCTTCTCTTCAGTTCACTCATCTTCTACAGGGTTCAGGTCAGAGGACTGGAATGGCCAGCAGAAGCTTGGTTTTGTGCTCAGTGACTCATTTCTGTGTTGTTTTTGAGGTTTGTGTTTGGATTATTGTACGGTTGGAAGATCCAAACATGGCCCATTATAAGATTTCTAACAGAGTCAGTCACGTATTGATTTTTTTATCTGTTGGTATTTGATAGAATCCATGATGCCATGTATCTAAACAAGATGTCCAGGACCTCCAGCAGAAATATAGGCCCACAACATCAAAAATACAGCAGTATATTTCATTGTACACATGGGGTACTTTTTATCTCTGTGTTCACCAAACCCATCTTGAGTGTTTGCTGCTAAAAAGCTCATTTTTTAGTTTCATCTGACCATAGAAGCCAGTCCCATTTGAAGTTCCAGTCGTGTCTGATAACTGAATATGCTGGAGATTGTTTTTGGATGAGTGAGGAGAATTTTTCTTGAATCCCTCCCAAACAAGATGTGGTGATGTAGGTGCTGTTTGACAATTTTTTAAAAAGGTTTTCTGACCCTGAGACTCAAATATTTTCTGCAATTCTCCAGCTGTGGTCCTTGAAGAGTCTTTAGACACTCAAACTCTCCGTCTCACCGTGCATTAGGACGATATAGACACACGTCCTCTTCCAGGCAGTTTTGTAACATTTTATGTTGATTGGAAATTCTTAATTATTGCCCTGATGGTGGAAATGGGGATTTTCACTGCTCTAGCTCTTTTCTTAAAGCCACTTCACTAATTTGTGAAGCTCAATTATCTTTTGCTGCACATCAGAAATATACTCTTTGGTTTTTCTCATTGTGATGGATGATTAAGGGAATTTGGGCTTTGTTTTCCCTCCTATTTATATTTCTGTGAAACAGGAAGCCATGGCTGGATAATTTCATGTTCATAATCACTCTGGAGTGCTCAAAATAATGAATATGAATGGGAATATACTTCAGAGATATTGTACTCATAAGAATTTCTAGGGGTGCCAATAATTGTGTCCAACGTGTATTAGAGAAAAACATTTATTTCATAATGATATTTCCCCCCATTTTAAAATTTTATTATCCATTGAAAGGTTAGACGTTTGTGAATTTTTTTAATAAAAGATGAAAAGGATTAACAATGCAGATTAATTTTCAAAGCCTTATCATATTTACCATAGGGTAAATACCAAGGGTGCCGATATTTTTGGCCATGACTGTATTTATTTTAAATGCATTCTAAAAATGCAGCACTCACTTTCAGCTGTTAAAAAACAAGTTTCTGGAGATCACAGAGATCTTTGAAAACAAATTATACTAAACTCAGGAGTAAGTGTACCATGGTCGTAGTCGTAGAAATAAACGTTTACAACTGATGCTAAACTATCCCTGCATCCCAATGTGCATACTACCTTAAATAGTATTGAAATGACTAATATCGCATAGAATTTAGGATGGATAGTATGTCATTCACATTAATAATATAAACAGCTGATCATTTAGAAACGGCTAAATTCCCTCCACCCCAAGAAATAGGCCAATTATTCATAGGCTCCACCACAAAATACATAGGCCCATATATGCAAAAATTATGAAATCTAATTTCTTTTGATACATCTTTGTTTTAAAAAATAGGGTTTTCAAATAACTCAAAGTAGTGTAAAACTTTTTATTTGGAAATTAATTGGTATGTAAATATGATTTCAGAGGAATTTTTTTTTTCTCTCTAGCCATCACAATTCATTAACAAAAACATAAATTAGCTGATTATAGACTGATAGTCACCAAGTAAAATTAATAAAAGCAAAATTAATTGGCTAATATAAGATGATGTGTGCCAAGATTCATTCATCGATTGGAGGAGTTCAAAAAACTAAGTTGTTTAGAAAATTCAGAGGATTTTTTTTTTTTTTTTTTTGATTCTTTGATTCCAGAATTATTAACTAAAAACCAAATCTAATGATTATAGTGCCACATATTGTCTGATGGAAGTGTGTGAGGGTGCCAAGAGCAGATAAAGAATAATTGGCAAAACGGCACAAACACAAAGCACCATTAGTGCTTGGACTCCTGTCACTCAGAACCCTCGAAACGACTTTTCCTCAGAGCAGTTCAACACATCATTTCTCAGTGATTAAGAAAAGTAAAAATATAAATATGCATTTCTAAAAAACAAACAAACAAACAAAACATGCTGCTGCTGAAAGGAATAGCCTAAGTTAATTTTAAATAATAGGATATATGCCCCCACTATTAGATAATAATGAAAACTTAAAGTTAGACTTCACCTGCTATCAGTTTAACAACATCTATTAATAATTTTATTATAAATATATAAACAATGTTGAGTGAATGAGTTGTCAGTATAATAAATATCTGACACATTGTTGTGGTGTTGACTGATAATGAGTGACAGTTAAAACAGATATGTTTGTGTGAAATTGAAAAAGACAGGAGATGCTCTTAACCATAGTGAAAATGCCTCTTAATCTCTTTAACTCAACCGTCCACCCACCCAACACACACACACACACACACATACAAACACACGCGCGCGCGCACACACACACACACACACACACACACACACACACACACACAAACATATATACATGCTAACATACAAAAATCAAGACAAAATACTTTTTTTGTCAGAGACATTGCTGTATATCATGCCAAGCATCTCTGCTCCACCTCCCTTATATCCATATGAAAATAAACACTGATAGATAAGACCAGATGATCAGGAAGACAACAGCTTGTTGTGTGTGCACATATTCAAACACTGGAGTATGTTCATTTTCCATCTTTCTGTTGTTCCCCTAAACATACCCCACAACATCACATTTAGATGAATTCTAGTCAGTATTCAGCCTGCTGTCACTTATCTAAAACAAACAATTGTGCCTTCTAGCAATTATATATTTGTTTGACGCGGCTCACTGATTTCTGAGTGCTGCTGGGACAGAACAGGCTGAAAGAACCGAATTTATTTTGCCAGAATCTATTCAACATGTTCAGAGGCTTTCTCTTGTCATGATTGAGTTATTGGGATTTTTCTCCTGAGATGAGAGCCATAGTTGAGATGTTGGAGATACAGTGCTTTCTTATTCAAGGTGACTTAAAGTTCACTTCAGAAACAGCAGCCATGGTGTTAAGGTAGATAACTGTGAAAGACTGTATTGTTGTTTATGCTCAAACTAGAAAACTGAAAGTTCACTGTAATTTCCTTTAAGTTCAAGGATGTTTACTGAAACTATCTCACCACAAAACTGCCACTCCTCTTCTCTTCCTGGGTGTTTTAAAAACTGCTCTTGCCTAAAAACAAATCTCTGGACATTTATGTGATTAAAAAGGGTTATTCTGTTCTCATCAACACTCTTCGAGTGTAGATCTTAAACAGAATTTGCAGACAGACCGCTTTACACACTAATAACTTTTAGTGTAAAATGTATTACAGTTTTTCTGGATTGCTAACACACTACTGATTCATTTGGCCCATTTTTCCAGCAAAACTCTACACAAAAACACCATCATTTTGCACAAGTTTAACCATGTTTTCATTTAGAAAACACACACAATATAATTAACTCAAGCATCAAAAAATGAACACAAACAGCACATGTTTATCCCTGTGTGAACATTCAGTAGCAAAACTGATGACACACAGGTCAGAATCTCAGGATGGTTATGTGATTTGGAAAATGAATCCTGGTAGTGGGAGACAAAGAGGAATAGGAGGAGAAAAGAAAAAATTAAGGCGATGAGGTCAAAGGTCGTTTGTTCCTGATGAAATACAAAGCACTATAGTTGACCATGTTCTTCTACATGGACTGACCGTGAGGGAAGATGGCCTACAGGCTCATCTACAAGGTTTCAATACTACTGACACATATAATATAATTACAGTACATAGCAGCAGTACTTCAGATGATACAACTTTCATTATTCTATGTACAGTAAATAATGTAGCACATGTTGTACACCCTCAAACTCATTACTGTTGAAATGATTTGTAGCCAAGTAGTCCTTACATCTACTCTATTTTTGCAGAACTGAGAGACGACTGTCCAGGGGAGGCAGAGAAGTCTTTTTTCAGAAGACTAAGAAACCGCTATAACAAATAAGGATACTACCAATACTGTAATGCAGTTTGGCTGAGGATGCTGAATGAATGAATGAATGAATGAATTTATTTATTTATTTACAGTAACTGACAGTATATTCCAGTGTGTGTTTACTGTGTATTCAGTTGTTTGGTCTTTGAACTTTTCTCTTCTAGTGCTTTTCATCTACTATAAGATCTCTTTACAGAAGTGTAATGAAAGTAAACTTTTCTTAAAGTTTATTTCTGAATTTTACTGTATCTGCACCGCTCTATTTATGCTGTATACTGTAACAGACATTGACTAGCAAAAGGATTCCTATTTCCCAAAAGGAGGTTTTTGTAACAGTGTTTTGAATAAATCTCACTAGTGTTCTCTAGACAGGAACGTAGTCTGAGTATTTGACATGTTTGTGTATCATCTGAGGCCAAAGTTTGAGTCTGACAAAAGAGAACATGTTTTTGACTAAACTATTTGATTTTGACCTGGAAGTTTGAAGTTTGCACAAGCTGGTGTGTCATTTTGAGATTGTGTTTATAGTTGTGAGAAAATGGTGAATTGTTTCATGAATTGTGTGTTAGCAGTAGAGAAAAACTGTAATATTATAGTACTTAAACGTATTTTATTTCTGTTAATTGCCCATGCAAAATGTAAAGTTTAAGGTTTTCATCTACGATTCAGATTTTATTTTATATTATTTAAGCTTTATTTCAATTAATGGAAATAATTTGAAAAAGCTTTAGCTATGAACACTGAGGTTCAAGAGGAGCCTGTTCATTTAATCATGTCATTTGCTGCAAACAGCTGTTCACTTTTAGTTCTGTTCTGTTTTATGCATTACTATCAAATGTGAACTTGTTAAATTATTATACAATAAACCATGTATTATACATACTATGAACAACATACTATATTTTAATATTATGCTCTCTAGTAATAGTACCATTATTCAATTCATGGCTAATAACTCATTTAAATAGGTTACATTACGTCCAGTACAACTGTTCAGAGCAGTTAAAGTCCAGCATCAAATGACAAGGCAAGCATTATGAAATATGGATTATTAATGACTGGATAAAAGCTGCTGAGCTCAACACACAGAGGCATTTGCAAATCGGTGCATTAAACATTCCTGTGCAAACACAGAGCTGTATTAACACCGCTGATGGTCCACTTCACACACAATTACAGGCTGCTTTCGACTGGGCTGTGCTGTGCATTTGCAAACCTCCCATTTTACTGCACTTCGGCTACCACTCAGTGCATTTTAAATGAGGACAATCAGTGTTTATAGACCATCAATATGCGTCACAGGACCCCCACGGAAGAGCACTGTGTGTCTGTGGCTGAAGGCAGCATCACATGCTGACTGGGGGTTTGATAAGGAAGCATTTAATTAAAACTGCTTCCCATAATGCAGTTTACTGATTCAAAGAAAGCTGCTAAAATGTGTGCTATTTTTAATAGTTTAATTGTAAAATGAATATTTTATCATCATTTATTCACCCTCATGTCATTCCAAACCTGTATGAGTTTCTTTCTTCGTTTGAACATAAAAGAAGATATTTTGAAGAATGCTGGTATTCAGACATTAACTTCTACAGTATTTCTTTCCCTATGAAAGTCAATGGGGACCAACAACTGTTTGGTTCTTCAAAATATCTTCTTCTGTGTTCTTAAGAAAGAAACGACATGAGGGTGAGTTAATGATGACAAAATTTATTAATTTTGATAATGAGGAATGATCAACTTTTCTGCATTTTAAAATTACAAAATGTTCCAAATTGATTTTGAAAGCCTAAAACATCATGTGGATAATTTTGATAAGTGTGAATCATGTTTGCTTCTGTTGGAAACTGTGAAGATATGTCATCAGATCAGTAGCAGGTCCTTTTAATATCATCATAAGCATTTCTTGTTTCACATTGATCCACCGTGTCACCTTTGACCCTCCTCACATTCTGTGTGTTAATCTCCAGCGGTCACTGTCTTTGATCAGCTGTATAGGCCTGTCTATTTCACCTCTCTTTCTTCCTCTTTCTAGCCTTGTCGTCTCCTTTCTGTCTCAGGTCTGTTGGAACCCGTTGGCCTCTACGCCTCCCTCCCAACAAACCCCCTACTCTTCTTTTTTCGACGCTCTCCTCCCCCTTCTCTCTTTTGTCCCTGCTTTTTTTCGTATTCCCTCCAGAACGCCAGCCTAAGGCTGAGTTATTTTCTCCCTGCAGGCCCATCTGTTCTCAGGAGACTCAGTGGGCAGATGTTCTTGCCCGTCTCATTCTCCCCCTCTCTCTGTCTCAGTGCCTCTCTTTCCCTCTCTTTCATGCTGACCTGAAAGCAGTGGTCAGCAGTGGTCACTTCATTGTGTCTGTGTGTGTCCATACAGATGGACTAGACTGAGAAATCTATCTGTGTTTTAAATAAAAGAAGTGTACTGAATGTGCAGTATTAAAAAAAAAACTTGCAGATAATATAATATTAATGAAGTAAAATGGCACTCATAGAGAGGACACTTTCATTATTACGTTTTCTTAAAAAATTCACTTTATAATAATGTCAAATTAAGTTTTACTTTAAAGTAGATTTTAAATCATTATGTTTTAATAATTGCTTGTCGTGCTTTAAAGAGGAAACACTTGAGTAAAGCACATTTAAAGCAATTGATTATCATTTTAACTGAAGCGTTTTATGCAGTATTACATTTAAAGTTAATATATTTGAAATGCACTGAATTGTGACTTCTCAGTTAAAAATGTGCAATTATAAATACTTAAATACATGACATTCAGATTTAAATGACATTAAATAGTTTTGTTTGCCATTAAGCAGTGCACTTATTTAAGCAGTTCACTTATTAACCTTCACTTATTTTAAACCATATTTCAGAGAAAATACAAGTAAATGTCAAATGATATATATGAAGCAATACCGTTTATTTTAATTGCAATTAAGTGTCTGAAAACATTACATTTAGATCAAATGGAAGTTTGTAAGTATATCATTACTGTAATAACTAAAGTATACTTCTATATGTACTGCATAAATGTAATGCATTTCACTTTTTATTTACAACAAAAAAAAGGTCAAAACTGCCTCTTTTCATTTTCATTCGCTAACCGCAACTGATTAAATGTATTCAACAGCTGTTTGACTTTGAGATCGTTACCAAAGGTCACTTAAGTGGCACACTCACATTTCTTACATCTTCAGTAAGTGAGGTGTGTGTGTGAGAGGCAGGTGATGGGTTTAGTGCATTCAGTTCTTCCCCAATGCATGTGTTAATGCACGACCCTTTGCACCATTTGGGCTTTGGGGTTTTCCTGATGGCTCAGGGTGGTAATGAGGCAGGTTTAACAGAAGAGGCCATAATGACAGAGCAATACACTCTCCACATTAGAGCTATGCAAATGCTTATATTCACACTCAGTCATTCACTGAGGCAGCAGTCTCAAATGCGAAAGTGTTTAGGCCAGACCACCTGTCACATCACATGGATGTGAACATTCACTTACACACAGACAAAAGCTGACATTTTAGGGGTTTCAAAGGGATTGTGTACATCATTCTATATATACCATTTCTAGATGTGACTCTAATTTGAGGGCTTTGGATCAGGGATAGAGCACTGTCTTCCTTTCTGAATGAGTCCCCGCTTTACTCTTTATCCAGGAAGTTCATTAAAGCAACAGACATTTTTAATGGGTCAACGCACTTGCACAATGCATTCATAAACTATTGTGTCGGGACCACCAGTTCAGCATTTCATTCAGAGATTAGTGTAGGTCCTTAAATATTATGAGAAATATATAATCAGGATTTCTTTATCTGCTTTTTTATGTAATTCAATTCCAAGTGATTACTTAGAACAAATTTAATTGAGCAGTGCACATTTGTTCTTTCTTGTACTAACACTAATTATATCAAGTTGTGTGTGAATTATTTCACAGACAGTTTAAAAAATCTCAAATTTACAGATTATATCAGTGCTGGAACAATAGTGTCTTAACTGAGGCTGATCTCTCCCGCCCTGAGGAACCACACATGTCCTTTTGTGAATCCTCACAGCAGGTGTTTACCTGTTAGCAAACGTCAGTTCGTAGTAAAACTGTCTGGGCAAGTTCTCTGAGATCCTTCAATACAAGCCTGTTCATCCAGTTTGACGTGAGACTTTTCCTGCTGTTGTTTAGTATGAATTCACTGTGCATTTTGAGACTTCAATATTTGTTATAATTGTTACCTTGGCTGGCTCAGACCTGGGTCAGTTAATGCATCCTTCCTGAATAAAAGCATCAATTTCATAAAAACAACAACAACAACAACAACAACAAAAGATATAACCTTTTTATTACATCCCTTTTAGTATGACGATGATTTTGGTTGTACCTGTCTCTACTCAGTATATATAACAGAAGAATGAAAGAAAAAAAAAGACTACAATAAAATGACTAAATGACATGCAAGTAAATCTATGAGCTTTCCCGTCCTATTCCCACAGTCCCATTGTGCTAGAATTGGAGGGATTCTGCAGAAGCAGAGGAGGGTGACTGGGAGGTTATCAAGACTAACAGAAACAGTCAGGTTGTTTCGTCTTTCTAATAAGGCTGTCACAGTTCATCCTTACCAAATGTTCAAAGAAAGATCTCCAAAATAAAACTTCCAACAGTACCACAGTTTGCATTAAATTCATACTGGAATTTGCCTATAGTGTGAACGTTATTGTAAAGAGCCCTAGTTTGAAGTGAAGGTCTTGTCCTGGAAAGTGTCTGTATATCCCAGCAATCTCCTCAAGCAATCATAAGGCTATATCTACTGTCTGGAGGGCCATGGCGTAGTTTGTGATGCATGTGTGAAGTGAGATATTGGATATATTTTGGGTGTGCACTGAATGGTAAGTGACTGTATGTTTTATCTCTTACAGCCTATGTGTTGGCCAACTTCATCTTATATCCTCACCACAAAGACCAGGGAAGGAATTTACGTATATTTTTCACTGCCTCATTTTAATTTATGTAAACACTCGCAAAGGCCACTTGTAGCATAAAGCTAAAGCGTCACCTTCCCCCAACATACACACAAACATATAGAATTGGCAACAAAAACAGTTTTGCTTTTAGTTAATGTTATTACCTTATCATTCAACATCCATAACAACTTACTTGTTTCGAGAAACATATTCATATTTTGGTAATGGGCCACAATATTCGCAATAATAGATTCCTGTGTTCACAGTCAGCCGTTTTTGTTTTGCCAAATATGTGTCACTATCTGACAGTAGGCCTACTATTTGTCATGCAATTAATGTGGCTATGTAAATGTAGCCAGAATTTTAGTCATTAACATTTGTATTATCTCTTATCTTTAGGCTAATTTAAACACTGACAGCATCTATTTGGCATCTATGATTAGTTAAATATGAAAGTAGTTGACATGCATGCAGGGTAACCTGAGAACCTTTTTGTTTCTCAGCTTTTTTCAGGTTAAAATGTACATTTATAAGGGGAACTGTATATCCATTTTGTTTTTGATTTTTCATATTTTTAAATCTTTTTAACTTCACTAGCTTTCTATCTAAATTAATATATGAGGTAATGGAAACTACATGTATGATAATCTTGAAGCATACTTTAAAAATTATTTTAAAATAGTTTAAACTTATTTATATGGATGATGACATATCAAATAATTGCTGAAAATTCCATTTCAACTGCCTATAAGTTAAATAAATAAACCGCGGATAACTACCAGCACAAACATGTACCGAAAACAGACGTTTTACAAGCGTTTGTTTTGTGTTAAACAAACATATATTTACTTCTTTGTCCATGAGATTTGAGTGGTACGTTCCGCGCCAGGACGATGGCATTTGATTGGTTTTCTTGCAACTGAAGGCGTTACCAAGCTGCAGCTTGAACTGTTCCGCGGGAAAATCTTTCCTCGTTCCACATCTATACATTTATATCCCGCCCAATTTATGTAAACATAAAAGCCATTGGGTGAGTTTATTGAAGCGCTGTTGTTACCTTAATGTTCATTGGACATCAGATTTGTCTGTCATTCTTTGGACCGCCCACCTTCTCTCAGAGAACAATGCGGAAAAAAGAGGAAGCGCCTCCCATTGGTTGAATCAGATGTAACGGCGCTACTCATTGGCTACTCAGATTGCCGCTTGTGGACTGCATGTTTTGAACATAAATAAGAGCAACATTCAGCACTTTCTTCCTCAGCAGAGTTTGGAAAGGTCAGAGAGAGTGCGATCTAATCGGCAGCTCTCTGACACCAAATATCAGAGAAGATGGCTTTTTAACCTCCCCCCCTTTTTTATTATCGTGTCTTGTGTAATCTGGGGTAGTTATTATGCAGAATTCTGCAAGTTGTTCTCTCAAACCTAAATAAGATCGATTTAAGCCACTATCCGGGTTGCTGTGCGCTTGCTAACTTGGCTTAACACTTTGTCGTCTTAATCGCGCCTGACTGGATCTCATTTTCAACAATCATCCGACGATCCGCGTCCCTTCAGAATTCCCTTCAATATCATGGATTTTGATATTGCTCCAGGCGACATCAGCCCTGTAAATGACCCGTTCAGCGCCGGGCCCGATGCAGTCCTCAGACCTCCGCGGCTCTCCTTGCCGGAGATCGGGGCGAGGGGCTCCCCCTGCGTGAACCTGGCCTCCCCCGGACCCATGGCAGTGCTGTCTCCTGTGACCAACCTGGCTCTAAACATGAATAATCTCGCTGTTCTCGGAGGGTGAGTGAAGCTGGGCTATTTTTTGGTGGCACGGGTAAAAAAGTAAACAACCGCAGAGCTACTTCCTGTAATTGTTTCGAGGCTGATTACATTATTGACTTTTTTTTTTTTTTTTTTACTACTCTCGTTATCAAAGCTTGGTGTATTTGTGTAATAGTTTAAACCATTTATATAATGCAATACATTTCAGTTATTAATTTCTTTGCTTTGACGTTTTGATGTAGTCAATGTGAGACACCGAAGCGGAAGAAAACTCTGCCCCTCCTGAAGATCCCTTCCTTCGGCTCTGATGCTTCTTCAGATGCAGGTTAGCTCGGAAAACAGGCATTTGTTTTCCTGTAAAAACTTGTGTTTGTGTATGGCAAGCCTTTTAAGCTTTTATCTGTCTATTATGTTACTACCACTTGCTTTTGATTAGTAAGCAGTTAAATTAAAAAGTCATGTTCAATTACTGAGCTCTTTTTAGTTAATGCTAACGTTACTTGTTCTTTTGTAAACTATATAACTTTTCTGGTTAAGTTATTAGTGTCCATTCCAGTTGTCATAGTGTTACATGAATAGACACTTGTTTCTAGTCAGAATGGCCAATGTCACCTCATTAGAAAATGTAACAGGGTGGTGATTGTATGAATTTGTTCAATGTGACAAGTGCATTTATTATTATTATTATTATTATTATTATTATTTAGAAAGCATCCACCCTGTAAACGTAACCTTCAGTGGGGTGTAAGCAGATCGCATAAAAACAGTTTGTTTACAATTTAGCCACAATTTGCCAAAACGTAAAATAGTTTACCCAAGAGTGTGTTGGATTGGCGACTTTATAAATCATTAACTTAATTATATTTTTAGAAGCAAGATGAAAAGTTTTGCTAGTAATAACCGATTTTGTCATAAAAATGAGCAATTGTAAAGCATTATAGTTGCGTGCAATTGGTCACTAGTAATGAAATTAAGTGTTACTAACAAAAATGCATTTTGAGAGGAATGTTAAAGCGTGCCATACAGTTTGTGTGACAGCAGGTCGTACCATTTGGAATGTGAGCAGCGATCTTTAGGCTATAGTTTAGCTCTGCTGTATTATTAACAGCTTGTGCAGGTTCTCACCTGTGTGTCCTCTCCACAGGTCTTGGACTGGATTCTCCCAGCCCTTTGGATGCTCTGGATGCTGATCTGAAGTGAGTATGATTCTTCTGCCTGTTGGTCGTAATATCTGACATGTGAAAGAGAGCTTGGCTTGAGGATTATACGTCTAATCTAGTCTCTGCCGTTAGATGAAGCGTACATATGCTCAGCGTGTCTGTTTTTCATGGATTAGCTGAGCATTTGCTGGCATCCATCACAGATCACACACACAAAGTCACTGGATGTCTGAGCCACACTGCACATCCTGTTATTAAAGCAATGATTTAACTAAGAATGAAATGTGAATAACTTGTGTGAGTAAATGACAAGGATGAATTTCTTTTGTGAGGCATAAAGTGAGATTTTAAGCAGAATGACATTCAGTTTAATTGAATAAATTAGAAATATTTATTTGGGTAAGCTATCATTTTAAATTCGCAAAGGCTCAGATATAGTATTATTCACCCAGCATGCATTAAATCTGTGTACACCCTGGCTCTCTGTTAATCTACGGTCTGTGAGACGGTTCTCCTTTCCTAGCCATTTGGTGTTGGTGGGAATCCATTTATCTGCAGCCAGGCCTACAGCTGTTTGGGTTCCTCACACATCAGTGTGTGTGCTGTGTGGCTCGTTTCTGAAGGGGGCTGGGTGAATAGTGGCACGCTTTTCATGCCCTGTGAGAGCAGGCGTCCAAATAGAGTGGTAATATGTGTGTGTGTGAGGTAGCCAGGGTTACTACAGAACCCCCTTCTTAACTCTAATTCCTCCTTTTTCCTATGCTGTGAAAGAGCCACACTCCTTGCCTCCTCCCCCTCCAAACCACCATTCACTCTCTCCCCCTGCTCCCCTCTTCCAACAAAAGAGGCTTGCAGAGGGGGTTAGCGTTGTGTGGGCATATGGTAAATTAGAAGACCCCCCCCCCCCCCCCCCCAGTTCTGCTGAGGGCTGTTTTGCATACAGGTGGGCATCGGTGTATTTGCTAAATATAGAGTTGTGAGGGGCCTAGTAGTCTGATAGATGAATGATGTGAATTGTCGTCTGGGCTTGTTTGGTTGGAGTGGGGGGGAACTTTGAATACACTAGGAACTGTTCAATAGCATTTTCTTTTTCATCACAGGTTTGAGAAGGCCATGCAGGATGCCACACGAGCAATTAATGAGTAAGTGGTCATGCACTACAAAGCAGAGGATGCTTTGTCTGTGAAATCTGTTGTATTGACTTGGGTTTAATCAAATGTTCTTTCTGTTCATACAGAAAAATGCCCATTCGCAGGATACACTCTTTACCAGTAAGTTTATTCTTTTTAAGAAGTCTCATGTGTTTGCCAAGACTGCATTTGGAAGAAAAATTAGTAGTAATATATTGATATAATATTTTAAAATGTAATTTATTTTCATCAGCCATTACTTTAGTCTCTAGAAATAATTCTGAAATACTTTTGTGCTACTTTAATATGTTTGTGGAAACTGTGGTACTTTTTTTACAGGTGTTTTACTGTCACTTTTGATTTGCTTTATTGTGTCCTTGCTAAATTTGTGTTAGTCTAACTGACCCCAAACATTTGAACAGTAGTGCAAGCATAAACCTAAGATTATTATTATTTTTTTTTTCTTTGTAGCTGCAGTTTTTGGGCCACAGTCCCAATTTGAGAAGTAAAGAGCCAGATCCCTCGCGCTATGGAGTGTGGACTCGTGCAAATAGCAGCGACAACAAAGAGAACCTGGCTGAGGTGTGTGTTTTGTGTCTCTAGTTTGTCTGGTTCTGGAAGCAGTGTATTGACGTATTCATGCTCAAAATTGACCATTAGAAGTAGCTTTTTGAGAGAGTGAGTGCTATACTAAAGGATTTGTTATTAAAAGACTCAATGGAAATTCAAGGGAATAACTGTCTTTATTTTTGTTTTTTTTTTCAGGAGAATTTTGAGTTCAAGAAACCTTCCATGCCGGCATCGCGCTGCCGTACACGGTCCACTGGAGGTACCAAGGATGCTTTTGCCGGCCGACCCAACTCTGCTCCTGCTTTAATGGTACAGCATACAGAACCTGTAGAAAATGTAGTTCTTACAGGTTTAATTTCGATGTTGATGTAACTTTTAAAAGCTTGGATTTTCCTCTATTCTCCAGCTTTCCCCACCTTCATCCCATCAGCTCGACTCTTCAGATGAGAGCAGTCCCTTCATATTGCGCCGCCCCTCTCTCTCCTGTCTCCACGATGATGATGATGACGACGATGATGGCTTCTTAGAGGGGCTTGATGATGTGGAGGTGACTTCTCAATTTGCTTTTGTTTTATTCTTATGTGTCTTTTGATTTGTAAATAACCATAATGCATTTGTTTGTGTAGAATGACTCTGAGGTTCCTCTTGGAATGGACAGTCTTCTCACAGCTCCTCTGGTGGCTAAACAAAGTACTGACAGTAATTATTCGGTATGCTGTTACACTCTTTATCTCTTTTTGATTTGTTTTTTATGGTTATTGACATAATAGTTAACAACCAAACCCACTTTATTGCGCTTAGCCTGTTGTTCGCTGCCGTCCACGTGGGTTGTTCCGCTCTCCCTCTATGCCAAACCCCGGAGGGCGTGTCCCGCTAAAGAGACCCGAGAGGCCACAAGATGAGAACACGCCTGTCAGAGTGAAGAGGAGGCGGAGCCTGGCAGGGACACAAGTTGCACCCACAGAACAGGAGGATGTTATGCCTCATCAGGTCAGACCTCACTGGAAAAATGGCAACCATAATTTTAAGTTTCTTATTTGGGTCTAACTTTGATCCCTTCCTCTTACAGGTTCAAAGGTCAAAGTCGTTTAATCACACACAGATTGAAAGAATGTTGGATACAGATCCCAGTAATGTGATTGGAGATTTCACCAAGGTGGTTATTGCATTTAGTAGTAATTACATATGACACACTCACACACAAAATCTATCATAATATTAAATCAAACACCATTTAAAAGCATTCATTTGTCTTTTTAAAGGCTCCTGCGCTACCCATAATTGAAGGAAGACACCAAGATTTGAAATACATCACTCCAGATATTGTAAGTTTGCACACATTAACATTTAGCATGCACGTTTCAAATGCAAGCACGCAAAACAAGCAGTTGCACGAGTTGCATGCCGTCTGTATGAAGTCTGTGCATTGGCACCTTTCCAACATCCCATTTTCTAACATCCGTTTCTGTATTTTCAGATGGTTAACGCAATGAAGGGCCAGTACAGCAATCTGGTGGAGAGGCTGTTTGTCATCGACTGCCGCTATCCGTATGAGTATGAGGGTGGCCATATTAAGGTTAGGATTTAATTAACCTTGACGCAGTTGCTTGCTGTCGTATTTGTGTGGGGCAAATTTTGCTGACTCCTGTTTGTCCTCCTTTCAGGGTGCCCTTAACCTCCATCAAGAGGAACAAATTGAAAACTACTTTTTAAAGAGTCCTATTCTCCCAGAATGTCCCGAGAAGCGTGTCCTACTGGTTTTCCACTGTGAATTTTCATCTGAACGTGGCCCACGGATGTGCCGCTTCGTTCGACAAAAAGATCGAGATTTGAATGAGTACCCCAACCTCCATTACCCTGAACTCTATATCCTGAAGGGAGGCTACAAAGACTTTTACCCGCTTCACAAGGTATGTATGCTTTCACAGTTTGTCCTTCATTTGAGTTTTCCTGCTCTCTTTGCAAGTTTATAATGCATGCGTTTTTTTTTTTTGCCCTCTGTAGTCTGTCTGTGAACCACAGGCTTATCGGCCGATGCATCATGAAGACTTTAAAGAAGACCTGAGGAAGTTCCGCCTTAAGAGCCGCACCTGGTCTGGAGAACGCAGCAAGAGAGACATGTACAGCCGGATCAAAAATCTTTGAGCCTCATGTGCTCACATTCCCTCAGCATTGTACAGCCTTTACTCGCTCATATGCTGCCCTCACATACGAGACTTGGCAGAGACCTGAAGACGTGTGTTTGTTGGGACCAGTTGTTGGTTTTCAGGGTTTTGTATTTCTATAGTACCACAATGTCAAACGAGGTTGAGAGGCTATTGCGTATCTCTGCCCGTTTGGTTTGATCTTATAACTTTTAAACTGCCATTATTCACCACCCTGATCTCCCTTTAGAAACACACAGCTACATGTCACTGTCATGTATTACACACACACACACACACACACACGTACACGTACACGTACGTTTTAACTAACCTGTATTTTTACCCCCACTTTTTTTTTTTTTTTTGGGCCACTGGCCTGTCCTAACTTGTATGTCGGATTAATTAATGACTATTTTAACTTGCTCACCCCTCCGAGCACTTTTTAAAAAATTTTTTTTTTTTTTTTTTTTTTTTCCCCTTTTAATTGTTGTGGTGATTTACGTGGATTTATGCATTCATTTTGCCCCCTCTTTCTCACATCTGGTCAGTTGCCCAATGGTAAAGCCGTGATTACAGCTAGAGGACTAATTACATTTGTTGTATAAATTAGTTTGTATTTTGAATGTCACAATTATGCAAATTCTCATATCATAAAATAATGATTCTCACTTTTGTATGGATCTCTTTTTGTTTTGTTTTTTTGTTTTTTTTTCTGTTGACAATGACCATATTGCTTTGAGTGTCCTGGTTTGACTTTGGAAATTGTGAGCATTCTTTTAGGGGGAGCTAGCAATATATAAAAAGTGTGGTGTGTCTTTTTTTTTTTTTTTTTTTTTTTTCTTCCCTCACTTGGCCGACAGCTTTAACTCAGGGACAGGATCCTGAATTTTTCTGCTGCTGGTCAGCAAGTGATGACCACATCAATGTTCACCAAAATGTTCTGAAATGAGACTTGGTTCTATTTGTAAACCAGTGACAGTTGAGAGTTTCAATTCTCACTCCCATACAAGCGTTTTGTAAATTGTATCTTCCTGAGTGTATGTTTTATTGGTCACGTGTGACTGAGAGGCTGGTTTATGTATTCATGAATAAACTTGGAGTTCGGGGTAATAACTCTTTGCTCAATCATGTCTTGATCTCTTGGATCTGTGTGCAGTTATTCACTGGCGTAGGGTGGTTGAGTCACTTGTTTTTCAAATATACCGGTCTAGCAGAGACCTTGAATGTGGTTAGTCAAGCACCAGCACGTGTCCCTGCACACATTTGCATTCCAAAGCTCTTCCACAGAGGAGGAGCCAACAGTTTCCCAGCCGTTCCCTAACATCCTGGCGCGTTGTCAGACCCGTTCCTGCACTCACGTGCAGTTAATGTTTGGTTAATGAGTAAGGGTGTTTTTGGGCGCTCATATCAGTTTGAGCAAACAAGAAATGAAAGTTTAAGTGTTTAAAATGTGTTTTTAAAGGTTTAACAAATGTGTTTACCACAGCATATACATGTGTATGGTAGAAGAGGTTTCAAACTGTTGGTTCAATGCCAAACATTGAGATATTCTGCATGCAGCTTGATTCCCACCAGACTAAATCAAATGTAGATCTTTCTGAGATAAACGGCGTATAACATAAAGCAGTAATTTAAAATGCAGACCACGCACAATCTGTTAAAATGTATTGTAAATATAACAGATGTGGCGTTAGACTTTCAAAAGTTGTTTGACTGTTGCTTAACATTTCAAGGCGAGACACTACAGGCAAAACTGTCTTTTCATATGATGGTCAATAAGCCAGATGATCCAGAGCTAACATTACAGTTTCTATATTCTGAAGGTTTTCACAGATGGGTTATTTATATATCCTTATACATTTGTTGACAGTATGCAGTGATAAAAGGATATATGCAAAATCCCCTCTTTGATTAACTTTAACATGTAAACAGAATAAAGCAAGAATTTTGAACCTGGCTTCATCTAATGCTCAGATATTTGTTTTCTGGAAATCTATGCAAATTTGTGTATATTTAAGAAGCTACTGCCTCATTCGTGCATTTAATCATCCCATTTCAGAAAATGTGTAATAGAAAACATATGTCTTAAGGTACTGTGATGAATCAACTGGGGAAATAAGAATAAGAGGATCTTACGCATGCTGAGTTTCCATTGTCAATGTGTTTCTGCTTTGCTAGCACGCTTCTGAATCTAAAAATTACCAGAATCGGCTGTAAAGGCTGGAGTATTGCCATCATTGTAACCACATCCTATCACTTTTGCAACTGCAAGATCTGAATGTGGCCTTGGTTTTTGTTTCTGCCCACTGTCTTCCTGTATCTTCAGGAAACCCTTTTTTTCATTCATTGTCATGCTATCAGTTTTGTCTCAGTGCTCTTTTTTCAGGGACATTGATTTTTCTTTTGTTCATGTCACAGTCTGATATGTGCTGGATATCAAACTGATTGTATGTGATGTGTTTACAGTATGTAAGCTGAATGTAGCAGGAACTGGGGGGAGATGTGTGTCCTCCTCCCTCATGGGTTAAGTGGGCATGACCAGCAGTTGTTAAGCAAAACAGCTGTCCTTTGTGTGTGTCTGAGCGCATGTGTTTGAATACGTCCAACTTAGTCTTCTGTCAATGGCACTTTGTATGCGTATAGACATGCTCCTTTGTTTAACATGTACACGTGTACAGTCAAAGACATTCAATTTTTTTCTGTCACTAGGGTGCATTTTAAAATTTGCATACCTCACAGGTACATAGATCAGACTGAAAAATGTACTATATCCTAAATAGTTAATGTAAGTTAGTATATTATAAAAAATCTTTTGAGAAAAGTTTTGAAAAACTTTGGTGGTGGCTCAAGAACAGTATACAGCACATTTAATAATTAACTTAAACATAAAAGTTTGTTTTGTACCATATTTTGTATGCAGCATGAGGTAAGGTCCCTCCATCAAAAACAAACAAATAAATAAATAAAAAATAAAAGTAAATAAATAAAAATAAAGAATAAAAAATATATAAATAAAATAGAAAAAAAATATATATGAAAAATATAATAACATACAAATAAAAATGGTACAGCCCAAGAAATAACATAAGCCCTTTCATGGCGGGAAGACAGGTAAACAATTTGTAATGCTGAGAGCAAAGCCAAACCATTGAACTCTTACCTGTCATGGAAATATAAATTGTAGACAATTTAGAAATTGAATTGAATTTTGATTATTGTTTATTGCTAAAGAGCGTATTAAAATCTTTCAAATCAACGTTTTAAACTGTATTTATGTCCCAAATATTACATATTACTTCAATTAAACAGAATATGTCTATGTATCAGTCATCCAAGACCGCCATCTAGAGCTAAAAAAAAGAAACTGCGCAAACTTGATCAGCTGATTCTCAGTCATGTGACCAAATACGGAAGTAATCATGCTGAGTTTGTCCACAATGGCATCATGACATTGTGACATAAATTTATTACAAAGTTTATTTTCTTATACGTGTTTTCTTCAGGTGTTTATATATGCCGGATCAGCTATGGTGATTTGTTTCTTAATCCACACGGTGTGTCCGGTGAGCGCGCTGTCCGCAGGTGAGAGTCGGATACTGTACGCGCGCGTGTTCGGACCGGAGACCGGAGACGGTGACTTCACACCGGAGCAGAGACGACTGATGCAGAAAGAGAAACTTCACGTGGTAGCGAGGTGTGATGAGCTCACGATTGTAAACCATTTCCGCCAAATTCTTACTCGCAATCAAACCAACAACTGTAAATTATTACAATAATAACTAATAGGAAATTTAATGCAAATGTTTGTTTCATCATCTTGTTTTAAAGACTGGGATAGTTCACCCCAAAATTGAATTCTATCATCATTTACTCACCCTCATGTCGTTCCAAACCCGTATAACGGACTTTCTTCTGTGAAATATAAAATATATTTTGAAGAACCAAACCAAACCGTTTTGGTCACCAATGACTTGTATATGTGGAAAAAAAAAATCTCTACATATTTATTGATTTATTTATTAGTCCATAGAAGAAGAAAAAAATCATACAGGTTTGTTTGGAACAACACTAGAGTGAGTAAATGATGACATAATTTATTTTTGGGTTGCTGTCCCTTTAATACCAATATCTGTATTAGCAACAACTGCAATAACAGTGGTATTTTGTCAGAAACAGTGGTTACTGGTACATATGTACCCAAGGGAAACAATGCTGTCTTTTTTCCTGCCCGTTTTCTCTCTGCCAGGCAGGTGAGGAGTGCTGTGTCTCTGAGTAGGGAGGCCTCGGGCGGTTTGTGTGTGGAGGCAGTGCTGGGTGAGGAGGCTGCAGCTCTGGGTGAAGCTGACAGCGGAGTGTTTTCCCTGGGCGATGCAGAGCTCTTTCCAGATCGTTGTGTTGTTCTGTGGCTGGGGGTTCAGTCTCTAGCATTCACTCTGGTCTGCAGATCACACGAGAACCTCCTGCTCGCAGAGGGAGCGCTTCGCAACATTGCACGTCACTGCCTGGAGGAGCTACGTCTGCTGGGACCTGGTGCCGAGGTGAGGTTTTTCTGGGACTAATGATTGTTTTATTAGGGGTGCTCAGTTTCTGTTGCTTATACATAGGGCTCCAGACTTAAAGGGGTCCTATTAGGCTCTTTTACAAAGCCTTGATTTTGTTTTGGGGATGTACTAGAACATGCTCCCATCACTGGTGGTTCGAAAATCGCATTAGTTTTCACATAATTTACATGATTACAACACCTCTCTCCCCAGCCTGAAAACAAACGGCTCGATTAGTTCTGGGTTTGATGAAGGCCCGCCTTCCGAAAAACGAAATGTGTTGTGATTGGTTAGCTGTCCCAGTGCGTTGTGATTGGCAAACAGCTTAGACGGTGTTTCAGTACTGCCCCGCCCCTGGCCAAAGCAGCAAGTTTGTCAGTATGCCATATCGATTCAGACCCCGAGAATATTGAACAAGAGGATCGCACAGAACCTTTGCACGCACGGATATTGCAAGACATATTAAATTATTGTACTTTAATTCTAACATCATAACATGAATTGCAGTGAAACTGTTATACAGTTGAATTTATTTATACCGTACTCCAGTGTTTCCCAGACACACTATTTGTGGCGACATATATATGCAAATTAATTCTCTGCCAGCAGGAGGCACTGTTGGAGTAGAGATCGAGGTTTCCCTGGTAACGCTGTACATAAAGCAGAGCTCCGCTCACAAACGCTGCTTTATCAGACATTGCATGCAAGATGAAATGAAAATGACATCCAAAATTTTCTGAAAACAGTCGTTCTCCTTCAGAAATACAGTGATATAAAAACACCAGCACCGGGTTTCGATTTTGAAACGTGCAGTGCTCAACCAAGCCTTCTCCCGCCAACCATTCGAATTTCTGTAGGCGGGATTTATTTTAATGATATTCTAATGGACCACCAGAAAACAACGCTGTAGTCCAAACCAGCCGTTCGTTGTAGTTCTTGAAAAGGGATGTTTTAAAAACGAAATATCTCTCTTTGGAGTGGACTTGTAGATCATTTTATGCCCAAACACACACTATACACTGACTAAAATTCAAAAAGTGAAAAAGCATAATAGGACCCCTTTAATGAAAATAAACTTAAAATGATTGAAAATGTTAGCAAAACTAACAATGACAAATCCAGCATGTTTTGTTCTACAGCTATGAGTAATAACTTACAGTTTTTGTAGTATCTTGTCTGTGTGCATGCATGTACATGTTTGTATATGTGTTGCATGTATGTTTGCATGTTAATCTGTTCACTGTGCTTGTGTGTTTGCATATGGGTGTAAAATACAGCACCAAAATTTAAATCTGTCCAATAAATGGAACGTGTACATTATACAGTTCAAAAGTTTGGGGTTGGGAAGATTTAAAAAAAAAAAAAAAAAAAGTTTTCTCTTATGCTCATTAAGGCATTTGATCAAAAATAAAAACAATAATATTATGAAATTTTACAATTTAATATATATATATATATGTATATGTATATGTAATTTATTCCTGTAACGGAAAAGCTACATTTTCAGCATCATTACTGCAGTGTCACTTGATCCTTCAGAAATCATTCTAATGTAGTGATTTGGTGCAGAAGAAATATTTCTTATTTCTATCAATGTTGAAAACAACATTTTTGTTGAAACATGGTATATTTTTTGGGGATTCTTTGATGAATAGAAAGTTTGAAAGAACGGCATTTATTTGAAATAATAATAATGAAAAATCTTACTGACCTCAAACACTACATGGTAAAAAAAAAAAGTATTATTATTATATATTTGAGTGACTGTTGTGTGAATGTATTTAAGTTGTTTGGTGTTTTCATTGTATCATTCCATAGATTCATACAGCCTAGAGTCTGAAAATTATTGTATTGCTTTTATTGTTACAGCTGAAATTGAACTTCTGTTGAACTCCCGCAATCTTATAAAGTACTTCGAGTGCAAGTTTTTCTTATGTCTGCTGGCCTAGTTTCTTCTCATCAAAAAGGCTAGCAGTGGGCACAATTGAAATGATAAGAATATACATCTCACTCTGTGTGAGAAACATGATAAGCTGTTAATTTACAATGTGATCAATACGTTTACAGAAAAGCAATCCAATGAGCTCAGGGGTATTTTCTGCAGAAATTTACTAAAGAATTATATTCTTTCCAATTACTGTATGAATAGGGCTGGAGTTGTTGTCATACAGTGAACAAGGACACGCATTCACAGTAAATAGGCAGATTGCCAAGCTATTGATTACTTGATGCTACCCTTTTTCTCTCTGGCTGACATAGCTGTTATTTTCAGGTGTTGCTGAAAAGTGATCGAATGGACGCATTGTTGCACAGACTGCTTCCCCATGGTCAGCTCGTCTTTCTCAACCACCGTTTTGCCTTCGCCCTGGATAAAGAGATAGCGAGCTACGTGAGCAAATGAAACCGCGTGTGTATTGGTATAAACATGAGCATTTTCCACATATTTAGAGAGTAATATATTAACTGCCTGATAAATCGAGGATGTTCTGATTTAAGAGATTTGGACGAACCACTTCTCCTCTGAAGGTGTAATGCATTCGAAAAGTAGAAGATTGCACCCACAAAGTGTTTTGTGAACTGTTTTTTCCCTTTGAGGAAACCAGAAGGCACATGTTCTAAAACTTTAATTGCAGTTTGACATCAGATTAGATGAAAAAAGGCCCAACCCACTCTAAAAAAGCAGCACAGCTTGTGATATATCGGTGAAAGATTCTTTAGAGCTTATTCAAGTAAAGCTCTTTACACATTTGATCTCAGGCAGAATGACTCTGGAGTACCTGATTAACTGGCCATAAATGGTCAATTGATAACATTGTTCATTGAGTTTCATGTTAATTAAAATCTGAATTTATTATTATTACTGTCTGGCTGGGTCAAAATAAAACCATTGCAGTATATATATATATATATATATATATATATATATATATATATATATATATATATATATATATTTGACTCTCCTCTAGAGGGCAGTGTTGCATTCTATTAATTGCTATATGTTTTGCTTTAGTCAAGTGCATGGCAATTTAAATAATCCTCTAACACTTTCATCTAAAATAATTCAGTAGTTCACAGCAGTGTGTCTGCCAACAGATCTGAGATGGCTGATTGACAAGGCCGTATGACGCCTTGATATCTAGGCCAACGGAGCAATCACGCAATTCCTGAAAATCCATTTTTAGCCTTCCTTTCCCCTGATTTAATAATGACGAGTTACCTCTGTCATCACGCTGTGCTGGGAATGAAGAGAGGGTGAGGATGTCCACTTATAGTAAGTGTGAGGCCAATCATATCTCACAAGTACTGCGGTTCAATATGTTGTCTGATGAGTGCGAGGCTTTTCTGGCTTCCTTGTGTCAGCTGCCTTATAGAGTAGTGATGGTTGGCATTCCTCTCGCATCGAGCATGACAAGAGCCCCATTATGGCCAAATGCTCTGTATCTGTGAAATGTTGTTTAGACACTCACATTGAAAGGACCTATAGCACATTACATGTCATCATAATAGCATTTGAATTGGGTAGCATGCGGTTAGTGATATCTCAAATCTCTCACTGCATTTCTGTAGATGTTAAACAATTTCACACTTTCAGGTGACAGCTTTCAGGGGGTCTATATTTGTATTTTTTCCACTTAAAATAACTGAAAATGTAGTTTTTCAACCAATTTTCACCTCTATCTCATCTTCTTAGAAGAAAATAGGAGTTTTTTGCTGCTATGCCTTTAAGGTGTCCATGTAAACACCGTTGCAAAATGTGCTGCACAATATGTTAAGATTTGGGACCTTATTAAAATGAACTTCACCCCTTTTTCCTTATGTTGAGATGTTTTTGTAGCCTTTGCAGAGCAGTAGGTGCTACACACAGCCATTATCCGCATAAACTAGGTTTTTCTGATTTTAGGAATGACAATTAAACATTGAATTATGAATGTGGGTAGTCATATGTTAATGAGTTTTGGTTTTCTGACATCAGGAATCTGCGAATTTTGGAAAAAGCCATTTTTGAATTGGGAAGGAATTTTTGTTTTTAAGCTATTGTATATTTTTGTGGTGTATTTTCATTCAAGAAATTATTGTGAACACAAATTACGTATTTACTGTACTACTAATTTGTTCACTCGTTTTAATTTTAAAATGAAGGAACAAATCAATAATATAGCCACAAATGAATATGACTATAGTAGTAATAATATCCCAACAACAGTAAGAGGTAATAATAATCCTAATATGTAGTTTTTACTTGCATTTTTTGATGCAATGTTAAAATAAAATGCGTCATCTTGGTGAGGCTTTGGTGTCTTGATTTTAGGTAGAATAAACACGGAATATCATAGTGCACTGCTCAACATGTCACAACGGCAAGGGAACTGTAACATGAATTCACTTTGGGACTAAAAAAAACCCAGAGAGGGAAGTTTGACTCATGATTTCATAAGTCCTCCACAATCCATTTAGATACAGATTCTTTTATTTGAGAGACATTTGAGTCACTCAGGGTATTAAGATATTTATAATACAGATTTTCTTTATAACTCTTTTTATTCCTCTCACAAACACATTAGTGTTATCTTTTCAAAACAGTAAATTTCAAGTAGGAGACAGTTTGTCCTTAATGGTTACTCCTCTGTTGTTCCAACTGCTTCAAACTGCGCAACAATATTTAGTGTGTTATTAATTCCAACATATTCATCACTCATCACAAGAGGTTCAAAAAGCCTTGGTTTTAAATGTACGCTTGCACAACACAAACGCAATTATTACAGAAATCATAGAGCGTTTCTTGGCACTTTTGGATCCACTTCAGCTGTGAAATCTGTTATTCAGCTGTCTGATGATTCTGTCCTAAATTGGGGAATATTTTTTTCTCCCAGGTCTTGATGAAAGCCTCAAGTAATCACATTTAAATTGTGCTTCAGTTTATGCTGAGTCTCAGCTCTAACCGTAGTAGTGTTATTATTACTGTCACTCTCTTTTACCCCTTCATAATAAAATGTCTGTCATTTAACAGGTGTACATTTTCCCTCTAGAAGAATTTTTTAAAATTGTACCTTCATTATGTTAAACCTTGCGTTACGGATATAATCCTAAACAGAAGTAAATTAAGTGTAGAGATAAAACTTGCTTAAACTCGAGGAATACTTCACCTAAAAATGAAAACCTGCTGAAAATGTACTCATCCTCAGGCCATCGAAGATATAGATTAGTTTGTTTCTTCATCTGAACAGATTTGGAGAAATTTAGCATTACATCACTTTCTCACCAATCCTCTGCAGTGAATGGGTGCCGTCAGAATGAGAGTCCAAACAGCTGATAAAAACATCAGTAATCCTCACGACTCCAGTCAAATAATGTTTTGTTAAGCAAAGAGATGTGTGTTTGTAGGAAACAAATTCATCATCAAGATGTTTTCAACTTCAGACTGTTGCTTCTGGCTAAAATACATCTCCTCTATCCATAATACTGCGTTCTTCACTTTAAAAGTCTCAGTCAGGAGAGAAATTTGACAGATGTGAGAGGACAACAGGGGATGGACTTTTTCAACGGAGGACACATTATTATGGTTTATAGGCTGTGGTTTATGTATTGCATTTCAGTCAGAAGCAACATTTTGAAGTTAAAAATGTTTGAATGATGTATTTTAATAACAAATATGCAGCTTTTCCTTTGACAAGATGTCAATTGATGGCCTGGAATTATTGTGATGTTTTTGAGCTGTCTCATTCTGACGGTTAGCAAGTAATGCAACATTTCTCCGGATCTCTTCAGATGAAGAAACCAAACTAATCTACATCTACATCTTGAGGTTAAGAAAATTTTCAGCAAATGTTCATTTTTGGGTTTCATGAATTGTGCGTTAATAATTCAGTGTTTGCTCGTCTCATGTAGTTATAACAACCACACATATTAGAGTTATATCTGGACAGATCTTATATCCTGGGCTGTATTTACACCCAAAGTTATTCCGTCTGAAATTCTGTAGACACAACCCGTGCCCAGGATACAGTTTCACATGAATTCCATGAGAAACCCCCAGTTTTGTCAGTAGCTTTAGAGTTCTTATTGAGCACAGTGGTTACAGGTTTCCTATTGTTTTTTTCTTTTCTTTTCTTGTATCAGTAAATGACTGATACATACTTTTTCTCACATTTTCTGCATCACAACGCCTACACACTTCCTCTGAAAGGTAGGATGTTTTTTTCCTTCATGTTTTTTTTTTTTTTGAATAATGAAAAACAATATTCAGCATTCAAGAACAAACAAAGTAATGCAGTCAGTGTGTGTTTGAGGTTCAGACTGTCAGTCTGGGTCCACAGCTGAACTTCAAACACAGTTAATTTAAATTATGTCTCATGTAGACTCAAACTCCTGAAGACAGTGGGTGTCTTTGAATGTTTCCACTGACCATTTTTTTTATCAATGAAAGCCAATGAGGGCTTTAGGGAGACATTAGTGGAACATTTGTAGAGAAGTTAAAAAGGGGATTGAAAAAAAAGGAATGAAATAAGTCTTAGCTCTCAGATCTTCCCACCTCCATTCCTGGTTTACTCTAGGAGTAGGATTCAGCTTTTTTTTTTTTTTTTTTTTTACCGAACAGCAGGGTTTTCCTTTTAGAAGGTGGAAGAAACGGAATCATTTATTCAACACTCTGAGCAAAGATCTCTACTCAGAAACACAATTTTATGTAAACAACCAGGAGGGTCAGAGCCATGGCATAGCAGCTGGTGCTCATTTGGGACACGTAAATTTGAGTATGGCTCCTCGCCATAATTTCCTGTTCTTTCAACACTATTTCAACATTATTGTTAATAAAATATGACAGAAGTAAAATATATACACCAGAAGAACAACAAATCAGCAACCGGACAGGGAGCTGTTATGTTAATGTTTTACTGGAGCAGTGAGAGGAGGTTTATTAAACTCCTCTGTGCATTGAAATGTCTCAGCTGTAAATTGGTGTGATTATTCTGTTTGTCACAGTTGTGAAGGAATAATTGAAGAGCCCATCGAAATTTCTCATTTCATATCTATCAATGTGACTCTCAAGTAGGCAAGCGCATGTTTTGAATTGTGGCCTTTGAGAGTATCTTTAGGATATTATTGATGTTTTTAGGCACTCTTCTGCTTTTTCTCTCCCTGCATCAACCCCATTTGAATTCTTGGCGTAAGCGGATGATTAAAAACACTATTATTGTTTGATGCGTCCTGCTTGACTCACTATTTTCTCACATTGCTGATTATAAAACACATGACCTTTATTGTTCTATAGATAATACCTAATTGCTATTACATGGACTGTATCTTTATATAAAAACAACTAGTTACATAAAACAAGAAAACTAGATCAGTGCTTAAAATAAATGGACAGCTAGTCTAAGTTGATTATGTATATATAGTGCTAAGTGATGTAACCCAGTATTAATGTGAAGACCTGTTTGTTTGCATACAGGCTCAAATGAGCACAGTGTGCTTAAAAAAAGCAGCTTCATTTGACTGAGCAGATAGACAGACTCAAATCAGTGAAGAGTGTTTTTTCCCCATCACTGAGCATACAGAAATCAAAGTTTCTCACCATCAATATGAAAACAGAAATCAAACCAAAGACATAAAACAATCTTGCTTGTCGCAGGCTCTGATTTGACTGACAATGTCGCTTGTCGTTTCAGAGTTATTTGGGGAAAACTTGTGCAAAAAATCACCCACAGCACAATGCAAGCAGATTGAGAAAGTGATTGAGTGAGTCTGAAATATCTGCTTTGTTGCACTTTTGGCATTCTGAGCAAGCCTGCAGGTTTTATGAGACTCTTGACCAGTCCAGAAGTGAAGTATTTTCCCAAACCCTCTTGATATATGCCATAAACCTTGGTCTGAGAAATGCCACTCCATAATTCTCTCTCAAAACGTTTCAATCATCATTTTGCCATTCAATGAAGATGTGTGTTTCTGCAGTTAGGACTGAATGTCATCATCCTTGTCTATCATTTAAAATGCTGTTATGACTTAACATAAACTGTTTAACAGTTACCTATTATGAGAGTGTAAGCATGTGTTTTGTTTCTTGTGGCTTGTGGGAATTTGGTGTGTGTATATGTTTGAAAACGGATATGTGTGTTTGTCAAATGCACATAGTTAAATTTGGATTCGTATTCTGTGTTTGGTGTTTAATTACTTCTGTCAGATGTTACAGATACCGATTAGGAAGCACTGGAAGAAATGCCTCTTCATCTACAAACACGAAGTATGTTTAAATACATCCTACAGATTCCATAACTGATGTATTTCCAAGAAGAAAATCTAGGGTGGGATATAATGACATCCATTAAATATTTGACTGATAAAATATGATTTACTTATATTAATTTAGTAGTTATATGTGTTATTATCATTTAAGCATTATTACTTGTAATTTTTGATTAATATTATTCATGTTTTTTTTAGAAGGATAGTTCACCCAAAGATGAAAATTCTGTCATTATTTTCTCACCCTCAAGCTGTTCCAAACCTGTATGCGTTTCTTTCTTAGAAGTCAGTGTGGACCAGAAACTGTTAAATTACCCACATTCTTCCACATTCATATCTTATTTTGAGTTCAGAAAATTAAGGTAAGATTAGTTAAGGTTCATCAGTCAATTATACTACTATCTACATATTTTATTTTATTCATAATTTGTTTCTGATAGCTCAATAGGGTTGCTTTATTAATTAGAGGGGAATTACCCTAAGGTAAATTTAATACGGTACATTTTTGTACCGTATTTAACTGGTACATATACCAGTACCTTTTGAAAGAATACTGGCCCAGTGTCAGCTTTGTACACTTTTTTTTCTTTTTTTTTTCAAGACTGTTGAAATATAACAACTTAAATAAAATTAAATTTAAGCTTATTTAAGCCAGCTGCCAGGGCAACATCTCTGGATTTTGTGTAGTTTAAGTTGAAGTACTAAAATACTGAACTACAACTTAATAAAAAAAAAAACCTATATCGACTATACAAACAGAAACTAATAAAAATGACAAAAGATTACAAAAAATATGAAAACTTAAAATGAAAATGAAAACTGACAGACTGAACAGCAGCTTCTGTTAATGTTGATATGTTGAGGGAGTTATTTAATAAATTAGTGTGCTCTAGCCTGATGGAGAAAGAGACACCGCTGTCACTGAGCTTTTCATATTTGCCGTACCTCTCATGGTGTAGTGAGTCAGCGTTTTTCAATCATATTTGTCTTCAAACCTTGGAAGTTCTGACACCCTCTTTGCAAACTCTGACATCCCCATAAGCTTTTTTTTTTTTTTTTTTTTTTTTTTCTGTTTGGCGTTGATTTGCCCCAGCAAATGTCCAAAAAGCCGCCAATGTGCACACCAAGCTGAACATCACAGCATGTGAAAATTCATTGCATTTATTCATGTTCCCTGAGACCCAAAACCTGCATAATGAAACATTTGTCATTGAGCATGTTTAAAGTATGTCATCAAGTTGAAATTTGATTTCAGTTCTCATAAGACTAGAAAAAAACCCATGAACTTTAAACATAATATTTCAACAAGGGCCTTGGTGTCTCTGAGACCTCAAACAGAAGGTTGCTTGTGAATTCAGATGAGTGCAGAACAGTGCTGGATGAGAAGGCGTTTGAATATCTGAGTGTGTGTTAGGAATGAATGCATCCTTATCTGTATAAGTGCAGCATCTCTGTAAACCGTAAAAGACGGTGTTGATTGCTGTCACTTCTTCAGTAGCTGTTTCTTCTGACAGCGACGGGCTCATACCGAACTCTTTTCTCTGCTGGATAAAGGAGGACAAGCATTTGGGTTTTGCTTAAACTAAACTTCAGTGCATGATGTTTCTGATTTAAGCTGGGATCTTTTTGTACAGTTGCTGGAGCAGTGTTCCTCGGGGCTCTGTGTGCTGTTTACTACTCTAGAGAGCATGTCCTCGCAACTCAGGCTGACATCTGTAGGGGACACAGACATACTGATTATTCATCCCTTTGTACATCAACACTCCTTCGTCATTTTTCCTATCCATCAAGCGCGAGGGGGAGAAACAGAGATGTTGCGCGGTAGACTGAAACAGAACGCTCTTTTAGATGAAGATGGAGGGGCCAGGTCTTCCTCCCAGCTCGTTTGCTGCTCACCAACGTACAGTACATAGACACGCACATACACAGTGTAGGAGAAAAAAAGACAGTGTGCCCATGTGCCTGTCTTTTTGTGTGAGGAGGAGAGAGCGAGAGAATGAGAGCATGTGTGATGTTTATCTCTGAATAAATAAATCATTTTGTGATTCACAGATGGCTCACTGCAGCAGTGGATGAGGATGGTCTGTCTGGATGTGTCGGTGTGTGTGTGTTTGTCCAACCGATGTCACATTATTCCTGATGGATTTTGTTCCTGTTAGGTGACATGGAGCCATCTGGGGGATCCTGCAGTGAGTGTGTGTATATCTGAAAGGTGAAACTGAGAAAAGGAGGAAACAAAAGAGAAACAAATAGCTATATCAACGCTGAGGTAAAGTGGCTCCAAAAAGTCACAAATTAAAAATCCATATGCATTATATAACAGAATAACAAGTCACAATAATTGCGAAAAAGAAATACTACTTATTATGAAAATAATATACATTAAAAGATTATAGTGTGAACTGAATATAATATTTTACAACACTCAATCGAATGTTAATTGCAATTAAATGAAAATGTAAAATACTTTAAATATGAATTAAATGTATTTTTTCTACATGTGCTTTAGTATGTTAGTCAACACATCAAAATAAGCGTATTTCTTTAAGCACAACAAAAGATTCTTAAAATGTAATGATTTTCATTTGAAATTATTACCAAGTTTTTAAAAGTAGGCTACTTGTGTATTAAGATACATAGTCACGAAAGAGTCTCTTTTAAGTCCATTTACGTGGCCTTTTAATTCATTACTATTATATTATCTGCATATGATTTTAAGATCTGAAATACACTAAAAGTGTTCATATTCCATAAAATTAAGCTCACTTCTTTTTCACAATGGATCGCAATGGCTTTCAGCTATCTTTAAGTGTGACTTAGTGACTTATGTGCAATATTTTTTTGGGGCCACTGTAAATGTATTATTGATGGCTGAGAGCTTATGTGTGTGTGTGTGTAAAATATCCTTGCCTACTCATGCGCACAGCGAGGAATATGCCCTGGTTAGCATGATTCTGTCATTGGTGTCAGCACCCAGTCTGTCTGCAATGTCACATTACTATCAATAGAGGACATGATGGCAGAGAGGGAAAGAGAGACTCCAAATATCCTAGTCATCGAGCACAACACACATCTCAAGACATGCATTCTCTGTTTCTCTGTGTAAGTGTCTCTTCGGGACACTCTACAGGTGGAGTGATGGGAAGAACTTCTCTGAGGAAGCTCTCACTTGCTCAGTTTTGCAAGAATAGATGTGTTGAACAGCTCACAATGAGTTCTCATTTCTGTCTTGAAAATAGGCTTGACCTCACAAGGAGAGCTGCACAGATCTTCTGCATTTCAAAGAGAAGATAGTTGTGGCTTTGGCAATGGTAGACCTTTACATTGGCTAGACCCATTATTCAGCCACTTGGCTGTTGAGTAGAGGTCATTCTACCTGGTACTAGTTCTGAAATTTACTAGTAGTGTTATCAATGAATTGTACACATTTTTTATGTATTATTTTTCTCAGCTCTGATTTTTAGATACTGGTATCAGCCATTTTAAAAGAAATGACCACTAGTTTTTAGAGTGTATATGTGTGGAAGGTGTGAGTTTCATTCCTGCGGAGAGTGAAATGAGTGTTCTTTAGATGTGAATAAGCAATGAAGGTGTGAATCATCTGTGTGGAGAATAAGTGGTTGTATCTTTTTCTCTTGAGTGGAGGAGGTGTGGTTGAGTTTCCAATGCAGCGCTTAGTCTTGCTCTGGATCTCTACATTCCTGCAAAATTGAGTTCCAACTGTCATCAAACAGACCAGAATCATGGTTCAAATAATAAATCCAGTATGCTCAGAATTTCTGTAAAATATATATATTTAAAGGTAGTCTTTGATAGGGAAAAGTGGGATTGAAAATAATTCAAGGCACACTTGCAATTTAGAAATGTCAAAAAGTTAAAATGTTAAAAATGTCAAAAGAGCAAATGACAGATGCAAACCTTGCAATGGTATCAACCTTTTAATATTGCTGAAGTGTGCCTTGGATTAACTAATCAAGATCTTCAGGGTCATATATTTGAAAACATAAAAATGTATTCCAGTTAAAGTGATTTAGCGCTATTCTATGCCACATTGTAGCATACATATTGTGAGCACTCCCAACAAAATATGTTCTAAGAGTGTTTTGCTAACATTGTCATTTCTGATTATTTAAAAATGTTTTGTTGGTTATATGACTATTAAGAGAGCATTCAATTTCATAATTTTGCAAACATTACGAAAACATTATTTTTGAATATTTTCTGAACATTTTGAAACACGTAGTAACACCATAAAAAAAGAAAAAGAAAAAAAAGAATGACTAAAACATTTCAGAAAAAAACATTTGATAAATGATGTATAAATAATGTTATTTGAGAACAATTTTGAAGACCAGATATCTTTAATGAATATACTTTTAACATAACTTTTAGAAAACTTTGCCAGAACATTAGCCAACATTCTGAGAATGTTCCCTGTTAGCTGGTATATTGTGTTCACGCTGAAAATTCCATAAAGAAAAATGTATTTCAAATATCCGGATGATGCACTTAATTAACTCAAGAAATGAAGTGTGAAATGTTGGATTCTTCATGACCTCAGCTGTCGCTGCTTTCGTTATGTATCTGACTCTGATGCTGAATGACAAAATAACCATAGAAATTCTTACACTAGACTATAGAGTACATAGTACAAGTGCATAATGTATAGTATGTCACTTGGGACACAATCATAGATGACACTTTAACAGCTGTTCCTAATTAACGTGACATATCAGCACATCTGCTGCATTGAAAATAGCCCTGCTTTAAATGTAATGCAGCATAATCACAATAAGACAAGAGGGTCTGGCTGCAGACATAGGGCGAGTGGAGCTCCACTCAAGAGCGGAAATACGTCCGCCATGTTGGTCCGGGCAAGACTTCCTTAAAACTAATGGAGGTAAACGGAGCTGCGTTTTTTTTCTGAATAAAACCATGATGACGTTTACATTTATCAGTCGATTTCAGTGGTTTGTGATCTACATGGAATTAAAAATAACCAGTCTCCAGTTATTTAGTTATGCTTAGAAAATGATTAATTTCCGTTAAAAATTGTGACAGCTCACAGGCTTGTTGATTGGGCTAATTTTTTTCTGGTAACAACACTGTTAGACATTTCTGTAATTTCACAGTTATTTACTGTATATCACCCAGTATAATACTGCAAATTCCCTTTACAGTAAATAACTGTAATACCCTTTGCATCATGGGAATTTTCTGTGACGTCAGACCCCACATACAGAGACTTACTGTATGTTTTAAAATTGCTGTATACTACTGTATTTGCCGTAACGGTCTCTTTGGCGCCATTCTATTGAGGTGGTTTTATTTTCCTCATTTCTTGCATTTGGATTGACACAATTTGCCCTGCACCGTGTCTACAACGCCGCAGCAGCTTGGGACTGACTACTGGATGTGTTACATCGCCTCTAATGATTGGAAAATCGTTTGTACTTGTCAGAAACAGCAAGCGGCTGGAGTACATCTGTATGTCAGAAATATACCGGGGCATCACTTTACTCTCCACTGTAGATAGTATATAATGGGTTCTATATTGTTGTCTGTTGTCACGGAAGACACGGAAGCAGCGGGGCAGCGCCGCGGGTTTTGCCCGGGGATGAACCCTTGAGAGTGGAAGAGCTCCGGAGAACATCTGCGCTGTGTGTCGATGCACTTTACGAGAGAATAAGACCAGCAAGCGAGGTAAAAATATATGTACGTTTATCTGTGTGTTTGTGTCAGATTTTTGCACACCAGTTTACCTAACATTAGTAACATTTACTCGTCAACATGGCGGTTACAGAACTTTACTATGGTAAACTGCGCTGTTTCAAACGACTTTTGTCATCTTATTGAATTAAGTTACCGAATTAAAATTGTTTTTAACGAGCAACGCTTATCTTATATTAACATTAGGTGAACTAATGTGAAATTTAGTTCAGGTGTTAATAATAATGTTGGCCAGTAGCCTATTGAGAAAATAAAATTGTATGTTAGCTAGGTTAAACTAGTTTTATGGCTAGCTGCCTTTTTAGTTTTAGAATTAGTTTGTTCTAGTTTTTAATGGAATTTAAGATTTACTGCATTTTTTTGAATTTGTGTTTTAAAGGCAACTGCAACGAAGCATCAAGAAAGACGAGCAGGCCAGCCACCCTGAGACTGATAATTCATGGTAAGAGAACAACTATGGGTTTGAGAGACTTGTGTATTCTATATGAGGTTTGCCTTTTAAAAGTGTGTTATTTCTACTTCTTGTTTTTCAGAGAATACATTTCTGTCACTAACAAAGTGGAGAGTGAGCAAAGATGGTGGCCACGTTTTGGAGCAGCACCTGGGTTTTGCAGATAGCTATGTATTCTTTGGCTGTTTGTCTTTCCCCCATTATGTTTTTGTTGCCTAAAGATTCTTTGTAAGGATGAATCCAGAGGACACAACATAATGCACTGCAAAACATCCTAAGACAGGAGAAATGGTGAAGATGCACTGTTCCAGCATTGGAAGTCTGTATTTTTAAGTGTTATACATGCAATGTTTTAAATAAAAAATTTTATATTTTGTAATTATTGTGTCTGTTTTAATTGAATGCCAGTAGTACCTAAAAATAAAATGAATTATATATAAGAAATTATAAAATCTAATGAAATCTATATTAAAATGAATGAATTACAGTAGTATACTGTAGTATACAGTAGTATACTGATGAATTAGATTTTATTTACAGTAAAATTAATTACAGTGTTGCCGGTAAGTTACTGTAAAAACCCTTTGAAATGTCTAACAGTGAATTCTAATTCTAATATTAATTTAGTATAACTGTGATACATATAAAATAATCTAATGTACATGAAATGAAATTAAGTTTTTTCTTTGTGGAAATTGCTTTCTGTGTCTTCAACCCCAACATTTTAGCTTGTCTTGTGCTTCAGGTCAGAACACATCATGCCCTTTGAAATACGGCATACAAATACATCTTTAAGTACTAATAATTGACCATCATTGATAAAATGGAATAAAATCAGTAAATACAAATCAAAAATGGACACACTGGTAGTCTGCTTTCTATATTTTCATAGCACTCTATGGATACAGATAAACTCCACAACAAACAATAAGAAATATAACTGATAATCCTTTAAGGATCCAGTAAAACTTACAGTGGTAAAACATTATAATAACACTGATAATAAATATAATAATATAGTAAAAGTGATATGTGATATTTAAAAAGTATATTACAAATTGTAGTAATGATAATAAAATAGTGAGTACAACAAGACAATAACATATAAGTGATATAATAATAGGTTTAGAATAGATTTCAGTTCTTGCTTTCCCTGAGAATTGAGTGTTTTAGTTGTAATTCTCCTTCAAGATTTTCCTATGGGTTTTTATAATGGGTTTTTACAAATAATGAATAAAATATGGTCTGTGATAAACATAACTTGACAATACTTTTGCTCTACAATTCAAATCACACACATCCATGGTGAAAATGTGAATTTTCAAGCAGTTAACAAAACACAAACACACATCTCTTTTTTTTAAAGAACTGATTCCACAAAAATATTGAATTGGTTAGTCAGTTATACAACAAAGAAGGAGCACTGTTTTCTTATGAATTCCTTTTTTATTGTAAAATACTAATTACTCAATTGTTATTGGTTCAATCATGTTATGTAGAGGTATTAATAAAGACCATTCTCCTGATTCGGCTTCTCTTGATCTTACTAAATCTTATATTGGTAAAATTATTTTTTCATTAAATCCCAAGAGTAATAACAGAGCTATTCATACTCTTTTCCAAAGAGAAATTGTTACTGTACCTTATGTTTTGTCTCATTGGACCTCTTTATTAAATGGAAAATTGATTTGCTATAGAGAAAAGTGTGGTTGTTACCACAGAAATATTATCTTAGAAATAAGATTAAAGAAGTTTCTTATAAGCTCATTCACAGATTTTATCCAGCAAATCATTTACAAAAATAAATACAAAAACAAATGCAAATTGTATTTTCGGCAGTGAATATGAGGAAACTGCACTTGCACTTTCACTTATTTTGGCACTGTACATATTCAGTTACACTATGGCGTAAAGTTTAAAAAAAAAAGGTATCAATTAAAATATTTAGCGTTTAAGACCTTTTTCACGCCTATGGAAAATGCACTCTTTGGCTTTACTGACTAACAGTGTTTTTACTTCATAAGTGGTTCATAAATTTCACGTTCTTAAGTGTAAATTTACTTATAAGAAACCCAATTTTATGGTTTTGTTGACATATATATAATATACTGTACATATTGACAGCATAAGAGATTCTTTGAATAAGAAAGCTGTAAGAACTTTGAAAGCTTGTGAACTTTATAATATATTTATTTATTTGATTTTGATATATGTTTACGTGCATGTATATAGGGCCTATGTATATCTTGTGTCTTTGTTTAAAACTTTTGTACTTACCTCCCCAGGCAGCTCCTATTTGTTGTAATTTATTTTTAAATCCTTTTCCTTTTTATTTTCCTTTTCTTTTTTGATGTTATTTCTTGATAAAATATTGTATGTTATTGTTCTTTGAATAAAAAAAAACAAAAACAAACAAACAAAAAAAAAAAAACAGCCCAATGGCATTTTGAGGAGGGGGGGGGGGGGGGGGTCCCCTGGTAAAAATCACATTGCAGGGGCTAAATATCACGTTATTGGTTTTGCTTCAATCCGCGACAACATATTTTAAAGTAGCCCAATTCCGAGGGAAAAAAATCAGTTGATAGATGACAATGGTCAGCTATATTCCTTTTCAGAATTTTAAAAACTCTATTGAAAGGAGAGGAAACCTTTAATCCTGTTTCTATAGGCCTAGCAATTCTATTTCAGTAGAAGGGATTTTGATTGTTGAGGATAAATTCAATAACTGCTTTGTTCGAAATCATGTCAACAGAAAATCTATTCCATCTTCTTCTTTTAAATGGATGGCATTGTACAACGTTAATTGGAATGTTGCTTGGTCTCTTCAGCAAAAATATTTATTAATAAACAAAATAAAAGAAGTCACATTTAAAATATTACATAGATGCTACCCTTATATGCTACCCCATACTTAATAAGTATGTGCAAAATATTGGAGGAAAAAAAAGTACTTTCTGTTATATAGGAGAGACCATTGTACATCTTTTTTGTAAATGTGTTTATGTTAATTTTTTGGGATCTCTCAGATAAAACAAATATTAGAATATGTATCAACACTTTTGATATTATTTTCTTTTATTATAACTCTAACTCCTGTATTCAATATATTGCTAATCTTTTTATTATACTTGGCAAATGTTTTATTCACAAGTGTAAATTTTTGGGTAAGAATCCAGTACTGTCAATTTTTCTGGTTGACTATAATTCTTAAGTTTTGTCTTTAATGGGCATAAAAAACTAAAAAAATAAAATCATTCAAAAGTCAAATATTGACTTGTTTAACCTTGTATAATTCCCCCCTTTGGTTTATGTTATTTATTTGTTGTCTTTTAGTTTATTTATTTATTTTACTTTCTATCTTGTATTATTTTTTTGTATTTTGTCCTCTATTGTTTTTGAGGTTGTTGTGGTTATGTGCTTGTTAAGTGTTTTGGCATCAACAAATTTTTTTTTGCAAGTTTATGCACGCATATTTTTTAAGTAAAATTTATTTAATTCTGCATTTAAAATCTACTAAACTAAGTTATCTAAAATTAGTAAAGTAAATTTAACATGGCCAGGTAGGGTTTGATGAGTAATTTCTACTGAGTTATTTTAAGTTCACCCTACTATACTCAAGTACATTTCACTCAGTCAAGGTTTGTAAACTTTACTCAGACAACATAGCACTGTAAAAAAAGCATATAAAGCATATGGTTAAGTTACAAGCACGTATGTAAGCAAGTAGACTGCTCGTTATTCATTTTAAGGTAACATGTTGACTCAGTATTGTTATTAACTGAATGAACACAGAGACCTGAAAACTTGGAACATGATACACAATGACGGTGACAATCAGTGAATAGTGTTTGAGTATGAATGGGTTATTTTGAGTAAAAAATGAACTCCAGATGTCACAAAACAGCAAGTTACTTAACTTAACAACAAAAGCAACCACAAAACAGTGTAAATACATCTCGAAAACAGCAAAAAAAAGAAAAAAAAAGTACATTATTAATTATTCATGCCCAAGTGCATGATGGGAACAAAGGGATCATGACATTGGTATTTACTTAAACAATATTTGTAAAAATAATAAACAATTCCAAGCAAAATATATTTATAAGTTTAAACTTTAAATTCTACAAGCTTAAATTGAGTGCTAATATTGAATTTACTCTTTCATTTAAATTCTTGCCTGAACTAAATTATTTCATGTAGAAATTACATTTGTTTTTCTGTAGTATTCACTTCACCACAAAATCATTTTTATCAGTGAGGGGAAACCGCGGACTTGGCAACACAGAGTGTCCTGTTCAAGAGTGGAGCTGCACTGGTCCTATGTCTGCAGCCAGACCCATCTCCAATAAGAAGCTAGAGCGTCATGAACAGGATTGAGCACCCCCTAGTGTTGTGGATGTATTAGGGTAATTTAAATCGTGTACTGAAGTTGTGGGTCTTTGTGAATATCAAATTTTGTCAGATACTCTATTTTGGACCTACCCACCTCATTTTTAACATAAGAAAAGGCACAGACATTTGTAACTTGTTGAAGCCATATGTGAGGCTTCAGTGTCATCTGCTTCCAGTTATTTTAGCTGTATGTTCCATCATGCTGCTTGATATTGCAAAATGTTCTCGTATTATTTAAGAAAAAAAAAAAAATTGTAATCATAAAAACGCTGGTTTGTAGAGCAAATAGTTTTACTGTTTATTGCACTTTGTTGTTCTTACACTCTAAAAAGGCTGGGTTAAAAAATAACCCAACCTTAACCCAGCCGCTGGGTAACTATGGGACAGAACACGTGCTGGGTTGTTTTGACCCAAGTGCTAGGTTTAACCATTTGACCCAGAATACCTGGGTTGTTTATTTAACCCAACCAGTGGGTCAGGTTAACTGTGTTGCTGGGTTAAACATTACCCAAACATTGGGTTATTTGTTGTCTCATTGCCTTGCTACCTTTATATTTACCAACATTACCAATAATAATAAATAACAATCACAAAGGAATGTAAAATTATTATTTTTCTGTAATACAATTACACAACACAAAAAATACAACTGTAAATATCAATTTAATGAGTTTTCACATTTCTTTTTAAAACAATTTTTTTAATGGGTGCTACTGTTACACATTACATCCAACCTCTACAGACATAAATAAAACAACGTTTTTTGTAGATCAGTTTCTTTAAAACACAAACCTTTGTAAACTAGGTACTGTAGATTCCTATTCTTTGTCGACATTGCAGCATCATAACACAATAAAATTGATTATTGCCACATGAGAATCAGTCCAAATATTGTGCCATTAAAACTAAACCAAACACAGAGACCTACAACAGACAATACATGTGACAAAAATTTAAATGTTACAATGGCCAGAAAAAACTGTTGCCCTCAAAAACTTCACACAAGAAGACACATGTCCATCAATATGATATACTGCATGCTGGAGAAATTCCCTGGAAGGAAGATGTTAGTGTAGCTAACATCAAGCACAAAAAAGACTTGAAAAAGATAAACAGCCTCAAGCAACAAGTCCGTTTCAATGGCATGGCCCGAAACAATGGCGAAGGTGTGGGATGTCGTTGTCTCGTCACCAAGGCACAAAATGTGCAGGAATGCATCAATGTGTTGTTCCCCACCTGTTAATTACACAACACTTAGTCTTGCAACATTTAATTTGACTTAAATAACGTTTAAGTGTATTTTATGGAAATCAGCCAAACCTTCTGAGTTTTCCTGTGAACTGGGTCTGGTAAAGGTTGCTCAAACAAAATATTTGTTGTGTTACTGATTTAGGTTTCTTTCTGCTTACTGGCACTTCTTGGTTGTCTACCTAAATTTCATCCAACCAACACGGCATAAATTATGGGGTATTTAAAGCCCCCAATATATATATATACTACTGTGCAAAAGTTTTAGGCCACTAGTATTTTAGCCAGCTAAAATAAAAAAAATAAAAAATGCACAAAGAGTCTGAAAACAGCCAGTGCTCCACACAGAGATCTGATCTGATCATCATCAGTCTGTCTGTCTGGAGTGACATGAAGAAACAGAACAAACTGTGACAGACTAAATCCAGAAGAACTGTGGAGAACAACGTCTCCAAGATGCTTCAAGAAACCTTCCTGTAAAGCTTCCTGAAAAACTATGTGCAAGTGCACCGATGGCAAAAGCTGCTTTGAATGCAAAGGATGCTCACACCAAATGTTGATTTAATTTAGTTAATAGAAGTTAATTGATAAAGAAATCTATTTATGACATTATTTTTGACAGCATCCTGATTTTACAGCATTTTTTTCACAAGTGTCTAAAACTTTTAACAGTACTGTAGCTTTGCAGGTAGGTTTCTTGAAGCATCAGATAAGACTGGATGATGATCAGATCAGATCTGTGTGGAGCACTGGCTGTTGTCAGACATTCACTGGATTATTACAATTAATGGCAAAATGAATGTTTGGAAATGTAAACTGATATTTCCTACTGACACACTACAGCAAAAGATAGAAATAACTGACTTAAAACCATTTTTTAACTGGTGAAAATACTAGTGGCCTAAAACTTTTGCACAGTACTGTACATAGAATAGAAAAAGTAAAAAAAATCTTACAGGTTGTACGTCAAATGAATGACTTCCAGGATTCTGGTTGTGGGTCTGAAGACCTTTCCTCCGTTCTTGTATATCGAATGTGGAAGCAGAGTGGGCAGGACTTTGAAAGCACTCGCCCTTTTAGCATCTAAACCATAAGAATAATACAGTGCAAACTGTGAAACTGATCTCACAATCAAAACAACACATTTAAACACTTTTCCTGTGAAAATGTCTTCGTTCCTTTAAATTGCCAGGATCGGATTGGATTGGATTTAAATAGATTGGATCAGAAACAAATGACACAGGCAGACCATGTGACAATGGCATGGCTGAAGTGTGACTTAGTCAACCAACATTAATGACCTCCTGAGACAAACATAATGTAATTTATTAGGAATATGTGTTAGTGACGTTCTGGCAGAGGTCCTGCTGCTGTGTACAATCACAGAAAACAATGTGCTCAAATTTTAAAGATGTGGGTCAGCTCCTGTAATATCGCTTGAATATCGACAAAGACATCAGCTCTCAGCAATATCTCTGACTATCGTTAATACACTATACTATATCTGCACAACCCCACTAACAATTTAACCATTTCAAATTTCTGTAAACTAAACCATAAAATCAAAATTATTTCTTACCATGCCAAGTTTTTCTAGAAGCCTGGGGAACTCCTTCAAGATACTTTGCTGGGACCCATTGCTGCGAGTCCACCATTTCTCAATTTTTTTGGGAGGCAAAACCGATTCTGTAAAATAAGGATGAAAAACTGGGTTAAAAGCTAGCAAAACCATACAGTATGCCAGCCTGGAAATCCAGTGACCTGCATATCATTCATCAATCTCAAATACAAACTATTATTTCTAACAGTAACATATTAAGAACACTTTACATGGGCTCTCTAACGTACTGTTAACCTGAATAAACCTCTTGTGTCCTGATTAAAGCAACATAAGCATTCACTAAAACAGAGGAAGAGTAAAAGGACCTCATACACTATGAGAGATTAAGTCTAACTTTACATACTGTAGCTAAAACAACATTACATTTAAGTAACAATATTTAAGAATAATATTACATACCAGTAATATCGTGGTTTAACGTTAAGGGTAGCTATGCAGCTAACGTTACCTGAGGAAAAAAAGAGCTCGAAAAAGGAAGTTATTGTTGGATTCGGCACGTCGCAAACATTAACTTGAAAAAAAAAAGACCTTAAAAGATAAATTTTAGTACGAAATGATCTAATTCTGACAAAACATTACAAAGCCATACAGAAACGTTACACAGACAGTAAGTTAACTGAACTTAACCCTGTATTTCTGACCTTTTCCATGAGGCGTTAAAATAAGTATATACAACTTTACACTATATATATATATATATATATATATATTATATATACATAACTTTTACATAACTATAAAGAGATTGTTGAGGCCTTTTTTGTCAACAAGAATGTGCTCTTACCACAGCTTATTAAAAATAGAGGTAAATAATCATATCATCATATTAATTTACCTTATAATCCTGCTTGCTGTGAGTTGCTTGACCATCTGACGACAAGACGAGTGAAGAATCCAGAAAATTCGATGAAGAGGAAAAATAACGAAACCGGTTGGGTCAAAATAACCCAACCCAGGTGTCCATTGGTGAAAGAACCCCTTGCAGTCATTTGACCCAGCACTAATAACCCAACTATGTGTTTACAGTACCTCAAACAACCCAGAATTTTGACCCATCACAATTAACTCAACAATGTGTTTACAGAAATAACCCAGCACTTTTAAGAGTGTATAGTTATGTACATAGAGTGGCTAATGAATCAGAAGTCTTACACATTCACAGAAAAATTCAACATTCAAAACTTTTTTGATTTTTGTATTTTGTTGTTTCTTTTTACTTTAGTACAGAGAAGGCTCATACACAAACACACACACACACACACACACACACACACACACACACACACACACACACACACACACACACACACACACACACACACACACACACACACACACACACACACACACACACACACTAGTGCCAGTACAGTAATGGAGTGTAATGGTGTGTGTCTGCAGGATATCGGCCCTTCAGATTCCATTAAGCCAGAATGTGCTGATATCAGATAGCAGGGGCTGATGGGATATGTGGGCGTGGCATTGCTAACATTCATCAAAGTACATTCATGTTGTTGAGCTTGAAATATAATTAATGTTAAAGGTTGGTAATTGATTTATGGATGTGTAATGGCTGCTCTGAGGATGCATTTCCATAGTGCGAGCGCTCCTGTGCAGTGCAGGGATGCATTAAAACACAGCTGTTGTCTGGAGAGCTCTTCATTAGCCTCAAGCACATTTTAATTTCAGACTTGACCACACACTACCGTACAGCATATAACGCTCATGCCTTCACAACTGAAACTTGGTTAATGTGTGTTTGGAGAGTAATTAAAAGAGCCAAGAGTGAGATGACTAATGAGTTGATGATTGCAAGCATCACTTCAGGTTTGGTACTGAACATGACATTGCGTTACTGTCTTTGAAATCGCAGAGGTTTTTCATTGAAATTCAGGCCAGCTACACTTCAGCACTCTCCCTATAGCAAACAGACATGCACGGCTGTTGGGTTTTACAGCTGTGAGTGTTGTTAATGAGACCAGTCTGGAGTATTTTGTGCAGAGTATCGTCTTCTGAGACGTCCGTAAAGCCGTGATCGTGATGATGATGTCACTATATCTAGAACTTGTTTATGAAGAATGAACACGGACATTAATTACTCTGGAGTGAATAGGCTGTAGGCACGCCAGATGGCGGACTATTCAAATATACCGTTCATTCTAAAAGCAGGTGTTAATATTCATGCCTCTGCATATTTCACCCAGACATGTTAGTTTAATTATGAGCCATTATTGCAGTTAAAGGGTCTTCTAAACCACGTTCCTCTCCTCGCCGCCTTGCCACGGCACACACTCACAATCACAGTGCGCTCCGTAATTACGGCAAGATTACTCTCATTAACGTCCAACAGTGCTTATGCCGTGCCTTGTTATGGTATCCAGCCTCATGTGACACTCCTTGTGTCTCCAGCCAATGCACATTTCATCATTCATAGGTAATAATTACTAACCCAGTGTGACGGAACAAACAAAAGGCTTGTTTTGTCCAAAACGCTTGCTTTGTGAATTAAAGTTAGAAGGATGGAATGATGGATCGGTTCTGGTCTGCGGTGCCAGGAGACTTTGTGACTCACCGCTGAAAAGCGCAGTGGTCACTACAGAATAATCGATCATCTGTAGCAGTTTGCTGCACATATTACCTGTACCTTTCTTGTTTGGCACAGCAGTGTTTTTATTTCTGATCTGGCTGGACTCTCAGGTACAGCCAGGACAGGTCCCCTGTTTCTCAGTGCTGCTCACTGTCATCAGTCCTGGAGCCTCAATTGCTGGCTATCAGTAAAAAAAGTGGACTGTAAACTAGAGCCACATCCAAACTTCTGTACTTACATAGTACACTATGTACTCAATTCAATGAAGCACTTCTTCGATGTCCAATGATGAAGTACACTACCCTCTAAAAGTTTGGAAACACCAAATATTTCAACGTTGGATAATATCAGCATAAAACTTTATTATTTATTGGTGTAAATGCATTAGTAACAGTTGTAAGACAAGATTTTCTTTTTCATTTTTGCATATACGTGACAGTCACACAGGCAGATATTTACTGAATTAATCTTAGCCCAGGTTTCTTATTTGAAGATTATTGGGTCAGCACTCCTTTATGGATTTAGTGATTGATCACCAGTGAAGGTTAGTACACATACGACCAATCAGAACACATTTTAGAGAAAAAGACTATTGTTCTGTTTTGAATTTATTAATTTGTTATTTAATTCAAAATTATTTATGCTGATATTGCCTAGGGTGTTTCCACTCTCATTAATGGAGATGAGCACTGAAATTACAAAAAGTAATTACGCAGAAGTTAAACAAAATTAAATTTAGACAGGCTAATGGATGCATTTGATCACTTTTCATGTGGCATCCTATGTTTTAATGACAGCAAGGAGTGCTATAGGCCACACTAAATTATTTTAAACTAAACTGCAGATCTCATGTTACGAGGAATTTTTATTTATTTATTTATTTTGCCAGAACAATGATCATGATGTGCACTTACTTCGATATTATGTCGGACACAGCTGGATACGGCGGGTCGAACGGTCAGGCCATTGTCCGGTTTGAATAAGACCAACGATAATATCTTACTGTATGACCACAGCTGCACGGATGTGCTGATGTCATGTAAAGGCATCTCCAAAACATTATAAAAAATACCACTGTATTTGAAAGATACCATTAAAGGAAAACGGTAAAATTTGCACATTTCCCTTTTAAAATATTTTCAGTAATTCGCTGAGTCAGACAATTGTATTTACACTGCAAATATAAAATATAGGCCTATAATATCAGCTGTGTCCAATCTTCCCCTGACTGGGATTTATAAAGGGATTTTTGTGCAGGTTCTAGTGTACACATGGTTTTATAAATCTGAAAAAATTCATGTGTATGCAAAATCTGCATACGTACACTTTTAGAATGAAAACTACTGAGAGTTTTATAAACAAGACCCCTGGATGCTACCACCTCCACTGCATTTTGAGAAAGGAAAAACCCTGTTTGCAGGACTATAGCCTACATTATTTGGATAATTAGTCAAAAACAACAACAACAGTTATGTCTAATTCTGTTGCATAGAACTGAATAAAAATAATACATTGATATTCAATATTAATATATTTTTTGTCCATTTTTGTTTCAACAAAAGTGTTGTTATTTTATTGGCTTGTGTTTTTTAAATTCTGTGTCATTAGAATTGAGTTAAATTAAAAAGTCTTACAAAACTACTTTATATTATTGAATAAAAGAAATAATTATTACAAAGCAGTTTCGGTTTTCGAACCAAGCACACTAGAATTCTCGGTTTCGGCCCAGAATTTTCATTTCGGTGCATCCCTACCATTTACTGTAACTACATACAGAGCACTGTGTTTGAAACCACATGCTCCTTTAAAGGATTACACACACACACACACACACACACACACACACACACACACACACACACACACACACACACACACACACACACACACACACACACACACACACACACACCAGTATGCAGAGAAACATTTAAGAGGGTTTATTCTCCAAATAACTTTAAATTCATGTTGCTGAAAAATGTGTTAATAAATGTTGTGTGTATATGGACTCTTGTTTTTGTTCCACTTTAGCTTCCTGCCCACTAAATTTGGCCTCTTACAAAAGCCACAAAGCCTTCTAAGAAGACAGTAAAGGCTTATGTCACGCCTGAGCTGTAGTTAGGCTGAAACTTAAGTTGCACAATGTTTAGGTTTTATTATTATTTTTGTATTACTATTATTTTGATTTATGTCTTAGTTTTAGGTTGTACTATGTTTACCTTTTTTAAAGTAATTTGAAATATATTTTTATATTTTTATATATTTGTATTTGCATTTTGACTGTAATATGGCAATTAAATGCACTAAATGGGTTTAGTTTTAACAGTTATTAATATATGAAATTTTCTAAAAAGGAAACAAATTACTTGTTCATTTTAAGAGACCTGTCTTATTTTCTCTTCTATAGTTAGTATTGCTCTTTAATAAAGAAAAAGTTCTTCTTATCCGATTACTCGATTAATCGATAGAATTTTCGGTAGAATACACGATTACCGTAATTTCCGGACTATAAGCCGCAACTTTTTCCCCACGCTTTGAACCTTGCGGCTTAAACAATGACGCGGCTAATATATGGATTTTTCCCGCTTTCAAAAAAAAAAAAAAAAAAAAAAAAAAAAACACAAAACACATTCTGTGACGCGCTCAGTTTTTTGGGCGGCATGAAGCTTTCATCAGACCAATGAAATTGCCGAACGGGTTGAGGTCAAACAACTTTTTTGTTTACTGTTTAGATTAAATCGAGCGCGCTCAAATTTCCCATCATTCTGATTACGGTAGTCATTTTGTCACCCTCATCATGGCAAAGACACGGAGAAATGCATATGATGCAGCTTTCAAGTTGAAGGCGATTGATCTGGCTGTTGGAAAAGGAAATAGAGCTGCTGCACGGGAGCTTGGTCTTAATGAGTCGATGATAAGACGTTGGAAACAGCAGCGTGAGGAATTGACTTGGTGCATAAAGACAACTAAAGCACAGGAGGAGGAAGATAGTGACCGTGTAATGTTCACGGACTTAATTAACCCCGAATCTGTGGTGGCATCACGGAATCGCCGGAAATTCCGTGATGGGCTCACAGAAGGCATCAGCCGTGGTCCATGCACGGATTCACTGGTTCAACACCAGCGCTGCATCGGACCGCGTAAAAAGAGTGACTCCGATGCAGTTATACTTTCACTGGAGTACCTGACCCTACCCCTACCCTAAACCTACCCAGTTCTGAACAATAATGATGACGATAAATTATCGCGTTGGCATATTGATGCTAAGGGTTTCCTATTTAAAGTGTTGAACCAGTGGATCCGTGCGTGGAGCACGGCTGATGCCTGTCACTGACTTACATTGGTATCACTTGTGAGCACATCACGGATTTTTTTCTGTGAGCCAATCGCGGAATTTTCGGCGATTCCGTGAGGCCACCACAGATTCGGAGGTTAATTAGGTCCGTGAACATTACACGCAGGGACGTGCACAGGGGGGTTGCTCAGGTTGCCCGGGCAACTGCCCATATACCCTTCTCGACTCACGTTGCCCTTCCGAGGTGGAAAAAAATAAATAAAAAAATCGTACAATGGATGCAGAATTTCACGTAAGCCTAGATAAAAAAAAAAAAAAAAAACGCAAAGCCTCATTCACTTCCATATTCGGGAAAGTGAAAGTCAGTAGGGGAAGGGCAAACTCTGTTTACGTGGCTGCAGCGCTGCACGCGACCGGCACCTGAGCTGAGCCTGCATGAGCGGCACTAGGAGAATGTCGCGGTTGTCGGGTGAGACGACTTAACGTTGTCGGAAAGGTATAACAAACGGACGTTCATCATCAAGTTTTATGAAATTAATTTTTTTTTTGTGTGTGTGGGGGGGGGGGGGGGGGGGGGGGGTGTTGGTAGGCGAGTGCCCTTTTTTTAGGTCAGAGCAACTGCCCCTCAAAATTCCTGTGCATGTCCCTGATTACACGGAATCCTGTGAGATCATGTTGCAACGTAGGCTACTGTTTACTGCTGTTTTTTTTTATTTTTTGTTACAAGCCTGTTTCGTTAAAGCCTATTTATTTTTGTTACAAGCCGTGTTTCGTTAAAGCCTGTGTAAAGTTAATTTGTTTCAATGTACCTGTAGGCACCTGCGGCTTATGTGCGGTTTATTTATGTTCAAAATAATATTTTTCTTCAAATTCAGTGGGTGCGGCTTATATTCAGGTGCGCTCAATAGTCCGGAAATTACGGTACTAAAATATTCGATAGCTACAGCCCTAATATATTATATATATAAAATCTAAATTTTTAAATAGCAGTGTGCAAGTCATTTATTGAGGCATTATTAAACAATTAATTTAACCACTTGTCTTGACTTGAGACGGATTTTTTTTTTTGGCTCAAGTCAAGACACCTTTATTTATATAGCACTTTATACAATACAGATTGTATCAAAGCAGCTTTATGGTATTAAACAGGAAAATAGTGTGTGGAAAATGCAAGAGGGCAATAGTAAACACTCAATTTTTCAGGTAAAGTCAGTTCATTGTCATTGTCCAGCTCAGTTCAATTCAAATAGTATCTGTGCAGTCAAGTCGACAATATTGCCAGAAATTAAATGTCCCCAACTAAGCAAGCCAAAGGCAACAGTGGCAAGAAACCAACACTCCGGTGACAGAAATGGAGAAAAAATCCTTGGGGGCTCTTTGAATCTGGAGGCTCCTCAGAATGGGCAAAATATCCTACGGTAAAAAATAATGCCTACGGTATCGTCCTGCTCATTTGACACACTACTTTTTGCATAATATTGTTTCAGGAAAGTATGCACATTCTGACATAGGGCAGGAGTCTGTGCTGTCATATACTTGCATTGCTCTGAGCTGGCTTGTCAAGTGAAGCATACTTGTACTAAAAGCACAAGAGAACTCAAGAAGATCAAAGATAATAGTGAAGTCAGTTATATCCAGGTGGGTATAGACCTGTAAAACATGTAGATCAGAAAGCCATTCGCACTACATAGCAGTTCATCTAGGTCTGAGATCACGGCTCAGAGTAGCCTCACAAGGATTTTCATTATGTGTAGAGAGCAACTATTGTAGTCCTGCTTTGGTACTGAAACAAAGCAGGACATCTTTCAGAGTTTGAACATTGTTATCTGATTCAATGCGAGGTGCTAAAGAACCCACAGAGCTTGTTGGCTCATCTTCAACACCTTAGGCTTTGTACTGTCTGAATGTTTTTTTTTAAAGACAGATGATGGAAGGAAGAGAGTGTAAGTGGAAGTATGCTGGTGAAAGACCACTGCTGGATTCCCAAATCTGTTGAAGAACAGATTAATCTCATTAACACTCTCATTAACAAGTTCGTTTGCACCACCAGGTTATAAATCTGTTTGTAGCCGGTAATGATCCTCATTTCACATTGTTCTGCTGGCGTTTACGCTCCAGCTGATCCCACTGTTTAATTCCACTGTAAGCACTCCAGCTCCACGTGTAGTATCTGTTGATCCTCCTTCTCCAGACCTGAAAGCCTTCTTCCTCCTGTTCAGCAGGTCTTTTAGGCCCACAGCTTGCTGTTGGGGAAACAGCACACGGTCTCAGTGGGGACTGCATTTTCCAGACAAAAGTTGACAAGTTGAAGTCTGTACTGTAGCCAAGAGTTATATGTGGGGTTGAAGTGCCTGGGGTTTGAAAAGCCTCTTGTATATAGGTTATATAATAGTCACTAAATAAGTCATTTTTCCTCTGGTTTGACAGTCTACAAAGTCTGTAAAACAGTGAATGTAAACCACAGTGAAATATAATTAAACCCCCCCTGAGCTGAATGAGTTTGGCTGATCTGTGGTGAGTTTGTCAACCACAGCCACAGCATCTCATGTCTACATTGTAGCTTGGATGTAGAAACTCCTGAGTGACTAATATGATCACAGTCAAACAGCAAGATGATTTATATTTGGGTTGCAGCCCAGTGCATTAATTATAATAGGTTCTGAGATACACAGTCGTTCACAAAAACAGCGAGAACATGCTCCATTTCTTAAAACCCGTGCTGTGCACTGTATCTGCTTTGTGTTCAGACTATAATGTTTCTATTGCCCATCGCAGCTAGTCAGTTGTGAGAGTTTTCCCAATTTTAAGATTCAAAGACACACACACACACACGCATGCACACACGCATGCACACACGCACACACACACACACACACACACACACACACACACACACACACACACACACACACACACACACACACACACACACACACACACACACAATACTTCAAAAATCAAGACTACATTTATTTAATCAAAAATACAGCAAAAACAGCAATGTTGTGAATTCAGTTACAATTTTATAATATAATTATAATATGTAATTATAATTTATTATTATTATTATTATTTAAAGCATATATATTTTAAAAAACATATTTTAAAATGTAATTTTTTCCTTTGATGCAAAGCAGAATTACTTTGTTCTCACATGATCCTTCAAAAAATCATTCTAATATGCTTATTTGCTGATCAAAACTCTAGTTCTTTACTTTATTTACTTTTACTTTATTTACTTTATTTATTGTCAACATTCTAAATTAGAAGAATTAGAAAGTTATAAAGACAAAAAACAGCATTTGTAACATTATAAATGTCTTTACTGTCATTGTTGATCGATTGTCATTCTAATTTCATTTAAAAGTTTATTTACTTTACATTTTACTGATCCCAAGCTTATGAATGATAGTGTACAGAATGTTCAGACCAGTTTCTAGAGTTGTCAGAAAACCTAAAAAAAACTCAGAAGGACATGAGGATACAGAATGCATCTTTGTGACATCTGAGATGTAGTATTATTTTGTCGTTCAGCTGATTAGTATTGCAATTGAATTTCAAGGTTTGATGATGATGTAGTTTATGAGAACACGCAAGACTCCATAAAATGCATTCTGAGAAATAGCCTGTGAGAATATCGTAGAAAAGGAACAGGAAGTTTCAGGGAAATGAATAAATATAATGGAAGATATTATGGAATATGTGGAGGAGGATTCAGAGCTGGAAGAAAGTCAGAGAGAAAGAACTGTTAGACTAGAATGTTTTGTGCATGTTTCTATACCAGCCATTCATAGCTGTGAAAGGCTGTCCATGTCCTTAAGACATACACAATTATCATGCAGCTGAGGCATAGAGCTTCAAAACTAACAGCCCAAGAGACCTACTTGCAGCAGTTATATAGACACTTTCTACAAATTCTCTATCCAGAAAACTTTCATGCAGTTTCAACATGTTTGAAGAAGTTGAACAACGATGATCAGAGGCCTACAATTTGAATCACAGCGCTTGGAAGTCTGACAGACAGCTGTAAAGCTTCAGCCATCAGCTGCGTTCAGCTCCAGCTTCGTAGCATCTCATGGATATTCAAGCTCCCTCAGCCACTGAGAGCCATCTACGCTTTCCATCCAAGTCATTATTTCAGATAATTCGCATTGTCCACCAGCACCTAAGACACAATTGGGTCACGGTGAAACTTCACCACCACACAACCAGAGACCCAGCTGCTTGAACACATCGATATCATAACAGCAAGATGAGGTAGGCTGATCTCTTGGGCACTGGAACCTTTTGCAGGATCGATAAAGCAGTCTGACCTGAGCTATATGTTTACATAAGGATTTATACTCTTGGCTCAACCTCTCATAAATCCTGAATATGAGCCTGCATGCCCCTGAAAGCACAACGACTGAGCGGCCCTACTATTTTTACTCCCCACGCTTCCCTTACTCAGCTTGTGTGCCGACATCAAAGCAGACCTGTTCAGCAGGCATGTAGGCACTGTCTTTACTCTGTTAACATTCTCATTCGGCACGAATGCTCCACTACGTTGTATATAGGATCACATTTCACCACAGCTCACCTTCACACCTGCAATCTATTAATGCTTTTGCAGTAAGGGCAGAAAAAGAGAACAAAAGACCTTTTGGTCCAATCTCCCCAACCATCTGCCCATCAGGAGCTGAAGGTGAGAGAGGGAAAGGGGAGAGACACAGGAGGGGCAGTGCCAGTAGCAGACCATCTGAGGTTTCCTCATATTCTGGCAAATTGCATAATTGATGTGATGTAAAATCTGTTTAAAACCAGTCATTGTTTTCGCCGTTTCATCACGCTGCTGGCACAGAAATGACACACTTCACCTTTAACTAGCTATTGTTCTAATGATAGAACAGTGTCTTTTCCCCATGCACAGCGCTTGTCAATGACTAGACTCAAAGTGCATCATAACAGACGTCAGATCCACATTGGTCGATAAAACAGACAGAATGATATTTCTAGGAGATTGTTGCTCAAAAATAGTATAAATCTAGTAATAATACTGCCAAATGACATGTTAACATTTCCATTTCCATTTAATCATTTAGCAGACGCTTTTGTCCAAAGCGACGTACAAATGAGAACAATAGAAGCAATCAGACCATCGAGAGTGCAGCAGTATACAAGTGCCATGACAAGTCTCAGTTAGTAGCACAGTACAGCTAGTGTTTTTTTTTTGTTTCTTTTTAAATAAATAGAATAGGAAAGTGTTAGTATTAGTTGGCCAGGTGCTGGCGAAAAGGTGTGTCTTTAGATGATTTCTGAAAATGGTTAAAGATTCAGCTGTTCGAATTGAGATCGGGAGGTCATTCCACCAGCTGGGCACAGTCCAGGAAAAGGTGCGCGAGAGTTGTTAGATACATTATTTTGTTATTAATTATGTTGCAGACAGAAATGTTAATATAAACACTACAGAAAAGTATGTGTGAGATAAATACATGCAATGTGATCATTAAAAGGGGGCCTGAAATCTACACTGCTGTTCAAAAGTATGGGATAATTTTTTAAGGTGACGCTCTAGTGTAGGGACAGGTTCTCACTATTAACTAGTTGGTTATTAGCATGACTATTATTAACATATTGGCCGTTTATTAGTACTTATAAAGCACACATTCTGCTTGACCATATTCTACATTCCTAATCCTACCCAAAACCTAAACTTAACAATTACCTTACTAACTATTAATAAGCAGCAAATTAGGAGTTTTTTTGAAGCAAAAGTCATAGTTAATGGTTTGTTAATGGTGAGAATTGGACCTTAAAATAAAGTGTGACCATTTTTAAGATTTTTGAATGTCAATACAATACAATAAAACAATAATATTATTATTGAACTGTTTTGTATTTGAATTTACTTTAAAATGTAATTTATTTCTGAGATGTAAAGCTGAATTTTCAGCATAATTACTCTTGATTATCACACAATTTTATTATAATAGTTGTGCTGCTTAATATTTCTGTGGAAACTGATACATCTTTGATAGATAGAAAGTTAAAAAGAACAACATTTATTTGAAATGGATTTGTGTGTGTGTGTGTGTGTGTGTGTGTGTGTGTATGTGTGCGCGCCACTTTTAATCAATTTAATTCCTTTCTTAATAAAAGTATTACTTTGATTAAAAAAAAAACACTCAATGACTTTTTCATGGTAGACAGAGTGGCCTCTTACAGATAATGACTTCTTTGTTCTTTTATTGATAGTGCAGTTATTTAGGAAGACAGCAGACTATTGGAGAGAAGAGGGGAAGAGGATCAGGAAATGACCTTGAGCTAGAACTGGACTCGGGTTGCGTGAAGTGCTATTGTCCCACACGCTATTGCACAGCTCACAACTCTATAGCTCTGATTTACAGATTTTTGTTGCAACTTTGTTGGAAAAGTCACTTTGTTTTGATGTGTTAGATAAATATAATTATTTGATTATTTGCTGTGATGACAGGATTAGTAACTGTCACTGAGCACTCAGTGAAATATATATGAGCAAATAGTGTATTCAGTCATTTAAATGTTTTTCAGTCAGTTTTACTGAATTCATCTAATCCTCTATATCCTTCAATATCTTTACCCCAAAATAATTCTGCCATCATTTACTCACAAAAGATGTCCAAGCAGCTCCTTCCCATAAATGCATGATACACTTCAAATACATAAGCTTCAAACAAGATCAAAAGGAACCTATCCTATAGTCTTTTGAATTCAGTGTGATTTTTGGCTGAAAACTTTCCCTTCCACACTTCAGCACATTCAAATTGCTGTTTTGTCAGACTCGCACAAGGTTGAGTAAATGATGAGAGTAAATCATTTTTGGGTGAACCATCCCTTTAATCCTGTCTATTAATGCCTGTAACCCATATTAAGCTTTGTAAACTCCTTTTGTCGAATTTGCTGCATAGTCACACTATGGGTTAAGCTGCGTGTTCACTGGATAGGATAGTCTTTGTAATCCCACTCATGTGTATGTGTGTGGCAGTTTGCCGTGTTGGCTGGGCATCCGTAACAGCCTTAGGGAGGTGTGTCGTGGCCATCGGTGGAGTGGAGAGAAGCCTTGAAAAACAAAATCTGGCAATGAGACGTGCTGTTACTGTATGCAGTTGAGAGAAAGGATGACAGAAGGCAAAAGAACAGAAGGGCATGTGCACCAGGATGCAAGGACATGACGGTGACAGAAGTGTGAGGTGAAACAGGTTCATTGTGCCTCGTTAAGGACATGCTCGATCCTTGTAGTCCATCAAATGTGAATGCAGTCCTGTGCCTTGTGCATGTGTATAGTGAGAGCTGATGACTGGCTGCGCATCTGTTGTAACAGGATGAAATCCAAACTGCACTGGAGGGTTGGACTGCATCAAGAGTCTCACATATAGAAACATCATCATCATCAAACATCAGCGCGGCTGAGAGGCATGACAGACTTGCGCTTCCGCTCTAGTCTCTGATATGAGAGTGAATCACTTCTGACAGCTTTGCCTTCTGCTTCCCAGCACCTAGCAACACACACAGGACTGTCTGTATCGGTGTCTATACATTTCCATTCAGGTATTGACTCAAAACTTTATATTAGTTGCTCACACCCCATGCACAGCTTGTGTATTATTAAAAGTCTTCAAAAAAAGAAAATGAATGGAACGGTGTGAATTAGATCGCTATCGTTCCATGCCGTAATACATTCCTTGGTGCAGTTTTGATGACAGGATGCATTAATTTTTTGGAAATAAAATTAATGAAACAATGAGAGTTAAATTGTTATTGTTCTATGTCGTTAGGCACTCCCGAGTCCGGTTTAGATGGCAGGATGCGTTCTAGTAATGAAGAGACGGGAGATAACAAATGTGAAAGAGTCCACCTGAAAGATAATCACCTTGCACAACTGTTTTCTACTGCGGCTGAAATGCAACCAGAGGACTGACACCTAAAGGGCCTCCACCACAACGGCATAAATATTACATTGACTCAGAAACCCTTTAATTGTCACTCAATGCGGTTGGAAACAGACACCAGGACCTGCATGAAATTAATGTGCTCGCTCGATGCATTATTCATGTGCAACATTGTTCTCTTGACGTATGTGTCTTGCCGGTGCTCATGGCCAGTGCCAGAGAATTAAAGATTAATGTGAGTTCCTCGTTTCCTCTCGCTCATGGACGATTAACTACAATACAGTCATAGTCGTGGCATTTTCATTTTCCTCTAGTTCGCTTTGCTTTGGCAGTCGCTTACTATATCGGCTTGAACACTTTAACCAACTCGAGTGAAAGCTGCAGATACACAGAGCCTGTCAGAGGCTTCATGAGATCTGACTGTTTGTATGAAGTTTAATACAGTAGAACATCTTATTCTGACCAAGAGCTGCCCGATTACAAAGTGTCACTCTAAAAAACACTGGGTAAATATATGACAGAACACATTTGGGGTTAATTTTACACAGCAAATTGGGTTGTGTATTCAACCCATCATAATGGGTTGATTCATTTTTATTATAATACTAACTTACTTTTTACATTATACATGAAATAATGTTTACAGATTAACTTCAATCCTCTAAACTTTTCTAACATACTCCACAACCGCTTGTTTGCATGATAACTTCCTTTATTTTCTTTTATTTATCATTTACAGCATTGTTGATATCGTTTTTATGTAGGCTATACATATTGCCCATTTCAACTCGTTTAACAAACATTAGAAGTAAAAATTAAGCATTAAACAGAAGTAATTCACTTGTAATCGACCACTCTCTGTAATTCTGTTTCCACCGGCGCTGGTTCTCATGCCCGAGCTGGAGTCGTGTTCAGTGGGGAACTGCTCACGGATTAAAACCGCCGCCCTGCGTTTCACTTTCTGAATAAAATCGTTTATTTTATGCAAAGCATCATGCTTTTTGATCACGCTATAAGACCGACGTGAGCTACTTGTTTAGGTGATTCACACAGCACACCTGTATGTTGTTCTGCATAAAATTGAATGATATACAACACTGTAACAATTTTTTATTAAAATAAAATATACACAAACCTGTATTTTACAGAAGAAATGCAGCAATTCGATGGCGCTTAGAAGTGCTCTCTCCAGAAGAGAAGGCAAAATCCCCGCGATAAATAACTCAACTGCTGGGTTATGTCTGACCCAGGGGCTGGGTAACACTAAAAAACTACCCAAACATTGGGTTGCTATATTTGACCCAGGAGCTGCGTAACACAAAAACTACTCAAACACTGAAAAAATAACCCCAAAAAATGACCCAAACGGCTCAACCCAGCATTTGGGTTGAAAAAATAACCCGGGATTTTTTAGAGTGCAAGTTTCAGAATTCTCTCATTAGTCTTCAACCAGCTTATATTTAAAGCAATCTGCCAAAACAGGTTGTGGTTGTGGAATGTGCCACTTTATGGCATAATAGTGTGGCTAAACACCGCCTCTGCAGAAGAAGATCAACACCTGCTTCTACATCACTGCCTGATTAGCTCCACCCACCGATTCACACACAGTGTAAATAACGAGAGAGGCAAACGCAGGTCTATGCGGGAAAAAACTGATAAATATGGCTTCGAAGACAACAAGATGCTGTACAGTGCCAAACTGTGGAAAAACAGTCTTTGCATTGCCTTCCTTCTGATCCCAATAGGAAAGAGTGGATTAACTTTATTTTTAATGAAGATCCAGACACACGTCAGTAAGAACTTGGTCGTTTGTTCACTTCATTTTACTGTGGATTCATTTACAAACAAGGCACAATTTGACGAAGGATTTTTAGAAATATTTACACTGAAAGACAATGATGTTCCGACTATAATGGATCCAACAGTAATGTCGCAACACAAGTGTGAGTGACTGTTTTTATTATGCAGTCACTATTGCTTTGTCTGTTGTTACAGATCGTTTGATATGTACTGAGTATTTATGCGTTTTTAACCTAAATCACAGCAGCGTACATCTATGAAAGATGTAGGCTGTCAAACATACACAGCTATTAGCCAATCATAGCAGTGGACATTTACTTCCGAGTCTACAATCTGCCATGCATTCAAACAGAACGTTCTGATGAGGGATTTTAAAACAGGACAGAAAAATAGCTTATTACTTCTAAATTATGATGTTTTTGAAGTCAAAATCTTTATAACATTATAAGTGGGCCTCAGGGAAAAGTACAAAATAATAAAAAAGGTAGTTCATGACCCCTGTAAGTGTATTTTAAACCAACTAAGCAAGCCAGAGGCAACAGTAGAAAGGAACCCAGACTCCATCAGGTGACAGAAAGCGTGGTTATGGGTATTAGGTTGATATATTTGATACTACAATAACAGACCAGTGGAGAAAACAATTGCACAGGTAAAACATTAATTGACATGAATGTATAGACTTTGTCATTAGAATTTCCAACATGATCTAATTTGTAATCATAGGTATCCAACATGTGTACATTTGTGCGTGTTTGCTTACATTACATTCTCGGTGTTCAGTTGCCATCATCTGTTTAACACAATTATATCTGACACTGTAATGGCTTCATTCTCTTCTGAGTAATTCCTGGTTCTATACTTGTTGTGAAAGATTTAATCACTGTACTCAAACTGACACTTTAAAATGTTAAATGAATGCAAATTCTGTCATTTAATAATTATGGAAGTTGTGTAGAACCCACCAATCAGATTCAGTCAGGCGATTTCAGTCAGCTCTTGCTATTTTTGTTTGCAGTATGCATCACGCGGTCTGTGAATGGACTGTGTGTCGTCTGAAACTAGGTTTAGGACATCATCTGTTTGTATGCCTCAAGATCCATTTAGTATTGACTCTAATAACTATTCTTCTCACATCTTGTTGTAGCAAAGAAAACATGTCAAAAATCTGGGGAGCATGAAGGCACTGCAGACAGGAACTTAAAAAACATTCTGTTACTCCATCAGAAGCTCTTTACCATTGCTCCAAGGGGAAATGGAGGATTATCAGAAGGCATTAATTTCCATGTTAAATATTCCACACACTTAACAAGCAAGCCACTGAGTTCATCAAATTAATTTCCAGCATTCAACACTGATAATTGGTATCATTCCATTTTGATTTCACCCCACCACAAAGACTTTCCCATGGAGGGGTGTTTATGGATTTGGTGGAGTGTCTAGCTTGAAGAGAACTGTGGTAGTATCATTGACGCTTGTAGTGTTTCATAGATCAAACTGGTCGATGTTATACACAAGTTAAAAGCCCCTTAAAATGAAAGAAATTTGTGATTGATTCTAAGCTGCACACTGATAAATTCTGGATTTGCAGTCCACAAATCATTGATGAACACACTGGTTCTTGTGTGTTACGTGACTTAACATCATGACACAAGCACCCCTCACTCTGAGGTTGTACTGCAGAAGACTTGGATTAAACCATTGGATTTTTACAGTATGGATTACTTTTATATTACCTTTATGTTCTTTCTGAAGCTTTAAATCATAGGACCTCACTGACTTTCACTGTATGGAGAAAACCAGCTGAAACATTCTTCAAATGTGTGCTTTTGTGTTCTGCAGAAGAAAGAAAATCATACAGGTTTGGAACAGCATGGGGATGAGTAAATGATGGCAGAATTTGCATTTTGGGTGAACTGAACTTTTAAGTGGAACTAATAAAAGTTATGGTGAGAATGTAGTGTAGGCTTTTACCTTAAAATAGGATTTTTTTTATTTTATTTTTTATTGGTTACAGGAGTTCACTTTTACTTAGAAATACTCAATCAAACATTTTATTTGTAGGCACAGCAGATTTTACACAGCTTGATGAGACCAGCATGTTGGATTAGACTGTGTGTGGTTTAAAAACAGTGTGCTTTATATAGCTGCAGTATGGAATAACTATTATTACAGACACTTCTGTATTTAAAGTGAGTATAGAGAGAGAGAGGAAGCAGCGAGAGAATAGACGGATATATCTGCAAGCTCAAGAAAGCCTGGAGGAGAAAAAATTCCCAGCATGCTTCTTTCTCTATGTATGTGTGTGGTATTTGAATTAGACTGTGGTGGTAATCATAAACCTCACAGCATCACTAATTATCATTACTTACACCTCGGTATCTGTTATGTCTGTTGAATCATCTTACTGTAACACAGGATGTGTTGAGAACGCTTGGGTGGATGTGCATGTGGCATGTGCAGATTTGAGGTAATGCATTACAAAATTAGGCCTACTTTTTTTTTTGTTTAATGAATTAACTAAGAAAAGCCTTATTAGATAAACATAACTTTACCTACATTTTTGTAAAACTCCAAAAATTTTCCTATACATACAATTCATTGCAGTTTCCAGTGAACACTAGTGGTAGTAAAAAACCAACAACTTTTATTCCTTTTCACACAAATTATTATTACAGGGGAAGATTATTGATTGATAAAGGCCTTTTTTTCTGTGTTGCAATACTTTTTTCCCTGTGCGCAATACTATATGAGCTCAAACACTTTTGTCATAGTACATCATTGTAAAGCAATATATTTTGACTTTTGTATTACCTAACCAGCTCCATATGTATGACTTTTCTGTACTGTTTTCTGTAACACTTTAGACCAATTCTCACGAACTAGTTGCTTATTATTAATATATTTGTTGTTTGTAGTACTTATAAAGCACATATTCTGCATGACCATGTTCTACATCCTTAATACTACCCAATATCTAAACTTACCTACCTTACTAATGATTAATAAGCAGAAAATTAGCAGTTTAATGAGGCAAAAGTTGTAGATAATGGTTTGTTAATGGTGAGACTTAGACCTTAAAATAAAGCGTGACCCATTTTTTTTGACTTGCTGGCCTGGTACAGTGTTGTACAGATTTGAATCCCATTAAACACAAGTCATAATAAAAGAGCTCAAAGACTTCTTGGAGCAAGCTATAATGGCATGGTTGCTTTAGCAAATGCATTTTTATCTCACATTTGCATTTGTTAACTGTAATTTTAGCACCACTCACTGGACACTTAATTTCCAAACTGCCACAGTATACTTACAACAATGAAACACTGACAGATGTGGACATACTTACAGCCACTATTTGGACATTTCAGTTTGAAAGTGTTGAGAAACATGCAAGAAGCAACATAAAAGATTTTCTTTGCCGTATAGCCTATTTAAAGTGTGCCTGTTATGTGTCTGCAATGACAATCAGCCCATTTTGATTTCTGCTGATTGTGCATGACAGTAATGACACCCTCATGATATTTCAAACTTACATGATCTTTCTTCTGTAAACACAATAGAAGATATTTTGAAAAATGTTCACTCTGTTTTCATCCATACAATGAAAGTCAATGGGGTCCAAAACTTTCAAGCCCCAAAAAAGACATAAAGGTGGTGTGAAATTAGTCCATATGACTCGAGTATTATATATTTCAAGTCTGCTGAAGTGACACAATCACGTTTAATAATGAACAAATCATTTAAGACTTCATTCAATCTCAAAATAAATCAAACCACTGGTTTGTGCACACAGACTACATCAAATGTACCACATGATTGATGTTAGTTGTTGTGGGAGCTTTTTGAAAACATATTTGACATTAGAGTGATTAAACAATGACCCAGTTTCATAGAGAGGGCTTAGGTTAACCCAGGATTAGGCCATAGTTCAATTAGGGCATTTATGTAGTTTTTATAAACATGCTTTAGATTAAAAAAAAAAAAAAAAAACACTATGGTATGCATCTTGAGACAAATCAATGGCACTGACATATTTTAAGAACAGTCAGTGCAAGTTTTTTTCAGTTAAAACAGCCCAGAGATTTTTTTAAAATCTGGGACTAGATTTAAACCTTGACTATGAAACCGGCGGTCAGACAGCTTTTTTATCTCAAGGTGAACTATTAATTTTTATATATACAGGTGCATCTCAATAAATTAGAATGTCGTGGAAAAGTTAATTTATTTCAGTAATTCAACTCAAATTGTGAAACTCGTGTATTAAATAAATTCAATGCACACAGACTGAAGTAGTCTTTGGTTCTTTTAATTGTGATGATTTAGGCTCACATTTAACAAAAACCCACCAATTCACTCTCAACAAATTAGAATACTTCATAAAACCAATTAAAAAAAAAACATTTTTAGTGAATTGTTGACCTTCTGGAAAGTATGTTCATTTACTGTATATGTACTCAATACTTGGTAGGGGCTCCTTTTGCTTTAATTACTGCCTCAATTTGTCGTGGCATGGAGGTGATCAGTTTGTGGCACTGCTGAGGTGGTATGGAAGCCCAGGTTTCTTTGATATAGTGGCCTTCAGCTCATCTGCATTGTTGGGTCTGGTGTCTCTCATCTTCCTCTTGACAATACCCCATAGATTCTCTATGGGGTTCAGGTCAGGCGAGTTTGCTGGCCAATCAAGCACAGTAACACCATGGTCATTGAACCAGCTTTTGGTACTTTTGGTAGTGTGGGCAGGTGCCAAGTCCTGTTGGAACATGAAATCAGCATCTCCATAAAGCTTGTCAGCAGAAGGAAGCATGAAGTCCTCTAAAATCTCCTGGTAGATGGCTGTGTTGACTGTGGACTTCAGAAAACACAGTGGACCAACACCAGCAGATGACGTGGCAGCCCAAATCATCACTGACTGTGAAAACTTCACACTGGACTTCAAGGAACATGGATTCTGTGCCTCTCCACTCTTCCTCCAGACTCTGGGACCTTGATTTCCAAATGAAATGCAAAATTTACTTTCATCTGAAAAGAAGACTTTGGACCACTGAGCAACAGTCCAGTTCTTTTTCTCCACAGCCCAGGTAAGACGCTTCTGATGTTGTCTCTGGTTCAGAAGTGGCTTGGTAGCCCTTTTCCTGAAGATGTCTGAGCGTTGTGACTCTTGATGCACTGACTCCAGCTTCAGTCCACTCCTTGTGAAGCTCTCACAAGTGTTTGAATCAGCTTTGCTTGACAGTATTCTCAAGCTTGCAGTCATCCCTGTTGCTTGTGCACCTTTTCCTACCCAAATCCTTCCTTCCAGTCAACTTTACATTTAATATGCTTTGATACATCACTCTGTAAACAGCCACACCTTTCAGTAATGACCCTCTGTGACTTACCCTCTTTGTGGAGGGCGTCAATGATCGTCTTCTGGATCATTGCCAAGTCAGCAGTCTTCTCCATTAATGTGGATTCAAAGAACAAGAGATACCCGGAATTTATACTGTAGGGATGGTCATTAATTGAAACTCAAACGTAAATATTCTAATATTTTGAGATACTGATTTTTGACTTTCATGAGCTGTAAGCTCTAATCATCAAAAAAAAAAAAAAAAAAAAAAACTTGAAATGTTTTACTTTACATGCAATGAATCTAAAATATATGAAAGTTTCACTTTTTGAAATAACTTACAAGGAAAAATGAACTTTTTCACAACATTCTAATTTATTGAGATGCACCTGTACATACAATTAGGTGTGTGCTTTTGGCACTTTTTCTTGTTGCATGCACACTATGCCGGGAGTGAAAACACTTCCAATTAAAAACAAAAACAAACAAACAAACATACAAAAAAGTTTGTAAGCCAAGTAGTTTGGATGCAGCAGTGTCTTAGTCAGCCGATAAAGTAATACAAAAGTAACTCAACTTCCTGTAACGTAATTAGTTCCTTGGAAATGTCAAGGAAATGTCAAGAAATGAATACCAAGTCAGCATTACATCTTCATATTACATCTAGCTGCATAAATAAATTATGCATCTGAACATTGCGTGATCGTCAAGTGGCAGAAAATGTGAATGCTGTATGTTCTCCTCTTTTCCTCTATGCTGATGCACACACTCATCCAGTGCCTTTCTGCCCTAAGTGCAAAAGAGAAGCTAATCCAATCACCTCGGCTGAACTTTCTCATCTTCTGGTACTAAAGTGTGTTTCCTCCTCCCTTCTATTGAACGTGCCTCAGCTATTAATGACAGCGTGTGTGGTTCTATTGGTGCACCATGTTGGCTGTTTCCACGCTAGGTCCACCCGGTCTGTGAGCGAGACCCTGACTCCTCTCGGTTAAAAACATCTGCCTGAGAGGGCCTAAATGAAGACAGGATGATTTAGAGCAGGAGAGAGAGAAAGATGTAGTCCATTAACCCTGCGGAGTGTGTGTTCAGACAGATTAAGAGAGAGAGCGGAGGGGAAAGAGATGGAGAGAGAGAAAAAGGATGGTGTTGCTGTTGGTTGAGGGATTAGACTGGACTGACACTGTCTCTTGTCCCTGCAGTAAACACTTCACGCTCGCCCAATAAATAACACTTACGTACACATCAGCCCTCTCCCATGGACACTCACAATCCTTCTATACACACTGCCTGCATTTATGGGATACACAATGTTGTCGTGTTACTGTCATCGAGAGAGAACAAATACACACATACACACACACGGGATACCAGCCTTTTAAATTCACTGACATCTGCTTCCTTTGGAAACCAAGCACTCAAAAAAGCACTCTAGAGGAACATTTACCATCTGGGAGTGGACGGTGTTTTGGGTCAAGAGTATGTCTGGGTCAGGAATGGTGTACATCATGGTCACAGTTCTGAAAAAAAAAAAAAACTTTCAAGACATTCTTGATGTAATAACAGTCTTATATATTGTTATATTAGTATCTGAGTCATGCGATTCTTTATATATACTTATGTACTGTGAGTTTTTACTCATGTCTCTTTCAATTGCATTGCACTTTGCTTTAAAATTGTTATTGTCAGTTTGGATTTTAAGGGAAAAAATTAGAGACTATTAAGTTAATGCACTGAATGGTGACAAAAGTAATACAAATGTTGATTCTTGTACTGTGAATATCAATGCTATATCTTGAGGTAAATGTATGTTTTTTCCTTGCCTGATTTTGGATGACAATGCTATTTTTCAGGCCAGTTTGGATGATTGCGTTATCTTGAACAGTGTAACCATGATGGGTAAACAGCCAAAACTAGCGTGAAAGTGGCTAAAATTTCTCTTTTAGCATACTTATATTTTCAAATACTCTGAAATGTACATTATGAACATGTTGACAGCATCTAACATGAACAGTAAGCAGATTACATATGAAATTTAGAGACTTTGTTTACAGTTTTTAGGTCCATATCATATTGATTTGATGGATATTGTATGTAATGAACAGTGTTGGGCACGTTGCTTTAAAAAAGTAATTAGTTATAGTTTCTAGTTACTTTTCACAAATAGTAACTGAGTTAGTAACTCAGTTATATCAATATAAAAGTAACTAATTACCAGGGAAAGTAACTATTGCGTTACTTTAAAAATATATCAACTTGGACGCCCCCAATATTAAATGAATGAAATGGACACTAAATAGAATAAATTATTATTATAAAACATTGTACACTAATCTATTTTAATATTTGGGACAATGTGAGAGAAACCTATCAAATTCAATATATTATTGTAAATATTATCAACCAATTAGGCTATATATATAAAGCTTATGTTTGTAAAATGGCACAGATTTTACATTTTTTTAATATCTGAGTCAGTCAGTCAAGCATTATAATCTGATATTATGATAATTTAGCATTATATGATGATAGAACTTTAGTAATTAGACCTATTTGTCATGTTGACTGAACTTAGGATTGGTTGTGGTGCTTAAGTTATTGTTTGTCATTTAGTGTTTCGATAAAAAAAAAAGAAAAGAAAAAAAAAACTAAAAATAATACTGATAAGATAACAAAACTACTATGAATTCTACTATTAATAATTTGACTTGGTCGGTGTCATGTACCATGGCGCAGTGATATTACGTAGCGCCTGAAAGTAGTCCCCAGCTATATTATAATCAGGTACCTAGCTGGGGACTACTTTCAGGCCCTGCGTAATATCACTGCGCCTGCTGCGGCCATGTTATGGCAGCAAAGTTCCTTGATTATTACGCCGGAATGAGAGTATAGTTCTTAATCATATCAGCCTAGAAAATTGCAACTTTTCATTTTCCGCCGATCTTAGTACACGATATAACTACAGAAGAGTCGAGTTTTAAATAGGACAAATATCGAAACTCTTTGGTCATTTTTGAACGTGATGCTACTGGTCTAATCGGATTCAATGATCTATGCTAAGCTATGCTAAAAGTGCTATCGCCAGATCCAGAGATCAGCTGAATGGATTCAAAAACGGTAAAACTCAACTTATTAACTCTGGGGGAGTTGGAGAATGAGCCTATTTCCAAAAAAAGTGGAGTGTTCCTTTAACATAAGAGCGAGGTCAGATTTTTTTAATTAAAGGAACACTCCACTTTTTTTGGAAATAGACTCATTCTCCAACTCCCTCAGAGTTAATAAGTAGAGTTTTACCGTTTTTGAATCCATTCAGCCAATCTCCGGGTCTGGCGATAGCACTTTTAGCATAGCTTTGCATAGATCATTGAATCCTATTAGACCAGTAGCATCGCGTTCAAAAATGACCAAAGAGTTTCGATAGTTTTCCTATTTAAAACTCGACTCTTCTGTAGTTATATCGTGTACTAAGACCGGCGGAAAATGAAAAGTTGCGATTTTCTAGTCCAATTTGGCTATATTATAACTAGTTACCTAGCTGGGGACTACTTTCAGGCCCTGCGTAATATCACTGCGCCTGCTGCGGCCATGTTACGGCAGCAAAGTTCCTTGATTATTACGCCGGAATGAGAGTAGTTCTTAATCATATCAGCCCAGAAAATCGCAACTTTTCATTTTCCGCCGGTCTTAGTACACGATATAACTACAGAAGAGTCGAGTTTTAAATAGGACAAATATCGAAACTCTTTGGTCATTTTTGAACGCGATGCTACTGGTCTAATCGGATTCAATTATCTATGCTAAGCTATGCTAAAAGTGCTATCGCCAGACTCGGAGATCGGCTGAATGGATTTATGACTTATTGACTTATTCAAAAACGGTAAAACTCAACTTATTAACTGGGGGAGTTGGAGAATGAGCCTATTTCCAAAAAAAGTGGAGTGTTCCTTTAATACTTTTTTTCAGCAAGGTCACATTAAATTGATTAAAAGTATTAAAGTACATTTTATTACACACACACACACACACACACACACACACACACACACACACACACACACACACACACACACACACACACACACACACACACACACACACACACACACAAATCTATTTCAAACATATACAGTTCTTTTGAACTATTTTTAATTTATTTTATATACAAAGAATCCAGAAAAATAAATGCATCACAGATCCACAAAACCTTTAAGCAGCACAACTGTTTTCAAACTTAATAATAATAAGACAAAACTATACATGAGCAGCAAAACAGCATTTTTAAACTGGCCATACTGAGCCAGTTCAGCTCTAGGCTGTTTATTTTAGTGGAGAAGCTGTACTTTTTTTTTTATTTTTTATTATTGTTATTTATTTATTTGCTACAGTTGCTACAATTTCCCAACTGGACGAAGAGATTAATTTTGAAATGGACCGCAGAGCCCAAGTTGCGGTCGGAATGAGACATCATTGCAGTACGTGAACGAGTCCAAAGCTCATCAAAACTGGGTTTGTTGTGAGACACATAGAAATACACACCCACTGATGCCAGGCCGACACTTTCTAATTAAACCTGCTGTGTGTCGTGCAGTGGAGATGAAAGAGCTCTTTTTTCCTTTTCTGTGGGATTCTCGTTCACAGTCCTCACATGCTCTGCAGTAAGGCTGGGCTAGTGTTGAGCGCACTGTATGGAGCCTACGGTTGTGAATGTCGCTCTGAGATAGTCGCTCACATCTGCATTATACTACAAACAAACAACGCAGCAAGCAGTAGAGAACAGAGTGTCTCATTACGCAGCTTTATGTCGGACGTTATATTGCGCTGTGTAAATATATGCGCGTGATGATATGTGCTAAAACAGCCTTCGTCTCTCTCCTGAAATTACCTCTGTAACTACCATCGCAGGAGATGAAAAAGGGAGAAAATTAGGGAGGTTGAGGTGAAGGAGGGAGAGAGATAGAGGAAGAAAGAAAGTGTTTGAGAGAAAATAAATGGATTTGGACCCAACCCAAGATTGAACTTGTGCCTTACTCCACACTGAAAAGAGGAAAGTGGACACAGAGTGATAGAGTGGAGAAGTTATTCAAAGTCTGGGTGTTCAAGCTTACGGTTCATCTCTATTCAGATGGTGGTGATGATTGAACAGTGGTTTACTTTCATTTTTGTCTTTTATTCATGCTGACCCTTGGCCCCCCCTTGTGTCCCGTTCTCTTTTTCCTTTGTGCATGTGTGTAAGAAGCATGCTGTGAGGCATTTTTATCCATCAAATGACATCTGTGAGTTTTCCATGCTGAGGGAAACAGGCTCTGAAATGCATGTCCTTCAGCTACGCGAGTTTAAATAGCTGTAAATGCTTTTGTGTTTGACAGAGATATGAATAATATCTCTGTTTGTATCAGGAAAAAGGAACAGCAGAATCAGAGGATGGTTCTGGATAATTCAGCAGGAACACACATACTATGTGGGAAATTCAACAACAATGAGTATCACCTGCTGATAGCACCGTTTATTTGCAAGAGATGTCACCTCATTCACTAAAGGAATTATGCAAATCAGACAGTGGCGCAAATGTGACCACAGATTTAGTGCTAAATTTAATTTACACAGCGGTTCCTGGGCTTGTGGGTTTGTTTTGAGTGCTTGGTTGTGGAGGATGCAGTAGATTATTGGTACCTTTAACACTTTACTTTACTGGGATTCTACATCATCTCTGCAAAACAAGCACCTGAATCAGCGCTTTAAAATACTGAAAGGGTGTTTGATTATCAACACCATGATTTATTTATTTATTTTTTGCTAATTAAAGCTTTTTTTTTTTTTATACACATAACGAACAACACTTGTAGAAAAATCTAGAAATTTTGGAATCTGCATTTTTCCAAAACAGACAATTATTTATTTATTTATTTTGGGGAGAATGCCCCACATGGGTTCCATCATGTTAACATCACATGACCAGCTGTGTTATGCAATTAAATGAGTCATTAATACTAGTAATAATAATAATAATAATAATAATGATGATGATGATGATTAATATTAATGCTTATAATAATTACTGTAATAATAACACATACTGTTCAAATGTTTTGGCCAAGTAAATATTTTTAATAAATAATAATAAAATATATTAAAATAAAAAATGGTTATTTTAAATTGATTAGTATTAATCAATGTTAATATAAATAAATAATAGTTCACATTCACATTATTACTGTTTTAACTGTATTTTTTTATCAAATAAATGCAGCCTTGATGTACACAGGGCTTCTTTTAAAAACATCAAATAATCTTACTGGTCCCAAACTTTTGCATGTAGTGTATATATAGTAAACATAAACGCAAAATATAAAAGAACAAAATATAACATAAATAAACAGCTCTGCTGTAAATTGCCAGCAGATTACAATTGGCAGCGTAAAGAGACTTCATGCATCCAAGCCACTAGGTGTCAGTATAGAGTCCAAAACAAATGGTTTTGTAATGAATAAGAGCCAGCAAAATGTCCGCAAAAAACTTTTAAGTTTAATTATGATTTCATATGACACTGATTTCTTTTACATACTCACAGAGCAGCACAGATAGCGACTGGTTAAATGTAATGTATTAGTATGATTTTATGCTAAACTATCACACTCTAAAGTGGTGCAAATGTTTATTGAATTCACCTCAGATGGTTTTTCTCACAATACTTTTTTTCTCAAATCCTTGCTCCTGTGAACCGTTTGACGTCCATTTCCTCCAGTGTTGGCTCATGTTTGAGAAGTAGTCATTCTTCACAGAGCAGAGAACGATTGTCTCTCTCTCTCTCTCTCTCTCTCTCTCTCTCTCTCTGTGTGTGTGTGTGTGTGTGTGTGTGTGTGTGAAATATCTCATCCAAGCAGAATAAAGGTGTTAGTTGATTTGAATATTGTCAGAACAGAAGGAGGGTGTGAATTTAGATATAGCCCTTTTCCAGAGGTTTCACCCTCAATGGGCGTATGTGACAATGACTAAATGTGTGTTTGTTTGCGTGTGTGTATGAGTTGGTATGTGGGAGCAAATTAATTTGCAGACAACACCACATCACTGGGAGCGAATTAATTTGCATACAACACCGCATCACATTAGTTTTCAACAAATGTTTTTCAGAGTGAAGACAATGACAGACATTCATAGAGAAATTTTATATCAATAGCGTCAGACATCAAAGACCTGTCTGTCAAAGAGAAGGGAGAAGGGAATAGAGATGGAGAGAGAGGAACAGCAACAGTAGCACTCTGACTGTCCTTTAGTTCGGAAGGAAAACTTTTCCCTTACTTTCTCAAATTATCATCACAGGTTTTTAAATGTTTCAATCGTTACATTTTTCTGTTTATTAGTTTTGTACCAGAAAGTAGTTAACAATGAATAAATTAATCAGACTATGCTCTCATCACCTGTTTCACAGATTCTGCGTGGTGTTTTCACTCCAGTACTCATATTAAGAAGTTATTCACACTACACACTTGAGCAACATGACTTGTATGTCCCAGATATGACGCTGAATATATACAGTGAGCAGAATATGATGAAAATGCACTATAAAATGATTTATCAGCACAATCTTTTGCAATACAGGCTTTAATAAAGCAGCGTGAATTATTGGATTGAACTACTCACCTATTCTTTAAAAAAAAACATCTGTTGAGCTTGATTCAAGTTCAACATGAATTGACGGGTGCAAAAACAACAGTTTATAAATTCGACTAAATGATTTAAGCCGTTTAAAGCTACCCCAGGTGAAAAAGACGTAGTATTAAATGTATTAAAAATATACTTGAAATTCAAGTAGTATGTACATTTGTATTCCCAACATGCTTATTTGAAGTGCATTAAAAATATACTGAATTGCATTTTAATATATTTCTAAAAAGTTTACTAGAAGTACTTTTGTATTAAATATATGCTTAGTTAAACTTCTAAGAAATATGCTAAACACAAACATTTTATTAGTATATTTCTAAAAAGTATAGTAGAAATACTTTTAAGGAATATACTAAACACAAGCATACTTTTAGTGATGTTTTAGTGTATTTACAGAAAACTTACTTATGTTACCCTTACTTAAAGTATATTTTATGTGTACTTTGTGTAAGAACATAACAAAATGATTACACTTTTAGTGGGTTTTTAAATGTACTTTATATTGTAGTAGGCCTACACATGGTTATATTTTAAATATTTATGTATTTATAATTTTAATATTTAGAAAAGTACAATATTTTGAAAGACATTTTTAACATTTACAATGTACAAACCTTTGTCAACTATTATTAAGCATTGCAATATTTAAAATATGTTGTTCAGTTTTACTTAAAAGGTTATGCTACTTTGGTTGATCAGGCTGTTGTTCATTACATGATACATTAATTGTAATAAGCTAGGTGTTTATATTTATTCAAGCTTGACGGCTTTATTTTCTAATATATATCTCTGAAATTCCCACAAGGATTTCAACATCATATCTGAAAAAAAAACAAAAACAACAAAAAACAACTTGCGTTTACGTGTTTAAATTCAAACAACACACTGACTAAAGTGTGATTGGTTCCAGAGCCATTGAATCGCTCTGATTGGTTCATGTGATAATGAGCTCACACCAGAGAGCTTCATAAATCAAATTTTTACGGTGTGGTTAACTAATGAGGTGCACGAAGGAGTAATGTCCAAACAGAGTCTTTTTTAATAATCCATACAACAATCCAGGAACAAGGGGTAGCAAACACAGATAAAATAATTGCAGACAAAGAATCAAAGCTGAACTCAGGCTTTAAATACTAAACATAATCAAGGGGAAACAGAAACAGGTGAGCTAATTAACCAATGAGGGTAACTAAGGAAAAGGTCAACATGTAACATTTCGCCCCCTCCTGGACAAAAGCAGTCCAACAGAGGAGGGAGGGTGGGGGTTCGGGAGGTGGGCGTGGAGCAGGAGGGGGGCAGGCAACGGGAAAGGGGCACAGTTCATAGGGCCAGGGTGGAGTCGATGGAGGAAGGAGCCCGGAGCAGGAGGAGCCAGGTGGCAATCCAGGATGGCGGGCCAAGGCGGAGTTGACGGCAGGAGGAGCCATGGTGGAGAAGGGACCGACAACACCAGGGGGCCGACTGACGGAGACTGAGCTGCTGGAGGTGGAGACCCAGGTGGAACGGAGGAGACGGAGAGCCGGGGTGAAACTGAGGATCCGGAGGGCCAAGGCAGGCGACTGAGGTGGAGGCGGGGATCTGAAAGACCGCCGTGGAGCCGGTGCGACAGAGGATGAAGGTGGAGCCGGAGGGAAGGAGGAGCCTGACGGAGCCGGAGGGATGGAGTGACGAGGCAAAGCCAGAGGAGTGGAGTCCCGAGGCGGCGGATGGTTGACGACTGCCCAAGGTGGAGCCGGAGGGACGAGGGAGCCCGGTGGAGCCAGTGGGATGATGGGCAACGGTGGAGACGAGGGAGCTAGGAGCCGAGGTGGAGCCGAAGGGCCGGAGGACCGAAGTGTAGTCCAGGGCTCGGAGGCTGGAAGTGGAGACGGGATCCACATGTCTGGGCGGAGCTGGAGACTGGAACTCCCGAGGTGGCGGGACAGAGCGCATGGCTGGTGCTGACTGAGGGTGAGCCGAGGGACTGACAGGCATCAGTGGAGATTGAGGCGAGGAACTAGCTGGTTTGAGAGGAGGCGGGAGAGGGAGGCTGGGAGGGAACATAGGAGGACATGAGCTGGACGGAACCAGCGGAGACACAGGAGATTCAGGGCTGTACAGAACCAGCGGAGACGCAGGAGATTCAGGGCTGTACAGAACCAGCGGAGACACAGGAGATTCAGGGCTGTACAGAACCAGCGGAGGCTCAGGAGATTCAGGAGCACAGGTTAGTACTTCTCCAAACCAGTCTATCAGGTCCATCTTGAAGATGTCCATGAGTTCCTCTTGATAGCTCCCAGAAACCAGATGTAGCTCACCCTCAGTTGCAGGAGTGTGGGCGGGGCTTTCCTCCAAGCCCTCGTACACCACCAAAACTCCCTCGAAGATGAACGATGTTGCCGTCTCACACACTTGGTCAGAGGATGTTTGAGGCTCAGGCTCTGTGACGATGACGGGCTCAGTCGCAGTGGGCTCAGGCAGTAGCTCCGTGTAACGGGGTGACGGCTGGCTGGTCTCTGGTTCGGGAGTGGGGCTGGAGATATCCTCCTCTGAGGGGCAGATGGAGAAAAAACACTCCATTATTCTCCAGCACCCACTCCACATAAGCGGCAAAATCCTCTTTGGGACCGTTCGCTGGCAGGAGTGCCTTACACCGCTCGCTCAAGCTGGAGATGTAGAAAACACAGAGCGAGCGGTCCGGGAAGTGGGTAAGGCAAGCCAGATCGAGAAAGTCCCTGGTATGGTCCTCCAGCGAACGGTCCATCTGCTCCAGGCAGATGACTTGGAGGGCTGACAAGGCAATTCCGGGAGAGGAAACAAAAAAAATAAACAGAAAGAAAAACGCAGCTTAAAAATAATTCACTTTATGGTCTGCAATTCTGTTACGGTATGCTTAACTAATGAGGCGCACGACGAAGGAGTAATGTCCAAACAGAGTCTTTTTTAATAATAATCCACACAAGAAACAGAAACAATCCAGGAACGAATCAAAAGAATCAAAGCTGAACTCAGGCTTTAAATACTAAACATAATCAAGGGGAAACAGAAACAGGTGAGCTAATTAACTAATGAGGGTAACTAAGGAAACTAGGTCAACATGTAACACAAATATGATGTGCGTGCAAATGTCCCGTGAATGTGAATATAAGTCTAAATTTAAAAAGTATTATATAGAGCGCTTGGAGGAAACCATACAATTCATATGACTTACTTTGGGGATATTTTTTTGCGATTAACTTTTTGAAACATGAACATCTTTGATGAATCTTTTCATCGGAGGGACATAAATCTCTCAGATTTCATTAAAATATCTCAGCTTTTCTTTCGAAGATGAACGAAAGTCTTAGATGGTTTGAAGCATCTTAAGGGTGAGTGATGACAGAATTCAAATTGTTTTGGGGGAACTATGAAATTAATTAGAAAATATAGCGTCTGGCTTTGGTACCTCACTGTGACTTCAGGTAAGATTTGTATTTAATTAACGTTATTTGTCTGTGCCAGTCGTGTTTTTGACATATGCATTGGCAGAAAAAAATAAATAAAATAATATTAGTCATTATAACAATGTACAACATTAACATTCTTTTATTTGCAAAATGAAGTGTATTTATTTCTGATTTCCTGAACAATTTGGCTTCATTGTAATGAGGTTAATGATCTTTGAAAAACCATGATTATGAACATACAATTACTTTGTCTTGAGCTGATCACCCAACTGTGGTAGTGTTGGTTGATTTGTGTTTATATTTGTTCAAGCTTGACAACCTTATCGACTTGATTTTCTAATATATATTTCTCATTACAGATAAGAACAAAGATTCAATTGTAAGAAGGGTTGCTCATAAGAGAGCATACAGTACATCTGAAACTGCTGAGGCCGGGAAGGTTTTTGACTATATTACCGACCAGGTACATTGTTCTCAGCGTACTGTCATTCTTAAAAAGAAAACAAATCATCAATCATCATTTGCCTTTGTGTGTGTGTGTGTGTGTGAAATATTAACATTTGTTGTTTTACAGATCAACTGCTATAGAAGACAAACTGAAATCTGAGTGCAGAGACAAGCAAAGGAATAGTAAGTATATTTTAATGTTGTATCACCTATGTTATAGAGATTTTTGAATCAGGCCTAATGGAGGGTGATGCGGTGAGTCTTGGAAGAAAAACTTTAGCAATGTGTCCATTCCATCGGCCCTCCGTCTGTGCCTTTGGATCCACCAGCTCTGTCTCCATCAGTCAGCCCCCAGATGTCGGTAGCCATACCATCTACATCTTGGCTGCTTGCTCCCTCGGCTCCACCGTGTGTTGTAGCACTGGGATGCTGTGGGTCTGTGCCATGTGCCAAAAACCATCTAAGCCACCAGGGCATCATCGTCATCCTCCCATCACCATCCCTTCGCCACATCCTGCCATCATCCCTGCACTTTTGCCTCTCACCATCCCTACACCATCTCCTCGTCCACCTACAAAACTCCCTATTCTGTTGCTTGAACCTTATCATTTTCATCTTCAGTCTTTGCTCACACATCTATTCACTTCTGCACTTTGTTTTTCAGTACATTTTTTGTATTTTTTTTCTTCAGAAAATTGCGTTGTAATTATTTATTAATTTATGTAAAATTCTGTAGTTTTTAGTAAGACAGGTATAACTGAAATGTTCTTCAAATGGAAAAGATATCTCTGCCATAGCGTTTCAGTCTTTTTTTTTTAAATTTATTATAATGTTTTTTTGTATAATGTATTAAAATGTACTTGAGTATGTTCGTAGTAATACAAATATACTATAAACACACTTGTATTTCAAGTGCATTTTTAATACATTTAGTAGTATGTTTTGTTTTTCACCAAAGTATATATGCTGCTGTACTTTTTAAATGTACATTACAAATATTCATAATGTACACAACAATATATAATACATTAAAACGTAACATGGCCGCAGCAGGCTCAGTGATATTACATAGTGCCTGAAAGTAGTCCTCAGCTATATTATAACTAGTTACCTAGCTGGGGACTACTTTCAGGCGCTGCGTAATATCACTACGCCTGCTGCGGCCATGTTACGGCAGCAAAGTTCCTTGATTATTACACCGGAATGAGAGTATAGTTCCTAGCCAAATAGGACTAGAAAATCGCAACTTTTCATTTTCCGCCGATCTTAGTACACGATATAACTACAGAAGAGTCAAGTTTTAAATAGGAAAACTATCGAAACTCTTTGATCGTTTTTGAACGCGATGCTACTGGTCTAATAGGATTCAATGATCTATGCTAAGCTATGCTAAAAGTGCTCTCGCCAGACCCAGAGATCGGCTGAATGGATTCAAAAATGGTAAAACTCAACTTATTAACTCTGGGGGAGTTGGAGAATGAGCCTATTTCCAAAAAAAGTGGAGTGTTCCTTTAAACATATCTTAAAATTGTAACGGAGTCGACGAGATGTGAGGCAAGCGGATCCTATTGCAAGCCTTTATTATGAAACATGGTAAAAACACAGGCAGGGTCAAACAACAGCAAATGGGTAGAGCACGGACAAGGCACCAGAGTAATCCTAGTGCAAGCGTGGGATGGCTCCGTAGAGTAGCTATCGCTAAACAAGTGATATACGCTAGACAATACTTGGCGATCTGAACAGGATCTGAGTGGGTATTAAATAGAGCGTGTGATTGGTCACAACTGTGTGATCAGTGTATTCAGCTGTGTCAGTGCAATGGATGATGGGAACTGTAGTCCGGAGTGACATGTAACAGTCTGTGTGGTGTGAGAGTCAATATGATGGAAGAATGACCTCTGATGGCGAGTGGACGGAAGACCACGAATCGGATTCGTAACAGAAATACACTTAATATACTTAAAGTTGTTTCAAAATAATACATTTAATATGCACTTAGTATAGTATAATTTAAATATAGTATGTGTGTCTGAAAAAGCACAATTGAAATATATTTCTTTTTCACCTGGGACATTTTGGGATTTGGGTTCCGTGCAAATTAATTAATTTTGAATGTAAATTTGCTTTCCCCTCCTCATGTAAATGAGATATGAGGATCAACTTTGCAATAATTCTCATTCCTGATAAACATTTTGTAATTTATGCATGTTATTAAAGGAATTATGCAATGTAATAACCTAGAAATCACTTTATTTTACTCAACTGTGTCAGAGCACAATGTGAGTGTGCTGGTTCAGTTACGCTGCAGTAACTCTTACACACTGCGGTCGCAGGATATGCGAAACAGGGCTGAGTTTGAGAGACTTAAAGAGTGTGTCTTACCCATAAAATATCAGTCTAGAGCCCATGCACAAATCATGATTATAGCATCACAAAGAATAATAAAACTGTTGGAGAAGAGTGAATATGAAATTTGATAAAATATGATGTAATTCCCCAAAGTTCTAAAACATTTCAGCCAGACATTTTCAAAGGTTCATTTCCATGTAACAGATAATCAAGTGTCTGCAGCACTGGATCATCTCAGACGGCGCAAATACAGACTGGCTGACTGCTTGATCTATATTGATCACAAAAAATCAATTTGAATGGCCGATTGATACAATGTCCACTAGTAAATTGACTAACCAACTTTTAAAGGAGTGGAAAAATGTTTCCAGTATCTTTTGTTGTTAATAGTGTTTAAACGATGCAAAAAACAAAAAACCAAACAGCCAAATTACTAGTATGGACAGATTACATGACATGCTCAAACCTTTACCTGATTGTATTAAATACAGTTTCACTTACAAAAATGATAAATATTGTTTAATGGCTTATATAATATAATACATTGTTGGTAGTTTGTTTATTTATTTATTAGCCAATGATAATATTATTCTGTTCTATTCTATTCTATTCTATTCTATTCTATTCTATTCTATTCTATTCTATTCTATTCTATTCTATTAAGCCATTATTTCACAGCACAAAATACATTGTGGTTGCCTGGCACAATGCATGGCTTATTAAAGTCATAAATGAAAATAGACAATTCCCAATTTTTAATGGGACGTTACAGTGATTAAATGATGAATTAGGCTATATAAATTATTTATATTCATCATGGCACATTATTTTATTTCCCACCTTACTTTTTTTCTCGTTTCAGAAGCCATTTCACTCAGATATCCTCCTGAGAACCAACCAAATTTAAAAAAAATATATATATTTTTATCCATGGCATTACATTATTTGGAGCATAAGAAACACATGGAAAAAAAAAATACTTTTGTATTTATGCTCTCCAGGACTTTATTATTTAAGTTGTTAAAGGAACACTCCCCTTTTTTTTTTTGGAAATAGGCTCATTCTCCAACTCCCCCAGAGTAATTAAATTGAGTTTTACCGTTTTTGAATCCATTCAGCCGATCTCCGGGTCTGGCGATAGCACTTTTAGCATAGCTTAGCATAGATCATTGAATCCGATTAGACCAGTAGCATCGCGTTCAAAAATTACCAAAGAGTTTCGATATTTGTCCTATTTAAAACTCGACTCTTCTGTAGTTATATCGTGTACTAAGACCGGCGGAAAATGAAAAGTTGCGATTTTCTAGGCTGATATGATTAAGAACTATACTCTCATTCCGGCGTAATAATCAAGGAACTTTGCTGCCGTAACAAGCAGGCGCAGTGATATTACGCAGTGCCTGAAAGTAGTCCCCAGCTAGGTAACTAGTTATAATATAGCTGGGGACTACTTTCAGGCGCTACGTAATATCACTGCGCCTGCTGCAGCCATGTTACGGCAGCAAAGTTCCTTGATTATTACGCAGGAATGAGAGTATAGTTCCTAGCCAAATCGGACTAGAAAATCGCAACTTTTCATTTTCCGCCGGTCTTAGTACACGATATAACTACAGAAGAGTCGAGTTTTAAATAGGAAAACTATCGAAACTCTTTGGTCATTTTTGAACGCGATGCTACTGGTCTAATCGGATTCAATGATCTATGCTAAGCTATGCTAAAAGTGCTATCGCCAGACCCGGAGATCAGCTGAATGGATTCAAAAACGGTAAAACTCAACTTATTAACTCTGGGGGAGTTGGAGAATGAGCCTATTTCAAAAAAAAGTGGAGTGTTCCTTTAATGAAATATATATATATATATATATATATATATATATAGTGAATTAAACAAAAAACATTAATTAATTAATTATATATATATATATATATATATATATTTATATATAATATATATATTATATAATATAATATATAATATATATATATTATTATTAATTAATTAATTTTTTTTGTTTAATTCACAAATCAATTTTTAGGTTTCTGGCTATTTAAAAAAAAAAGAAAGAAAAAAAGTTGTGTACAAAGATAATTCTCAACTATGTTATGAATTATTTGATATACTATTTTACTCCATTCAATATGTGTGTAAAATTTCCGTAACTTGGTATTCCCATTCTATACAATGTATCAATACATTGTATCCAATTTGTATATTAATGTGTTCTCGAGGCAATGTAATGAAAAAAAGAAGTGTAATAATGGGAATAATAACTGGGCAATATTTTCATAAGAATTGTGTCAAATTTCTATGCCATTCAAAAATCCATGCTTGGGTCTCAGGAGGATATACATCTCAATAGAGAATAAAAAATGGTCACAATTTCCATTTAATGTTGCCTTTAAAAACTCCATTTGAGATCCACTGATTTAGAAAAATATTTATAGAGACCATTTAATTCTGCTTTTGTCAAACACAATAAAACATCTGGCTAATAATGATTGACAGAGAGGGTAATGCTTGCTTTTTCTGAGATGCTGCGTCGACGAGTCGCTGAGAGAGTTTAGCACAATGAGCCAAAGGTCGAAACTTTGTGCTAAATCTACGCCACAAAATATTACAAATCAGACACAATGATGACAACATGATACTTCATTACAGTTCCCATGATCCTTTGCTGCACCCTGGGTGACTGGGTTGTGTTTGTTGAACGAACAGTAGACTCTAAAAACAATGTTCTGATGTTCTCAGGATGCAAAATATGTTATGTTGCTGTGTTATCACACTTCATTTTTTCACTTTTTTACTATTTTGTCTCGTCTGAGTTTGTGTTTTTTCATGTTGTGTTTAGGAATAATATTTAAATTGAGCACATGTCAGCCTCCAGGGAAACATAAGCTCGGACAAATGTCAAAGCACAGAGGGGGAACTAGAGAGGGGGAGGGGGGGGGGGGGGGAGCAGGAAAGAGTAAAACATATCGTTGTACGTTAAGTTTAGGTTTGTTTGAATCTATATGCATGTTTGTTTGTAAATCACAGCTCCTTCACTGCAAACAGGCCAAGTGCACTTGAACAGTGTTTAAATCAGATTCTGTGCACAGGATCACAAAGAAGTGTTCAAACAATGAGAGAAACGAGAGTGAGGCTAATTAATTGTGAACATTATGTAATTGGTCTCTGAATGGACATTATACACAGAATCACATTAGCTCTAAGTACAACAGAACTGATCCACACATGCATAATGTATGAACCCCTGCCAGACTGCATAGAACACTTCCATCTACTGCTTTATCTCTCTGTTTGCTCTCATCTGATCTGTTGTTACTGGCTCAAGATTCACTTCGCTATTTATGAGATGCTTCGAAAGCATTTCTAAAATAACACAGCTCCTTAGACTCAAATGTGAAATTACATTTCATGAAGAGCATGTTTTCCACAAATTGGGAAATCCTGTAAGGGCCTTGGCTGCGTGGTTTATAGCAGGATCAACTAAAAAACTTTTAACTGAAGAATAATTGAATAAGCGTTTGGACAAATTACTTAAGGCGTATTCACTAGGGAATATGATTCTAGATTTATTTGATAAAGTATATGAAAAGTGTTAATTGTATAGTTAATAGCCTCATCAATGCTGTTTTAAAAAGAGAAAAAGTATATGAGAGAGAGAGAGAGAGAGAAACAGACTTCTTTTCTTTTAGCTAAACTTTAAATTTTTTGACCTCTTGCACACACGCAGTGAACTAAAGATTTTTCAAAAAAACCTTTCAAAAGCTCTGATAATTGATTTCTTTTTATCTTAGGTCATATGAAAATTATTCCATCTTCTGAAAGCATTTCTGTGTCTATTATCAAAGCACAGGACAAGAAAAAACTTGTTTTTCTTGCCCTGCCCAAGCCTTTAGGTACAAAAGTGCATCAAAGCCATGATCATTTGCCATCTTTTGTTTCCTGATTATATCAATTTTTGCTTGACTTACTGGAAAATTCCATTTTCTTCCCTTTATTACTGTATCAGAGCTTTCAAATGAAAGGCATATTAGAAAAAAGATGTAACAAACATTGCCTGCAAAGTGCTGCGGTAGAACAAAATATTCACATTAAAAAGCACAATGAAACACTGTCTGTCTGGTATTATAGAAAGAGTAATCATCCAGTACTTTTGTTCTGGATTTTGTACCTAGTACATTTGGGTCCAAAGAAACAATTGCATTATGTTGTAAATGATATGTCATTGAATGCGTCTGACACCTTTCAGCCAATCAGCATTGTAAGGAGCTCCAAAGTGATTAGCTGCATGACTGGCTTGAAATGTTCTATGGTCTCAATGATGGCAGACATTGCAGGGGCCTGATGCATAAACTTCTCATACTAGTTTTAGCGACTGTCAGGATGTACTAAAGACACACAGTGAAACATTAGCGGTAAAAGGGCATGTATAGTTATTTTTCTGGCTAACCTTATTGCATATGCATTTGTAGGAGTTTCCCTTTCAGATGCAAAATATATGAGAGGAGAGTATTTAAATGAAACATGCAAGGGGGCTTACGAAGGTTTAATGTAGTCAGTTTACTGGTGTTTGTGCCATTATTTAACACCCCAAATCTTAACCCATTTTGTGGCTGCGTTGTTAGTAGATTACAAGCATCTGATTATCATCGGCTCTGCTTGTTTGCTAACTTGCAACCTTATTTGCACTGCTCTTTGTAGATTGTGTTGGTCATTATAGAAATGCCCCGACTGTGTCTGTGTTTTTCATTTGCACATTTTCAGTGGATCATCTGCAGAACTTTTCACTCCTGCCGGCACTTTTATGAGATTGCGCTCTCATGCTAATTTGCCCTGTTTAGTATCTAGCCCATTTCTTTCTTAATGGCTGGTCATTTACTTTTTTGAGCCAGCAACGTTCCCATTAAATTATGAAAACATTATTAAAAAACATTAGGCAGATATCCAACTAAAATGCTTCAGAAATAAAACATTCGGTTACACTTTAGTATAGGGACCAATTCTCACTGTTAACTAGTTGGTTATTAGCATGCCAATTATTAACATATTGGCCGTTTATTAATGCTTATAAAGCACATATTCTGCATGACCATATTCTACATCCCTAATCCTACCCAATACCTAAACTTAGCATCTACCTTAACAACTATTAATAAGCATTAAATTAGGAGTTTATTGAGGCAGAAGTTGTAGTTAATGATTTGTTAATGGCAAGCATTGGACTTTAAAATAATCTGTGACCAAACATTCTGTGAACATTGTATAATAATGTTTTTGCGCTAATGGTTTAATAAGAACATTGTTAAAGACCAGACAACTTTGAATGAACATTGTGTTAAGGTTATTGGAGCAGTGTTTGCTGGCCAGAATGTTAATTAAAGTTCTGAGAAAATAATAGCTGGGTTTGAGAATGAAAAGTAAGACTGATTATTGCTTAGTCAGACTAGTTGTTAAGAAGACACATATAAAGGCTATGTTTATTAGACCGGTTTGGACAGGTATTGTAGATCTCCTGGTTTGAACCCCTTAAGTAGCAAGCCATGTTTCATCACCATTTTGTGGCACTTAACTCCAGGTTACTGCAGGGAACTTGTCCTAATAATAAGAGCACTTTAAGTATAGCTTTTGAAAATAGTGTCTGATGAATGACTATTTAATATTTATGAGATGTGTGTGTGGTCTAGAGAGAGATTTTAGTATTTAAACAAAGCTCTGGCATGTTTCCTGTGGTAAAATAATGAGAGATCTGTAATATTTCAGTTTCAAACATTGGTGCCAGTCCTTTAGTCTCCACAGCACATACAGCTCCAAGCTCCAGGGATGCTGGCAGAATGCTGGCCCAAACCAGAATGAAAAAAAAGCAAAGGCCTTTGGTTTACTGGGGTTTGATGGAACCCTGGCTGTTAGGGAAATGGACCACGTCCCAGATGGCTGTTAGTTTGATCCCTTGCGAGAATGGTAAGCTTGTCAGACGTGCTAGCACCTTCCTCTGCCGACTGTGTCTGTGTCCTTGAACGAGGCACTTAAATGCCATTTTGCTCTGAGAGTAATGTTGCATGGCTGACCCTCTGCTCTGATCCCCTCTTGAAATGTACCTGTGCAAGAAAAGAACAAGAATTCCCTGCACTCCATTATACTTTTAAACCAGGCACATCTCAGTTCAGCAACTCTGCAAACCATTTGATTCATAGAAGCTGAAAAAGATTTAAAAACAAAAAAACAAAAAAACACCCAGTGTATCGCAAATTTATTTTGGGCAATGTCATCCTCTCTTTAATACTTCTTGTTTGAAAAAGACCATGCAGTATAGGTGGTCACAAGTAAATGTTACAGATACTGGTTCTCAGATTTGCTCTCCCATATGGCTTTTTTGGCAAAATTATATGCCAGTGTAACAATTATGAAAAGTACACATTATTATTCATATTTCATATGTAGAGTTATAACTGAGATATACACTATATTGCCAAAAGTATTGGGTCACCCCCTTCTAATGAACAGGTTTGACTACTTTAGTGATTTTCATGAGTACAAATCTTAATGTTTAAGCATATAATGATATTGTAGGGAATTGTGTGCTTCTAATTTTAAAGCAACAGTTTGGACAGGACCCTTTCTATTCTAATATGACAATGCCTCTGTGTATAAGGCAAGGTTCAAAAAGAAATGATTGATTTAGTCAGTGTGGAAGAACTTGACTGGTCTGCAGAAAGCCAAGTCCTAATCCAAGCTGAACACCTCTGGTGTGACTTTAAATGCAGATCTTGAGCCAAAAACTCTTTACCAAACACCAATGACTTGTACATATGGGTACAGTCATTTTAGACACTTCCAAAACTCTTGCAACAGAGATGGAAATACAATTTTTAAATACATGAATTATGTTTCCATCTTTGTTGCCACAGTTTTGGAAGTGCCTTTTTCTGTTCTAAAAAAGGGGGTGTCCCAATACGTTTGTCCATATAGTGTATGTACAATTCATTGGTGACTTTGGTGATTGTATCAGTAGAAAAGTGATAAAACGAGCTTCTTCCAGCCAAAGACATGTGTCGCATTTCGGGGCAAAGCAAAAAAAAAAAAAAAAACATTGTCAAACAACAACATAAAATGCGGGAAACTATTCATTGGTTATTCTAAAATTAATTGTATTACAAATTATACTACAACTGTAAAATACTAAATTGATAAACTGTCCGGCGTGATGACGTTGAATGTCTCCGACAGCGCCTGTAGTCCCATTTAGCAGCTTGTTAGAAGCCGTCTTTTTTAAGAAACATAACAGTTTTAAAAAATCACTAGTGGGGTATAACTGGTGTGCCTCCGTCACGCTATAATTGGATATGATCGGTTATAATTGGATGTGATTGGTTCTTGCGATAAATCCCGCCTCTTGTTTTCATGCGAGCTCTCAGTATGAATGTAGAAAATTATGGCGTTATTGACTAATTATAAAGTAAACAACTCTCCTGCTTAGATATCTTTGTAAACATGAAATGGCTTGAAAACGATGGCAGTCAACTTTTAGTGAGCATTCAGCTTGATGAAATGAAAGATTTTTCTTCGTGCATGTGACAATGTTTGTGGCAGGGCTTTTATGACGATGAGCCGAAAATAACAGTTTTAAAAAAAACAAACAAACAAAAAAAAGTGTCTATTGTTGGCAGAGGTTATTTACACTAACTCTGCACACCAAAGTGTGATTACAAAGTAATACAAAAGACCACAGTCCAATTACAGCTCCAGTGTCGCAGATGGTGAAGTACGTGTTGAAGTCGTTTTTGACGCGATCGACTTGGGTTCGAATCCACGTTTTGTCGAACTTTTTCCCTACCTTTTCAAATCAGATATTATGAAAGAAATAATCTAAAAGTTGAACTTAAAGTATCGGGTAGGGTTAGGGTAAGTGGAGGGATTTACTGTCCCAAGGTGACATCCATTTAATAATTTTAATTAAAATTATAATTTACACTCAGTATGTTATTATTGCATACTGTTTTATAATGTACTACAATACTGAGGTGCAGATAATTGCCACTATTTGCAATAAGTATTATAAATAACAGAAAATCATGCTAAGTGTAAATAGCTATTTGTAGTAAAAATCTATAGCTATTTGCACTTTGTGTAAACATTAAGTGTGGGACATGAATTATATATATATAATTGTGCCTCCTCATTTTAAAACACCACTGCACGCCACTGATATATATATATATATTCACTGTTAAAAAAAGTGTAATTTTAACTGTAAAATTTGGTAAAAACGCTACTGAAAAAAACTGTTAATATGTTAACAGTGAGTTCCTGTCCTATATACAGGGAAAAACTGTAAAAGATCTAACCAGACATTTCATGTAATTTTACAGCAAAATGGTGTTAATTGTACAGTTTTTAGAAGTAAAAATAACAAATCAGTGTATAATTTACAGTCAAAAACTGTAAACTGATATTCCCAGAATTCCCTGCATGACACTCCACATTTGAAAGTATTTTGTTTAAATAATCATGTTTTTTAATAGTTTTTGTTGTCAGTTATGTACATTTGGGCTTTATGTTACATCTTCTGTTGTTTAATGAAAGTTTATTGCATTATTTAAATATCATGTGTTACCATGATGGTGTTTTGTGTTTGCATGAATGACTCTGTGCACCTTCTATATATTAGTATATATTTCAACTTGTGGTGAAGCTACCTGTGGTGAGCTTTGATTCTTCATGTGGCTTTGTCTTTTACCACCTGCATTATTATGGTGGTTGTCAGTATGTTAAAGGTACAAAACAGATTTTTTTTTTACAGTGTAAAAGCAAGACTACCTTGGTCAACAGTTATACTGACAACATTCTGGCTGAAGTTTTTATTTTTGCCTTTTTGGTGCTGATATATTTTATGTCCTTTTTCAGAAATAGATGTTTGTCATGTAAAAAAGTGCATGTTTAATGTACTCCAGCAAGTCTACAGCTGGAGATTTATAATTTGAACCAATCAGTAAACAGTTGACCGTGACAAAAATGAGATGGAATTGATTCCTGCAGCAGAAGTTCTAGAATGGAGCTCGAAGCCATTGACCTGGCAAAATCTGCTCCTACAGCGTCTTTACCCTGATGAACTGCAGCAGTTCTGTCATGCCAATCAGTGCTTGTCTTATTTTCTGCCTGCGGTAAAACAACAAACGTTCGTGTGTGATCCACTGTTTCCAGCGTATTATATTTGTGGCTTCCGTGTGGGCTCTAGGTGGGCTAGTTTAACCATAATATTGGTTCATAACTGCATGAGGGGTGCCGTAGGGTCCGGACCCCTCCCAGTCCCAGACCCCACTATATATTGTCACGCACAGCAGTGAATACACAAGCAGTTGACTGATTTTTCATCTCTGACCTGCGTGTGTCTATATGCATCTGCTATTTTTGTGCGCATGTTTGCCCTAGGCCATCTAATGGAAAAGGTTTGTTAGAGTTTGTGGCAGTGATCTTGAAGGAGTCCAGTCTTGTAACTGCGGGAAACGAGAGAGACCACTCAGCCAACCAAGCGTTCATCACCATGGCAGGTACTCAACTCTCCAGCCAATCAGAGATAATTAACCACCATGTTCTATCTCAAGTGCCCACTGAAACATTGCACAGAGTGAGGGATGGAGAAAGGAGAGAGAGATGGGAGAAAGGCAGGTCAGACCCACAAACAGCATCTTTTGAGACCACAGTCTAAAATCTCCCTTAACTGTCAGGAGCCTCACGACATCTAACAGACACTTGCTACTTGCACTCAGCATACTCGCATAGAAGTCAATAAACCCATTTTCTACTTCAAAACTACCTGCTAAAAAGCTGCAATATCTTTACAGGCACATGAAAGGCATGATAAAACAAGACTATAAATCATTGTTTGAGGGTCACGAGTCACAACAGTAAGATGCCAGGCTCAACTGATACCTTGGGTTCATTATTTATTTTTCTTTTTTGTGTTTCACAGGAAAAAGAGTTCTGATGGTGGGTGAATGATGACAGAAGTAAAAGTTAATAGATGTTTAGTAGATGTTTAGTAAAATTTGAAAAACACATGTAAAAAGAGCTGTTTATTTAATTTTTTACATTACACAAACACTATCATTCAGAACTTTGGGGTCTATGAGATTTTTAAAATGTTTTTTAAAGAAGTCTCTTATGCTTACCATTGCTTTGTTTATTTGATCAAAAATCAATTAAAAACAGTAATATCATAAAATATTCTAACAATTTAAAATAACAATTATTACAATTTAAAATAATTAAAATATAATATATTTTTAATGTAATTTATTCCTTTGATGGAACCTGAATTTTCACCCTTTAATCCAGTCTTCAGGGTTACATGATCCTTCAGAAATCTTTCTAATATGCTGAATATTTATGAGCACAGTTTATCAAAACAGAGGAGTAATATTAACAAATAAACAGTTTATTAAACAGTTGTGCTGTTTCTTTATTAAAAAAAAAAAAAAAAATGTGATCCCCCAGGATTTTTGATCAATAAAAAGTTCAAAAGAACAGTATTTATTTGAAGTAGAAAGCTCTTGTGACTTTATAATGTCTTTATTTTTTTTGATCAACTTAATGAATCCTTGCTATATAAAAGTATTATTTTCTTTAAAAAAGCCAAACATTTGTCTTTATAATATCAGAGTAACTATTTTTAAACACACATTATAAATATGTCTGTCAATATGATGTGTAAATATATTGTTGCATCTTGCAGGTCTCGTGCGAGATCATCATATTTGAAAGTTCTTGGCAAAAAGTTTGAAAACCCCTGTTTTAGGCAAACACTTCTTGCCTGTATTTATTCACCTTATCAAAGGTACAAATGCTTTTCTGTTTCTGTTCCATTATTCAAAATGCATAATAATCAAACTGGCATATGTCAGTTTTGAAAAGGCATGATGCTTCTGGACGTGTGCAAACTGAAAGCAGAGTTTCAAAGAGAAGATGTGTAAGTGTATGACAGGAGGAATAAGAAAGGTTGAAAGAACAATCGAGACAGAGAAAAAAGAGGGACAAAGACGGAGTGAGAATGAAAGAGTCATATATGAGGGGAGATGAAAGTGGGCAAAAATCCACCCCTCTAACTCTCGCGGTGCCCTCAGCGGCCTGCCAAGCTTCTTGCCACACTATCATTAATAATGCAGTCCCAGTTCAATAGCTCCAAACTCAGGCATACATGCTTCAGTCTCACCCCCCACCAAGAGAAGCAGATCTGCAGAGGAGCTGAGGTGAACAGATTAAAGGGGGGAAAGGAGGTGAATGAACGGGACATAAATGAGGGGCCTTAATTGGCGAAGATTTTGCCCTGGTCACTGAGTTCAAGTGCTGCTTTAAAGAGTTTCCCCAGGGCATGGAAATCACAGTTTAAACTCGTACCACATTTTAGGTCAGTGATTGTACTGATCACATTATAAGCATGTTTGCTAGAAGCAAACATCTGCATTTAAACATGTTTGAACAGTGTGTGTGTTTCTCGAGGAACATACTGTGTCTAAGTGGCCACTGATGTAAAGCCTAGTGATCATCCTTAGCTCTTGGGCCTACTTAATCTCCCATCTCCTCAGCAAAAACTCTTTGAGAAGAAACACACACACACACACACACACACACACACACACACACACACACACACACACACACACACACACACACACACACACACACACACACACACACACACACACACACACACACACACACACACACACACACACACACACACACAGAGGGAGGGTTATGAGTAGATGTCTGTAGGTTTTGTAAGGGTGGTTTTCCTACAGCGGTTCAGGCTGTAGGATTGCCGAATGGCTAAAGAAACATTATCAGCATGATGGTATAACACTGTACATCTCTTGTCTTTTACCACCCACTGCCACTTATACCAACGACGGAAATAAGTTAGAATAGCTAAATATGTGGGAGAGCGTTGCTATTAAGTGACTATATTGTATTGCAATAGGTAGCACTTCAATATTAAACTTGAATCAAGACTAGTTAGCACATAATTAATAAATGAAATGGATTAATAACAGTATTTTGTTATGGTTACACTTGAATTGGTTTCAAAAAATAGATGAAGGATGGTAAAACATAACTAATTAATTGTACCCAACATGTATGTAAAATGTTACCTGAGAGGGAGAGAGAGAGAGAGAGGGGGATAGAGAGAGGACGAAAAAGAGGTTGAGAGGGCAGAGCCCCAAAAAAGAGAGCTCCAGCAAAGAAAAGAGACAGAGTTGCCATCATCTTTTATCCCTTCCTTTGACCATGTGACTAAAACCCAAATGTGAGACATTCAAACTGACCAATCAGCAGATTACAGCTTCACCCACTGGGCAAAAGGTGTGACAATTAGATGACCCCTTATGTATACATATGTTGGCCTTCAGACCTTGATCAGCACCCCTGTGCCTTTAGGAATGTCTTTTGTTACTCAAGATGGGACAGGAAAGCAGAAGTCTTTGATTATTTTCAACCTTACAGTTTTAAATAAAGTGTAATACCATTGCTTAACCCTAGATTTCCCCAGGGGGAGGCTTTGTCAGATTTTGCTTACTGAAGACAGTTTTGTCCCCAAACTATAGCTAAGTTCATACACAAATTTCCTATTTAGGTTGACTTTCTCTCCTTAAATTCTCACCTTGTGTTCTTCTAAATATAGCATGTGTATCTGTGCATGTTTATGTGATCATGTTCCTTTCATGAATAATTCTTAAAGAAATGAAAGTTGTAAACACTTAAATTTTAATAGTGATTGCATATCTGCATAAGTACACGCAAGCAAATATTTACACGCATACGCACAGAGGCCCCCTTCTTTATTTTTCTGTCTTAGATTATAAGTAAATAATTAAATGATTGCTTTTCTTTAGTAAGGATGCATTAAATTTATAATGTTACAAAACATTTCTTTCAAGAAGGCTGGAGTAATGACTGTTGAAATTTTAGCTTTACCATCACAGGAATAAATTAGATTTTAAAATATATAAAAAACAGAAATGATTGAAATGATTAAAATAGAAATCAATTTAAATTGTAAGAAAATTTCAGAATATTATTTTGATATATTTTTGATCAAATAAATGCAGCTTTGGTGAACATAACGGACTTCTTACAAAAACATATAAACATCCTTACCAACCCCAAACTTCAGTATATAATTTACATTTTAGATAAATGATATACAAATAATTACATAAAATATTAATAAATACAAGTTTAATCACTTTATTTACAAATGTGAGTAAACTGCTATATATATATATATATATATATATATATATATATATATATATATATATATATATATATATATACTGTTTTTTTTTTTTTTTTTTTTGACCCTTGCATTAAAAGCTCATAATGCTCATTAAAAACTCATAATGTAATTCTGGATATTAAAAAATGTTGTCAGTGCTGTTTATTTGCTTGCAGGTTATGTAGTAATGAAGTCAGTTGCATCATTGTTCAGCTATCAGTGAAAATGCCCCAGTTCTGGGAGAGAGAGAGAGAGAGAGAGAGGGAGAGAGAGAGAGAGAGAGAGAGAGAGAAACATACAAACACATGGAGTAACTTTATTAAGTCACAGAGGGTGTATTGAAAGATAGTGAGAAAAGACGTGATGAAGAAATACAGAGCAGATGTGGTGAGTTCAGTTTTAGTAAAGGCCTCTTTTTGACCTCAATGAACTGGAAGAAATAGTAATATGATGAAAGCTAGCCACAATATAAAATCTTCTCTGCTTGGATCAACTCTGAGCAGGTAGCACGCACAAACAAACTCTCTCTCTCTCTCTCTTATACACACACACACACACACACACACACACACACACACACACACACACACACACACACACACACACATAGACACACACACACACACACACACACACACACACACACACACACACACACACACACACACACACACACACACACACACACACACACACACACACACACACACACACACACACACACACACACACACACACACACACACACACAGACAGACACAAAGAGGAGTTCTGGTTCACCGGCTCTATGATTCCCAGAGCTGCACAGGAACTCATGGTACCCCTGATATTCAAACACATTCCCATGGCAACCTATAACTCGCATCTCATAAATCAAACTTCAGGAGCAAAGACCAAATTTAATATAATGCTTTTGGGTTGGTGTATGTGTGTGTGGTCCCCTCAGTTTTGATCTTTTGGGATTTGATCTTTCCTTGGAAGAGTATAAGATATTTGTGCAGTAATCCTTTTGAGCCAGATTATATACTGTTTCAGCAGGGCCGTTCTTTTCTCCCGGCTATAGATCTAATACAGCATGATAAAAATTAGATAGAAGTCAAAATGCATGTCAACCTGTCCGATTATGAACATGAATCAGCGGAAAATCATGCTCCTGTCAGACCACAGCCACTGATGCTTTATGAAGGCTGGAGAGCATGTCTGAACACATCCGTCTCGGACATTTGTTACAGCCATGTCCGCATTAAATGTTTAGAAACTGTATAACCACTTCCTTTCTGGAACATTTTCCCACAAATTTATGCAATATTTATATTAATCTATGGATATAAATCTAGGTGCTGCCTACTTCACTTACTGCATCTTATTCCTGAATAAATACACTGCCTGTTATGAAAATGTTTTTATCCCTGCTAGTGTTGAAGTACATGCATTTAAAGTTTGGGCATTTCTGTGATTCCAGTGAGCCAGACGAATGGTTCACATCCCCTTCAATAAGCCGTAGGTATTCCAATCATTGACATCAAACCAGAAATATGTCTTTTTAACTGATATTGTACTGGATATCATTAAACATATCCATTCTATTAAATGCCCATTACTATAGTGATGCCCAAGACATTTTAGGTGGGAAAAAAACAGTATGAGTGAACATGCTAAATCATTTTTACATAAATATAGCTTGATATGCCAAACTTTGGGGTTGGTAATATTTTATAATGCCTTTAAAAGAGGTCTTTTATGTTCATATTGTGAATTATTTTTTGCAATGGAACTGATTTCTATTTTAATGTATTTCAAATTTTCATTGTATTATTTTTCTGTGATGTAAAGCTGAATTTTCAGTATTACTCCAGTCTTTCAGTAATGAAAGAGATACACCCCCCCCCCCAGGATTCTTTGATTAATAGAAAGTTTATTTATAGCATTTATTTGAAATAAGATCTTTATAACAATGTAAAAGTCTTTACTGTCAGTTTTGATGAATTTAATTTATCCTTACTAAATAGTAGCATTCATTTCGTTAAATAAATAAATGAACAAGCAAGCAAGCAAACAAACTGAATGATATATGAACCTGCTTATATTTTCTGGTACAAGTGTCAGCCACACAAAATTATTATACATTTTTTTCTTTCCTTAAAGGGATACTCCACCCCAAAATGAAAATTTTGTCATTAATCACTTACTCCCATGTCGTTCCAAACCCGTAAAAGCTTTGTTCGGAACACAATTTAAGATATTTTGGATGAAAACCGGGAGTTTTGTGACTGTCCCATTGACTGCCAAGTAAATAACTGTCAAGACCCAGAAAAGTATAAAAATCATCGTCAAAATAGTCCATCTGCCATCAGTGGTTTAATCTGAATTTTATGAAGCAACGAGAATACTTTTTGTACGCAAAGAAAATAAAAATAACGACATTTATTCAACTATTCGTCTCCTCTCTGTCTCTCTGTGTCAGCGTAGCGCCATTTTGGAGAGCATCCGATGGACACAAAGTGCGTACGCTCTTCTCTGTCATCAGTAACGCATGGTTATGTATTGTACGTTTATTCACACTTTGATTTGAACGGAAACAGCGTATCCATGCGTTACTGATGACAGAGAAGAGCGTACGCACTTTGTGTCCATCGGATGCTCTCCAAAATGGCGCTACGCTGACACAGAGAGACAGAGAGGAGACGAATAGTTGAATAAATGTCGTTATTTTTATTTTCTTTGCGTACAAAAAGTATTCTCGTCGCTTCAGATGGGCAGATGGAAGATGGACTATTTTGGCGATGTTTTCTGTGCCTTGACAGTGTAATTTACTTGGCAGTCAATGGGACAGTCACAAAACTCCCGGTTTTCATCCAAAATATCTTAAAATTGTGTTCCAAGGACAAACGAAGCTTTTATGAGTTTGGAACGACATGAGGGTAAGTGATTAATGACAAATTTTTCATTTTGGGGTGGAGTATCCCTTTAAAAGTTATTGAATTGAAGATTGATCATGTTTTGACAGCCCTAATATTTTTTTTATATATATAAAAAAAGTAAGAAAAAAAAAAAACAGCCCTAACAAAACAAATCTTTGTAACAATTTAAAAGTCTTTACTGTCAGTTTTGATTCAAATTTATTTTGTCCTTGCTGAATGGTAGCATTAAATTATTCAAATAAAGAAATAAATATACAAACAAAAACAAACTGAATGGTATATGTTTACCTGCATATATTTTATGGTACAAGTGTTAACCACACAAAATAATAATATTTTATATGTAATATAAGATTGTTTATGTTTTGACAGCCCTAATATTTTTTTGTCATTTTATTAAAAAAAACAATAAATAAATAAAATACACACAGGCTAAACAAAACTGTCACCTTTCCAAGTATAGTCTATACCTCCACGTATAAATGATTGCGCTATACAGTGGTGTGTATACAGTATGTATGAGAGAAAGAGTGCTGAGTAGGTTTAAGTAGGAGATTTGTCTGGCAGTTAAAAAGGATAGGATGTCAGAAGTGAAATGTTGCAAATAAACAATTGGTTTCATTGTCACACACCCTCCATAAATATCTTCATTGACAGGATAATCCATCACCTCAAAAGCTCTACTGAGAAAAATACATTCTCACTCTCTTATTCTCTCTCTCTCCGCCTGCCTGTCTGGCTCTAATAGAATAAGTTAGTAAAGTAAAAGTGCTTCTCCCCTCGGTGGAAAAGATTCTCTTTGTAAAGCTTGGAGTCTCATATTGAAGAGTTTAACGAGTGTCATGAACAGACGGAGGCAGCTGCGCACACCTCTCAAACTTCTGGAGAAAAGCTCATTTCTTCACACCCCGAAAAGAGCCCAGAAGCAGAGCCAATCCACATCTGACAACATGCCACTCAGTTAAGTCTCATCTTGTTTCATCTTGTCTCATTTCATAAAGATGACAGTGACAGACAATATTACTCTCACTCTCATTTTAATTTTCCCTTTAGTCCTTTGTTCATCTCCGACATGCTATCCTACCTCTTTTTTTCCTCTTTCCTCATCCCTTGTTTGTCTCTTGAGCTCCTGCCATTTCTTCCTGCTTTCTCTGTAATCAAATAGTGAAAGCAGATGTGTGTCTTTTTTGTCTCTGATGCATCGAGGACTGATTGAAGGGAAATTACTGTTATAATCAGGGTCATTAGCCCCCACTTCTTCCTCTCAAGTCTGCTCAGACTCACACATTTACTTAGCTATCTAAATAGGGACATTCCATAGACCTCTGTTGTTTTACAGAGCAATTTTTTTCTTTTGATAAAAATATCAAAGGAATAGTTCACCCAAAAATGAAATTTAATTATTTTTTATTTTTATTTTTTTTAATGTACTCATCATCAGGCCATCCAAAAAAATAGATGAGTTTGTTTCTTCATCTGAATAGATTTGGAAAAATGTAATATTACATTACATTAGCATTGCTCACCAATGGATCCTCTGCAGTGAATGGGTGCCATCAGAATGAGAATTCAAACAGTCGATAATAACATCACAATAGTAATCCACACTTCCATCCTGTAGTGTAAAAAACAAACTACATTGTGAATGCCCTGAGAGGGAATATTTTTTGGTGAACTATTTCTATAAATGTTGTCAATATTTTGCCATGTCTTTTCATTCATTTTAGCCAAATGTATCATTAGTAAAAAGAGCCACAAGGACCACACAAGAAGACATGTTTAAAAAATGCTTATTTGCGCAATGAAAGTTATAGTGGTCTAATATTGTTTGGACTCCAATTCTTGAAAATAAAACTTCTGTGTCAACAAAAGAAAGAAATGCATACAGGTCTAGAACAACATATAATATATAGCCAGGGCCGCTGCTGGCCAAATGGGTGCCCTAAGCAGGATTGTATTGTTGTGCCCCCCTCCCTCAAATATTATGGAAGTAAACAAAAAAAACCTACTATAGGGGTCAAAATAGAACTTTATATAAAATATAAAAGTAAATAAATAAATAAATTGTAATTAAACTGTATTATTTACAATTACAATTCATCTATATGTCATCTATAGCAGTGGTTCCCAACCACGATCCAGGAGGCCCCCCAAAACTTCAAAAGTGTTTCCAAAAATTACCCCAAAAGTTTCCCATGTCTCCTTAAACAAACACACCTGATTGAGATCATCAGCTCATTAGTAGAGACTCCAAGACCTGAAATGGGTGTGTCAGACAAAGGAGAGATGCAAAATGTGCAGTCTTGGGGGGCCTCCACGAGCGTGGTTGGGAACCACTGATATATAGCAAAAAGGTGGCCAAAAATGAGAGATTAAGTGAATATTTGAATCAAATGTTTGGTCAGTAGCTATTAGACAAGGACTTGATCGTCCTGTAAGTGTAACAGCAGCAATTACCAGGCCTTTGGCTCCCTTTGCAGGCATTTGTAATAACATGTAATGTTGATATATAAAAAAAACAAAAAAAACAATGGACACGGTCACACAATTTGTAATGGTTTTACTGGTTATGGTAATTGGTCACCTTCTAAATCCTAATAGAATATATCTCAAAACACACTACAGAATGTGTTTTAATGGTTAAAAGTTGATGGTTTGTACTGATATTTGTGATTCTTTTTTTTCTTTTTTCAGCAGGGTTGCCTCATTGTTTTTTATATAATGCATTTTAAGTCATTTTAAAGGCTGTTGTTGGTTTAGGTTTGTTTTTATAACCACAAAAATATTATCTTAATACTTCTTTGTATATTATTATTTGAAGTAACAAAACCACAGTTAATTTGCGGCTCCCATGGCTACAAGAACCATGATTTTTATTTTATTTATTTTTTATTGGTTAAATCCATGGCTAACTTTTGTAAGTGAACATGGAAACGCTGAGAGAATATTAGACGTGTTGGTGGTGAAATTATTACCGACATTAAAACACGTTATTGACCTCCACACCCAAAAAAGTTTCACAGGATTTTGAATGTAGCCGTTGCATTCAGCCGCAAACATGTGAGCGGTCGCGGGTGCGGGAATGGCGCGTCACTTTTTTTAAATTTTTTAGTTTTTTTTGAGCAACTGGGATGGTGCCCCCCTAGGAGTTGGTGCCCTACGCAAACGGCGTACTCTGCGTATAGGAAGCGGCATTAAAGGGATAGTTTACCCAAAAATGAAAATTCTGTCATTAATTACTCACCCTCATGTCGTTCCAAACCTGTAAGACCTTCGTTTTTCATTTTTGAGTGAACTTTCCCTTTAATACATATATGTTTGAATTACTTGAATCAGATGGTTTATTTGACACAATTGTATTCTTTCCATCATCAACAATGTTCAAGGTTTGTCTGGTTAGTATAATCCTAGCTATTTAGTATGTAATGAAAGACAGAAAACAATAAGGGGTTGAATGGCTGAACTTTTCTTTTAAGGTTTAAGGTATAAAAAAGGTAATTTGCAGAATGCAGTAACTTTTCTTCATGCATATTAAACACGTTGGGTGTCCGTAGCACTCCATGGTTTTATTTTGACACTTTTTTAAAAAGAAGTTCCTGGAATGCAATTTAATCAGAATATTATTCAAACACTACCTAATGTTCCTCCTTGCAGAGATTGGATGTCTCTCACTTTATCTCTTAAAGTTTAGAAAGCAAATTAAATTTTTAATTTTATACCTGCAAACTTTAAGCTGGATGTAAAGGATGGTACTCATGGTAGATTCCATTACCACACCATCTAAATGCAAACATCTTTTTTCACAGTCAGCCAGTTAGTTGTGTACTTACTGAAATTACATCATCATTAGATAATACTAGTAGACGTTTTACTAATTCTTTTTGGAGAGCTCATAAATGCATGGAATGTATTGACTTATCAAAATTCAAATTGTGTACCTGGATGGCACCAAGTTATCGCACAACCTGATATTGCCAAGTGCAACATGTTCCTGGGTCAACATCTTCGTTGACCCTGGAACAACATTGTGATTATCCAAATAGATTTCAAGAACCAGTTTATAATTTTTGTGAAGTTTAGGATTACAATCAGTGTTTGGTGCCTGTACATCAGTGTAATTCATCTATCAGTTCCTCTGATTTTAGGGATTACTCATGGGTAAGGTTAGGTTTAGGTGTAGGAATATGATTAAGATTATATTTTTGGATTAAAATGTTGTTCCAGGGTCAACAAAATATGTTGACCCAGGAACACTTCGCACTTGGCAATATCAGGACGTGCCAAGTTATCAGCTGAGCAACTTTCATTGATAAATAAATGGGAAAGCTGAAGGATATTTCTAGATGTGTATTATACACATCACTACTTGTTGGGGTAAATGGTAAATTTTTCAATAATCGATTTAAAGATAAGCATGGAATATAATGAAAACCTGTCCAAAAAAGCATCTGCCAGTCACTCTTCATTCTCCAATGATACGTCTGATGCTCCAAATATAACAAGTCCCGTCCTCTATCAGGGAGCTTAGCAAAGAGAGTGAACAACACTCTGCACCGCCGTGAGGAAAGGCACAACTTCAAACACAAGGACAGAGCACATCCATCTGTTTTCTCGCTCACACTTCGCTCTCATAGCCTTGCTCATTCGCTCCTTCCTCCCTTATTCACTTAGTCACTCTCTCACATTCCCTCTCTTCCATTTAGCCTCCCCCGCCCGTGTTCCTTTCAAGTTGAAATTAGTGTCATGAAAAATATTTGCTTTCTACAGAGATATTTTTGTCTGTAATTTATGATACATGGTGATAGTGTTAGATTTGCTTTTAAGTGTTAAACGCTCCATAAGGTCTTTTCGTCTTGAGCAAACTGCTCAGGCTGATAACAGCGCTTGTTTGCTAATTTAAATTGAAAGAAATACTCAGATCAAGTAACCAGCTTTTGAAATGGGCCGAAAGCCCAGTATTTGTTTGTTGGGTTTAGTAAGTTAATCTTTTTGCTAAAAGGAAACGTAGACTGCTATGTAGTGTGCATTTAAAACATAGGTTTTGCAAACCATATCTGAGAGCATGAAGATTGTTAATGAAAATATCAGGAGTGAAATTACCCCACATATAGAGATACACAGTATGATGGTTCATGTTTATAAAGCGGCGTTGGGTCTAACAACATTCTCTGCCTCTCTAGCGCAGCTTGGGGCTAATCATTCCATGCTGCAATACAGAAAAAAAGTCTATGTAATTTTTTAAAATCTGATTTATATGAATGTCTGCAGATTCAGACGTTTTCCCTGAACATTTATCATTCTCTGCTGAAGCAAATCTGGAGCCTGTAAATATCGTCTGTTGGTGAAGTACAATTCCTCCAGCCATCCATTTAGCTCAAAAAGGGTTGTCTGTTCAATCAAACCCCCTGTATAATCTTATCTTACCACTTTAAGCCTGAAAGCTCCCAGGCAAACATTTCATTCTCTTATTTAGAGAACTGTCAAACAAACACTAGTTGGGTCTTTCCAACAGTTTAGTGGATTTTATGTCCGCATGAAACAATACTGCATATTTTACATAAAACACATAAACACGTTCATGTCACATTGTTGTCCATGTATATATGTACAATTAACACAAATCAGTAACTAAGAATGATAAAAAAAACCTGACAGATCCTCGATCGTGTTTCCTCAACTTGACTTTGAAATAAATGTTACATATACAGTATATATACTAAATTAGAAATGTTGAGTATTAGTAAATACATGTATTTGTCATAAAATTCAATTTGTTGTGATACATATTAACGTCCACCCTATTGTGTCAATTTTATACTGGACATGAAAATGTTTGATTTGTATTTATTTATTTTTTAACAGATTTTATTCTGAGATAAAATTCTAAGAAATTTCTTCCTAAATGTTAATCTTTTGCTGGCATGTTGTTCTTTCCTTGTTAAGGTCCACCCTGCAATAGCGCATTGTAAAAATGTCATGTAACAGTAATGATGTGAAATATTTGGTTAGGATTATTAGGTCATACTAGTCTGAGCTTGACTAGTGTGTTTTTCTTATGGACAGACATTTTTTTTTTCATCTCATAAGACTAAAAATATATTTTTCTTTAAACTAACCAGACAAATGACATTACAGCTCCTCTTTAACACATGCTCTCTGTTCCCTGCAGTACAAATATGCTAAAAGGACACCATCTGCAATTTACTGCTAATCGCCCTTCACACTGTATATGTCATTTGGGAATTTCTATCTGATGTTGTATTCATTTCCAAAACCCAGATAACTGCTGAGGCAGGGCTCTTTGTGTATATGAAAATAGCCATTACCACATTTGCAAATGCCTTAAATTAACAAGGCTAGAGAGAGTCCCCCCCCCCCCCCCCCCCCTTCTTTCCTGATTATATTTACAGATATAATACATTTACTTTTGCTCAACCTAAGGGGATAGTTCACCAAAAATAACAATTTGGTCATTATTTACACATCAACATGCTGTTTCAACCCTGATTTATTTATAATATTTATTGACTGATTGATTGAAAAGTTGCTCTTTTCCCATATAATTATGGTGAATGATATTAGCAGTCTTCATAAATAAATAAGCAAACAAGCTTTGTTTGACGAAAATTCTTCTCTTATTCACTGATAATATTCTCCTCCACTGCACCTCTTACATCTTAATCACACTTGTCACAAGTGACTTGTGTTCATTTTTTAAAATAGCATCTTTGTATACATCACACCAGCTTTGACAGCAAGTCATGTGAGTGATTGTGACAAATTACATGACATTTGAGACTACAAATGACATTTGAGACATTTGAGTTTTCACACAAATCTGTTGTATTATATTTAGTATTTTATGGAAAGAAGAAGACAGGAAGAGGTTTGAATGGCATGGCTGATTAAAAAAAGATTAACTTACAGAGTGCAGTAACTTTTGTTCATCAATATTAAACACATTGTTCTTCCAGGGTAATCCATAGCACTTCATGGTTTTATTTTGACACTTTTCTTAAAGAATAGTTCTTGGAATGCAATTAATTCAGTATATTATTCAAACACTACCTAATGCTGCTCTTCGGAGAGATTGAATGTCTCTCACGTTATCTTCAAGGTTTGGAAAGTAAATTCAGTTTTTCATTTTCACCCACAAACTTTAAGCTCTTTCATAAAAGGATTGAGGAAACGAGAAATAGTCTTAGTGAGATGGTGGTTTCCAAGGGAACATGCATATAGTGTTTTGACTGTTTTATTTTTGCATGCACGCAACATATGTTGTCTCTTCAAAGAACACCTGTCAAAAAATGATAGTTCACATACAATCCGAATTCTGGAAATGTTGGGACACTTTTTAAATTTGAATAAAATGAAAACTAAAAGACTTTCAAATCACATGAGCCAATATCTTATTCACAATAGAATATAGATAACATAACAAATGTTTAAACTGAGAAATTTTACAATTTTATGCACAAAATGAGCTCATTTCAAATTTGATGCCTGCTACAGGTCTCAAATAGTTGGGACAGGGGCATGTTCACCATGGTGTAGCATCTCCTCTTCTTTTCAAAACAGTTTGAAGATATCTGGGCATCCAGGTTATGAGTTTCTGGAGTTTTGGTGTTGGAATTTGGTCCCATTCTTGCCTGATATAGGTTTCCAGCTGCTGAAGAGTTCGTGGTCGTCTTTGATGTATTTTTCGTTTAATCATGCGCCAAATGTTCTCTATAGGTGAAAGATCTGGATTACAGGCAGGCCAGTTCAGCACCAGGACTCTTCTACTATGAAGCCATGCTGTTGTAATAGCTGCAGTATGTGGTTTTGCATTGTCCTGCTGAAATAGACGTCATCTGGAGGGGAGCATATGTTGCTCTAAAACCTTTATATACCTTTCAGCATTCATAGTGCTTTCCAAAACATGCAAGCTGCCCATACCGTATGCACTTATGCACCCCCATACCATCAGAGATGCTGGTTTTTGAACTGAACGCTGATGACACGCTGGAAGGTCTCCCTCCTCTTTAGCCCGGAGGACATGGCGTCTGTGATTTCCAACAAGAATGTCAAATTTGGACTCGTCTGACCATAGAACACTTTTCCACTTTGAAACAGTCCATTTTAAATGAGCCTTGGACCATGTTCACATATGGCTTCCATTTTGCATGATAGAGCTTTAGTTGGCATCTGCAGATGGCACGGCCAACAGTGGTTTCTGGAAGTATTGTTGGGCCCATTTAGTAATGTCAATGACAGAATCGTGCCGATGAGTGATGCAGTGTCGTCTGAGAGCCTGAAGACCACGGGCATCCAAAAAAGGTCTTCAGCCTTGTCCCTTACGCACAGAGATTTCTCCAGTTTCTCTGAATCTTTTGATAATGTTATGCACTGTAGATGATGAGATTTGCAAAGCCTTTGCAATTTCATGTTGAGGAACATTGTTTTTAAAGTATTCCACAATCTTTTTACACTCTTTCACAGATTGGAGAGCCTCTGCCCATCTTCTGAGGGACTCTGCCTTTCTAAGACATCTCTTTTATAGCTAATCATGTTACAGACTTTTTGTCAGTTAACTCAGTTAGTTGCTAGTTCTTTTTAGTTCTCCCAGCTGAATCTTTTCAAAATTTCTGTCTTTCAAAAGTGTAAAATTTCTCAGTTTAAACATTTGTTAAATTTCTCTATGTTCTATTGTGAATAAAATATTGGCTCATGTGATTTGAAAGTCTTTAGTTTTCATTTTATTCAAATAAAAAAACAAAACAAACGTCCCAACATTTCCGGAATTCGTGTTGTACATATTAAAAGAGTAGAATGAAAGACAATCGCAAATGTGTAATATATCAAGAAATATTCTCTGTGTGCAGGTTTTCATTTAATATATAAGATAACACCGGAGTTTTCATTCATGCTAAAGGAAGAATCACTTTAGTCTTGTAATGTTTTAGTTCCTTCAGCTAGTTCTAGTAGCAGATAAAAGGTTAAATGTATGTCTTTAGGGTTTTTACTCCAGGACTGATGTAAAGGATGGTGCTCTTGGGCCTGTTCCTGATCTATTTTCCTGGCATGAGGTGCTTGCTCTGTTCCCTGCTGCACAGTGTGACAGATGATTGATTAGCTCATCTTTTTCTTGCCGGTCAGACCGGCATTGGCGAATAACTGCAGCCTTGACGTGACACACATGGCAGCACACACTCAGACACACACATGCTCGCAATTCACACAAGCAGCTAACGTAACTAACACACATAATATCAAGCCAAATATAGACGTCCCGGAAAAATAAAATACCCTGTCATACAGGTTTGATAAAGAAGTCTAAAGAACAAAAGCTACAACACTAAATGTGGGAAAGTACCATCATGGAAAAAAATACACAAGAATACACAACTTAGGACAAAACACAGTATAAAGAACTTTTCTAACTTTAGTAAATATTTGTCAGTGTAGATTAATTTCAATTTGTGTATAGACATATACCTTAAAAAGTCTTGATTCTGAAAAGCAATTGAATAACGTTCAATTATAGACTTTGAAATGATATTTAAAAACAGTTGTATGCAACATTTAACACTTATATGTTTATATAACATTTAAACATACAAATATTACCTTTGATATTACCTTTATAATATTACTTTGTAATGTTACTTTTGACTCAAATCTTCCCCTTTTTCCCCAATAAAGCTAAAACAAAAAAAACAACTCTTTATTAGATACAAACAGTATTCTAGCAAAGTGGAATATGGGGCATTTAAGGAAATCAGCTACAATATATTTAGATAACAAATGCAAAATTAGGAACAAATTGTCAAAAATGGCATATAGTTGTGACCTGAGTAGAAGACATTGAAAGCTTGATGGTAATATGTGCTCATGGGGTGTTAACAAATGCTAAAGGTTTTGCTGGTTAGCTTGGCCTCATTATGCCGAAACTACACCATCTGGTTTCAGAATGCAGTTTTCTCACATTAAAATTTACTCAGGATTTAAGATGTAAGGGGAAATTCTAAAATACTTATTTGTACTTGTTATTGACGTAATTTTAACTATTACTATATTTGAGTTCATCAACAAATTTGTCATGTCTGACTGATACATTGTTTTGGATCTGTGAATATCTATCTATTCATGTCTGGTGTACCGACAGGTCAAAGTCAGAAAACAGGTCTACCTCAGCCTCTGGCAGCCGTTCTCCCTTCATTACTGTGTAATTATGCTTTTGTTATCATGTTATTACCATTCACAAACGGCTTCTGGCATAATAGCAGAGGTTTTATCTAGAGCTCTAAGTGTTTGTCACAAGTTTATCCCCTAGGACAGGATTTATGAGGAACATGAAAGAGGGAAGGTAAAAGGATGAGAGGAAAAGGGAAAGATGAGAAGTGGATAAGCGACGGATGCACAAAGGTGGGATGAGAGAGGAGCGCTTGATTAAGGGATTCTGCCTAAATTAAAAGCCTAGATGTATTTGACCTTTTTGAAACGTTTCGAGGTGATTCTGATGTTCCACTTTTGCAGATGAGATTGAGAGGATATAAAAGTGAGCGTTCTAATTGTAAGCAATTTAGTCAAACGGGAGGAAATTAGCATCTCATTTGTAAGAGGGACTCAGAAAGATCAGCCACACTGATACTGTTTTATAAGGAGAGCGGTGTACTGGAAAACACTTCATATTTGAAATATTTCTCAGCCACTACAGAACTCAGAGCAACACACTCTCAATAAGGACGCGTCAATCTACTGACTTTTATCCATATGCAAAACAACACTCCTTTATCATAAAGTTTGAGGAACAGACTGAACTATTATTAAGTTATTATTCCCTGAAAATCTATCTGAATCTATCTATCTGTCCATCCATCCATCTACATTTATTTAAATAATTAATGGTCTTATTCAGCAAGAATGCATTAAATTTATCAAAAGTGGCAGTGCATACATGTATAATGTTACAAAATATTTCTATTTTAAATAAATGCTGTTTCATTACATAAATCTGACAAATATCACAGTTTCCACAAACATTTGTAATAATAATAATGACAATAAAGGTTTCTTGAGAATCAAATCAGCATATTTGTATGATTTTTGAAGGCGTCATGTGATACTGAAGACTGGAGTAATGATGCAGAAAATTCAGCTTTGCATTGCAGGAATAAATTACATTTAAAAAAAATCTTAAAATAGAAGAGAGTTATTTTGAATTGTAATGATATTTCACAATTACAGTTGTTACTGTATTTTTGATCATAAAAAATTTGATCAGGCTTGGTAAGCATAAGAGACTTAAAAAAATGTTGATAAAAATTTTGAATGGTAGGCAATTTAAAAACCCTATCAGAAAGGATGATTTTCTGGTGGGAAATTATTAACATTTCTCTTTGTCTTCACATAAAGGCTTGCTATATACTGTACTATTGGTATATTTTTTGTACTTTTTGTCATTCTTGGATTAAAATATTGTATTTATTAACCTGTTAGTTTTTCATATTGTTGTGGAGTGCTGTAGAATATGTAGCCATGCATAACCCTGGAATATGACCTGAAAAAACCTAGATGAATGCATAAATAGAGTTAAAATAACCCTAATAGGATTCAGTAATAATCCTATTTTATCTTTATTTTCAGCGCAATAAACATAACATGCTTAATTTCCAGATTATGTAGCTATGATCCTTGCAAACAGGACCAGTACATCCCACACACAAAAACGATCCTTTCTGCCCATGACTTTAGGGCAGATTCTACACTCTTTCCCTTCGTGGAAAAGAGATCAGCCATCGAAAATGTTATGGACTTCTGTGTGAAAAATATTTATTCAGGTGTGTTCGACCTCTCAGTCAAGCTTTAATCTAGAAAATGTAATAGAATCTAAAATAAAAAAGATCAAGCTTGTTAACATGCTTGTCAACAATTTGCAGGTACAGTAGTTTGAAGACTTCAGCTTTTGTGTACAGGTCCTGATAAGGGCCCTCTGAAATCTCAGGACAGAAAGAGTCCATCTGTAAACTAGGGCAGGCTGAGGAGTCACTCTGGTTTAATTAAGATCAGGATGCTCTGAGGACACCTGCCAACAAAGAACCTGCCAGCACAACTGCTATTCCCCAGCATAACTCCTGTTTGATTAGCCTGCCGCTAGTTACCTGGTGAGCGCCCACCAGGTATGTGTAAGTGAGTGACAGCTCATGAATAGTGGAAAACCCCAAAAATGCTTTCCGTGCAGTTTATAGGATGTATGTGTCATGGGTTTGTTAGCAAAACCTGGAAGACTTTGGAAAAGACAGGGTACAGGTCACAGTTTCAATTCACTTATTCGTGCCGCACTAAAAGGGCACCCGATAAAGCCGAATGTTGTAAAGTATGTTTACTTCAGTCAGAGATGCTTATCGTTTGTTGTTCCATGTAACAGTGCCCTTCTGAAAAATAGTGTTTTGCATTTCAATACCATTTCAAATGTGCAAATATTCCTGTGAGGTTTTGTACGGGTGTGTAAAACAGAAAACTACACCAATCTCTTGCTTCATATTCTGTTTTTGGTTTTTACCTTTTCTCCATGTGCAGGGGTTTCTACACATTATTGGTCTTTATAGCAGCTTTCTCCGAGGTTTGGCTTTTTAGTACAGTGTATATAATTTTCCCACTGAATACAAAAAATCTGTCATTTTGGTCCATTTTTCTCATCTGTTTGTCCTGGGAAAGTTGAGTGAGCAGCTAATCTGTGCCAGAGGAACGTGGTGTGTGTTCTGAGAGGTTTGTTTAAAGATGTGCTCACCGGCTTGTTATTTACATAAGCTAACAAGGTTATTGGGAGCTTTGGCTGGCTGAATGTCACCGTGGTTTTAAAGTATATGAGAATTTAATAAGCGTCTCTGTCAAAGCGCGTTAGAGAGAAGGAATGTGGGGCATGAATATTTATGAGGGCCTCTTCAGAGGGATTTAATCCTGAGCTACCTGCTTCAGCTTCCTTCCAAAATGACTTGAGACAATCTGCTGCATGTGTTTGTGAAATAGCCCCACTCTCCCCCCACAACACCCAGAGAATTTATGATTAGAGGAGAATGAAAATACTTATTTTTCATGCTGACATTCAATATGTAGTTAGGATGGGGAAAAAAACTGAACAACAACAACAAAAAAAGTGAACAGAAAAAAATAAAAATAAAAACACACAAATGGATTTGTCTCTTTGCCAACAAAATTCCATTTAGCTCATTTCTCTGGTTGTTTGTTTTGATTGTATTATTATTATTATTCCACAATAGTTTGTCTGCTTTGCATGTCCACTGGGAACGAGACTGGGGATTTTTTGTTTGCGCTTTTCTTTCTGTTGCCTTGGACAGCAAAAATGCTTGTGACGTCTAAACTTCAGGTCTTTTATGGTCACTGATATCAAAAAAAGAATTTTATAATAAAACTGGTTCTGTGACCTTTTGACTTTCAGCAAATAAAAAATGATAAAGTGGACTCACGCATCCCATCTGCTCACGTGTTGTCACTGTTATATATAATAATAATAATAATAAAAGTTAGTTTGTTGAAATGTGCTGAATAGATAAGAATAATGTTGGCTGTGATTGTCATATGCTCAGAAAAAAAAAATCTTTGTTGCTTGTTCAATTTAGTTTACGAAAATTAGTTAATGCAACAAAATTCTTTAACATTTTATCACATTATTTTATTGGATTAAATCATTTTTTAAATCTAACATCATGCATTCATGTAGTTTAATTTAGCACTCTAAAGTAAAATGTGGTTATTTCTTTAGTTCTTGTGGTATGCCAGAAAAAAAAACTAGCACTGACCAGCAGACAGATCCTTTGACCTTCCTTCATGAGAATCTTATGTTGTGATCTTCTCCTGATGGCCAAACATTCATTGTCCCTTAAATGCTTTTACTGCTAATGATTCAAAAAGTCAAATGACTTTGACTTTGTACTCTTGGCTTCAAATGAATCTTTGTCCCCAAAAAACATTCATGTAATTATCTGCTTATCTGGAGTGGCGACATGCAGAGTGTTTCAAAAAGAAAACCTCATCAAAGAAGACACTCTAGACCATTATCACTTTCATAACTACACTAAAAGGATGTTAAATTATAACAGAGAGCTGCTTTTAGAGCCGTGTTTTGTCTCGGAGCAGGCAAGTTCTTTTTTTAAGCCTTTTTCTTCCAACTGACAGTAGATTACACTGAATATACCTGGAGAAAAGCTGTCATACGCCTAAATGATATTTTTTAGCACTAAATGCCATGTTTTAAAACTTACCATGAGAACAAATTACAGTGAAATAAGAACCTGTCAAGCATATTCCATAATTTTAACTTTTAAAATGCCTCTCGTGAGCACTGTTCCTAGACCAATGGCTGCAATGAGTCCTCCGTCACTCCTTTTACACCAAAATGGTGCTACACCTCATTCTGGAGCTGCTTCTTGGCCGGGGAATCTTTCAGAGTCTCAGAATAAAAGCAAGAAGTTTAACGTATAGTATAACATTGTGAAACTTACATTTTAGATACAATATTGCTGGTTATTCTTTGCCAACATGAGTTCCAAATGAAGCAATAGCAGAAGTAATGTGTCATCTTCAGGCAACAGTAGTTTGTTTCATTTTTTAATCAATGTTTCGAATATAATTAATAATTCAATGACTCACTCATAAAGCCAGCCACTTGTTTCATCCGTTTACATGACAATGATGCACTGAAAAATGGAAAACTTTGCATTTTTCATGTACAAACAACAACTTTGTCTAAATACTTTACATGGATCCATGAAAATGACTTAAAGCGCTGTATTATGCATGCAAAAGTTTTGTTTTGAGTTGTTGTTGAAAGCTTTATGTGGAAAGGACGTTATAACACCCACTCTGCTGTTAGCAGTTTTGGGTTTGAGACCAGCAGGTTTTTTGGGGCCTGTGTGAAGCCAATTTGTGTGACCCAGAACCGCCATTTCTGTGGTGGAAATGTGCGGAACGTTTCCAGATTGAGTACTGGCACCCTGTCGGTGGACAAGAGCTGTGATACACACACGCCAGCGGGAAAGAACAAAAGAAATGTTGAGGTAAATATCATGTGAACAAACATAAATGTGCAAGTGAGAAAGTATGGCCTTTTTCCATGTGTACTTTGCTGTAGAATACCATTAGGCAGGATAAGAGCATTCACATCACTCTCTCACTCTTGCTATCTTTTATTCTGGCCCCTCTCATTTTCTTCCTGTTATCCCGGACTTTGATCAGCCAGAGATATCAGCACACCCTGACCCCCCTTCTGGCCCGTGCTTGCATCAAGAGAGCGCACAGGAAGGCTGAAGTCAGCAGAATAAAGGGACCTGGAGTGTAAGCGCTAAACGAGCACGATGGAGGATGATGCTTGACTTTCCCTCGGCGAGCACCTTGTTTCTCACCCCTGCTCTTCAGTCCGTTAATGTTAAAACAAGTTAAAGTCCGCAAAAGTGTCAAGTCATTCTGCTCTTCCTCATCTCACCGAAATCATGAGTAGAACAAAACGAATGTGGAAAGCATTCTACAGCTGATTGGATAAGCCTCGGAGCTTCAGCGCTCCACCACACAGGGGCCCGGAGAGGCTTGGGAGAGAGCTCCATCTGTGAGGTTGCTTGTGACTGAAATACCAATCCTATATGAAGGTTATGGAGAAGGAATGCTGAATGCATTGATTTGGATTCTCTGAGAGAGACGGAGAGGGAGATGAAATGGTTTTGATGAAGGAGAATGTAAGGGAACGGGTTGTGAGAGACGGAGAGAGTGTGGGAAAAGCCCATCACAGAGAGGGTGAGACAGGAGAGAGGTGGAAGCTGTTTTTCCCCCACAGCTTTGTTTTCGTACAATGTGGCCAATCAATTTCCATCCCAGAATGCTCTGTGTGAAAGATTTTATATTGTTTGCTTTGCGGCTTCACGCCAACCATCAACACATGCAGACTGACTGTGATGTCTGTTATACACTGTGACTGTGGATTGTTATCCCTAGGTATTGAATGTGTAATCTCATGTTTTTCAATTATCTAGTTGACTTGCACCGCATTACTGAGGATGTAGAATCAATACTACAGTACTGTGTGAACTTCAGCCTGTGATATCACGGAGAAGAGAAGAGAAGAGAAGAGAAGAGAAGAGAAGAGAAGAGAGTTTTATTTGAAAGTGCAGATTCTATATTGACTAAGTTCTATATTAACTTATGCGACTAAGGTTATGAGTCATATCCTGATAATTAGTCTTAGCTTTTAGTTTGAGTACTATAAATAAATGTTCTGAACTGGCATTCATTTATAGACCTTAATGTCTTTCCGTCTATGAAGAACCAGGAGTATCTTGTCTTTCCTTAAACGAGAGTGGGTGGGTTATGTGTGTTTTTGACCCATTAATAAAATGATACGAACTAAATCTGCTGCTTCCTGCTCCAATATTGAAAATTAATTCCTTATTATATTATATATACTGTATATAATTATATTATATAATATTATAAATAATTATTATATATAATATATTATATTCCTTATAGGAAGCATTTATGTATTTATTTATTTTTGCTCTTCCATTATCGATTACCATCTGACAAAGTATATTTTAAAAACCCACACTGTAAAAAGTGTATAAATCAGTTGACTTTAATTTAAAAAATCGTTGCCTTAAAATTATTACGTAAAATCATGCATAATTAAAATAAAAAGAAGTTAAGTGAACTTGACAATTCTGAGTTATATTAACAAATAAACAAAAGAAAATGAGTTGTGGTCACTTATTTTAAGTTGGACTAACTTAAATTTATTAAATTGCGATTACTTAAAAGTGTGAATCTACTTAATTTAAAACTAACAAGTTAATCTGAGTTCTGTCTACTTAATTAAATTGAGGAAACCCGTTGCCTTGAGAAAATTAAGTAACCACAACTTATTGTATTTGTGTAATTACAATTCACTTGAGACTGAATTGATCTAATCTTATTTTACTGATTTCTTTCACATTGAAGGCTACTAATACAATTCTCAAAAACACAAAATTGTTCAAAACAGACTGCACACAAACATTTTTATGAAGAATTGTCAAAAGCAAGTCAACTCACTCTTATTTATAAATAGCACTTCATACAATACAGATGGTGTCAAAGCAGATTTACATTGTTAAACAGGAAAAGAGTGTCAATAATGCAAACAAAATTCAGTTATGCAGTAAAGCAGCTCTAAAAAGAGCACAAAAATAAACAGTCAATATTTCAGTTAAAGTCAGTTCATCGTTGATTCAGTGATATCATCATGCAGCTATGTTCAAGTCTCTTCAAATAGTGTCTCTGCAATCAAGTCATTAATATTCCCAAAAATTAATTGTCCCCAAATAAGCAAGCCAAAGGTGACAGAAATGGAGAAAAAACCTTGGTAGAAAGCAGGCTCAGTCGGGGGACCAGTTCTCCTCTGGCCAGATGAACCATTGTGATGTTTGTCATCATGCTCTTTGCTGAGGTTTCGTGCCAATGGTCGTACAGTTGATGAGGAATTCACTGGAGATCTGTCTTTGGGGCTCATCTAGCTGACATGGTCTCTGCTGACATTCAGGGCTATAGAGTCGTCTCCACCATCTGATCTGGATGCAGACTGGATCCGGGTGACTCCAGTGACCATCTGATCTGGATACAGACTGAGTCCGGGTGGCTACGGTGACCTGATGATGAATAAGATAAGAATGAAACCGACTAATATTAGCACAGATGCCATACTTCTTACTAGGGCTGTGACGGTGGGAGCTTTTTACCACCGCGGTGGTAATGGACCAACTACCGCCGGTGGCACGGTGTTGTGTATATTTATATATAATTCTGAATCGCAAAAATAAATAAATGAGGCCCAATCATCTATTAAAGGGGTGGTTTACTGCGATTTCACTTTTTTCATTTTAAATAGTGTGTAATGTTGCTGTTGGTGCATGAACAGTATCTGCAAAGTTGCTGCGCTGAAAGTTCAACGTAAGCGGAGATATCGTCTTTTAAAAATCAGGAAGTTTAATGCCTACAAAAACGACTCATATGGGACTACATCGAGATACTTCCCGGGTTGCATACGTAATAAACCCATCAACCCCTCCCACCGGAACATGCAAAAAAGGGGGCAAGGCCATGTTCTGGGGCTTTGTCGCAGAGGAAGTGTTATAGTGGAGAGTTGTAGCCATGCGTCGAAACGGTGTTATTTTCACCCAGCTGTCAGGTCTCCTGTGTTTGGGCTTCCTACGAATGCTGTAGTTCGTCAACAATGGTTAAAATTTATGTTTGATTATGTTCCTGACAATTACAATCCTAACTTAGCTCTCTGTGCTGCGCATTTTACGGAAGACAGCTTCCAGAATCTACACGAGTTCAATGCCGGATTCACATAGAAACTATTACTAAAACATGGCGCAGTTCCAACTTTAAAACCAGAGGCAGCAGCTGCTGGGCTACAACCTGTAAGTAAGATTTAATCATTTTAAATGTATTTGCATGTATAATTTCAGATGTAATGTTTTAGTTTTATCAAGGTCGTAAACAAATGCCAACGCTGGCTTTAGTAGCCAGTTAGTTAAATGCTATTTCGTGTGTCTATGACAAACGCGTACAAACTTCAAAAAATTATATGTAATCACAACAGCAAACTTCCATTCAGAAACGTTTTGTAAGAGCCATGCTTGCGGAAGTTCTGCTTGACTCTCTTCATTACCGCTTTCTGGGTCTGATTCTGGCTCAAACTGATACGGCAATATTGACACCATTATTTACATTTGACCGGAGCACGTGCAACTGTCGCCCGTAAAGCTAATGGGCATGAAGTTTCCGGACAATGTGTAGTACGCAGTTTAGCCAATCACAACACACCGGCCCAACTAACCAATCTGAGCCCATTGCCTGTTTCTGAGGGAGTGGTTTCATAGAATCAGGAAGTCAACTGGTCGTTCAAATGACAGAGGAGAAAGCGGCTTACAATAAAGATGAAATATATGAAAAATAAGGCGTTTTTTAACAAACGAAACACGAAGACATGTTATATTGCACCCCATAAACACAATCAAGCAAAGAAAAAAAGCAGTAAACCACCCCTTTAACAAACGTGCTGTTTACTTTAGCACTTCCATCAGTGAACACTCAGCCTGCAAAACACTAAAATAAATATCAAAGAAATAATACAGTTAAATAGGAAAGTAGCCTTAAATAAGAAAGTTAAATACACCCTGTCTACCTCATGCAAGTGGAGCGGCGAGAACCCATTATAATCAGTGATGCTGTCTACACTAGATGCGGCATGATACGACACGACAAATCCCTCACAGTAAACTGCCTCGTCCTATTTATGACATACTGACACAAAGTTCAAATGTCCTGTGTAGACAGACTCAACCTGTTGTGATGCGACGCGGAGTCTGGTTTAGACACGGTTCACTGTTCCGCCACCAAGCAAGTGGGTGCTTTAACTCCTCACCTGCACGCGCTCTCTGTGGAATAGGAATCGCGGCGTATGTTGCCACATCGCTTGTTAGCATCTTCCATTTACCGCTGTCTTGTTTGTATTTGACCAGTTTGGAGAAAGCCTCACCAATACAAACCTGACCAGCCGGGCGTTTGGGATCACGTGAAATTGAAGACGCTTGTACAAATGCGGATGGGTGACATGAATGGAAATGATTCCAGATCAGCGATGTAATATTTGGTTTCCCAAATAGGTCCATCGCTCATCACAAAATAAATTTGCTAAATGCAGAATAAACTGTATATTCCTGCTCTCAAACCTGCCAATCTAAAGGAAATGCCGTGCATGGCGTTTGAGGTAATTAGTGAAATAGCAAAGATTTATAGTCTAAATAAAATACTCTGCAACTGTATATTATTACACTTGTATAGAAAACTTTGTTTTTTGCTTGTTATAGAGTGTGCACTCCCGCTGGTGGCAATAGAGTGGGGAAACTATGACATCACTTTGTAGGCGGATCGGCGGTTAGCATGAAACTGGTTCCTCAAAAAAAAGTCAACAGGATTTTTCCATAGGCTTTTGGATTATCACAAAAAATAAGCTCTGTGTTCAATCATAGTTCATGAAACTTACACGTTTTGTCCATCAGGATAATCTTCACAATATAATATAACTGTGACACGTGTCCCGAGGCCTCATCAGCGTCGTCCTTGAAACGGAGGAGGAACACCTGCAAGCCATCAGCGCGGGCTGGCCAGCCACACCTGAACCAAATCACGAGACACCTACAAAAGCCGCCAACACGCACAGACTGGTGAGATACATCTCCGACTATGAGATCGCTAACCTCCCTCTCCTTACTTAACAGAGAGCAGTGTCTGACTGGCCAGCCCCGAGGCACAATCCCCACACCGGCACCCAGCACTCACCCACGTGGACGGAGGGAAGACGCGGATCCTGGAGCACGAGAATATCTCACACGAGCACTTCGGCATGAACACTTGACAATAAACGCACCCTTCAGGGCATTCATTGACCCACCTTGTCGTGTGATTCTTCCACCCACCACACTGGTGGAGAATGCGGGCATAATCCCGGAAGAATCACCAACAAGCACCGATTTTTTTTTTTTTTTTTTTTTTTTGGTTTTTCCTCCCCACTGAGGGATCCCGGTCTCTGGACGGACACTAACTCCCATTATTTCTTCTCCTTTTTTTTTCTCTCAGGTGGCGTCTCCTCTCCAGCCATGGAGGAACTACTCAAACACCTCACAGAAGTAAGCATACGGCAACAACAGATTGCCGCCTGGCAGGGAGAGGTGGAACGAGAGATTGCCGCCCTCCGGACCGCCTCCGCCCAGTGGGTTCCGCAGCCTGATCCCCGCGTCCGAGCCACAACCTTGCTCACCGTGGGAGATCTGGTGGAAGCCATCGAACTGGCGGAGGCGGCTTAACGCAGCGAGCGCCGCCAATTCCCCCGAAGGGTGCCCCAGGAGCGACGCTCGCCGGAGGGCACTGTACGACCAGTGAGCTGGCCGGCGGCTCCCGACCCTCACGATGAACCGATGCCAATGGATCCCCCCGCTATACCACGCCGGGCCTGGCTGGCAGGTTGCATCGTACATCACGAGCCGTGGAAGGTGGAAGTACAAGTCAACGGATGTCCGTACCAGGCTCTACTAGACTCGAGCAGTGCGGTCAGCCTGGTTCAGTCAATGGTGGTTTCCTCACGAGCGGGGTCTCGAGCCCGACTCCCCATCACCTGCGTGCATGGCGATACTCGCCAGGTTCCATCTCGTCGAGTCACCATTGCGGCCGCCTCGGGCTCCTGGCCCGTGGAAGTAGGAGTGGCCCGTCCCCGACGGCGCCCTGCCCTGCTGGCCTCGGACAGCCCCAGAGACGGTGAGTCCCCCTCCCCATCCACTAACCTCTTCTACGATGTGTTTCAACAGGTTAAGGAAGGTGGGGCTTTTGCCAAGGAACAACTCGGGGACGAACGGCTGAAGCACTGCTGGACACAAGTGAGGGTGATCGAAGGGAAAGAAGTACAGCCTCCTCTACACCCGGTCCCTCACTTCATCGTTCAAAGTGGCCTGCTTTACTGTGTCGCTCCACGGAGGGGGGAGGAAAAACAACTTTTGGTGGTGCCGCGGTCGAAGACGGAAACGGTGATGGAGCTGGCCCACTCCCATCCGATGGCGGGCCACCTGGGGGCCCACAACACCATTCAGCGGATCAGAGACCATTTCCACTGGCCCGGCCTGGATGCCGACGTGAAGCGGTTTTGCCACGCCTGTCCCACCTGCCAGCAAACCTTGCCGCGCACCCCTCCCCCCAGCCCGTTGATCCCATTACCTATCATCGAGGTGCCCTTCAAGCGAATAGGAATGGATCTCGTTGGGCCGCTGCCGAAGTCCACCCGGGGCCATGAACACATCCTGAAACCGGAGCATCGAGGATGTTTGCTGGACCCATGTTTGCTACCCTGAAGCCATCCCGTTGCGAAAAGCCACTTCGAAGGCCATCGCCCAGGAGCTTTTCCTATTCTGTAGTCGAGTCGGCATCCCCACGGAGATATTGACCGACCAAGGCACCCCGTTTCAGGACAATGGCGGACCTCTGTCACCTCCTGCAAGTAAAGCAGCTCCGCAACTCTGTGTACCACCCCCAGACCGATGGGCTGGTCGAACGCTTCAATCAAACCCTGAAGCAGATGCTCCGTCGGGTGGCCACGGAGGATAAGAGAGATTGGTACTGGATGCTGCCATATATCTGCAAGCATCCACCGGCTTCACCCCATTTGAGCTCCTGTTCGGACGTCAGCCCCGCTGTCTACTCGACGTCGCCAGGGAAACGTGGGAACAACAGCCGGCCGCCCATCGGTCCACCATCGAGCACATCCGCGAGATGATGGAGCAGATCGACAGGGTCATGCCAATGGTCCGGGAGCCTCTCAGGAAAGCCCAGCAGGCCCAATAATGCCACTATGGTCGGGCAGCCCAACCACGGGAGTTCCAGCCAGGAGACCTCGTCTTGGTCCTAGTCCCGACAGCAGCGTGCAAGTTCCTCGCGAAGTGGCAAGGTCCATATACGGTGACTGAGAAAGTGGGGCCCGTCACCTACTGAGTGTGACAGCCCGGGAAAAGAAAGTAAGAGCAATTGTATCATGTCAACCTCCTAAAACGGTGGGTCGGGACTAGGACCCAACCTCCAACCCCGTGGTTGTAGACATCAACCCCCACCTACCGGCTGCCCAGAAGAATGACTTGCGAAAGCTGGTGTGACGCGGGAGTGTGACGCGTGTCCCGAGGCCTCATCAGCGTCGCCCTGGAAACGGAGGAGGAACACCTGCACGCCATCAGCGCGGTTTGGCCGGCCACACCTGAACCAAATCACGAGACACCTACAAAAGCTGCCAACACGCACAGACTGGTGAGATACATCTCCGACTATGAGATCGCTAACCTCCCTCTCCTTACTTAACAGAGAGTAGTGTCTGACCGGCCAACCCCGAGGCACAATCCCCACACCGGCACCCAGCACTCACCCACGTGGACGGAGGGAAGACGCGGATCCTGGAGCACGAGAATATCTCACACGAGCACTTCGGCACGAACACTTGACAATAAACGCACCCTTCGGGGCATTCATTGACCCACCTTGTCATGTGATTCTTCCACCCACCACGTCGTGTGATTCTTCCACCCACCACATAACGTTCATGAATTTTGAAGCCTAAATAAAAGCACCAGAACTGAAAAGCTAAACATAGGCTATAAACGAACTACAGCACCACAGTCGCTTGCCTTCAGCGTCACCACCACCATCACCGTGCTCCCGACAAGTGTTTCAAAATTATTTTTAACATGTTTAGTGAAACGTATTTACTCTGTATATGAATTTTAATCCACACTACATGAACCTTTTCATATACACTGGAATAAATACAAAACTAGAGCCAAAATAAAACTGAAATTAGACATTAGTAATAAATAGTATAGTGAATAAATGAAATAATCATAACTAAAGGACATTTAAAGCTCGTATTTCTGTACATTTCGAAATAAGGTGCATTAAAAGTCAATTAATCCTTGATTAATATGAATATTTTAATTAAAAACGTATCCCCACGTATTTAATCTTTTAAATAACAGTGAGTGAGTCTTTGGATATGGTGAGATTAAACTTATTTTAGTGAACAAAGTACCACGTTTCAGCTATCATTTTGTTAGGGTGGGTACACAAAATATTATTTTATCCTTGCTTCTAAAATCTCTTTCTAACAACTTCATGTGGCCGTACACATTTTGTTTTGATGTGGGTTTAAGCACTATGCATCATTAAAGTTTCACTTTCACCACGTAAAGCCAGTAAATGTGGTGTTTGCATGTAATAATCATAATATGAATTTACCTTGTGGTACGAACCCAGAGTCTCCGCATCAGTAAGCAATAAAACGAGCTTCTTCCCTTCCCTCCGAAAACATGTGTCCCATTTCGGGGGAAAGCAAAAAAAACATTGTCGTAAACAACAATATAAAATGCTGTAAACTATTCATTGGTTATCCTAAAATTAATTGTATTATAGATTATACTACAACTGGAAAATACTAAATTGATATACTGTTCGGTGTGATGACGTTTAATGTCTCCGACAGCACCTATAGTCCCATTTAGCAGCTTGTTAGCAACCGTCTTTTTTAAGAAACGTAACAGCTTCAAAACATCAAGAGTGGGGTGTAACTGGTGTGCTTTGTGTTGTAGAATAAAACGTGAAAGTATCTTGAGCCCATGTGAACCATAGACCTTATTTTAGGGATTTAACTAAAATCCCATTCAAAAAACCCATTGACTCTGGGATGTTGGAACTGGAAGTGCTAAAATTCACTCGCTTCCGGGTTTTCGCCTACGAAGTGACATCATGGGCGAATTCCAAACGGCTTTTTTGCGCCCTTGAAGGGCACTTCGGGAAGGGGACACCATTTGTAGGGACGTTCCAAACGAAAGTGAGCAACTGATTCCCTTCACGAAGGGCCCTTCCAGAAGTCCATTAGTGAAGGGAACATGCGATGGTCACTTCACGGAAGTGATTTCCATTTGTGATCATGTGATCTTCTTTTAGGAGATCTTGCGTTGCATTTTAAAGCAAAGTTGGGGTTTATTTTGACTTTACATACAAACGTAAGTAGAATAAGCTAATTAATTTTTTCTCAAAATATTTTCGTCAGTGATAAAAAAATGATTTAAGACTGTATTGTTAGCAAGTTTAGTTTGAAAAAGTTTAATAGTAAATAAGACACAGTTAGACAATATTTGAATAAAATAATAACAATAAGAAGAAATATTTATTTGCAATAATTTTTGGAGCGCTGAATGCTGCACGCACGCGAAGCGTTTTCAAGGTAACATTTTGTCCATTGTTGAATAAACTGTAAATCAACAAAGTTATTCAACAAAACATTATTTAGTCAAGAGCAGTGAGGGATTTCTTCTGTCTTTTGTTGTTTGATTAACATTAATGACAGACGGCACAGCTTTATTAGCCTGCTGTCACAAGACCTGTTTCACGGATCCAATACTTATACATATGCGTTTTCTTTCGCAACTAAAGACAAAACCGACAATGCTTATGAGGATACTCACCAGGACGATCATTTTGACGTTATTTTGTGTGTATTTGGCCACTTAAGTGCAACCAGCTTTGCTTGTTTGTTAGCAGCGCACAGAAAAGCGCCTCTGGAGCGCACGAGTACTGAAAGACTTAAGACGTGCAAATAATACATTTCTGTGACGATGCAACAATGACCGATTAGGCAATTGACAATTCTATCAACTGTACCAAAACACGAGCTAAAGTCTGCTGTCACGGCACGGTAGGGATGTGCAAGGCAAGAACAAGGTATAGGGATAGGGGAGGGCCAGGTCCGTGTGCTGGAGGGGGACCTGGGGACTGAGGCAGCGTCGGCGGGATGGGGACCCAGGGCAGAACCAGCGACCACACCAGCAGTGTGTGTGGAGCTGCCACCCCGTAACGGGCAATGGCTGGCTCCGTCGCTTCGGAAGCCTTGTGAGCAGGCACCGCCGCCTCGGAAGGATTGGAAGCGGACACCGCCGCCTCGGGAGCTTTGCGTGCGGCCACCGGCGCTTCGCGACGATCGTGAGCGGGCACCACCGCTTCGGGACGATCGTGAGCCGACCACGCCGCTCGCAATGACATCAGCGGGGGTTCCTGCACACTGCGTATCAGCCGAGACGCTCTGGGATCGGGCTGGAGGTACTGGGTGCGGCAGACGAGGCCTCTGATGCACCCTTGATTGCCACTTCAGGAGCGGGCTCCGCAGCTAACTCCACCTTGAAAGCTGAGCCGCTCAAATGCAGAGCCAGGTTGATGTAGTCCTCCAGTGATTCCTCTGGAGCCCAGTATGGTATCATGGACTTAAAGGGATCAGCCAGGCCTCCCCAGAAGATGACCATGAGGCAGGTCTTCTCTGTAGTCGACTGGTGAGCCATTCCAACGAAGTGCCCGGCATAATCCTTGATGCTCCGGTCTCCCTGCCGGATATCGAGGAACTTCCCTGCTGGACCCATGTTTGCTGTTAGGATTCTGTCACGGCACGGTAGGGATGTGCAAGGCAAGAACAAGGTCTGGCTCCAGATGCAGGGAAAAACCACTTTAATAAACAACTATAACGCCAACAGGGCAAAAACAAAACAGGATAAGGAGTGGGATACATAAAACAGCAGCACAGTGCATGTATCCCCAGAGTCAGAACAGCAACTAACAAAACAACTATAATCCTAACAGACAGAGTAGCGGGAGTGTGGTGAATAAATAGACCATGTTGATGGGGAACAGCTGGGAGTGTGATGAGTGGCAGGTGTGTGATAATGGCAGTTGAGTCCGGGAAGACGAGAGGTGGCGACCTCTGGTGGTGAGAGGGAGCATCGTGGACCCGGACTCATGACAGTCTGCATCTAGTGCTGCAGCGTGCAGCAGCACTAGATGCGCCAATGTGAAGAGAAGGTCAAAGAGAGAAGACGCGGTACAGCTGAATCACTCAAGCTGTTTTCAAATGACTGGTTGTGTGAATTTATTTACTCATCTAACCTACACGCTATATTGAATAAATGCTTTGCAAGAATTTCCCTCATTTTAAAGTCGAAAGCTGCGGGAATATGTGAGCAATCCCACACCGAAATTCAGGACTTGATTAAGCATAACTCTACTGTACATAGAATTGTGAAACACGACTTTTCCAAAACTTTCTGGGTTTATTTATTTTTTCCAAAACTTTACAGGCCTGGAAATTGCTGTTTTAAAATTCCATGACTTTTCCAGGTTTTTCATGACCGTATGAACCCTGAATGTGACGACTGGGTGCGGTTATCTAAATCAGACAAAAATATAGGTGCGGGTGGCTGGCCATCTTTTCCAGGTACCGTTTTCTTGCATCCGGTAGAATTTTGTCTCTGTATTTCGTTCTTTTAATCGACTTTTGTTTACTCATTGTTTTTCGTGTGGTTGTTTTAAGTCTCGCCCGATGTGGCCACACGATATGGCGCCGCCCTCTTGTTTACGTCCCAGAATGCACTGCGCAGTGACGTCGGTTGCCAAGCTCTATAAGAGACAGTAATGCCCTACACCCTTCAAAGAACACACTTCAAAAGCTCTGCCCTTCGAAGGGAGTAGGGCATAGGGATGCTCACTTCTGTTTGGAATTCGCCCCATAGTTCCCCCACTCTATTGACAACCGCGGTAACAACCGACCATAGCGGTGATGCGGTTGTCACGGCGACCATCACAGCCCTACTTCTTACGATGTAACAAGTGCATCAGGTGTTATTGACAAGTAAGGTGAGTCTTTGATTTTACTACAAGAACAAACACTTCACACCAGACAAAGTTTTGAAAATATTAAATATATTATTGTAAAGTTACGAGTTTTAGTGACCAATTTAAATTTAAATTTAAATAAATTTACCTCAGACTGTATCTTGAACCACCTCACGCGCAAATAAACCAACAGGGATAGCCTAAAATAACAAAGAGGGGAATTTGAAAACTTATTAACACAGAACAATATAAATTTAGTGTTAAATTTAACATTACATGGAAAAAACGACGAATAAAATTACATGTATAATGCTTAACTTTGGCTTAGCACCCATCCGTCCGTCTGTCAGATGCATTTCAAACTGCGTCATATTAGTGAAGTCCCATCCTCTGTAGGTTTTATAAAGTGTCCTCAACGCAGAATAAATTCAGTTACATACAGAATCTATCGCGGTGGTATTATCTTCAGTCTTTAGTAATATACAGAATTAAAATCTTTAGTCTTCGCGGTTATTTGCGCCATCAAGTTTAACTTAACGTTACCTCCCTTCAGAATGAGACAAGTTCATTTCGCGGCTAATTTCAAAGGGTTTATTTTGCTTCAGTTACTACCTGACATCACCATCACCAGTACAGTGTTTTTGCTTACATATTTACAGACTGTGGAAGTAAATAACTTACCGCCCTTTGACAATATGAAAAAACACGCAAAAGTCTTGTTTCACGGTGGCACAAGAGTTCGTGCTCGTCTCGAGAGTCTCGAAGTCTGTCAGAAGCGCCAGCAACTCACCAAAATAAAAGCCGTCTGATTTTAAGTTCGAAAATGATGAAAATTCATATAAAAAAGAAGTAAATATTAGCATTTTATTTTTAAGTTTATTATATAACAATTCTATTTATATTTAATATTCATTTTTTTATTTTTAAATATTTAAAATGATGTATAATAGTATTATCGCACTTTATTATTTTGTTTATTATTTTATTTTAAAAAACTACGTAAATAAAGTGCAACAATATTATCTCTATTATTTATTTATTTATTACACACACACACACACACACACACACACACACACACACACACACACACACACACACATACATACATATGAATATATATGTGTATGAAGAGTTCATTTGCAAAAACAGATAACTCCATTTTTAACAATTTTCAAAAATTGTGTTTTTCATTGTGCATTCCAATTAATCTCAATCAAACTGCAGTTGGGTTATTTTGATTAGGTTAAAAAAGAACTAAAAAAAATACAGCTAACTAAAACAATAAAACACAATAAAAAACATAACATAATATATATATAGTGCTGTCAAGCGATTAATCGCATCCAAAATAAAAGTTTTTGTTTACATAATGTATGTGTCACGGACACGTCAGGCTCTTCCACCTATCAGCACTCACAATCACCAGAATACTAATCACGCACACCTGACTGTCATTCATTAATCACCCACACAGCACTATAAGAACACACAGTTCACACAGCCACATCTGGTCTTCCAAGTGGAAAAGGATGCAAACCTATGCTGAATTACTTATCTATTGCGCCAAGTCTCTGTGATCTCCTGTATTTCAGAAGATCAGACCATACCATCATGAATCAAACAGACCCTGATCCATTCCAGGAGCTGGTGGATTCTATGAGAAGAGTTCTCAGACAAACCCCCATTTCACCAGCACCTGCACTGGCCCCGGATCCTGCACCCAGTATTTCTTCGGTCCCAATCTACACAGCCAGTCCCATGGTCAATCCAGCGCCCTACTCTGGCTCGGCGGAGGAATGCAATGGCTTTCTCATGCAGTGTTCGCTCGCCCTAGAGATGCAACTGCATCGTTTCCCCACAGAAAGAGCTCAAATTGCCTATGTTCTAACCCTGTTAACAGGTTGAGTGCTTCAATCTGCGGAGTCATTGTGGCACCAGAATGGACAGACCACACAAAATCTAGGTGCATTCTTCACTCATTTCTGAGAGGTTTTTGGACGACCCACCAGAGATGCTTGAATTGGTTAGCAGTTGTATCATTTAAAACAAGGTCAGAAGTCTATTCAAGATTATGCTCTATCTAGTGGTTGGAACGAACGCTCTCTGTTGACCCCTTACCGTAAAAGATTGGAGCCATCGTTGCGGTTGCATCTCTCTGCCTACGATGATACCATGGGGCCAGAGTGTTTCATTCAACTCTCCATCCATGTTGCCAATCAAATTCAGGGCTGTATGGAGGGATAATTGTGCCAAAATCCAGCTATCTCTCTCCGCCAGTCAGAATATCCCAGCTCTCCAGAACCAAACCCTGAACCTATGCAGATCGGCACTGCCCGACTTCCTTCGGCTGAACGTTGATGCCGGCTGACCCAGGGATTGTGCTTATACTGCAGCAAAGATGGACATGTAATAAGGACATGTCCCACTCGTCCTCCACAACCCGTGTTGAGTGTGGTTTCTACCTCCTCAGTAACTGTCAAACCTCTAACCACTACTGTTCAAATTACAACTCCTCTTCATTGTGTTTCAGTCAATGCCCTCCTCGACTCTGGGTCAGCCGGCAACTTCATCTCCGCCGACTTATGTAACCAACTCCAACTCAAGAAGAGACTCAACGATGTCTCGTACAAGATTCAGTCAATAACAGGCAAGCCCTGGGTGAGAGGAAAAGTTTGACACTGTGTGGGTCCCATCTGGTTACAAGTCGGTCAGCTCCACAAAGAAGAGATCTGTTTGTTTTGGTTCTGGAGGAATCCACCGCTGGGATAGTGTTGGGGTGCTCGTGGCTCGTTTCCCATAACCCATCTATCTCATGGTCCACCAGAGACATCCTGAAGTGGGGTAACGAATGCTTTCCAGACTGTTTTCCAGAACTCCCCACACCAGTCAAGTCCGTTCCAGTGCTTCCAGTTAACTCCACATCCATTGAAAGTCCTCTTGAAAATCGCTCCATTGACATTCCCCTTCAGTGACGTATTCTGCCCAAAATGAGCCTCCCAATTACCACGTCACAGACCAGAGAGGACTGTACAATCAACCTTCTTCCTGATGAAACGGTGCCCAAAGGTAAAATCTACTCCCTTTCCATCCCTGAACAGAATACTATGGAGGAATACGTGTCTGAGGCTCTATAATAAGGATCCATCCATTACATTGATTGGTCTGACTCCTGACTCCCAACAAATCAGATGCGCGGTGGGCGGACACTGCTCTAGGCCACAGAGTGGTGAGTTCTGACAGGCTGCATCAGAGCCAAATAGCGCGTTTCAAAGTTAAATAATTTTATCGGCACATCGGTTTTTGAAAATGACCGATACCGATAATCATAAAAATGCTTAATATCGGCGCTGATAATCGGTCGACCACTATTTAATATATAAACATATTTTTCTTATGTATGTGTTTGTATTTATATATACAAAATAAATACACAGTATATGCACATTATATAAACAAAAACTTTTATTTTGAATGTGATTAATCGTTTGACAGCACAAATTCATTTATTTAATGGGTCACACTATGTGCAGTGTGAAGACCAAACCAAATCTCAATGTTCTCTTATGAGAACCAGGCTGAAAAACTAATGTGCACCTGTCTATAACACATGCACAAAGGAGCCACATGTTCAACCTTTTCATTGAACACAAAGAAATTTAGTTTATTGAACTTAATTGCAATGCTTTAAGTAGCAGAAAGTAATAAAAAAACTCGATCAAACTGAGTAATGCCAACAGAGCAGAAACAAATAAGATGAACGTAATTTTACTAAGTTAACAGTGCATCATCTTTCAGGACTAGTCATACCAGATCTGACATTTAAAAAGTAGTTTTTTTTTTGTGTGCATTATATTAATAATTTTTATATTATACATTTTTTATAAATCTGAACATTGGCGAGGATTTTAGCGTACATACTTTCTAACTTCAAATCTGTGCAGATACATGAGGCTCCTGGTACCTCTAGCCTGTATAAACATCCAGGCTTAAACGACTCAGGATAGCACACATTCGTTAATATAAAATTAGTTCAATACATTCATTTTGGCTCTATAACTATAAAAGCATTTTTTTTTACATAGAAATATCCATATGTCTATATGTCCTCCCTGTGCATAATTTTCACTTATGGGCCCTCAGGGAGTATGTAAACATGGACAATACAGACAGCAAGGGGCTCATAAATTTGTGAGGAAGGGTGAAAGTAGGGCTTGTTGGAAGCTGGGTCTTTATGTGAGACAGATAAATCGTGAGCCGGTCCTGTGGTGGGAGAGCTGGGAAACCTTGGGCTGATTGATGGTGCAGGAGGTGAAAGCAGAGAGAGAGGAAGCTGTCCTCTGTGCCGTTGGTGGCTGCCATCTTTCAACCATCTGACATTCAGTTCTCCTACAGGGAGAGCAAGACTGCGGAGAGCTACTAAGTCTCCATCATCTTCTTCTTCACTTCAACCTTTTCATCTAACCCTCTGCACTCTCTCTGCTCCACCTCAATTCACAGTAAATGTTTCAGCCAGCTCAATCATCCACTTTCGGTTTCCATCCTTTCTTTTAATTTAGTTCTTATTTATAAAATTATACTCTAACACGAACCTCCTTAAGTGAATAATTTGTAATGCTCTACTAGGGGTGGGCGATATGGAAAAAATATCATATCACGATTTTTTTTTTTTAGAAATATCATGATTCACGATTTTATCACGATTCTTTGTCATGTCGGTTTTACTATTTTGCAAGTTATCTGAGCATTACAGCCAAACTAATTTACCTATTATAAAGACAAAGCCTTTCAAGGTAACAAAAAAAAAGAAGAAAAAAAAGAATGGTAGATATTTAGGCCAAAGTGGGTGAAGATAAAAATCTGTCATTATTTTATCTTTCTTATTAAAAAAATAAGAACAAAGATACACATTACAAATATACATAAAATACAAATAAAACAAACAGTGCTTTATTTTCAGGTACAATAGGTGTATTTAGCATGAATGAGCAAATATAAAAAAACACTATATAGACTGATTCCTAAAGCAACTGTATTAAAGTTTTTCAGTCAGGAGTAGTGAGTGATTTTTCTCTTTGCGTTTTGTTGTTTTATTAACGTTAAAGGAACAGTTCACCCAAAAATAACAATTCTGTCATCTGTCTGTCAATTCTGTCAAAGTGTTTTATTTTTACACCATCATTTACTCAAAATTAGTTTTAAACCTGAGTGAGTTTCTTTCTTTTGCTGAACATAAATGCTATTTTGAAGAATGTGGGAAAATCAAACAGTTGCTGGTCCACAGTGACTTACATATGATTTTTTTCCCCTACTATCAAAGTCAATGTGGACCAGCAACAGGTTGGTTACCCACATTCTTCAAAACATCTTCTTTTGTGTTCAGCACAAGAAAGAAATTAATACAGGTTTGGGACAACATGTGAGTGAGTAAACAATGACAGAAATTAAATTTTAGGGTGAACTATGCCTTTAATGACAGTCGGCTGTCCCTTTAAGACCCTGAACGCATATATACAGGCACGCATCCGTTTCTCTATCGTCTGTTTACTTTAATTTTAGACAACCAACTGTAAACCTTGTGTTTTGACAGTATTAGCGCAAGAGATAACTTGGTTCAGTAATCAGGCGCTGTAGACAGGCTTTTTAGCGCGCGTGCTTCTGGTGTATGCGCTCTTTAAAAGCGCACGTCTGACCAGCGCGCGAACGAAACATTTAATTGGCAAGGCTTGTATGCAAATAATGTATTTTTGCGATCGCGAATAAGTGCAGTGTCCTGTCAGAGTAGCTCTACCGCTGTATGTCGTGTTGTACAGTATATAGAGACGGACGCGCCGAAACTGCAGCTGATAGAATGTGCGCTGTAGCACGATACTACGATATTTCTTCAAAAGCAGATCGTGGAGAGATTTTTATCGTCCACGAACAAAAATCGTCATATCGCACACCCCTATGCTCTACATATGGAAACAACTCTGGACATGACATAAATAGTGCTCGGTTTGAGAGACTATTGACAGTCTTACTATTGACTGAGTTTGACATCACTGTGTTGCTAACGACACAATACTGTAATAAGCAAAAATATATAGCACACACAAATACTGAGTTATACAATTTTAATGGAGTTTTAAGAATTCACTCATTTCCTCCAAGTACTGAATACATAAAATGCCTGTCACAACATTTTTTTTCAAAATTATATTACGTAGTTTCTTGCACTTTTTGCAACACTTTCAATGTGAAATGCCTCTTTAGTGGCATTTAATTTTAGTAATAAAATGTCTGTCAAGTGTTGCCAAAAATTTTAATGCTATACTGCATTTGAAAATAATATACCACCTGCATTAAACCCTACACTAAACCTAACCTAACCGGTAGTGTTAATAAAAACAAATGCAAGATAAAAGCACATTTACTGAAGCAACCATGCCATTTTAGCTTGCTTCTTCAAGTCATTAAGATCTTTTATCAAGTGCCATGCTTTACCGGGTGAGCTACTGAGCAAATTTACTATGTTAGAAATGCCAGACATATGGAGCTGGTTATATGATGCAAAAGTCAATATGTATTTGTTTACAGAAAAATGCACTATGGCCAAAATGCTTTAAGATTATAACATAGTATTGTGCAAGAAACCGTGCAAAAATAAGTCTTTATTAATCGATTATCTACCCTGTAATTATAATTTGTGTGAAAACATAATAATTGATGGTGTTGTACTGCAACTATTGTTCATTTCAGCTTGAAGTTGCAGTGAATTGAATGTACACTTTTGTAATTTTGCAAAAATGTAGCTAGAGACACATTTTTCCAGTGAAAACTGATTTTAAAAATTATAGAATTAAACCATTAAACTAATGAAATAGATTTCTTTTTGCATAAAATCACATTTAATCACTCTGAATTTTCATAATAGGTTATACGATTTCTATGAATCTTAAATTAAATTAATTTGCTAGTTAGATTGATTAACTCTCCAAATTTTAAACACTCATTTACACTGAACTATACTGTTAACTACATAGAGACTTTATCGATACTGTTCATATACTTATACGAATGCATATATGCAAGGGACTTTTCTCTTACTTTGAAATGTTTTTTATTTTTATTTTTATTCTCACTGAAGCACACATGCAAATGAGTTATCTTAGGAGTCAGAATATTTGTTTCCTACCTTTTGGAATAACTGGGCAGGAGCTCTACTATGATGTCTTAAAATGCTGTCTGCACCAGGCAGCTCACAGGCTTTAGGAACTGATCATTTGTCTCTTTTAAATCATCTTCCCTGTTCTTTCTCTTTCTTTTAAGTCCCACCTTGTCTGTCTCATCTATCTTGAGGTTTCATCACCTCACCTCTGCTGTGAGCTCCAGTGCTGCAGTATTCACCTCTCTGACTGAGCCTCTTGCATCCAGAATTTGCCACTAATCCCTGAATCCCCAACGTACTGCAGTGTACAACACTCGCTTTGATTTCCAGCAGGACATGAAAAGAACCGAAAATATGAGTTTGCTGCGGCATTATGAGTGATGGAGACAAGGAGGTCTTCTTCCATAGTTCTGCAAGTGCTGACAGATTAATAAACCCCTATAGAAGTAAGACACTCGATCATTTGACAGTAAAGATCGTTAACAGAATACGTTTTTTTTTTTTTTTTTTGTTTTAGAATATCTGAGGAAATTAAGAGGAAAGGAACAGATTTATAAAGACTGTGGGAAAGAGTGAGGATAAGAGAAGATGAGTACAGAAGAGAGAAGCTATCTTATTAATTTTTGATTGTTATTGCAATTTGGTATTTAAGCACTATTTTATCTGAGAGTTCTACGGTGTCCGATAGATTTAAAACACACACCCTCAAAAACCAACCATCGCTCTGATCTGCATACTTACTGTCTGTACAAATAGTGCAGAGTAGTTTTAGTGTCTAATAATTTTTTGCTGAAAGTCCATTTTATTTTATTATTTCTAACACATTATTTTCCATTTTTATATTTAGTTTATGTAATATTAAATTTATTATTATATATATTTTACTATTATAATTTTTATATTATTAAAATCTTAATGTTTTATTCCCATCACTGTGTGTATGATAGCAATATTGTATGGAATACATTCATGAAATACTATTAAAAAAAGAATAAGAGCAAGAATAAGAATAAGAGCAACAGACAGAGAGAGAATCACAATGAAAAAGAAAACACTAGCCCTACGTCATCCAAAATGGGGTAGTAAAAATTCATGGGTCATAAATCTCTGAAATAGGTAAGGAAGATGAGAGAGGGAGAGGTCAGGGAGTGCTGTGGAGTATGGCTTTGTATTCTCTCTGGCTGCTCTTTGTTGTTTGGCCTGGTTAATCTCTGCGGTACTTGCTGGTCATGTGGCAGGTGGATAAAACATCAGCTGATCTGTCAGTGCAGAGGTGGAAAGGCCATTGATTCATTTGTCCTTACACAGTCCAAAGCTCCCGCACTAGTCATTCAGCCACCTCATATCATAGACGTGAAGATGTCAGCGAGTCGTGTGAGTCAAGAGGTCAAGGCTGAATTGGGGAGAGAGCGTTAGATGAGCAGTCCAAGATGAAGAATGGAGTGTGTGTGAGATGCAGTGAGGCAGTGTGAGCAATGAGGGATGGCAGCGAGTGTTGTGGCTGCTTATGACAAGGGGTTCACTCGCTGCTATTAGCATCATCACTTGCACACAAGCACGCCACCAGCCGACCTTCACCACACACACACACACACTGACAGTGATGTGAGTCAATGGGTTTTTGGATTACAAAGCCTATCTGAATGGGAGCTGCCCATGGGAGCAGGCCGTCTGCCAAGAAACCTGCTGCCCACATGCTACACTCCCACATTCCCACGCAGTCCACACATACCTCATGCATCCCACACTGCATATACCACTCTCCCCAACTACACACTCACACCACAGAAACCCTGCATGTGACTCCAAACACCCTACACATGATTCCAAACACCATACACTCAACATAACTCCAAACACCCTACACATGACCCTAGAAATCATACACTCAACATGACCGCGACCACCCTACACATGACCCCAGAAATCATAGGCTCAACATGACCTTGATCACCCTACACATGACCCCAAACACCATACATTGAGCATGACCTCAACCACCCTACACATGACCCCAACCATACACTCAATATGACTCCAAACACCCTACACATGACCCCAAACACCATACACTCAACATGATCTTGACCACCCTACACATGACACCAGACACCGTACATTAAACATGACCTCAATCACCCTACACATGACCCCAAACACCATACACTCAGCATGACTCCAATCACCCTACTTATGACCCCCGAAATCATACACTCAAAATAACTCCAAACACCTTACATATGACCCCAAACACCATACACTCAGCGTGACCCCAAACACCTTACACCAGGGGTGTCGAACTTAAAAGACTTTAGTTCTAACCCTGCTCCAACATACATACCATGTAGTTTTCAAATAAGCCTGAAGGACTTGATTAGCTGGATCAGGTGCATTTAATTAGGGTTGAAGCTAAACTCTGCAGGGCTGTGGCCCCCTAGGAATTGAGTTTGACACTCCTGCTTTACACATTACCCCAAACACCCAACACATGACCCCAAGCACCATACACATGACCCCAGAAACCAAACACTCAACATGACCTCAACCACCCTACACATGAACACAAACACTATACATTCAATGTGATTCCAGAAAACCAACGCACTACACATGACCCCAGACACCCTATACATGACCCCAAACACCCTACATATGACTCCAGAAACTGTAGTCATGTGTCCAAACACCCTTCATATGACCCCAGAAACCATACACTCAACATGACCTCGACCACTCTACACATGACCCCAGACACCATGCACTAAACACATGACTGCAAACAACCTATACATGATCCCAGACACCCTTCATTTGACATGACCCCAAACACCCTACACATGACCCCAGACAGCCTACACATGACTCCAAAACACATTATCCATCCTAGACACCCTACTCATGATCCCTGATACCCTACAAATGACCCCAGAAAACCAACGCACTACACATGACCCCAGGCAGCCTATGCATTCTCCCAGACACCATACACTTGACATGATCCCATAGTCATGACTCCAAACACCGCAGACATGATACACTCAACATGACCCTAAACACCCTTCACAAGACCCAAGACACCATAAACTCAATGACTCCAAACAAGCTTCACATTATCCTGGACACCATACAATCAACATGACCCCAGACATTCACACATGACCACAGACACCCTGAACATGACCCCAGAAAACCAATACACTACACATGACCCCAGACACCGTATACATGATCCCAGGCACCATACACTCGACATGACCCCAAACACACTACACATGACTCCTCTACACATTATCCACCATAGACAGCAAAAACATTCTTTATACCCTGTGCAGTGCAGACACAAAAAAGTGTGTAACTTTTAACTTTAATGTGCTATTTATATTTGATTTGACCCTTGATATAACTAAATTATGTACTTTTTAGGTTACCTGAGAAAACTTTTTTTTTTACAGTATAGTACACTGCCATTCAAAAGTTTGGGATCAGTAAAGTGTTTTTTTTTTTTTTTTTTTTAAAGTTTATATGCTCATCAAGGCTGTATCTATTTGATAAAAAATACAGAATATTATTTCACAAAATAATATTGTGAAATATTATTGCAATTTAAAATAAGTTTTCTATTTTTAATATATTTCAAATATAATTTATTTCTGTGAAGCAAAGCTGAATTTTCAGCATCATTACTCCTGTCTTCAGTGTCACATGATCCTTTAGAAACCATTCTAATTTGCTGATTTATAATCAGAGTTGGAAACAGTTGTACTGCTTAATATTTTTGGGACCTGTGATATTTTTGGTAAATAAAAAGTTAAAAAGAACAATATTTATTCAAAATAGAAATGTTGTCTGATTAAATGGTTCTAAAAAAAACCATTACTGCATGTAAAGAACCTTTAAAGAACTATCTTTTTTTTTAGAGTGTACACTAATATTCAAAAGTTTGGGGTCAGTAATTTTTTTTCTTTTTTAAAGAAATTAATACTTTTATTCAGCAAGGATGTGTTAAATGGCTAAAATTGATAGTAAAGACATATATTGTTAGAAAATTTCTATTTTGAATAAATGCTGTTATTTTTTTACTTTTTATTAATCAAAGAATCAAAGAAAAAAGTATCACAGGTTCCAAAATAAAACATATTAAGCAGTACAACAGTTTCACTATTGTAAATCAGCATATTAGAATGATTTCTGTAGGATCATATGACACTGAAGACTAGAGTAACGATGCTGAAAATTCAGCTTCGCTTAAATGATAGCCTATTTTAAAGTATAGGTATTAAAATATGAAACCAATATTAGAAATGATATTTCACAATATCATGTTTTTTTTTTTCTTTCTGTATTTTTGAATACAGCCTTGATGAGCATAAGAGATTCCATTTAAATACAAGATCAGTTATTCATTAGGTTTATAATATAGGCCTTTTTAACATGATATTAATATAATATCAAAACAAACTAAAGCATTTAAACTGATAGAATAGAATAGAATAGAATAGAATAGAATAGAATAGAATAGAATAGAATACAAAACAAACTGAAGCAAAACTTCAAAAAGAAATAGAAAGAAAAAAAACCTGAACATGTGAATTCTTAGCCTATATAGTTATCTCTAAGCATCGCTACACTCTCAGAAATAAAGGTACAAAAGCTGTCACTGGAGCAGTACCTTTTCAAAAGGTAAACTTTTGTACCTATTTGAACCTAATATGTACACTTTAAATACTAATATGTACCTTTAAGGTACCAAAATGGACCCTTTAGGTGCAAACATGTACCTTTTGAAAAGGTACTGCCCCAGTGACAGCTTTTGTACCTTTATTTCTGAGAGTGTATGAAGTAGGCTACAGTTTGTACAATACACCTGTGTGTGACTGTAAATGTTTTGATACGGAGTTTTGTTACCGTTCTGTATCATCCGCTATTTCCAGCACTTAATCAAGCCACTCTTATTTAAAGGGATCATATAGTGCCCATTTTCCACAAGTTGATATTATTCTTTAGGGTCTTAATAAAAAGTCTGTAACATAGTTTGGTTAAAATTTCTCATTGGTAGTGTAAAAAACACCTTTTTCACCGTCAAAAACAGCTCTTGTCAGAGCAAGCGGTATTGTGTCATTCTTTAAATGTTAATGAGCTCTGCTGCCTCCGCCCCTCTCTTCCGAGCCGCTCTCTGAGGGACTGTTTACTTTAGCCGCATTCATCATGAAACTTGCTAATTAGCACGTTATTAGGAAAGGCCATTTGCAAAGATTCATTTAAAAAACCTTGTACTCACTTCTTCTGGAGGTGAATCTGGATCAGGAATGATTGCACAAACATAGAATCATTTAGGTAGATGGAGGGCACATTCCCTTCAAAACCAAACCTAATCCTCTTCAGCCACTCAGATGTCAGGAGTAAATGACTACTGCTATGTTCATTGTTATATCCAACAAAACACCTCAATCGCTTAGGAGTCATTCTCGTTTACATCTGCTCCAGCGGTGAAACAACTGATGACAGCTCACTCTGGGCGGGTCTGAGGTAAGACACCAGTGCAGTCTGTGCTGAAACTGCTGTCAATCAACAATCGTGGGAGGGGCCTCTGTCCGTGTGACTTCACACTCTCGATTTGAGAAAGAGGTAAAGATTTAACGAGATTACAAAAAAAAAAACACTGGGTGGATTTTTATCATTTCAGTTCAAACAACTTGTAAAAGTGCATGTAGCATTATATGACCCTCTTAAATACATGAGGACGTTTTATTTCACATGTCATTGTGTTGGCTCTCGTGTTGAACTATTTCGTCCACAACCATTGAATTATTCGATTTCTACAAACGAATAGTTTGACGCACATCATTCCCTTTCTATCAAAGCTGTAAACCGCATTCACTGGTTCTAACTCTATAGCGAAATCAACTCTATAGCGGTTTGCCCGAGCATTGCAATTTTTTCGCTTTTACTAGAATTCAATCAAATGGCTTTCTCAACTCATTTTTGTGTGTGTGCGGCACATTGTTTCTTCTGTGCGGCCACGGTGGAAGAAGTGGAAGAAGAAAAATCAAAATGCCAAACACTGATGGGAAACACATTAATTGGACTTACAAATATATAATATTACTGTTACAAAAGGTCTGTTCAGGGTAAACTGGATGGTACATGCAACTATACATAAGTGCAACTGATATGCAAGAGTGAGACAACCCTGTTATTTACACAGATTGCATGAATGTACATTTTGAAACTTAGAAACCTGAATAGCAAATATCATGGTCTGGCACCCCAAGCCCAAATGTCAAGTCACGCCCATGCTACCCACACACATCTCAAAAAAATTACATTCTCCAAACGCCCAACATACTTCTCACACTCCATATGCTGCTCACACTCTGAGCTGACCAGGAAAGGTCACACTTTGATGATGAGCACTGCCATCTGTACAAAATCATTTACTTCTGCAGGACTTCTGCAGGCTGTAATGAGTTACTTATACACTCAAATAAGAAGCGTTTATATGAAACAAGACTAGGGGCGATTCTAGGATTTTTTTAATGGGGTGGCACAGGGGGGACCAATAAAATAAACTTAGTCATTATAACATGTACAACATTAACATTCTTTTATTTGCAACATGAAGTGTATTTATTTCTGATTTCCTGAACAATTTGACTTCATTGTAATGAGGTCAATGATCTTTGAAAAACCATGATTATGAACATACAGTTACTTTGTCTTGAGCTGATCACCCAACTGTGGTAGTGTTGGTTGATTGGTGTTTATATTTGTTCAAGCTTGACAACCTTATCGACTTGATTTTCTAATATATATTTCTCATTACAGATAAGAACAAATATTAAATTACAAGAAAGGTTGCTTATAAGAGAGCATACAGTACATCTGAAACTGCTGCGGCCGGGAAGGTTTTTGACTACATTTCCGACCAGGGGCCAGTTGCATAAACTTAGCCACCATGTTAAGACTGTGTCTTAAGACTTAATTTGACCAATTAGCAGTTGCCAAGGGGTAATCAGTGTTACTTTTCAATACAAATAAGAACAATATACCTTTTGATAAATGAATTAAAAAAGTTATGATCAGTCTTGAAGAGAAAAAAAACTAGGTGACTAACTTTTTAAGACTAGTCTAAACAGTTTATGCAACTGGCCCCAGGTACATTGTTCTCAGCGAACTGTCATTCTTAAATAGAAAACAAATCATCAATAATCTTTTGCCTTTTTTTGGTGAAAAACTGAAGCAAAGGAATAGTAAGTATATTTTAATGTCGTATCACCTCTGTTATAGAGATTTTTGAATCAGGCCTAATGGAGGGTGATTCGGTCAATCTTGGAAGAAAAACATTTAGCAATGTGTCCATTCCAGGTGGCTAATTTGAGCTTCCTTTCAGTCAGTCATGGACAAATCTGTTATCTAATTTTGTTTCTGTTTTGGGTTTTTTCTAAAGCTGCAAGGTATAACTGAAATGTTCTACAAATGGATAAGATAGCTCTTCCACAGCATTTCAGCATTTTTTCATTTATTATAATGTGTTTTGTATAATGTTTTAAAATGCTTCTACACTGTAAAAAAAAAAAAGTTGAGCCAACTTAAAATTTTTTGGCAACCAGCTTCAGGAGATTTTTGAGTTTTCTCAACTTGTCGTTGTAAGTTTATACAACAAAAATTTGAGAATCTCCCACAAAAATAAGTTGAGCAAACTCAAAAATCTGCTGAAGCTGTTTTTTTTTTTTTTTTTTTTTTTTTTTACAGTGTAGTAATACAAATATACTATAAACACACTTGTATTTCAAGTGCATTTTTAATACATTTAATAGTATGTTTTTTGTTTTTCACCAAAGTATATATGCTGCTGTACTTTTTAATGCACTTTATGAATATTTCTAATGTACACAGCAATACATAATACATTCAAGTTTTCTAGATATCAAAGTTTGTATGTGTGTATATACTGAAAAATAGAATACTAATAAATATAATATAATATACTAGTAGTGTAATGCTAATGCATTTCTAATGAGCTGAAATACAATTGAATGTACTTGAAGCACATTGAAATGATTGTAGTTCATGAAGTGTTAAAAGTACATTTTAAATATACATTTTAAAATACATTTAAATTGCACTAAATATACTTAAAGTGGTTCCAATTTAACACAATTTCAATATATTAAATATATTACAAATAGATTAAAATCGAACTTAACATATCTTGAAATATACTTAATATACTTAAAGTTGTTTCAAAATAATACATTTAATATGCACTTAATATAGTATAATATAAATATATTAATTGTGTCTGAAAAAACACAATTTAAATATATTTCTTTTTCATGGGTATTCTCATCTGATTAAAGACAAAATAATTTAAATGTGAAGCTGTTCTTGGACCACGCCAAAACGTTTTTTTATTCAATACAAACAGATGTTTACTATTATACATCTTAAAATTCCATGATTAAAACCCCACATATTAGCATGTACCACGTTACTGCAGACTATTTGGGAAAGTGATTGTGCCTTTAATCTTTGAAACAACAGGAAGAAACTTAACATAGGCTTAACTATTTTTATTTTAAACGGTGCTGGTGCATCGCAGCTGAGTACAACTAAGTGCAAACTCTAAGGAGCTTATATATATATATAGATGTGAACCAAACAGTGAGTAGGTGTGTTTTACAGGCTGCGCTATGCTGCCGATTAGCTTATAACATCGGTGACAGTGCGTGAGATTTTAAGTGCACCCAAATTGCTCCCGCACTGCAGATGTTATACTCTGATCAGTCTGCGCTGTTGGGGGTCACAAGGGGGGGGACACGCATATTTTGTGGGGGGCCGGTGCCACCCCTTTAGACACGCCCCTGAACAAGACATCAACAACACTATGCCTTAACAAATATCAATACACTTGAATCGGGGAACCTTTTTCCCCCGCACAAACTTGGCACAACCATTTCTTTCTCACTTTGGAGTAAAGTGGCCCTCTCAATAAAAGTGGCTTTTTATCTTTTGATTTGTATTAAAACCTCCTTACCACTGGAACCTTTATCGGGCCTTGAAAACAAATAGCTGATTACTGGGAAGAATTTATTATCTAGATTGCCTGTCTTTGACACTATGTGCTGATATCACAGCTCCGTAAAACAGACGATGTGCTGCCTGCTGTATAGTTACTTATAAGATAATATCTAAAGTCCCCGCACATACACGCCTTTCCCCCCAAACTATATAAATGTATATGAGCCAAATCTAGGCCAGGACTGAATCTGAATTTTAATAGGTTGCATTTTTTTGTTTAGGCATGCAATTTTTTGGCAGTCAGAAGTACCACACCCCGAATATCAATCTCAGGCTGTTATTGTGATCCGTGCAGGCAGGTAGTGCTGCTCATCGCCACCGAGACGGGCTCAAATGCCCAATCACAAGGGCAGGCAGATGTCAACATACTGCGATTTTTCTATGAATTATTCCACTGACATAAAGCAATACCTGAAGTCTTTTCCCTAAAGCTTATATCACCACACGAACATGTTGCTATCATGGCAGAAGCCTTTCAGCCTCCTGCCAGATCTAAAAATGCATTAGGTGCCAACATTACCCGGTGAATTACAGGTGCCCCAGCTAGATCAGCTGGTGGTAGAGGTTGGCATCACTCCAGACAAATATACTCAGAAGAAAAAAAGACACACAGGTTAAATCTGCTAGTGATCAGACTAAATGGGGCTGCCCTCAAGCACATGTGATTTAGGTGGGAATCGATCAAGACATTTCCTGTTTTCTCCCTCTCATAGTATGGTACGAATAAAATCGTGACATGGGAAATGTCGTCGTGATGAGTTTCATGACTGCTGGACTAATGCCTCTCTGCATGAACTCAGAAAATGATAAATATTAATGCATATCATTCAGCTCTAGTTTAATGGGCTTGCCCTCCATCGTCTCAGTAAGCTTTGGATAACGTATTTGCAGTCTAACAGCTGATTTCTTACAGCCCACCAATTCAGAGTAAGCAAACAGGGTTTAAAATCAAATCATAAAAAGTCAATCATAAATGATGAAATGCATGCCACACTCAGACTACAGGTAAAACTGCTAATGGGAAAGAAATGAAAATATGTAAAGTTACAAGCTACAGTCATGGGGAACACTTACTACACTCATATATATTTGTTTCTGTTGTATTTATGCTTTAATTTTTATTATGCTAAATGTCTTTGGATACCTGCACCAAAGGGATAGTTTACCCAAAAAGGAAAGTTCATGTCATTTACTTACCCTCATGTTGTCTTAAACTTGTTTGACATTTTCTTCTGTGGAACAGAACTGGAGATGTTAAGAAAAATAGAGGACTGACAGTCTTAGTCTCCATTCATCTTCTAAGATGGTGAATATAGAGCCATTTGCACACACACTGCACTGCTTTTCCATTGTTTTTTTAATGTTAATGTCTTTTGCAGTGTCTCACGCATTCCACGGTCGTCTAAAAACATGTTAAAAGCAGTTTTAAAAATATATATTTCTAGACCTTTTTATTCCATTGCCTTGAGTCTTGTGTTTTTAAATGCAAAGACGTGTTCTATGCAAACTGTTTGGTTTGATTAAAATGAACTTTAGTGTGATTATTTTGTTAGTACGGTTCATTTAAATAATTGCGGACGCTGCCTTCGAACCTTGGTGCTCACCAAACAAGGAGACTGAGGCAACCTGAAAATGAACTCGGGTGCAGTTAGAATGAAATATGAACACAACGCGGACCAAAGACATCTAAACAAACCAAAAACAAGATGTTATGTCACAAGATGCAACCATAAAAGGGACAGAATACTCAAGCATACCACAGGAGCTTTGCTGCCCATTACAGTTCAGTAAAGGCATCAGACTCACTCTTTCCTTGCAGTAGATCTCTGTGTGCAACGGAGGAATTTTTGCCTCTGTGGCTCATTTACACATTTTAAAAGCTCTTTTTGAGCTACCATACACATACACAACAAGCACATTTAGCCCAACACACAGAAGCTTTGGATATTCAGTAAGTTCACAAAATATACATCAAAAACTGTCCTTTCAGGTTGTGACTGTATTTTTATGCCTTTTGGGTTGTATTTTTATGTTCAATGTTAAAAATGACAGTGTGAATGCTAAGTGAAACAGAACTAAATGTGTCATTTCCTTTTATGTTTCAGACCAAAATAACCAAGAGAACAACTGTAAACACACCCACTGTCAGCCGTTAACATTCATCTTTTGATGACCAAAATTCAGAATATCAAACCAAGCATTTATTTAAGACAGAACAAACAAACTCAAGATAAATATCCAAAGTTTTGTAGATATTAATTGGTAAAACAAAAAATATGGTGTTTGAAATAATAAAGGTCAAAATGTATTTGGAAGAGATTTAACATCATACATCCACTAAAAATCACATTGACAATTGTGTTTGAAATGGTAAAATGGTAAGTTGGTTTGATGGATTTTTGCTACCATTAACAACAATGAAAACCAGACTGTATGTCCGATACAATTAAAGCTCTTACTTTTTTGCAATCAACAGTTTAACACACTGTTAGCAGGGTCAGAGTCTGGGTTATTTTCAAACTTTAACATTCGCAAAGTAAACCAGACACTAGGGAGGAGTTAACATCAGCCTGAGGCACATTATGAGACTTACTGAACTTTCTAGAAATGCCTAATGAGGGTGAGAGTGGAGCCTATAAAACATCAAATAGGATAACATCTCTTCAGCTAGCCACAGTTGACATTTCTCCAATAATAATCATTCGTCCTTTTAATAAACAATAAACTCCAGGGAGGTGTGCACCGGCTGACCCCTCATTTATTCTGTAATTATGCATGATGCTGAGGAGAATCTTAAGACACGCTCTAGTCAATAACTATTGAAGCTATTCAAATTATCATCATCAAGTTGATGTGTTTTTGCAGTTTGGTCGGCTGTCCCCTACAGTACAGCTGGAGCTCTGTGGTGGCACAGAATGGGTTTACTCTGATCTCTGCCAAAAAAGCACACACAAAGAACAGTGCAACATCATTATGAGATTGTCCTTTTGCTGCAAAGTTGAAAAGCATCTGCAGATCTGCTCTCGTTCTCAACTCCTCACACACATGCAGACATGCCAGCTATCAACGTGAGTCGCCCACCACATACACCATGATCGGCCACCTGAGCCCTAAAACGACCAAGCTCTGTAATCTTCAAGCTGCAAGCGCGCACACACACATGCACCGTGACTCCATTCACACCTCACACGCCGAGCCGCAAAGCGGTGTTCCACAGACTGCACGTCCTGTTTTGAAAGTGAAATAAGAGGCATTAGTCAAATAAAGCGCCCACACAGTCAGTGAACCGTTTAAAGAGTGCTGTTAGCATTCTAACCATCAGCAAACAGCCAATACCCACCCGCCATTACACCATAAGTAGCCTGAGCGATGAAACATGGACCTGCAGGCCGAAGATAATGCATTTCAATGGTGTGCAGAGCTGGACAAAACTGCCTAAAGCCACAGTTTAAAGTTAGTGAGGAAATTGCCCCTAACCATCTCCATGTTTGATTTGTGCACTAGGGAATGTTCCTGTAATTGTTAAAGAGCAGTAATAGGTATTGTTAGGGTTGTTCAGTCCTTTTGTAAAATGAGGGACACCGGCATCCTGAAATACTGACAAGTGAATCACGCCGCTGCACTGACCAAGCCATGCTGTCAGCCTGAGGCATTGACCCATCACAGATGGAAATGTACACGAGGATTTGACAGTTCTCTTCCTGGCATTCTGATAAATAAAAAGGAGAACAAGATTATCTCAAGTTGCACACACTTTGTATATGACTCTTCACTAAACAGTAAACTGGATCCCATTGACTTTCACTGCGTACAAAAAAGAAAAAAAAACAACAAAAAAAACCCCAGACAGTTAAAAAAAAAAAAAAAAAAAAAAAAAAAAAAAAGATTATTTTTAAAGTTGTAAATAAAACAAAGATTATTGGAGTTAGAAAATGCTATTTCAGTATTTCTGCTTTAAAATTTCAAATTTAATTCAATCTACTTGTCGTTTCTTTGTAATTATTTGTGAGTGAAAAATGTTTCAAGGTAAATCCTACACCGTTTTTTTCAATGATGTTTGGAATGACAACGATGTAATGAGTTTTATGCAAAAGAAAATGTAAAGTTATTTGTGCATAACCTGATTAATAATCTTGAGCGTTCGCCATTTGATGATGTCACAGCATGCAGGTCTGTGTTTGTGTGCATGTACATAATCAGAGGTATCATGCGGTTCTCATCGTCATGCTGATGGAGATGTTTAAATTACCTGTCTGTCCATTACACCAGACAGATAAATTAAACTGAAGTGGGGCCTAATCTCTATCTCTCACTCACACATAAGCACACACATTCTCATCTCCCATTTCAGCACAGAGTCTGGCAGTGAGTCCCCAAAGGCTGTGTCACTTTAATTACTTCCCTACCAATTAGAGAGATGCTACAAAAACTGTTTGATTAAATTCTATACTTATTCTTTGAACCATGTTGTACATCTTTCAACCAACCCTTCTCACTGATGAATATGCTCTCTCACTCAACTTTCTTTCAGTTAGAAAACTTCTTCAGCAGAAGGATGTATGCGATTAGGGCATATTTATTAACACCACAACATTAGTATATGATGTGTCACACTGTTAGATATTTCTGTAATTTCCACAGTTATTTACTGTATATCACCCAGTGTAACACTGCAAATTACCTTTACAGTAAATAACTGTAATACCCTTTGCATCATGGAAATTTTCTGTGTCTTCAGACCCCACATACAGAGACTTACTGTATGTTTTAAAATTGCTGTATACTACTGTAACGGTCTTTTTGGCACCATTATACTGAGGTCGTTTTATTTTCATCATTTCTTACATTTGGATTGACACAATTTGCCCAACACCGTGTCTACAATGCCGTAACAGCTTGGGACTGACTACTGGATGTGTTACATCGCCTCTAATGATTGGAAAATCTTTTGTACTTTGTGTCAGAAACAGCAAGAGCGCTTGTAGTACATCTGCACTTCAGAAATATACCGGGGCATCACTTTACTCTCCACTGTAGATAGTATATAATGGGTTCTGTATTGTTGTCTGTTGTCGAGTTGCGCCGCGCTGTGCCACTGGCGTCTGAGGAAGACACGGAAGCAGCGGGGCAGCGCCGCGGGTTTTGCCCGGGGATGAACCCTTGAAAGTGGAAGAGCTCCGGAGAACATCTGCGCTGTGTGTCGATGCACCTTATGAGAAAATAAGACCAGCAAGCGAGGTAAAAATATATGTACGTTTGTCTGTGTGTTTGTGTCAGATTTTTGCACACCAGTTTACCTAACATTAGTAACATTTACTCATCAACATGGCGGTTACAGAACTTTACCATGGTAAACTGCGCTGTTTCAAACGACTTTTGTCAGCTTATTGAATTAAGTTACCGAATTAAAATTGTTTTTAACGAGCAACACTTATCTTATATTAACATTAGGTGAACTAATGTGAAATTTAGTTCAGGTGTTAGTAGTTAATGTTGGCCAGTAGCCTGAGAAAACAAAATCGTATGTTAGCTAGGTTAAGCTAGTTTTATGGCTAGCTGCCTTTTTAGTTTTAGAATTAGTTTGTTATAGTTTTTAATGGAATTTAAGATTTACTGCATTTTTTTGAATTTGTGTTTTAAAGGCAACTGCAACGAAGCATCAAGAAAGACGAGCAGGCCAGCCACCCTGAGACTGATAATTCATGGTAAGAGAACAACTATGGTTTTGAGAGGTTTGTGTATTCTATATGAGGTTTGCCTTTTAAAAGTGTGCTATTTCTACTTCTTGTTTTTCAGAGAATACATTTCTGTCAAAGTGGATGCTAAGCAAAGGTGGTGGCCACGTTTTGGAGCCGCACCTGGGTTTGCAGATATTTGTCTTTGGCTATTTGCCTTTTTTCCCCATTATATTTCTGTTGCCTAAAGATTCTTTGTAAGGATGAATCCAGAGGACACAACATAATGCACTGCAAAACATCCTAAGACAGGAGAAATGGAGAAGATGCACTGTTCCAGCATTGGAAGTCTGTATTTTTAAGTGTTATACATGCAATGTTTTAAATAAAGAATTTGATATTTTGTAATTATTGTATCTGTTTTAATTGAATGCCAGTAGTACCTATGCAGAATAAAAATAAAATGAATTCTATATAAAAATGATAAAATCTAATGAAATATATATTAAAATGAATGAATTACAGTAGTATACTGATAAATCAAATACAGTTTGCTAGTGTAAATCTTAATTACAGTAACTTACTGGCAACAGTGTTGCCAGTAAGTTACTGTAAAAACCCTTTGAAATGTCTAATAGTGCAGCTGTGAAAATAGGATTCTAAAAACAAATTTATTAGGTTCCAAAGCAAATTAAACTCAGTAATCATTGGTATTGCATTATTTATTTATTACACATGTATTTTACATTTTGCTTCTTAGTTATTGTGCTGCTTTTGCTGTTATTCTCTGTTCTTCTGACAAACTTCATGATTTGTTGATAGTTCTTGCAAGATCAACCAAATCCCAACAGAGGATAATGGGTTGTGATCTTTTTTTAATTAAAAATTACAGATTAGATTTTATGCATTAATATGGAAATTTAGTGTTAACAATAACTGACTCATTGTTCATGGATAACCTTCCCTTCCACTTTGAAATAGAGTTAAAAAAAAGTCACATGGACATCAAAAATGGCATATTGATACCATGGGATACCAAACGCTTTTGTTCTCATATGTCTTGTGATCAAATGTCAAATGTTAATGGCACTATATTAGATTTGAGATTTCAAATTTCAGCCTGCTCCACACACAAAGCTATTGTAGGGCTTCAAAAGACTTAGGAATATAGTGCATGGTTTATGATGACCTTTTTTTGGATAATTTTATGGTGCTTTTTTTATATTTTGGAGCCTGATAATCCTGTCCCCTTTCACTATATGGAAAATAACAGCCAGGATATTCATTACAAATGTACCTTTTATGTTCCACAGAAGAAAGTAAGTCATACTGGAATATTTGGAATGATATGAGGGTGAATAAATGGTGACAGAGCTGTCATTTTTGGTTGAACTGCTCTTTTAAGTGTTTGTGCTTCTGCAGTTCTCATAGAGGCAATGCAGAGGCCAAGGCCACAGAGTGCACATACACACAGACACTTTCACACACTCTTGAAGGAGGCGAGATTTTCACTCAGTGTCCACTCTATTGCTCGCGGCAAGACAATACCTCTTTATGTGTTGAGTTTCTCACTCTCGCACACATACACCGATGCGATAGGAGGAGCAGGCAGGCAGAACGGTCAAGCCATCTCCTATAGACTGTGTGGAGTGGGTGGGTGGTGGTGGAGGCCACAGCCCTCTGTATGATTATGATTAGTATGTGTTGTGAAAGCACATAGCCATGAAGGACACAGTATCCACACATCCATCTCCACAACTTTTCCACTATCATTTATGATCTATATAGAGCATTCCATTAGACTCCACAGAGAGCAAAGACATAAAGCCTAAAGCGGTCTCAGAAAGATCACTATCTATGTGACACCTTATTGCTGTTTGTCTTCATCAAAATTCTGATTGGCTGCCATGTAAGATGTCTAGCTTCGGGACCCTGTACTGTAGGGGAGACCGGGGGTGATTGTAACACTAAATTTCTTAAATCAAAAATACGAGGCACTAACTCTAGCGCACATGCTCAGTTGTGTTTTCCCTCTGCCTGAGAAAAAGGAGTGTGATGACACAGAAAAGTTTCTTGGTTGGAAAAATCCAATATTTTCCTTTCCATTTTATGCCTTTGAACTCAAATTAATATCTAATTTCTCTCTAGTTGTAAGTTAACATGAATAATATATGCTAACAACAACATTTTAGCATGGCTGTGAGGTTGAGGGCAACATCAAATATGAAATAAAAATATTATGATTGAATTGAAAATATGATATTTACAGCTCTGTAATCGCTTTGGTGCTATTTTCACAAGAATGTGTGAGAACCAATCATTGTAACCCAGCTAGTCGCTCATTCAAAACCTGCTATTTTGCTTTCATTAGGGTTGTAAATGTTTCCTTTCACGCAACCATTGTTTCAAAACATAATGAGAACATTTGATTAAATCAGCAAAACACAGCAGAATGATCTTTCTGTTTAGTCATTTTAATCGGCAGTTAATTCAGTAGCAAACAATGCAAGAGACACGTTTCAAATCACCCTTACAGGAGCTGAATGGTAAATGTTACATTTCTGTATTTTAAGATACAGGCATCACATTAGGAAATGCATTTAAAACCAAACTGACATGATGTCTATAATAACTGTAATATTGTGTTATGTTATCAAAAATGTGTTATCACTGAAGACATGACAGATGTGTCATTTCTGACAGTAGGGCAAAGTGCACTGTTAATATTGTAAATCATACAGAAAGCACAGTCAAACAGTTGTAATGCCATTTACTTTTAGTACCGATTTTCTTGTCAAAAGGTTCCTACAGATTGCCTGAATTGATACAGTGCTTGACCTTTTCACACGGGGTGAGTTACTGTAATTTAGTGAGACGTCTGTTTATCACAGAACATGCTGTAAACTAATTCATTTGAAACAACAGTTCCCTGCCCTCTGATGCTCACCTCTGTGACAGGAGCCATGTCGGCTCTTGACCTCTCTGATGGGCCTCTTGTGGTCATTTGATTGGTTCTCCTCACTGCAGTTTATTCTGCTCTGTGTTGCAAACACTCTCCCACACGCTTTGAAAGGATATGGTAAACAACTGTGGTTTCCCAATGAGATAAACTGGCAATAATGTAAAGAGAATTCATTACAGACCTTTTTGAATATGTTATTTAGATTATTTACATCAAACCATAATTTAAAAAACAACAAATCTGTTGAAAAGATATGTATGTAAATAAAATATAGGTTAGATGATTAACCCTTTCAATCATTTGAAACAAATGGTATGTTTAAAATAAGTGAGAATTGATGTAAATGAAAATTTATGATGTTACAGTAACTGCATAATAAAAAGCATTTACTCGTAAGGGACTATACAGTGCCTTGCGAAAGTATTCATACCCCTTTAGTTTTTTCACGTTTTGATCTGATACTGCCTTATGTTAAACTGCTTTAAATGACTTTTTTTCCAATATCAATCTACACTCCATACACTATAATGATAAAGTAAAAAAACAGGTTTTTAACATCTTTGCAAATGTATTAAAAAATAAAAAACTTAAATGATTCCATTGCATAATTATTCATACCCTTATCCGGGACAACTGACATTTAGCTCTGGAGCATTCATATTGCTTGTAGATGTTACTACACTTTGAGTGAAGTTAACCTGTGGCAAATTCAATTGAATAGGTATGATTTGGAAAGGCACACATGTCTTAATAAAAGATCTAACAGCTGAAAATGCATATCAGAGCAAAAACCAAGCCCTGAGGTCAAAAGAACTGCCTGTAGAGCTCAGAAACAGGTTTGCGTCAAGACACACATCTGGGGAAGAGTTCAGAAAATAATTCTGCTTCATTGAAGTTTCACAGAAGCATGTAGTCTCTGTTACCCTTAATGGAAGAAGTTTGAAACAACCAGAACTCTTCCTAGAGCTGGTCTCCTGGCCAAACTGAGCAATTGATGGAGAAGGGCTTTGGTTAGAGTGATGACCAAGAAGCTGATGGTCACTCTAGTTGAGCTCCATGATCACATGTGGAGATAGGAGAAACCTACAGAAGAACAAACATCACTGCAACACTCCACCGATCTGGGCTTCATGGCGTTGTGGCCAAACTCAATCCTCTCCTCAGTGAAGACACAATTTGCAAAAAAAGCACCTAAAGGACCCTCAGACTGTGAGAAACAATATTCTCTGGTCTGATGAACCTCAATTCCAAACACAATGTTTGAAGGAAACCAGGCATTGCTCATCACCTGCAGAGTACCATCCCAAAAGTAAAGTGTGCTGGTAGCAGCCTCATGCTGTGGGGCTGTTTTTCAGCGGCAGGGACTGAGGGACTTGCCAGAATAGAAGACAAGCTCAATGCACCAAAATATTGAGATAATGAAAATAATCTAGAGCATTCAGAACCTCAGACAGGGCAGAAGGCTCACCTTCCAACAGGGCAATGACCCTAAGCACACAGAAGGAGTGACTTATAGACAGCTCTGTAAATGTCCTTGAATGTCCCTGAGCTTGAAACCCAATCAAATATTTCTGGAGAAACTTGAAAATGTGTGTCTGCCCCATCCAACCTGACAGAGCTTGAGAGGTGAAGTGGTGAGGAGAAGAATGGCAGATAATTGCCAAATGATGATGAGAAAAGCTGTATATATATGAAACACTTATTAGTTATGTTTATTGATTTGTTTATTGATTAGCAACGAGAGTTTTAAAAATGTAACTCTTATTTAAAGTAGTGCCAAATTATACTGTAGTGGATTAACATCATATGTGACCCTGGACCACAAAACCAGTCTTAAGTCGCTGGGGTATATTTGTAGCCATAGCCAAAAATACACTGTATGGGTCAAAATTACCGATTTTTCTTTTATGGCAAAAATCATTAGTATATTAAGTAAAGATCATATTCCATGAAGATATTTTGTAAATTTACTACTGTAAATATATCAAAACGTCGTTTTTGATTAGTAATATGCATTGCTAAGAATTTCATTTGGAAAAGTTTAAAGGTGATTTTCTCAATATTTAGATTTTTTTGCACCCTCAGATTCCAGATTTTCAAATAGTTATATCTCGGCCAAATATTGTCCTACCAAACCATACATCAATGGAAAGCTTATTTATGGAGCTTTCAGATGATGTATAAATCTCAATTTCGAAAATTTACACTTAAGACTGGTTTTGTGGTCCAGGGTCACATATAAGGTTACAGTAACAAGTAAAATGTCATATGTATATATATATATATATTTGTTCTTTTGAACTTTCTATTCATCAAAGAATCCTGAAAAAAATATTTCCGAAGGATCATGTGACACTGAAGTACATTACATAGTAATGGCTGCTGAAAATCAGCTTTGCATCACAAAAATATATTACATTAAATATATTACAATATATAATTATATATAATATATCTAATATTATATTATTTTAAATTGTAGTAATATTTCATAATATTGCTGTATTTTTCATCATAAGAATGCAGCCTTGGTAAACCTTTTAATTTTGTAATTTTTTTTTTTTTTCGGAAAAAAAAAAAAAAAAAAATCTTACCCTAAACTTTCAGTGATTCTATTTTCATCTAATGCTGAAAATGCCTGATAATCATAATTTCACACAACCGGTCCTAAAGGAGAATATGCTGATTCCTAAAAGAAACCATAATGTTCTTGCACCATGTTGCGCCATCTCTACCATGGTAAGATTACAGCCTCGGTTTACCTACGCATTTAGCCGTAGGCAGGCCCCTGCCATTCTCCTGTCTGTGTTTCATCAGTACCTCATGGTGAGTAACAGTGTAAGCAGTTTTTCCTAAAGTCTGATGAGTGGACTGAATGTTTTGTGCTGTAAGGGCTTTAAAAGATCTCCCATAAGTCTGTTAAGCCTTCTGTTTTCTGTAAGCACTTCTAAAGGTAAGCTAACGGTCTTAAGAGCAAATCTCAGAGCACTGTTTAGATGTTATGCTTTGCCAAGAACATGATGCTGAATTGTCTCATCTTGTCATCATAGTTCACCATTACATTCACCAGTACCTCTCACTCCTTCTGTTTATGCCCTTCATGGTCCATGGAAGACTCACTCGTGTTTTTTTTTTTCTCCCTTGCATTTGCTGTCTATGCATCATGTCACATCTGATATCCTGTGCCAGACGCTGGAGGCTGGCATTACTGCCGCAGGAACTTCACTAACACATTTATCTAACCGCTGCAGTGCCGAGGGGCAGCAGATGCAGCAGAGGCATGGCATAAGTCTGCGGCTGGTTTGAGGTTTTGACTGCGCCGAGCGTAATGAACAGTCTGTGATGTAGCCACAGGACTGTCTCATTTTTCTCCATCGCTTTTCTGCACTTACTTATTTTGCAACCCAAGTGCTGCCATGGGACAAAACAATTTCCCCCTAAAACAGCAGAAGTAGCGATTCTCCCTACTGAATCCAAAAGTGATGTCTTTCTCATACCAGTTTAGTAGAGACGCTACTATCTTAACTATATTTAGTAGCGTGAAAGTAGTGCAGCTTTCAAAATAGTTTAACAGTAAGAAGCTACTTTTTGGTAGTGGTGTAGCATGTCAAAATGCTACATTGCTGTTTAGAACTAACGTCACATTGTTTGTGTAAGCAGTTTAACTGCTGAGCGTGCTGATATAATAATCACATATGCCCTCCTAAATGCCCCTCTCTCATATATTGTAAAATGTAGGGGTTGAACGTCTAATTCATTCTAGTGAATTAATTCGTTCTGACAGTGTATGTACAAGCACAAATATCAAAAATGATATTTGATAGTCCCAGTGCTGTGGGAATGAAATTCATACATGACCACCATCCTCCTGAGGTGACTATAGAAATCTTTGCACAAATATAAATGGTTTATGGGGGTAAAAAATGAGGTAGAGAATCATTTCACTCCTGGGTTATAATTTAATCAAGTTTATGGATATTAAATTACAGAACTGAATCATCTGAATCAGCAGATCCTCTGATTTAATTTTACTTATAATATTTTCTTCAAAACTGTGACATAGTTAAAAAAAAGAAATATCCAAGTCTGAACCCATACAGTAAATTCCCCTATTCGCTTCACTGAACCCCCAAAAGAGGACAGTGTTTAAGACAATATTTGAAGCAGTCACTAACATGTACACACATACCTAATTTCTGTTATGGCTTTTAATGTATACGCTAAATCATTTTTCCACCTTCACTGTCAAAACCTGATCAGTCCACCCAAAAGCCAGGAGTGGACGTGAACGGACGTAGCATCTCCTCTTCAGGTTGTAAATATTGTCAGAATTTTTATTTTTGCTGAACTATCCCTTAAAATTCATACTCAACCTTGCATTCAGATATGTCTCCATTCAGTCAACAACCAATGGATAGAGCCAAGTCCCCACTGTACCTTTTTCCCTTTTGACAGTCCATTTCAATCACATGTATGTCACAAGAAAACAGTTGTTGTTTCTTTCATTACATAGAGACATCAAACTGATGTCCATGTTTTCTATTACTGTTACAACCCACCTCATCTATCACTGTACAACTCACCCTGTGGGGTAGATTGTAACAGCAGCACTCTTTGTACTTGACATATAGCCTAAATGACTTTAATTTTCAGCATGTAAGGTTAAGATACAGAGAATAGATGTTACAGCAAAAACTGTTACAACCTTTATCAGTCTTCTCTATTTAAACACATATTGCTTCTTTTAATAGCTTCAGTGTATATACTCCTAAAAGCTTCTATCTGCATTTTCAAAAGAGTAGCTTGACTGTAAATCCTTTCAATTGTGAGTAGCTTGTAGCTTGACAAGCTACAATTTTAAAGAGCTCACCCAACACAGCTCAATTCATGCAGCGTTTGATTGTAGTCCACAGCAGGAAAGGAACATTCTGATGAAGAATACAGTTATAATGACTCCTTCAAACTAACTGGTCTTTAATGCTACTCTACTAACTACTAACTCTATCAAATGGTGGGGTGGTTACAGATAGATGTGTGAAAAAACATGCATTTTTCTACCTCAACAGCATGAGGTTTGTCCTCCTAGTATTTAAAGCAAGGAAGGGGGTGGAAAATACAGGGGCAAATGCTCTATTTTCTTGTCACTGTTAGTGAGCTTGGAACCCCACACCCTCTGTTTCTCTCTCTCTCTTGCTCCTTCACTTGGTCAGACATTAAGTTATTCACCCTCATTATATAGGGCACTTCTGCTGTGCCTCGTGTTCAGTAATTTATCCAAGGATGCCCCTGTGGGACAATTTCTAGGTGAATCCTATCTTTTTCACCTTGCCCCACAATCCCCCTCACTCACACTCACTGCTGCATGCTGTGCAATATCATTACATAACCCACACTATAACATGACCATAAGCAAAAGTTCACTCGACGGCCATTTTTGCAACACCCCCAGGCAGCTATTTTCTGTGTACTTGAATGGGTCGAGTATGAAATCTCCAAAACAGTTTGTCAAGATTACATTTCAGTAATATATTTCAAATCGTCAATAAAATCTGACAAAACAGCATCATAAATTTAGATTTTTAAAAATCAAAATCAGGTTTAAAAACTGTATTTTTTCAGGTTGGTCAAGCTAATGTGAATTAGCATTCTTTATCAATGTCATGCAATATGCTATGCAGCATCCTATCACGCTTCCTCAAAGCCATTTCATTGGCTGATGCAACTTTTTAATGGGCACTCTATTCGATGCCTGATTAGAAATTGTACAAATTATATTTATTCAGTGTATTTATTCTTAAAGCTACACTATGCATGTTTATGTTCGAAATTAACTAAATAATAAAAATAACGAGTATAAAACCATTTTTTCAACTTGTGTTTTTGCCTTATCCTAAATTATTAGGGTAAGCCTATATTTAAAATGTATATTTTAAAGCAGTCAGGATGGATTTTACAGGAAAATGCATGTTTCTGTCATTCAGTCATATCTAAATAAAGAAAATGACTACTAATTTATGCAGTGGAAGGTGTTGTAGTAGCTCGAAGCTACAACAAATGAACCTATATTAATAAAACATGAATCAGCACTGGCTTGACTTTTCAGAAATACATTTAGTTTGCAAAGCAGCACATTTGCTGCACATTGACTGGGTTCACAAAACAATGTTCATGCTGGTAACAATGCCAACCTCTAAACCAGTTACTACTATGGTCTATTTGCCCATAATTAACCAACCTAGGCGACTACTCACGTTATAATAGTTTCTGCTGTTTTACCTTATCTAATATGAATAGCAATTTTTAATTCAGTCTTGGCATTGACAAGAGGTAACATTATTGGCGAGTAACATTCTTTTCAAAAAGTCAAAACCGCAGTGGTCATACCTGCTCATAAAACATTTTTTATTTTTCTGAAATTCTTTCATCATTGGATGGAATTTTGATGTCCCACCATTGCCACTGATTAGACAATCACCTGCAAAGCATGTGATTCAAGCCATCAGATTTTTCCACTCAGAATACCAGAGCCAAAAATCACAGAATACTATGGAAAACAGAATAGTGTAGCCTTAATTATTAAAATGTGTTAATTAACCTTAAAAGGGGTAACGTATCCTGGGGGATACAAACATTAGAGAAGCTGGGGAGAAGCAGTGAAAGTGTAGGTCTTATTTCTTGGTTTCATTTTGTATGGGTGTTTGGTGTGAATATTTCGATGAGGGGATATTTGTTTCTGTCACGGGTTGTTGAGGAATGAGAACAGCAAACGAAGATTCTTACTTCCAAACAGACTTTACTGAGAATATGGGCCTATAACACAACACAAGATAAATCACCGACAATGGAGAGAACAGAATGAGGAGTATAAGTACACACATGGTAAATGAGGGAACTAAACAGGAGCATGGGCCTGGAGGACCGAAGTGCAGCCGGGGACTCAGCGCAATACTTAGCTGGTGGAGGGGAAGCCTGAAGTGAGGCTGATGAGCCGCACGGAGCTAGTGGTGGGGGCAGAGCCGAGGAGCTGGACGACACCAGTGGAGCCGACGAGTCCAGGGGACTGGCTGAAACCAGTGGAGGAGATGGGACCAGGAAGTCTAACAGGGACATCGGAGAAGGAAGATCTCCGGACGGGACCGGCGAAGACAAAGGTTTGAGGGTGGGTACTTGGGTGGGAACTGGATCCGTGGACCACAGATCTATGAGGTTCACGTCCGCTCCTGGCTTTACGGTGGACTGATCAGCACGCTTAGTCTCCGGGACTTTGGTAGTATCCGGCTCTGGTTCCCGGATGGGCCCTGTTTGTCTCGGACTCACTGACTGTGAGGGAGAGGCCGCCGTTCTGGAGCATCCAGCCCAAATACTCCAGCCACCTTCAGCTTTTTGGTCTGAGGAGGAGACGTAACGTTGGTGAGTCCATCTCTTCTGTTTGTTTACTTTTGCGGTCGGTGATTCTGTCACGTGTTGTTGAGGAATGAGAACAGCAAACTAAGATTCTTACTTCCAAACAGACTTTACTGAGAATACGGGCGTATAACACAAGATAATCACCGACAATGAAGAGAACAGAATGAGGAGTATAAATACACACATGGTAAATGAGGGAACTAAACAGGAACAGCTGGACAAGGATTAACTAATCAGAAACCATGGTAACTAATGAGAGCTTATAACCAACATGACAGGAGCTGAACTAAACTGAACATAATCGTGACAGTTTCTACATTCTTTGTTTAGCTCACAGGAAGCATTTAAAACTGCATGGCTGCATGTAGTGGGAAATATACTCACCCTCCAATAAAAGTTGATCTAGTTCACATATTACACATGTTGGAGGGGACTTCCCTGTTTAAAAAGCTGTTATTCAGCATTAGCTTATTAGGTTTACATTGAAATTTTATTAATTAAATGCTTGCATTTTTTTTGGTTATCTATCTCTAAATGTTTGTATCTCAGGGGATACATCACCCTTTTAGGGCCATTAATCAAGTTATAAAACATATAGACTGTGATTTTGTGGCTGGTGTTTTAGAAAATCAAATCTTTTTGTAATCTTGACACAACACACATATCGTTGGAAAGGTCTGACTGTCAAGGTTGCATATTTGGTAACTGTTTTGTAATAGAAGTGATATTGTGACAGAAAATGATTGATTTGTAGCAGAAAACTGCATCAAAAAAATTCAATAGCATTTGAGTGTAACCCAAAGGTTATTTTTGGTATAGTGCCCAAAAAAAATCTCACAGGAACCACAATTTTTTGTGAAATCAACTTCAAATTTGCAACATAGCTTGGTTAGACTTATGGCTTTGATTTTACAGTTTTAGAGTGCAACATATTTTCTAAAATGTTTATTTTATATAAAATAAAATAAAAATAGTATACTACATTATCTTTACTGTAAACGTAAGCCTTTATAACTTTTTTTGCTTTCACTTCAGGAATAATCTGCTATGTTTCTTATTTAAAAAGAGACCAACCGTCTGTATTCCAAAGCGTTCAGGAATTACAACCATATTTTAACAAGCATTGATAAACAAGTGTTCTGTTTTCAGTTGGGGAATACAAAAATTAAAATCAAATAGTCAAGTTTTGAAGGGGAAAAAATCATGAAATTGTATTATTTGAGTTTCAATAAGATGGAAAATAGCAATAAATTAATTTTCTGATGTCTTTTTATGGTTTTGCCCTTTTTAAGGTTAATGTCATTTTAATTACTTGCTATATTACAGAAGCAAAAATTGGTCAAATTAAACTTTCCTTTGATTGTGCCTTCAGTTAGCTTTTAGTTAGCAAGTTAATTGCTTAGCCGACTAAGTTAGCATAGCTAAATGGTTAATTAGCTAGAAGAAGATATCACAACAATGTGCTATGCTATTTTGATCAGTCATTAAGGGGGATAAGACTTTTTTTAAGAATTAAAAAAAAAAACTCTCCAATTTCTTCAGAGATATTAAGAGCTAAAAGAAAAACTGGATTTCAAGAGAATTTAGGGCTTTCATTATGAGGTGAATCACTATCCTGATCTTTCAGAACATTGCAAATTGATGACAGTAATAGTCATTACTCAGTAAAGAGAGATAAATGAGTCACATGAGCAAAGGTGGGGCCAGGAGACACTATTTTCTAAATCAATTCCAGGAAGTCTTAGAATTGTTATGCCTGGCTAAGTCTAGAGGTGTGCTGTATACAATGTATGCATGTGTGTGTTTCAAGTAATGTATATTATGAAGAGATTCTGCTCTCCAGATCAGCCAGAGATGAAACCATATGAGTACACATTCAAGGTTATATGTGAAAGCATGACCTGTTGTCTCCTCGCTTCCCAGGAAAAAATCACACATCACATTCACACACACTTCCTGTGCACATTAAAATTAGTCTCACATCAGATGCATCATGCTGATATTTTATCTTTCGCACATATAATAGACACACACACACACACACACACACACACACACACCGATTTTACCCTCCTGTGGCTCCATTGACTCGAGGCATATTAATGTCTCATAGAGTTGGTATAATAAGTAAAAAGCAGTGTTGTCACCTCCCTCTGTTTCTGCTGACACGCTCCTTCTACTCACAGACAGGGAGGTCAACTCTGTAAGCCCACACAATTACAACAATGACAGCAATTACGCAAATAGAATGACATTATAAATTAATTGAAAATGAGTCCTGTTATTGCGTTATAATTGTCTGTTGAGTCAATAAATTAGGATGGTGTCATGTCAGCGGAGCTTGATGATTGGTGAGGACAGAAAGGGTCTTTCAGCGAGTTTAGTCAGTGTTTGCCCCCTGAAAAAAAATAATAAATCATTTGCATCTCAGGTTCAGAATTAAATCTCCTTTGAGGTGATTGCATGAATGAATGCATTAGTAGATGAACAATGGAATAATATCAGTTATATTCTCTTAGGTGTGAGAGAATTATTGGTAATAGTTTTATATTCCATGTATGTGATTCCAAGAGACAGTGAAGTGAATATTTTAAAGTGTAACTAAGACCTAAAATTCTTATGTCAATGAAATCAACCTGTGCACCTGTCTTGTTTACTTGAATGGTTTATTCCTGTCATGCACATGCAATTATATTCATAAAGTTAGACTAAATGTGTGCTGAAACAGAATGAAATGGGATGGCTTTTTTCCGAAATTATGTCATGTTGAACTAAATGGACTTCAAAAAAACAAAAACAAACAAAAAAACATACTTATTGAATCCTGTCAATCACAACGCTATGGTAAATAAATAGCCACTTACCTCGGTCTTCTGACAATTCTTCCTCCTTCCTCCACAGATCCAGCTTCATTTCTATTATGAGTAACACTTTACAATACTGTTCCTCATTTTATGAATGCCTACAGAGGAAGAAAAGAAGAAGGTTTCACAGCATAGAAATATTACCATTTTGCTATTAACCAACAAGAAACTCTGATTAACAATGTATTAATTAATAGCACTCAGTTGAATGTGCTAGTTCACTATTATTATTTTCATACCTCTCAGAGAAAGTCATTGGGCTACCATAATTCTAACAATAGATATCAATGAAAACCTAATCGTAACACATAGAATCTTCTAACTATCATAATCTCCACTGCCGCATTCAAATAAGTGCTATTACTAATTTGTTAATCAGAGTTTATTGTTAGTTAACTGTAGTACTCATTTGTTTTTGTGTAGTTATTCATTAATGACAAAAGTGTTACCTTATGTATTTAATCATATAATGATGAATAAAATTTCCTTTGATCCTTAAAAATAATAGTCATTTTACCTAAGAAAAAGATTTTCAGAACTCAATATAATAACATTTTTTGAAAATAAGCTGCAGAACATCTTGTTACAAAATCCTTGGATTACTGATGTCAGAAACTCAATCATTGACTTAATACATTTACATAATAATGAATCAATGTTCAGAAACTGAGGTCGTACTGATGGCTTGAGGTCATAAAAAGGACTTAAATTAGTACTGTAGGTTACCGTTATTCCTAAACACCTGAAAAACTATTGAAATGCTTTAATAAAAAGAGTAATATGTGTGGAAATTTTTTTTAATTTTAAAATTTTTAATTTTTTGCTGGTGTATGGGATGGATGAAAGATGGTTGAGGTCACAGACAAATTCAAAGCATGTACATTTGAACTTTGCATGATTATGTATATGCATTCAAATAAAACCCATAGGTGCAAGCGTTTGATAGATGAACTAATTACAGGAGATTAAAGTTCAGACTAAGCTGAGATGAAATGGCTGAAATGATAACCCCTGGCAATGTATCAAAAAACTGAATAACAGCAACTTGTCATTCCAAACCATGAATTTCAAGAGAAAGGAAAATAAGAATCATGAGATATAGGATCGCTGTCACATGGGAAAGTTGTTACAAGGGCTGTAGGTACTGTATAAGGTTTTGGGGTTACACTTTATTTTAAGGTGTCCTTGTTACAGTGCAATTATACATTTAAGTGCTGAGTAATATTAATTAACTACATGTACTTACTATATGGTTAGGGTTATGATTAGGGTTTGACTTAGGGTTACTTGCATGTAATTATGCATAATTTATTGTTATTATAATAGTAAGTACATATAACATGTGTAATAAGGACACCTTAAAATAAAGTGTTACCGTTTTTTTTGTTGTTGTTGTTGTTGTTGTTGTTGTTGTTTTTGCATATAATTGCTTGGTTTCTCTGACAGTAGTTTTGTATAGTTTTAAACACATAAAATGTATAGTTATAAAACACATCATGGTATCAAATGACACTAAAATATTGCAATAAACATTAATTCAACAACATAAGATGTAACATAAAACCCTAAGGTGCATAAGAAAACGCTAAGAAGAAAATTTATTTCAATTAAAAAGCATGCATGAAATGACAATTTGTGCATTTTCGCTGTAAATTATAAAATCACGTCATTACATTAAAGTTTTCACCAACTATAGTAAGGGAACCATGTATAGTTCTCCTTTTACAATTGTACTATTTGTACTGCAGTTTAATGTCAGGTTCTATTGTGACAACTTGCCCCATGATCTGTACTCTTTGCACAATAACTTGTAGCCTTCAAATAGACTTAATAATATAAAAAGTGTAACAATCTGCCAACTTTCAAAACCCACAACATGCTATTATATACAATCACATTTGACATTTATTACGCGTCTAACTGCATACACCTTACACTTACATTTGCTCTGTCTTTTACAGAAGTTCTGAGAGAAGAACCAGGATGAAAATATAGAGGACGTGCTGTAGAGTCATCACCTGTCAGCACTGCGCAAAAGGACTTTCTGTTATGTCTCTGTCTCTCTGTCTCTCTCTCTCTCTCAACAGATGGGCCGTTAGTATGCCTGTTTCCACAGTTTTCCAGCATGTGAGAGAGGATGCTGTGCCAAACCCCTGCTGGCAAACATTTTACTGGCCAAACTCTTTCTCTCTCACTCTCTCTTGCAATCTATCGTTCTCACTTTTTCTCACTTGTTCACTCTCATTCACTCTCTCTTCCCTGTCAGTCAAAATACCTGCAGCAGGTATTATGTCATAATTATTACATGCACACTTCAAAGGTGCCACAGCACTGAGAACAAAAGTGGCGAAAAGAAGAAACATACAGTGAGATCGAACACAGCTCAAGCAATCTCACACCCATTTTCAACCTTTGCCAAACCTAATGGAAATGTCACTCATTTCTTATTTACACTGAGGCTGAGAGCTCTACTTCCCAGCCTGAATGAATATTTCTCTCTGTTGAAATTGTTGCAGTGGCATGGAACATCAACTAAATAAATAAATATTCACTGATTCTTGGGAAAAAAGTCTACACTAGTTGAAAAAAATATATATATCAAGGAATTCTGGATTAATCTCTACAGCATGTTTAGAGGTTTTCACCTGTGTATCTTCTTCTTCTATTGTTGCTGACAATATATATATAACAGTTTCTATATTATGTGATGGAGTTGACTTATAATAGTTGTGACAATAATATACACACAAGTACAGGTGGTTTTGTGGTACTGAGTGATAATGTAATTTTTTATTATTATTTAAAAAAAAGAAATGATATAGTTCATTTGTCTTTATTTGTTTGTTAGTCATGATCTGTGATTCATTTCAGTGCAACTGTTACTATTTTAAGCGATACCTTTTGTTCCACTTCTCAAAAACCAGTGAAGCATTCAAATGATGAACAGAACTGGCTTTATTTTTGAAAGCTTTACAAATAAAATGATATTTTTTTCTCTAAATGGATGTGGGTGACCTTCTAGCCTACCACAGAATACTCTAATCTAGGAAATGTACGTTTCTGGTTTTGAAACATTTCATCTTGTAACTAAAGACAAGATGAAATTCTAAATTTGAAAATAAAATGACATTTTTAAACACTTTTTTTTTTAGGGATCTCATGTTCCATAGAGTATGACATTTAATTGCATTCGCTTTCCTCACATTTGCTCCTCTCTGCTGTCAGTAGAGTTGGAGGGCAGAGCGCAGTGCTCTTACGCGTCCAGTGATTTGGTGTCAGTGCAGTTCTCATGCGCTCAGGAGTTAGACAGAGACGCAGCAGCACCAGACGGAAAACAGCCGAATTTACTCCCGAAGACCAGCACCGCTCTTCAATTAGTGTCTTGAGTGCTAATGAGGTTTTTAACGCAGCATCCAAACTTGGTAATGAAATAGTGCCGTTTCGTGACACTGATTTTGCGCAACTGTTTCCCTCGATCTGGCGCCAGATTTGCTGGGGGAATAAAAGATGATTCTCGACGTGCTCTGTTCCTATCAAATGATTTGGATTGCGTCTCGCATTTTTGGAGGAAATCAGCACTGAAAGCAGTACGACGTTTTCTGGACAACTTTGGTGCCAGTGGACACGGGCAGTCGCGAAAGTCTTTTACTGCCTCGAGATTGTTGGCTCTAAGCAGGATGGACCTCATCGGGCTCTACTTGTTCCAGCTGGCAATTTTTGGTGAGTTTTCCTCCGATTAATTCTGCTGATTTGAGGGGAACGGAGGATGAGCTCAGTTGCAGCTGTTGCGGATGTGAAGGGAATGATGAATCCCTTCTTTGCCTGCAGACGCACGAATCGTCTCTACTGTGTCGCTGCGTTTTAACTTCAATTTGTTTCTTTTGCGATTGCAATGTTGTTATAAGTTATTCTAACCGAAAGTTGCAGTGTTTCGGCTGTTGGGACATTAATATTCTCTCTGGTTTGATTTACGCTAGATTGTCAGTGCGCACTTAAGTGTCATTATCATGTTTGGCACACCAAATGAGACGGATCGGACGACCCGCTGATGCGATTACGTTTGTGTGTTAAAATTACCTGTCGCTTGTATTTAATGCGCTAATTCACTGCACACTACCTCCATCATTTAAGCAGGAGCCTGACACCCTGTCCGTCAAGCTGTGCGCGTCATCGTGGCATCTCGCGCGGTCCGCAGGTAGAGCGCAGGACGCATCCTACTGCAGCTATGCAAATGCCTTTAAAGAATTATGAAGAGCCAGCAGCCTGAGACTGTGGAGTCATAAGCTCTTGTCAAAAGCGTTTGCGACGGATACCTCCTAACTAGACCCCATGCCGCTGGCTCCTGTCGTCCTGTCGTTCCATTTGTGTATTCCACTGAGACTTAGTTTTGTCAAACAGTCTCAAGAGAAGCGCTTGTGCATTGGGCAACAGGCTGAAGGCAGGCGTTTTGAAGCAGGCTTTCTTGGCATGCCATGGTGAAGAAGAAGAAGAAGAAACAGTTCAGATTGATGATGACAGTCCTGTTTTCCCCTCTTACATTGTATGATGTTTAATAGCCTCGCTGATGCATTACTGCTAGAGTCGTGCTTCATTTAGTGCTTTTAGATTTAAATTTCCACATTGAATATGGAACAAAAATGGGTTACATTTATGAGATAAATGTGAATGTCACAATGTTTTTAAGTATATACTCACACAAACTTAAAAAGGAACAAAGAGAAAGCGGGAGGTGTGGGGAACGTTATTGTCATTAGAAGTGTCATGTCATTGAGCGCCCTTATATTTTCAAGTGGATCTTTGATAATTATCAGAAGTAATGCAGATCATTTACTTTGAACAGAAAACTGTCATCATCCAGCAACCCAGTTTGCAACAGCGTGCATATGCCACTTTTCAGTGGACCACATAAATAGTTATTATCAAAATGTCAAAGCTTTCTTTTACATACAACAAAGACGCATTGTCTGTAAAGTTCAGCTGCAATTTTGCTTGATTTACTAAAAAAAGATTCAAGGGTTTCCTTGCCCGGTATCTGAAAATTGTATCATTAGCCAAAACATGTGTTACCCTTACATAATGAAGTGCTAAGCTGTTTTAAGGTGTTATCTAGCCTAGGGCAACACATGAAACCAAGTCTGCCACTGGTGCAACATTAAATATATAAAAAAGTGCATAATACCCCTTGTTGTCAAGAAAGCAATAGGCCACAACTGGTTTATAATAGGATTGTGAGCAAACACCAAAAGCCACAAGTGGGACAGGATTAAAAACAGGAGTAAAACCAGAACAGACATTCAATCACGGGCTAGTCTTGAAAATAAGAGCATACTGTCAGCGTAACGTATATACTCTCTCTCTTTCTGACACATGCTGGTTTTCCACTGAGGATCACAAGCAGAGGACGAAAGACATATAGCCACCAGCTAGACAGCCAGAGGCACATGAGTGACACTTTTGCACTGATTTTCACACGTTTCTTTTGGTGGTGGTTGAGAATTTCCATTGACTTCGGTCTAATGATATTTTCTGTCTCCTAACCCAAAACTAGCCTTCACACAAACCTTTCTTCATTTTCATAAAAACACATTCAGTATGTTTATTAAGCTGTTGAGGTGATTTCAGGTTTTACTTTCCTTGTGGGGACATTTTATTCATAGCACATTGAAGTCAGCGTGTGTTCATTTTACCTCTTTTAGAAACACCATACACTGCTAACAGCAAATATTTTGGGTCAATCTATGAAGCATCCTCTCCTGCAGGGGAGATGCAAGCAATGCGAGCGATGATTGGTTTGTGTCCTTCTGTGTCACACTTCACTTTGACAGCCATCTCGGTTCCAGTCCAAGGAGAAATGTTAATGGGCTTTGTCAACTGTTTTGTTGCAGTGTAAGCATTTAGAGCATTTAAACTTTGCTACCAAGTCTACAACACAACCATGTAATGTGGGAATAAAATATGATTAATTTATGAATGAATAAAGATGAGAAGAATGATTAGCATATAATTTTGTTACATTACTTCATACTTTTTGAAGTGTTCATTCTACCACTTCAGTGTAGTTATGAGTCTTTGAGCAAATCCGAATTACCCTTTCTCAAAGTGTTAATACAAGTGATCATTACGTAATTTCCAACAGTTAACAATAGTGTGAGATTCATGCATGCAAGGCAAATGAATTCCACCTTTCCTAGACTAATGCTCATTTAGCCCTTTAAGCTCTTAGGGGATTGAATAAATTTGTTAGCCGCACATTTAGTAACCTTGAATTGTGGCAGATTACATTATGTGGTGCTGTTCATTGCGCCACGCTGGGATATGAATTCATTCTGGCATGGCTGCTGTTTCTCACCAGCATTAATGTGAATGGCCCCTCCCCTCCTCTCCCCTACTGGCCTGTCCAGGTTCTCTGTCTTCACCCTGCTAATTATCCTCTGCATACGTCTCTTAGTCTATTCGTTCGGCATGATTTTTGGGGTGACTTTTTAATTAGCTGTCCCTGTGAGTGAATATTGACTGGGATTGACTTGATTCAGCTGGGGATAAGTAGGCGGGATAGATGAGTATTAATGTGTGGTGAGCAGACAGGGCTGTTATGTGTCTCAATAAAGGACTCATCGCACAGAATTTGGTCTAAAGGTGGAATCTTTGACCGAAATATTATATAATGCATGAGTAATCATGAAAAATGTAAATTTCATCATCATTTACTCACCCTTACTTCATTCCACATTCATAAGACTTCCGTTCATCACAAATGAAGATATTTTTACTGAAACCTGAGAGATTTCCATCTCTCCTTTGAAATTTGAGTCGCCCCAAACTTTAACACTTTCAAAAGTTCAAAAGAAAATTGAGCTGTCATCTTCGATCACTTTATATGATGCAGAGATTTAATTTGGTAATACAGTAAAAAGGCTTTTATTCATACATAAACAATTGATCATGCTCACATATACTGTAGAGAACATCCAATATGACTTGCAAAAACAAACCAATTACAAACGTTTGAGCTTCTGTTCAGCATATTTGATAAGTTCTATGTGAGTTGATCAATTGTTTATATGTGAACAAAAGCCTAAATTAAATTTGTTCATTGTGTGAAGTGATGTCTCTTCAGAGTGATTTGATTCATATGGATTACTTTTATAATATTTTTATGAACTTTTTGAATTGTCATAAGTTTCAGTGTATTGGACTTTCAATGGAGGGACAAAAATCTCTCAGGTTTCATATAAATATATAAATTTAACTGTATTTCCAAGATGAATAAAAGTTTTATGGGTTTGAAATTACTTAGAATGAGGATGAGATGAAAAATGATAAATGATAGAAATGTAATATTTGGTTAGATATATTTTTAATTAACATTTTGTAACCTCATCATTGTTATGATTTTGGGACAGCTTTAAACTTTAGTGTGTCTTTGTATCTTTTGGTGATTAACAAGACAGCGACCCTGACTTATTAATGTTAACATAGAACTTATCAAATATGGTAAACAGAAGCTCAAACGTTTTATTTGTTTGTTTTTGCAAGTCATATTTGATGTTCTCTACAGTATATGTGTGCGTTTATCAATTGTTTATGTATGAATAAAAGCCTTTTTACTATAAACCCAATCTCATTAAAAAAAAAAAAAAAAGAAAGTTGGTGATTTCGTATGAATTCATATGTTTTGGCTGGTATGAAAATGTATGATTTTTGGAAAAATAAGGAGGTCAATCCCTAATTTTAACCCTCAGTGGAGCATAAGCTGGCAAATCTATACGATTCGCCAAAACATAAAATAGTGTGAACTGCAATGAGAGTGTGTTGGTAGAATTATTAGCTTGAACACCTCTTGGGAGGAGCTACTAAATATTACATTCACTGACATTTAAGTTATTCTTAGATCCGTGTATGAGATCTGAGGATATTGCAGTACAATTTTTCATTATAATTATTTAATTATAGCTTTTCAGTTCTGCCATTTATTGGCAGTAGTGTTGTTTTGTTGAGCAGCTCTATTTTTTCCTAACAGACTTGAAATCGTATCTGTCAATAATGTATGCTAGGGTTTATTCAAGTTATGAGTTCATTCAATTCTCCAACACAACGGTTCTCAATACCAAAGTGGAGACTCTGCTCATCTGCCTGTTTATTTATTTATTAAATAAAAACATAAGACCAGGGTTTCTGCAGGTTTGATGAAGGTAAATTTAAGACCTTTTTAAGAGAAAATAAAGACAAGTTAAGGAACACAGTTAAAGGAACCCAATACGTTAATATGTTATCTTAATATAAATGTCGAGGGAACACAATGAGTTGTATTAGCAACACTTAAAAGTTTGAAAAAACAAACAGCTTTCCATTACAATATGGAAATAACTTTTACTGTGCCTTCAGACCGTACTGCAAAAAAAAAATTCATCTGTAGTTTTGTTTTGTTTTTTCCAGTGAAGCAAAATGACAGAATATATGTCTTGTTTATCGTCAAAATTAATCAAAATGAAGTGAGATTTTGATAGAAACAAGAACAAATAGCTGACATTTTCCATGTGCCTCTCCAGAAAATGTGTATTGTTTTAAGGATATTCCTGCTATGATTTAAGACCTTTTAAGGCCTTAAATTGTGGATGGGGATGAATTAAGACATTTTAAGACCCCCAGAAACCCTGTAAGCAGCATAAAGCAATACAAGTATGCTACAGATTCAAATAAGACAAAGAACCAACATACTAAGAGAAAATGAACATGTTGTCCCTCCTCATGCCCCTGTGCATGCGTACTGCGATATATACCAGATCTCTACTCAGGATGACAAATGTCTGCCATCAGATCACCCAGTCCTAATGTGGTGTTGTATCTAGCACACCTGACGATATGTATAAACCTATATGTGTGAGGTCATGTCTGAAATACGCACCCCCGGTGCGAGCTCATTTAGAGTCAGTCGTCCATTCAGTCGGCATGTTGCACAGGATCCGATCCGCCCCTATCATCTGGAGAGAGCAGAGAAGAAAAGAGGAGAAATGGAGACCTTTTTTGGATTTAGATAAAGGAACGCATACACACACACACAATCGTGGAGCGGGCAGAGAGGACTGAAGCGCAGGAGGAGGTGACAGAGCCGCTCATTATGTTAACGGCCCGTCATTCCGCCGTCTTTTGTAAAGGCACGATTAAACTGCCAGGACAATTACCAGAGCCTCAATAAAAGAATCTGGCATTTTTACGACTTCCATGCGGCATGCCGACAGGCGGAATGGGAAAGGCCGGAGATTGTCTGGAGTGATTTTATCTCGGCAGGGTGCTGAAGAACGCTACCACCTTGCTCACAAGCAGAGACTTCTTGTTAGTGCTATGGAGGCTGGCTGTGAATAAGGGGGAATTGAGGGTGAGCCACAGTCACGTGAATACAAATGAACAGGGTTCAGACTCTTGTCGAGTCCATGTGCCGCAACCACAAGAATACAGATCAACAATGCAGGGTCTGATGGTCTCTGCCTGGGAGGGGATATAAAGTGATGTGTGAACTGAGGCACGTTTTGTTCTGTTTACTGTAGCCTTTCTGTCCCTTCTGTCTGCGAGAGACTTTTGTTCATGAAGAACAAAACACTCAAGCTTGGAGAATGTGTGAACCTCAACCCCTGTAGAGCCGACATGTGCCTTTGGCTTGAACGAGTGTGTGTTCAGGGTCCAAAATGAACTTTCTGCAATGGCTAGTGAAAAGAGAAAATATTTATCTTTTTAAAATTTAATTTAATTTTTTTATTATTAGTAGTAGTATTATTTTGGTGACCATTAAACTGCATTTAGTATTATTATTTTACAAAATTTTACAAAATATAATTTTCTTCTGTAAAACTGTAAACAATGTAATTTTCTGTTTATTGTGCTGCTTTTTTAAGCGTTATTTTTTAAAGATGTACCAGATGGCACAGTAATCTGTAAAAATGCAATATTAAAGAACTAATAATTTCCTACATGACAAATAGTTTGTTTAAAAATACTGATCAAACTGATTAATAGTCTATATTCATTGACCATGGTAATGCAAACAGTACACGTCTCACTGGCAGCATCAATACAAGTTAAGCCTGTCTCTATCTCTTTAAAAAATAAAAAAATAAAAAAGTGAAGATTTTGTGGTGTAATGCAAGGACTATTTTGCATCATGAACTTCTGGAAACAAACAAAAAAAACAAAACAAAACAAAATCATACAGTGCTGAATCTTTCACTGAGATATAAGATGTTTAAAGATAAGGAAGATGTGTCAGATTGTCAGATAAGTTGTCACTTACATCAGCAAGGCTAAAATTATCATTCATGCAGTTCTTTTTAAACCATGTAATGCAGCTTTTCCTTATAAAGTTGCCAACCAACTCTGTTTGCTCACTAAATCTATTTTTACTTGTATTTGGTGTGTGGCGAGTGTTAAATTTGGACCCTGTGTGTACAGATCAACTGCTATGATGTAGCGCCTGTGAATTCTCACAATACAGACAATAAAAAGTTGCCTGCAGTCTGGCATAAACATTATCTCTGCTAGTTCTAACGAAACCTGCATGCATCCTTTCTAGCAATGGTGTGACTAAACCTCATTCACATGCATTAAAGCCTCTTATTGCATTTTAACTCAAAGACAAAAGAGGCATCACCTCCAGTGTAACATGACTAATTCTTCCTGTATATGTAACATATATGGTGCACTGCCAGCTGTCACCATGCTCATTACAGTCAAAGGCTAAAGTCAGCAGGCTTGGCATGGTATCAGTCATAATTAGGTTAGGCCACACTGGATATGCCTCACATAGTTCTGCCTTTGATCCCTTCATGTTCATTTGGGAGCTGATGGAAAGGACCGAAAGGTCAAATCAGGGCAACAAGTGGCAGAATCTGTGGGCAGTTCAGCTAAACACACTGAGTTGATTGGTTCCTAATGAGTGGTTCACTAAAACGCACTGAGCTGATTGGCCTGTAATTAGCAGACTGACAAAATGCACCATGCTGATTGGCTTGTAATGAGGACAAAATATGGTGGAGGCTGATAAACCAGTCATTAACAGTGCAGGTGTCTATTGAGAACAAGCACTGTGAAGTTGGTTTGGAAATTAAACAGACAGCACAGTTATGTATAGTTTGACAAGAAGGCAAGCTATCGGCCTATTCTGTATGATTGCATAACAGATGCATTTTCTCTAAAAAAAAAAAAAAATAATAAAAAAAAACAGCTCATAAAAGACTCTTGAAGCTTCAAACATGCACTTTAGCTTTGAATCCAATTCACAAAGAACTCTCAAAAAAAAATCGCCGTTATCTTTTGATTTATCTTTTATAAAAGATAAGGCAATATTTGACAAACAATACATCAGAATACAGCAGCGGAAGATAAAATAGACAGCGAGAGAATGCAAACTTTGTAAAGGGGTCATTAAATATATTTATTTATTTTATCATTCCATTGTTCTCCTGACATCCATTAGTCGTTTTTTGTAAAGGTTTGCACCAAAGTTGGTAATTTTGAATCCTCTCTCTGACTTTTAATAGGATTAGTTTTGCTGCTGTAATAGCTGTACCTTTAAGACTTCTAAGGGAGTGCCCTCTTTGATTCTTATATTCCATTCTTCAATAACAGCCATTTTGCAAAGTCTGCATAAAAACTCATAGAAAGTTGAACAGGAGATTTGATGATTAGGAGCAGAACAACTCAAATCTTCTTGTTTTGGTATTTAAACATAATGGATTTATTCATTACTTACTGTAACAGGGTGAGCTAAAAACCTAGGCATTGTTGATGTGATGTGTTGATGGACTGTCATATGTTAATTTAGTCATCTATATGATGTCACAAATGTGAAATGAGTCGCTTTTATAGACATAAATTGTCCTTTTAGACTGACGACTCAAGTCAATGTTATTTGTATAGCTCTTTTCACAATATGAAAATCATGATCTTAATGTCTATAATATCGTACACTCAAAACTGTCAATTTTAGGTGCTAATAATGTACTTTTAAGACACTAATACAGTATGTACCATATGGGGGGGGGGGGGGGGTTACAAAGATGTGCTTGCACCTTAGGTCTATAGCCGCAGTGACAGCTTTTTGTACCATTTTTCTGAGAGTGTATCTCCGTGTCTTATAGTCACATGTAACAGATTAGAGCTGGGCGACAATATAGTTCACAGAGGGAGGTTTAAGTTCTGAAAGTAAGAATAGGTCACAGTGAACTTAAATTTTACATCACATTTTATTCTTAAAGATGATCTCAGGCGTTTTGATCTCAAACGCCTTACCACTTTCGACAACAAGATCAACAGCGCTCCAGACACGTGTAATCTCTTCAGAACATTTAATTCTCTCCTCTGTCCCCCTCCATCACCTCCCACCGCTTCTATAACAGCCGATGACTTTGCTACTTTTTTCACAGACAAAACTAGAACAATCAGTAGTCAGTTCTCAGCTCCACACACATAGGACCTCCAACCAACCACATCCACTGCTAATACTCCCATCTTCTCCTTCTGTCCCCTCACTGAGGCAGAAGTATCCAAACTTCTCCTCTCCAGCCATCCTACAACATGTCCTCTAGACCCAATCCCCTCACATCTTCTCCAAGCAGTCTCTCCCACACTCTTACCGGTACTCACACACATCATCAACACAGGCATTTTCCCCACTGTATTCAAGCAAGCTCAGGTAACCCCACTGCTCAAAAAACCTACTTTAAACACTTCTCTGATAGAAAACTACAGACCTGTCTCTCTCCTTCCATTCATAGCGAAAACACTCAAACGAGTTGTCTTCAACCAGGTATCATTGTTTCTTTCACAGAACAACAAACTGGATGCTAAACAGCCAGGTTTCAGGAGTGGCCATTCATCTCAGACTGCGCTACTCTTGGTCACTGAAGCCCTGCGAATTGCAAAAGCCGCTTCCAAATCATCAGTCTTCATTCTGCTAGATCTATCTGCCGCTTTTGACACTGTCAATCATCAGATCCTCCGGTCCACCCTCTCATTACTGGGCATCACTGGGATTCCACTTCGCTAGTTTGAATCCTATCTCACTGGTAGGTCTTTCAGGGTGGCCTGGGGAGGAGGGGTATACAAAGCACATCAACTGGTCACTGGGGTTCCTCAGGGATCAGTTCTTGGACCCCTCCTTTTCTCCACATACACTACATCACTGGGTCCCATCATACAGGCACATGGCTTCTCCCACCATTGCTACGCTGATGACACACAACTCTATCTCTCTTTTCAACCAGATGATCTAACGGTAGCTGCACGGATCTCAGGCTGCCTGGCGGACATCTTGGCATGGATGAAAGAACATCACCTACAGCTCAACCTGGCAAAGACTGAGCTTCTTGTCTTCCTTGCCACTCCGACTCTACAGCATGATTTCACCATCCAGCTAGGTACTTCTACAATTACCCCATCAACTTCGATCAGAAATCTTGGTATAATCTTTGATGACCAGCTGACCTTCAAAGAGCACATTGCAAAGACTGCTAGATCTTGCAGGTTTGCACTACACAACATCAGAAAGATCAGGCCCTTTCTGACAGAGCATGCTGGACAACTTCTTGTCCAGGCCCTTGTCATTTTTAGGCTGGACTACTGCAATGCTCTTCTGGCTGGACTTCCATCAAACACAGAATGCAGCAGCACGACTGGTCTTCAACGAGCCCAAAAGAGCCCATGTTACACCTCTCTTTATCTCCTTGCACTGGCTACCGGTTGCAGCTTGCATCGAGTTCAAGTCATTGATGCTTGCATATAGAACAACCACTGGCTCAGCACCCGCCTACTTCCACTTAATATTACGAATCTACATCCCCTCCAGAAGTCTGAGATCTGCTAGTGAGCAACATCTCGTGGTACCATCACAGAGAGGCTCAAAATCACTCGTGGGGTTTGCAGCTCGATCTGGTGGAGGGAATGGAGATGGGCGGGTCCCTATCTTCTTCCTCACCTGCCAGATCAAGCGCCCTCTCTCTGGGATCGGAAGCCCGTTCTGCGGTTTCTCCCCCCTGGGGCGAGGGCTCGACGCTTTGCCTCTCTTCCTCCGAGGAGGTTGATTTTCCTCCTCAATCGCCCGATACGAGGAGCTTTTGGAGGTGGTGACATGTGCTGTGGCCAAGTTACACATCGAGTGGCCCGCCGAGAAACAGTCCAAGCCACAGAAAAGCAAATTGGATGAGTATGCTTCTCGGACCTGAATTCTCTCCTCGACAGCTCTCCATGGGAGATTCCAGTCAGGAGGGATCTCCTCTCACTGGCAGGGGGCACCACTCCTCGAGGGCCAGTCAGTGGGTAGACACCCCCTAGTTACATGTTTCCTCTGCGGTGCGCTGAGGCTGAGGCCACCAGTATGATCACGTGTCCCCACGTGGGATCTGGCTGTGGTCTTGGAGGCTCTATGCAAGGCTCCCTTCGAGCCCATCGATGAGATCTCTGAGCGACATCTCACTATTAAGACTGCCTTCCTTCTGACTATTTCCTCTCTCAAGAGAGTTGGTGATCTTCAGGCCCTCTCAGTGGCCCCTGCCTATCTTGACTTTGTGCCCGGCATGGCTAAAGTGTTTCTCTACCCTTGAGCAGGTCATGTGCCTAAGGTGCCCTCAGTTACACCACAGCCCATTATACTACAGGCCTTCTGTCCTCCTCCCTTCAGGGAGCCAGACTAGCAGAAGCTTAACTGTACGTGTCCAGTTCAAGCACTGGGCACGTACGTCCACAGACCTGCCCTGTGGAGAAAGGTGGACCAACTGCTTGTGTGCTATGGTCCCTCTTAAAGGGGTCTTCCTGCTACTAAGCAGACCCTCAGTCGGTGGATAGTCGATGCATCTCTCTGGCTTATGAGTCCTCTGGTCTCCCCTTGCCTTTGGGGGTCAAGGCTCACTCGACTCAAAGTGTGGCGGCCTCCAAGGCCTTCTTAGCAGGCGTGCCTATGCAGGAAATCTGCAACACTACGGGATGGTCTACCCCCCTAACATTCGTGAGGTTCTATGGCCTCGACATGCAAGCTACTCCCGGCTCTTCTGTTCTCTCGTCCTAGTACACACTTGGCAGGGACTTGTCAGTCTGGCGGCGTGGGCATCTCGTTCCCATAGCGTTTTCCGAGGCAGCTCGAGTTCCTGAAGGGGAACGTCTCAGGTTACACATGTAACCATGGTTATCTGAAGGGAACGAGACGCTGTGTCTCTAGGCCACACTTCCGGCATCCCTGCCAGCACTTGCTTCATTCCCAGAAGCTGACGCCGGTTTCACCGCACGTGCTTTTAAAGCTTCCTGGTCATTACGTCACCCACCTGTGATGTCTCACCCATCTGTTGGACTGATTACACATACGATTCAGAGCCGGTCATGCTGAAGCCGTTCCCATAGCATTTTCGGACGCAGCGTCTCGTTCCCTCAGGGAACCATGGTTACATGCGTAACCTGAGATGTTTTTTTTAATCATACGGTCCCTTTAAAAATGGTGCAGAAACAGCTCAGCCTTAGTAATTTTACTTAATTGAACTTGGACTTCTGTTGATTTGCCCTACTTAAAATTGCGCCACATTTCTCATTACTTCTGTACATGCCCACACACTATATTATTCAGAGAATGCCTTGCTCTATTAATTAATTAATAAATAAATTAATTAATTAATTAAACTAATCACAAAGCTTTTATTGCATTGGTTTTTGGGCTAGTTAATATAATTTAATTAATAAATTATAATTAGTAATTACTGTTAATAATTAGCTTTATATAACCCCCCCCCCCCCCCCCCCCCCCAAAAAAAAATGTTATATGTCTTAAATTATAACTAGGTAAACATTTGGATGTGTGTATTTCACAGTTAAATGTGAAAATACACTAAATAAAATATTTCAGTTGTTATGTGTATTAGTCCCATGCTCCATAGCACCTCACCACAGCAAATAGCGTGTTTACATGACAGTCAGACCACTGTAATAGCATGCAACTCTCTCTCTTTCTCCCTCTCTCTCTCTCTCTCTCTCTCTCGCTCTCTCTCTCTCACACACACACACACACACACACACACACACACACACACACACACACACACACAGGTTTGTTTTGCTATCCTTGTGGGGACTTTCCATAGGCGTAATGGTTTTTATACTGTACTTATTGTATGTGCTATTGTCCTACACCAACCCTACACCTAAACCTACCCCTTACAGGACACTTTCTGCATTTTTACTTTTTCAAAAAAAAACTCACTCTGTATGATTTTTAAGCTTGTTTCCTCATGGGGACCTAAAAAATGTCCCCATAAGGTCAACATTTACTGGTTTTACTATCCTTGTGGGGACATTTGGTCCCCTCAATGTAGCATAAACAAGAACACACACACACACACACACACACACACACACACACATAGCCTCACACATGTGCACTCAACTGTTGGTTTGTTTGCAATTACAAGGCAATTCACTCCCCTGATCTCTCAATCTCATTCTTACTGCACTGTTCTATTTTACTCAATAAAACTCATTTCTAGCTTGTCTTTGTAGGGGCTACTGTATAGATTGGCCAGAATAGTATAGGTTTGTAGGTAAAGTGAATTTGTTGCTCCTACTTGGATTGCCTTCGGTTTTTACTTTTTGAATTAAAGTACAGAGATAAATGGTGTCAATATTGAGAAGGTGAGCTAATCTATATTTAAAATGACTCTCTTGTTATGCGCAGGTGCTACAGTTTGATGGCCATCACTGAAGGGTACAAAGTAGTTTAATTAAGTCTATGTGGTCTTTGCTGAAGGCAATACATTTGTACATAAATAGTGGGATCTAAAATCTGGGGGCACAATGAAAATTTGGGATTCAAAATTTAATTAAAACCCAGAAATAAACAGAAAGGATATTGAAAATTTTAAAGCAAAGACACATTATGATGGAAAATGGATTTGGATAATTTTCAAATCACGTTGGATAAGAGTCATGAGATTTTACACAAATGTATGGAGTCAATTAAAGCAAAACGGGGACAAATTGATATTCAGATTGATAATCTAATTTGTTTTACGAGAAAAAAAAACATTTTCACTAGCAGTCTCAGATATTAAATGCACATTCTCGCACACACAAATGCAAAAAACATTAAAATATCATCATTTAAAATTAATTAAACGTGACAATGAAGACAAAAGGCTGCATAGGGAGTGTTGTGTTGACCAAATGGTCATCAGTGTTAGCGGCTGGAGAGATGGACAGTTATTAAGCAGCGTTTATTGATCCCCGTCTCCTCGACATGCTCCCGGGATTACCCACTGTCCTCCTTGAGGGCTATCAATGTTCATTAGTCAGTGTGACGCAGAGTGATGTTCCCGCTGTTCTGGAGTTCTGGAGAGATAGATGAAGCATCGGGAGGTGAGAGTATCGATACCATCACAGCGTGTGGGCGGCAGCGTTTGATTTGAGTCTAAGTCGTGTCCACTCAACAGATGGCTAACAGCAGAGGTACTGCCACATTCCCAGCATGCAGTGGTAAAAACATAAATGGTCTCCCTGGACTGGTGTGTGTGTGTGTGTGTGTGTGTGTGTGTGTGTGTGTGTGTGTGTGTGTGTGTGTGTGTGTGTGTGTGTGTGTGTGTGTGTGTGTGTGTGTGTGTGTGTGTGGTAAAATTAAAAAAAAAAAAATGTTTTTGAAAGTCTCTTTACACTCACCAAGTTAATTTATTTGCATTTATTTGATTTAAAATACATAGTAAAATCAGTAATACTGTGAATTATTACAAATTAAAAGAACTGTTTTAATATTATCCTGTGATGCAAAGCTGAATTTTCAGCTTTATTACTCCAGTCTTCAGTGTCACATGAACTTCAAGAAATTATTCTAATATGCTGATTTGCTGCTAACTAACTAAACTAACACATTTATTATTTTCAATGCTGAAAACAGCTGTGCTGTTAAATATTGTTGTGGAAACTGTGGAAACTTTTACTTTATAAATGTCTGTAATGTCACTTTTGGTCAATTTAATGCATCATAGCTGAACAAATGTATCAATGTCTTTAAAAAATATCTTACTGCCCCCAAATCTTTTGTCATCGTAGTTCTATTTAATGTTCCATTTCTTCAAGTTGTAAGCCTATTTATCATATGGGCTTTGGCTGCTCATCTTAGCCTATAGTATCCATTTTGCAAAAGCCTTAACTCAAAAGATAAAGCTATATGTGCCATATACTGTCTCTTAACAATCTCCTACATCAATTTTCTCTACATCATCATAACTCTAGACATAAAGGAATTCAATTAGAAATAAACCAAAACATGTTTTTGGACATAAATTGCTTATTACTATACTACAGGGCTGTTAAACACTTGATTTTTATTTGTTGTCGAATATTCTAAGGTTATGCAATTATTTTTCAGGAAACGCACAGCTCAAGTAGTTGCAGGCAGGTCTTGACCGCATTATATTTCCATATCACCTCCCCGAATGATTTCAGTTATTTTACCTTACAGCCTACAACAGCAAAATAACCAAAACCCACAAAATCACTTACCAGTCAAACAAAAATAACAAACGACAGGATAAAAACGACAAACTATTTCCATGTTTTTCCAACAAAATTACATCTTATTATCTACAAAAAGCATGCTTTCTTTTTCCTGCTCTCTCTCCCATAAAAAGTGTCCACATAAAGTACAGACACACATGAGCACAGAAACCTGTTGTCAGTGCTGCTATTCAACTTTATCTGTAAAATAGTTTTGTAGAATACTTTTGTTGAAGCAGTTAAACTTACAGGTTCACTGTTAGATGCTGCTGCCGAACACTGTTAAGAGACTAAGGTAATTAAATTTAATTCCTCTAATAACTGCATTAGACTCCATTAATAGCTGCATTATCAATGGCTCAAGCCTCCAATACTGGCTCTAAAATCATGTTTTGGAATTGGCCATAGAAGCTCGGGATGAGATGCATAAGAAATTACACACAAGAGCATTTTAAGGACAACAACCTGACAAATTTCTTAAAATAAATCATCTGAACAATATCTTGAGGTGTGGTAACTGTAATATAATTGGAATAACTGTGAGTATAATTTCTTCCGCATTTCATCCAACGCCTCCGTTGCTCATTCCAAAACGTCATTTTAGACCTAGTAACAGAACCCTTACGAAAATTAACCATGGTTTAATTTGGAGTCTGCTGAGTCTGTGTGTCTCTCAAAATTGTTCGACAACAGCGTTCCTACTAACAGTGAAACTTTAAGTTAATTTTCTTCATGTACAGTGCCGTCACTTGTGAAAAATGTCATGTAGCTTTTAAGTCGCTAAACTATTTTACTGATAAAATCATCAAAGTGTCGAGTGTTGGCCAGTGTCATTGTGGGTTTCGGTTATTTTGCTGTTGTACCGTTGAAATAACTGAAATCATTTTGCGAAGTGATATGGAACTGTAATGCGGTCAAGAGCTGCCTGGAACTATGTTCGCCATGCATTTCCCTGAAAATAATTGCACACCTTAAAATGTTTGTCAGCCAATCAGATTAAAGCATTCAATGGCCCCGTAGTAGGCTATAATACAAAAATAAATGCACACCTAAGGTGTAACTGTCACAAATTCAACAGCTCACCATCATTTATCCCCTAAAAGTCCTCCTTCACCATAGACAAAAATAAAAGATTACTTCTTCCTAAAAATTCTCTCACATAATCCATTTTGTGTTTGGCTTCCTAGAAACAAGTGGAGGTTTGTCTTACCCCGTGGCTCACTTTGCCCTGATCTCCCCTAATATCGGGAACACTGTGGGAAAATTTACAGCTGTAGCTTTTTAATACAGTCACAAGCAATATTGGTTAATCATTTTTTGGCTACCACCTCCAGCTCGACCACCTGCTGTAACATGCCAGGTGTTTTGGGAGGAGAAGAATGCTGTGATTTAATCAGCTGCAGCTTTTTCGGGGCTAATCCACTTAATTGTGTTGACCTTTTTGTGTGCACTTTTTTCATCTTCACAAATCCTTGTGTTTTCTAGTGCATGCTGATACTTTTGGTGGCGAAATAAAGGACAGCAGCATATATCTTGTATTGTGGTGCATTCTAGTGTGGCGAGGCAATAGGGATTTAATCAGATATTCTGTCGGTGCAGACAGAGCCTGTGTTCTGATCAACATGAGCTGCAGTGTGTGTTTAACAAGGCTGATCACAGACAGACCACACCTGTTTCTCTGTTCAATCTAGGCTAGACAGGAGTGCAACAGCATTTTATTGGTTTGAAGTGTTTTACAGGATTGGGGAAAGAGAAAGAGAGCAGGAGGGAGAGAAATGGAGGACAACACAATGAAAAAACGGCACGCACACTCACGCACAGAAACCTACAGGTACGCAAACACTTTAGCATCAAAGGCAGTCACACTCATCGTACCAATCTGAATCCTGTCGCCAACGCAGTCTCAATCCAGCCAACAGAAACTGCCAGCAATCCCTGCTTCTGTGAAACGATCAATATTCAGTATTTTCACTCCACTTTGAAAATGCCTTAAACACTTTCAGTGACAGTCTTTATGTACTGTATAAGAGATTGGCAGATCAGTGGCTCCTGTGTTTTTAAAGCTCCGTATGATAGACTTCAAAACCAAAGCTGGCCCCTGCTGAAAGATAGCACATCGTTAAAATTTATGTTTTAAAAAGGCAATAAAATCATTTGAAAGCACTTTTCTTCATTGGTTGACATACTGTATTTACAATTGAAACATCAAGGAGGCATAATATATCAAAGGTCTCTTTTTCCTAATAGCAATAATTAATAGCATAATTCCACCACAAGTACAGTACATGCACAGTCCCAAAATATTTTAGACTATCCTGAGCTGCAGCAAAGAAGCAGACAGGAAAAATTTGTGCATTACACTTTTAAGAGCTCTCCAAAACATGTGGAAACTAGTAAAACATCCACTAAGATATAATAAAATGTGTGTCATGTGTTGCTTGAAAAAGATAAGAAACAAACTAACAAAGAATCAAAATTATTAAGAATCAAATGTAACAAAGGCATTTCTAATGTTTTCTATAAATGAACAAAGAATCCTGAAAAAAGTATCAAGTATTTTCAACATTGTTTCTTGGGCACACAATAATTATATTAGAATGATTTATAAACTGGAGTAATGATGCTGAATATTCAGCTTTGCCATCACAGGAAAAAATACATTTTAAAATATATTAAAATGGAAAAACAAGTCATTTCAAATGTAATAACTCTTCACAAATATTACTGTTCTTGCTGTCTTCCTTTGTGCTTAAATATTATTTTTTTGTATCAAATACAATGTGGTATCAGGTAGGAGGACAAGGTAAAAATGTACATTTTACATTCAGTATTCACATGTGGGTGGGAAAACGTGGTTTGTATAAAAAAGGAATGGACAACGCAGAGCAGAATGGGTCAGAGATAAAGACACAGCAGAGGGAGAGTAAAACGAGAGGACAAACCGCTGGCATCTTAAATCAGGTCAAGATAAAATCCTCCTCCTTTTTCATGTTTCGCTCTACCTCATTTTCTCTTATTTCTGTCTCTAACGTTGATCTAAGTCCACAAGGTTATTGTAACACTCACCTTTTTCTGCGCCAAAATTCAATTTCTCTATTTTAACAATCCCTTAGCCTCTGTCCAGACTGTGTGTGTGTGTGTGTGTGTGTGTGTGTGTGTGTGTGTGTGTGTGTGTGTGTGTGTGTGTGTGTGTGTGTGTGTGTGTGTGTGTGTGTGTGTGCACCTGAAAGAACAGAAACCTGCAGAGCTCAAATCCTCAATATTCTGAGAAGCTGTCTGTTTTCCTGTTTAACTCTTAAGTGAAGATTTGACAAGTAATATTGAACATATATAGATCTAAATGAAATCAACATGGTTGCTAGACAGATTGAAAACAAGTACACAATGGATTGCTGTGGATGACAGCCAGTGAGAAGCTCATGTTCAATGAAATGGAAATAAACCAATGTACTGATTTCAAAGCCACCTCATTTGCCACAATAATAGAATGATTTTGAGTCTTGTTTGTTTGGGCAAACACTGCAATGCTAATTTGATAAGTTAATGGTCATGTCCTGTGATTAATTTGATTTAAAATTCAATTGAAAGCATTAGAAAATCTAGCTGGTGATTGTAGCTATGAACTGATTTGGACAACAGATCCTGCCGTGTGTTTGTGTAGTTAGTGTTTTGCTGTTGGCTGGGTAACCGCAGGTGGGCTGTTGTAAGCTGAGCTTTAGTGGATTGAACCATAATGAGAAATGTCTACTTTCCTCCTACTCACCTTCTCTCTGATCCTCAGCTTAGAGTGTAGGGGTCAATGGACTCCACTGGGCTGCGGCTGTGTGTGCGTGTGTGTAATGATTTGAAATCGAGATGTTTTACTAGTGCTTACCTAGGTGGACCTGCAGACAAAGGCAAAGACCTTCTGCTGTTTAGCAGTGGGCTACAAACACTTGACAGCTTCAGATCTGACCCAGGCCTTTTACCTACAGCAGGGATGTCCATTCCTGATCCTGGAGGGCCGCCATCCTGAAGCTAAACTCCAGTACACCTGCTTAAAAGTATCTGCTGATCGTGAAGACCTTGATTAGTTGTTTCAGGTGGCTAATTAGGGCTAGAGCTAAACTCGGCTAGAAGAAGGCCCACAAGGAACAGGGTTGGATGCTCCTGACCTACAGGAATATGCCTGGTTAAATGCAATCAGCTATTTATAAAAACAAAGGAAAAAATGTTTTACAGTAATGGAAGTCATAGGGCACATGCATAGCATAGAATATAAAGTTTAAAATATGCAACTGTGACTCACTCTGTTTCGAAAGTATAACTTACCATAACTTGAGATGGTGTAACATAAGCACTTAATATTTTCTGGGTAAATGCTACAAAATTATTATTATGCTCTATTTTTATCCATCAGTAAAACAATGTAATTTTATATTTTTATTGTGATATTAATATCACAAGAATGTCTTTTTCAAGTCTTTAGATCTATCAGTTTAGTAATATAAAGTAAAATTATTGTTATAATATTACAGGATCGTCTTTTGCAAGAACTGTTTTTGTCTACTGTCATTTCATTAAAATAAGATAACTTCATATTTTTATAGAGATATTAACAACATAAGAATGTGCTTTGCAAGAGCTGATTTAGTCTTTAGGTCTATTTTAAAAACAGTAAAACAATATGGCTTCATATTATTATTGCGATCTTAATATCATATTGGTAAAATAATAGAACTGATATACATTTACATTACATTTACATTTAGTCATTAAGCAGGTGCTTTTATATAAAGCGACTTGCAAATGAAGACAATGGAAACAATCAAAATCAACAAAAGAGCAATGATATGCAAGTGCTATAACAAGTCTCCATTAGCTTTACGCAGTACACGTAGCAAGTTTTTTTTTTTTAATTATATAATAAATAAAAAAGAAAACATATAGATTAGAAAAAGAATAGAGCAAGCTAGTGTTAGAGGCCTTTTTGCTTTTGTAAATTGTATAATAAATAAAAATAAAACAAATAGATAGAATACAAAAAGATTAGAGAAGCTAGTGTTAGTTAGTTTTTTTTTTTTTTTTTAAGAAACAAGCAATTAGCAAATGAATAGTCATTCATAGAAAAAGAGAGTGCAAGCCTAAAAGGATCACTTTTTTTTTTACATTTTTTTTTTAAGAATAGAATTAGAAAAGAGTGAGTTAGATGGTCAAATAAAGATGGAAGAGATGTGTTTTTAGCCTATTCTTGAAGATGGCTAGGGACTCAGCTGCTCGCATTGAGTTGGGCAGGTCATTCCACCAGGAGGGAACATTTCATTTAAAAATCTGTGAAAGTGATTTTTTTTGCCTCTTTGGGATGGCACAATAAAGCGGCACTCACTTGCAGAACACAAGCTTCTAGAGGCACATAAGTCTGAAGTAATGAATTTAGATAAAGGGGTGCAGCAATGTTGGTTTATATACTGTATATATATATTATCATATATCATATATGGTATTATAATATTTTCATTGTGACATTGATAACACAAGAATGTATTTTGCTTAGTATTTATAACTCTTAATAAACTTTTTCCACTTATGATCTCTATTAGCATTCTCTACTGTGTATGGATATGCAGTAGACCATATTTGTTATTTTTATCTGTCAAAAATTGAATTTGAATTATCCGTCAACATTTCAAAGAATACTGTATACATCCAAAAAAACAGAAGTTTTTCCATTTAGAAAACAGGCCTAATTTAACAGGATAATTTAGATGATGTTACATCTTAAATATCAAGCATTTTTTTACAGAGGAATTCAAGTAAATGCACTAACAAAAGTTTCGTCTTTAATCTGAGCTTTCAGTCCAAGTGTGTAAATTATTTCCTGAGCTAATCACCAGCATGCCACAGATAACGAAGCATTCAAACCAGAATATTCAGACTTCAGCATTGTAGAGATCAGTCGCACTACTGGCCTCTATAAAAGAGACATTCACAAGATTAACGCTTCTCTAGGAAGTGTCTTCCATTTCTGTCCGAGCTTACATTAAGAGCATTTAGATAGGATGTATAGGAGCACATAAACGGTCGATCTGACCTTAAACTGTAATCATAGCTTCTTCTTTAGAGCCTGATCTGAGCTGTTTTCCAAAATCCACTTAAAGTAACTCTCACTTCTAAAACACAAATGCTTTGGAAACACATTTACCAGCAGCTCGGAGTGGGCCGCATTCGCTTTGTCTCACTCAGGGTCAAACACTGATTATCCTGTCAGATAACTTGATGGCCAGTTGAAAATGCTGAGTAAGAAAAGCAGTCAATTGCCACTGCCCCCATTACCAGGGTCAAATGACCAGAGTGGTCTGTAAGGAGCAGTTAGCGGTGGAGGGGGGTCCCGCAGACATCTGTCTAAACGGGGCCAGAACCTCCTAGAGGACACAAGGTTGAGGGTGCAATCCCTTAATAACCCTCGCAGGCCAGCCTTGGAGACGATGCCAGGAAAATGTCGCTGGTGGGAAAGTGATAGATGATGTCGGCGGGCTCTGGTTTTATTGAGGTTTTATTGAGGTTGTAGGAGAACGCTCAGCATGGCCGCCATGAATAAATGATTCTCTATTACCATCTGTCAGGGGACTAAACCCATTCGTCATTATTACTTATTCACACAAGCTATAATGCAGGTTAACACACACGCGACCACATATACACACGCGTACCCGTAAGACAGCGTGAAATATGTATTGCTAAACAGGCAAATAAAATATCGACCCATAAGCAGCTACAGGACCATTCACAAATCGTGCCGCCTCCTCGAGCTCTCAGTCTTGGAATACATAAATAAGCTGTAATGAATTACATCTACTTAACATCTGACACTTACGATTTTATGATCAGTTGCATATTTAGATCGCTCTGCTTTATCAGGGTGATGTAGGAATATTGTTTGTGTTGGCATGCTTTATTGCGACTGTAAACGCAGAGGGGAACGTGCAGCACACATAACGGTCCCCCTTGTAAAAAAGAAGTATATTTTAGCACACTTTCAAAAGGAGTAGGAAATAATATATTTCAGTGCAAACAAAATGTAATGTTTTCAGATAATTGCTCATTTACATTTAGATTAAATGCAATTAAATTAAATTCACCTTAAATTGTTTGTTGACTCACTTATGTAGCTTTTAACCACATCTTTATATATCATTTCATAATTACGTCAATATTTATTTATTTATTTTATTTCAAATGTCCCATCGAATGTAAGAATTTATGGTTTAAAAAATGCTACTAACACTGCTACTAAAAAAAATAATAGTAAAATTATGTTGTTTCTTTTGAAACTTGTATGTCATGTATTTAAATATATAATTACACATTTGTAATAATGAAGTTATTACACAAATAATTGCAAATTAAAATAATATTATCTTCAAATGTATTATCTAATAATACTACAATTAAAATTATAATCAAGTACTTTACATGGAGTTCAGTATGTCAACTCATCAAAATAAGTGTACTTCTTTTAAGCATGGCAAATCATTAAAACAAAACTTTTAATTTCAGATTATTATAAAACAATCTTTAAACGTAATACATTGAATTCAATTTTGAGGTGGAAAGACTGAAATAGTATTTTGCTTAAAAACACTCCAATAATCTTAGTTTAACTTCGAAAAATCATTTTTTCATCATGAAAGTGTACTCATTTTAAGTGCACTTAAAGGGTTACTCCACCTCCACCCTCATGAAGCGACGAGAATACTTTTTGTACGCAAAGAAAATAAAAATTACGACTTTATTCAACAATTCGTCTCCTCCGCGTCTCCGAGTCACCACAGCGCCATTTTGGAGAATATCTGCTAGACGCAACCTGTCGCAAAATAAAGTCGCAATTTTTATTTTCTTTACATACAAAAAGTATTCTCATCGATTCATAACATTCAGATTGAACCACTGATGGCAGATGGACTATTTTGACAATGTCTTTAATACTTTTCTGGGCCTTGACAGTGTTATTTACTTGGCAGTCAATGGGACAGTCATAAGCCTGCCGGTTTTCATCCAAAATATCTTAACTTGTGTTCTGAAAACGGGTTTGGAACGACGTAAGGGTAAGTGATTAATGACAAAATTTTCATTTTGGGGTGGAGTAACCCTTTAGTTTTTATTATCTGCAAGTACAGTTTTAAAAAAACAAATCTTTTAAGATTTGAAGTATACTACAAGTGCACATTCATTAGAATTAAGCACACTTCTTTTTCACAGGAAATACATCAATAAGCGAGTTCTTTCAAGCATTGCATGTGCTGCAGGAGGCTTTAAGGCTGGCAATAAATTGTTGTGCGGGAGCACAAGCTGTCTTGATCTGGCCACTTTGATCTACGATGGCACTTGTTGTCACTTCCAGATTTTTGCATACACATTCAGCTCACACAGTGCCTTGCTTTTCAAACCAAATTGTTCTCACCCCCCTCTCCGCCCCCTAAACCATCACACACAAAGGTCTGAGGATTTCACGTATCCGTGTGGTCTCTGCACCAGCGAGAGGGGTTTAGCATGCAGCGTCAGTGCCAAGCCTGTGCAAATATTCTCCTGCTGTGTGATGCTGCGCCGCATGGTTGAATAAGTTAGCGTTTCCTGCTATGCTAAATTATGCCATTTCTTTTCATTCACTCGCAGGCATGCAGGACTTGATTCGACCTACAGCAGTGAGCATACTTCAGCGGAGAAGCCCTTTGCTCTCAAAGTCTCTTTTCCAGCCCTAGATAAATAATTCCGGCCTTTTTCCGTCTCCTACAGCTAGCCTGTTTATATTCATGACGCTGTGCAAAGCTTAGCAAGATACTTATTCCACGCTTGCATTATGTAACCAACTGGTCATTACCAGCGGATGCTCTGGCCTTGGCTTCCTGTCGTGGGGTTTGAGGAGTGTTGGGGGAGTGGAATGCAGCTCTGTACCTGCTGATTAAGGCTGATTGGCTGAGAGAGGTCATGCTGCTGCGGGTGATTGCTCAGGGTCGGCAGACGTTTTGCTGCCGCTCAGCACTACTTCCATTCAAGGGATTTGAATCAAAACGCAAATAGAGAACATGGAAACGTGCTATTACCAATCAAGTTACAGCTTTACCAGGGAATTTGATTGTACCTATGAGTTCAGAAAAGCAGTTATTGTCTTAGTATCATATTTAGATGTGATTGTTGATGTATGAGCAAAATCCCTCTTGCTGCTGATATTATGAGCATTGGAAAATAGCTCAATTCAGCCCAAAGAACTCCTGTAATGCTATATGTTCAGAAACATCCTGCTCATACAGACCTTTCTTCTTCTTTTTTTTAAATCCAATGATCATCTACCCACACTTCTATGATTTTATTTCTCCGGAGGTTCACAGAATATAAAATGCAAAAGGAGTTAGCAAAACATCAAAGCTGCAAGCATACAATGAAAAGTGAACGGTGATCACTGGACGACAGGTTCAGTTGGTTTATTAAAGGATTTGAGGTAAGAAAGTAAAATGTGATTTGCAGCCATGTTGAATGACAGAACTAGTATCATCTATATAACATCCAAACAAGTTTTTCAAGCTTTTTTGATGTTAAAAAACTTGAAATATCATGACTGAGCAGACAGAGAGAGAGCTGACACTGCTTTCATGTACTTCCTCTGAACTCACTAAAATTGTACTAAATGGGACAATGTCTAGACCTAAATCTGACACAGTTGTGAGACAAAGACATACAGACTCATTCTGGATGTGTGTTTAGAGCTGTAAGCCTATGTTTCTAAATTTGTTTTTGATATTATTTGATTTTAAAGGGAGAGTACACCCAAAAATAACTCAAAAATTACTCATGTCCCTGTATGACTTTTTTTTCTCTGAACATAAAGAATATATTACAAAGCATGTTGGTAAGCAAACAGTTTTGATGACCTCTGACTTCTATTCTATAAAACTCTATCAATCAATCAATTCAAAATATATTAATTTATTAACTGTTGAACTAGATTTTCAAATTAATATATAGCAGACAAGTATGTATGTGTATATATAATATTATATTAACATTTAAGACACATTTAAAAATAGTAATAAACAATCAAACAAACAAACAAACAAAACATTCTCTGGTCTCCACTTTGCAATAAGCTGAGACCTAAACTCTGGACCTACTGCATGGTTCATTTAAAACAACTAGACTTACATGTCTTGCATTTACAAACAAACAAACACACCTACACATACATACCTGCCCAAAAATATAGTGTTTCTGATCAAGTAACTAAATTCATTAGTACTTCTGTGGCTATATTCAGTAGCTGTTAATGACAGATCTCCCTCTCCAAGAAAGTTCTCTCAACAATCTGTGAAATATACTATCTGAAGGAGACCTCTTTTGAAAACTGTAGATCTGTCTTAATTCTCCATGAGCCATGAAATGTTTATCCAGGACAAACACTAGAGCTCCATAAATTGGATTTCATCAGATAATGAAATCAGACATATAGACTGTGGGTTATTGCCATGGCTTCACGCTCGCTCATGATAATACAGCATGCAGATGATCAGCATGCAAGACAAGACCTGAAGTCATTTGATCCAAGTTCTACCCTAATTAACCTGCGTTTCCCTTGTTTGTGTATGCATGTGTGTGTGTGTGTGTGTGTGTGTGTACAAGGGCAGATTATTACACCTGATTAAACTGCAACAGGCACATAGTTATCAACTTATACATGACCTGTTTTAATTATATGCAACAGCACAGAAATGGCATTTGCATTCTGACATTTCTGCGGCGTCAGTTGTGCTGAGTAATAACTAATTACATGTAATCTGAATTATGTAATCAGATTCCAGAAGTACTTGTAAATAGAAAATATTGTGTGTTAAAGGGATAGTTCACCCAAAAATGAAAATTCTATCATTAATTACTCACCCTCAAGTCGTTCCAAACTCTTAAGACATCCGTTCATCTTTGGAACACAAATTAATATATTTTTGATGATATCCGAGAGCTTTCTGGCCCTCCATAGACAGCAAGGGTAGCAAGGACATTGTTAAAACAGTTCATCTGACTTCAGTGGTTCAACCGTAATTTTATGAAGCTGTGAGAATACTAACGACTTTCTTCAACAAGTCGTCTGTTTATAATCAGATTACAGCTACTTTTTATGGATTGCATAATTAATTACATAATATTCACACGTTATTTTGACGCAATGTTTACTCTGAGATTTTAAGTTAATTTCAATCATTTAACAACACATTCATATTTTCGCATTTCTTTGATTTCTATTAATGGTCACACTGACATGCATGCAAACAAATAAAATATTTATATTTTTAGTGTTGAAAAATTGTTTTTATTTTAAAAGTATTTATATTTTTAATTTGTTTACATTTAATCAAAATTAACTTTTCATCAACTAACAAACCAACTGCAGTTCCTTCGTAAACCCCAGCTTAAGAAACCCTGACATTTAATTCACTTGTTAATAATAAAGAATGTAATATATTTTCTTTCTGTTTTTATTTTTATGACAACTGGGTACAAAATTTCTATTTAAATCTATGTGATAAACTAGTTATGTCAGAAATAATCAAAAAGTATTCAGAATTACAAAGATGTGTAATACAATATATTATGTTACTAACTGCAATTTTTGTCATGTAATTTGTATTCGGTAACAGACTACAATTTGTAAGTAATCCACCCAACACTGCACATCAATATTCTGTGTGACTTTGTTTCAAGTGTTCCATACTGCACCGTCTCTTTCTGTACTGCCAGTGAAATATTTCTTGAGGGGGGCCCGGTGGCTGCCTCTGTGCCTCAAGCCCCTTATGCTGTTTGCATGTCAGAGAAGATGGGGGAAAAGCAAAGAAAAGAACTCCCTTGAGTTCATGTGAACTAGGAACACTTGGCAAAATAGAGGCAAAAAATAAAAATAAAATTGAACAGTTCTAAAAATGTACTCTGTGAATTATTGCATATCTGTAAGACAAGAAATTCCAAACCTGCAGTTTACACTGGGCATATGTTCATCATCATGCAGTGGCACTGACTGCTTAATAAAAACTTATGAGCTCAAAATCTGCTGTTATACAGCTTCATTAAGGCAATCCTGCAGCACGATCGTGCCTTCATTACCACTCTCCCTGTTGAAACAGATGGCCACTGTCTGTCTGCCTTATTTATTTAAATGGTTATTTGTTGATTTAACTTAACAGGTTGTTTCTCAAATGTGTAATTAAAAGGTCTGTCTTTTTTCTTATCTTGATGGGCTGTTGCTTTGTCCTTAATGGATGAAGAATTGGGCTAACAGTATCTCTTATTATCATAATTGTCTGGATATGGCTGCTTAAGTCTGGTTATGACAGTCCCCACCCTCAACATAGCCCCAAGATATAACTGTCGAGATCTGGTGATGTCTACCGAATCATCCATTTCTCCCCATATCTGTGTGAGGTTGCCTTTACATCTGGTATTCTGTTGTGGTACCATGATGATGGAACCTAAATTAATTTAATTCATTTTCTGTTACAATTTGTTTTGTTAAACAACTTTTTGGTTAACTACATTCTTCAAAATACCTTCTTCTGTGTTTAGCAGAAGAAAGAAATTAATACAGGTTTCATACAGCTTGAGGGTGAGTAAATGATTTTTACTTTTGGGTGAAATATCCTTCTTAATGATACAATAAAGTACTAACACATGTACCATGTTCAAAACAGTTTAAGGGATAAGATGCTCATGACAGGTCTATGTTTGTGTTTGCTGTTATTGGTGCGGCAGGTAAATCTGAACACAGATCATATTTTAGCCAACACTCAAATATCTGCAGAGGGAACATGGATAAATAATGACACCCTCTGAACCTAATGATTCTGTCAAAAGTCCAGCGCTGTTTATCATGCCCAACTGTCATCCCACCATCCTTTTCTGGCTTTTCATCAAGTCATGTTGCAAATGAAACATTCTTTTTCACCGATCACGCTTAAAATGGACTTTCCCACACCTTGCTCTCGGTCTTCCTTCAGAGGTACAAAATGTGGTTTTATTTCATTGAGCCTCTTAAAGCCGTTGTGAGCCCGCTTTGATCTCCTCCCTTAATATGAGTGTTTTATTGCATCTGTCAGCATCATCAAAGTAGAGCACAATAAAGCCGTAGGCTTCATTCTTCCCCTCTCTCTCCGTTTATTTACTATTTGTTCTTTTTATCTTCTTTTTATTATTCCTCGTGGCAACTCTTTAAGCGCGTCAAGGGTTTGATCCCCTGACAACAAACCAAGTTTGACACAAACAAGGTCGGGCTTCCTCCCAACACGGTGCCATTAAAGAGATCGGGTACTATACAGTAATTGTGGTGTGGGGTTAAATTGATCCGGTTTTCGTTTGATTCATTGACTGTGAATGTAATTGGATGCCGTTGTGAGACATTAGTTTAGAATTCATCAAACTCAATAGCGCTTAATGAAGACTAGGACATTGGACCACACTTTAGGGAGTTTAATTAAAGCGGAGATGAATTTATTGGGGTACCGGGGTAATTTCATATCTGTATCTCTCAAAAATAGAGGTGAAAAGAGTCAGGATTGGCAGGAAGAAGACGGGACGAGTGAGATACCATTAAACAGCTGTTAAATGGATTACACACCAAAGCCTTCAACAATTTCATACACACACATTTTCAGCCAAGCATGGAAGGGCAGAGACAGACACAAACACAATAATTAAGCAGCTCCTGGTTGAGTATTGGCTGGGTGACAGAAGGGCTTTTTAATTCCACCTCGACAACACGCTGAGTTCGTTCAGGTAGACATTCCCTGGAGACATGGGCTTAAAACACACACTCACACATCCTACTTATGCAATTAAACGCAAATTGAATCGCAAAGTAATGGGTTATTCCATCTGTGTGGTGTAATATTGTTTGTCCTTGGTAAAGGTAGACAACCAGTAATGGCTGTAGCCAAATAAAGACAGTCATTATAGGTATTGGCATAGAGAATGAACTGCGAAAAACAAACAAACAAACATTCATTTAAGCCACGTTGGACAGGATTTACAGTATATAAATGTTGCTGATGATATCAGCTGGCTGTCAGAGTAGAGGACGTGGATAGATGGGACATAGATGGTGGTTTGAGCGTGAGACATTCCATCAGGCTAACAGTTAATATATCAAATTCAGTCCAATGTCCCTTTTTCGTGCCTCATTCGGCTTCTGCCTGGCCTGTGAAATGCATCTAGTGATACTCATGGGACTAAAACCTGACCTTAATGGAGCTGTTTTTCATGCATGTACACATTGGCTGTCGATTTTAAAATCTGTCCCTTCAACCTTGCATTATACTGTATATCCTTTATAGAACCGACTTTAAAATCTTTTGATTTCTGTCCTTGAGGTTAATCAGAGTTTTGCATTCAAAAAGTCACACAATCTCGTTCTAAATGACCATTTTCAACTTGCTCGCTCTGAAATGGCAGTTTTTGTACTCTGTGGCACCTTTAAGAGTATTACATAAAGGAACCACTTTGAATTTGACATGACTAACAATGCTTGCAGGCTGTGCTAAGTTTGCCGGCTCTGCGTGGCTCTGTCCATCAATAAATCCCTCTTTGCAGACCTGCATTACAAGACAGGTTCATAAAACAATCAGCGCCATAAACTGTTAAGGTCAGACTGAAATCATCACATCTCAAAAACTTCACACACCTTTTTCAATATGTTGAAATCCTCTCATCAGATATATACAGGTGCATCTCAATAAATTAGAATGTTGTGGAAAAGTTCATTTATTTCAGTAATTCAACTCAAATTATGAAACTCATGTATTAAATAAATTCAGTGCACACAGACTGAAGTAGTTTAAGTCTTTGCTTCTTTTAATTGTGATGATTTTGGCTCACATTTAACAAAAACCCACCAATTTACTATCTCAACAAATTAGAATATGGTGACGTGCCAATCAGCTAATCAACTCAAAACACCTGCAAAGGTTTCCTGAGACTTCAAAATGGTCTCTCAGTTTGTTTCGCTAGGCTACACAATCATGGGGAAGACTGCTGATCCGACAGTTGTCCAGAAGACAATCATTGACACCCTTCACAAGGAGGGTAAGCCACAAACATTCATTGCCAAAGACGCTGGCTGTTCACAGAGTGCTGTATCCAAGCATGTTAACAGAAAGTTGAGTGGAAGGAAAAAATGTGGAAGAAAAAGATGCACAACCAACCGAGAGAACCGCAGCCTTATGAGGATTGTCAAGCAAAATCGATTCAAGAATTTGAGTGAACTTCACAAGGGATGGACTGAGGCTGGGGTCAAGGCATCAAGAGCCACCACACACAGACGTGTCAAGGAATTTGGCTACAGTTGTCGTATTCCTCTTGTTAAGCCACTCCTGAACGTCTTACCTGGGCTAAGGAGAAGAAGAACTGGACTGTTGCCCAGTGGTCCAAAGTCCTCTTTTCAGATGAGAGCAAGTTTTGTATTTCATTTGGAAACCAAGGTTCTAGAGTCTGGAGGAAGGGTGGAGAAGCTCATAGCACAAGTTGCTTGAAGTCCAGTGTTAAGTTTCCACAGTCTGTGACGATTTGGGGTGCAATGTTATCTGCTGGTGTTGGTCCATTGTGTTTTTTGAAAACCAAAGTCACTGCACCCGTTTACCAAGACATTTTGGAGCACTTCATGCTTCCTTCTGCTGACCAGCTTTTTAAAGATGCTGATTTCATTTTCCAGCAGGATTTGGCACCTGCCCACACTCAGTAGGTTTACATGGACATCAATACTTTTAATACGATTAAGGCAATTCTCTGATTAAGTGTCTACCATGTAAACAGAGATTTTTGATTACCTTAATCCGGCTAAAGTCACAATCGAAGTAAACACAAATCAAATTAAGACATGTGGAGTATTCCTATTTTAGTCGCATTATTGAAGTGCAGTACAGGCATGTACACACCTTAATCAAACTATTACCGTCGTGTAGGACTTTTCACCGCATTTTGCGACAGGATACACACACGGCAGCAATCAACCGTTTGACAGCAAATAAAAGAGCTTCAACACCGCCGTTGTCTGTATGCACGTACAAATAATTAACTGCACTTGAAGCCTTCATAAAATTAAAAATGAAACACCCAAAACTGTATATGGCATCATCACAAAGACGAACTATGTTTATACGTGAAATTCTGGAGGAGACGTCGGATAGCGTCGCATGGTGACGTAATGATGCATGCCATTAATCGATCTATGTACTATAACATGTAAAACGGGAACATGAAAGGATTATTCTAAAAGCAACTCATGTAAACACCTTAGTCATAATATTGTCTTATTCAGAATAAGGTAAATAATTAGATTACTGATGTCCATGTAAACATAGCCACTGCCAAAAGCACCAAAAGTTGGTTAAATGACAATGGTGTTGGTGTGCTTGACTGGCCAGCAAACTCACCAGACCTGAACCCCAGAGAATCTATGGGGTATTGTCAAGAGGAAAATGAGAAACAAGAGACCAAAAAATGCAGATGAGCTGAAGGCCACTGTCAAAGAAGCCTGGGCTTCCATACCACCTCAGCAGTGCCACAAACTGATCACCTCCATGCCACGCCGAATTGAGGCAGTAATTAAAGCAAAAGGAGCCCCTACCAAGTATTGAGTACATATACAGTAAATGAACATACTTTCCAGAAGGCCAACAATTCACTAAAAATGTTTTTTTTTATTGAAACAAGAAGAGTCATGAAAGTGGGTTACACTTTATTTTAAAGGTGTCTTTATTACAGTGTAATATACATTTAAGTACTGAGTAATATTAATTAACTACATGTACTATGCATGGTTAGGGTAAGGATTGGGGTTTGCATGTAATTATGCATAATTTATTGTTATTATAATAGTAAGTACATGTAACGTGTAACAAGGACACCTTAAAATAAAGTGTACTCTCTTTAATTACACTTAAATGACCCTTTAGTTCATTACTATAAGCTAAAAGGACAGTTTATTTATTTTTTTTTTAAATAAAATAAAAATTTGAATGGTCGTTCATTAATACATTCATTTGTTTGATGTCAAAATGTCATAGAAACCATTTGTGCAGCCATGATTCAGTAAATGGACTTTATAAACAGGAGAAGGACATGTTTTCCTGGCACATCAAACCCTTTTATTTCAAAGGATGAAGGAAAAATTATTGTTTTTTTATCTGTATGCTCCTCGTACATTCTGTTTGCTAGTCCATCCTGAGATTTATCACCAAGTAATTTCACTGTAATATGATTTTTGTTGTGATGTTTAAAGCATTACACATTCATTCACCATGCAGCACTATGTGGCTCTGTGTAAATAACCTCAAGGTAATTATCTCATCCATGATGCTGTGGTCCATAAAGAAAGACGGCGAAGGCTTAATTAACACTCACAAACACGCGCTAGCAGACATATTTGCACTTAAGCTGAAGGTACAATGAGCAGTAAAGCATTTTGACATACACTCCCAGCTATACTAAAAAGAATACTATGTATTTAATTCTTTGTTTTACAAAATCAACCTTCAAATGGTCTTTTTAACTTACCTCCTACACAATCTCCTCGTTTTCTCCTTCTCCTTCTCTTTGATGAGGCTCTTGAGTAATCAGAGTTCCTGCTCTGACACTGTACTGAAGTGACCCGACAGTTTCCACCGCGCTTATGAAATCACTCCAGTTTTACTTCTCTTATCTGTCTCCATCTACATGCCTCTTACCTCCTATGAGATAAGGGCCACATGAAAATATTCCCTCTTTCATCTTTCCTCCTCATTCACCCTCCTTTCTCCAAAGACTATCTGAGCTCGAAGCAAAAACATCACGTTCTGTCAGAAAGGCACAAGTATGCGTGTATCACAATGACTGTACAGTGAATATCTCAAACTCTGTAGATTTGTTCAAAAAACCACCCTGGAGAGTCTGTATGTATTTTTGATAAAGTGTTCTTGTTGGAGACATCATCTGCTTGTTTGTTTGATGGACTCCAGAGGCGACGGAATTTCTTTAGTCTGTGTAAAAGCTCGCTCACATTCATACGCCCTATCCCGCCCCCCTGAGGTGCTCAGAAAATTATGATAACTGTCGCTGTTTACTTAATGCTCTTCAAATTATTGTGATGTCTTCCTCCAGAGCATCTGTCTTTGCAATACGTACAACAGACCTCTGAGGCTGAATGAAGCTTTACTGAGAACACTAAGCCTGCCGGAAGATTTATACTTTAATTCATTATTTACAGTTGATGTCTTGCCTAACGGAAGTATTACATTGCCGGTCAATCTTTTTCCCTGTTACAGTGGGATCTGAGCAGTCTTATAGAGATGAAATAGAGATATTTTTTCTCGTAAAGAAACTGAACCCATCAGGATTTTATGTAGAAGCAGATTTAAGACTAATATTAATATAATTTAATTACACGGTTATTAAAATTCTACACTACCATTCAAAAGTTTGGGGTCGGAAAGACTAATGTTTTTGAAGGAAACCTCTTATGCTCACCAAGGCTGCATTTATTTAATCAGAGATACGGTAAAAACATAAATACTGTGAAATATTAAAATTTGATGAATCTGTTTGAAATCCTATAGTAATATATTTTAAAATGTAATTTAGTCCTGTGATGCAAAGCCGAATATTTAGCAGCCATTGCTCTTCAGTGTCACATTAATTGCTACTCAAGAAATATTTATTACTATCAACAGTTAGCAAGCGGATCATGCAAAATGCATGTATTTTTATTTAGTACTCACCTGAATAAGATTTCACATAAAATTTTAGTCCACAAGGCCACAAGAGAAAATAAATAACAGTTTAATTTATAAAAATGAACAGTAAAATTGCTCGCTGTTCTTCAGAAAAATCCTTCAAGTACCACAAATGCTTTGGTTTTCCAGCATCCTTTGCATATTTGAAGCCTTTCCAACAATGATTGTATGGTTTTGGTTCCATCTTTTCACACTGAGGACAACCGAGGGACATATAGCTATTACAAAAAGGCTTAAATACTCACATATGCTCCAGAAGGAAAACGCAATGCTTCAGGAGCATCATTGAACATTTGAACCTTTTGCAATAGTTGTGTATGAGTCTCTCAGTCATCCTCAATGTGAAAAGATGGATCTCTAAATCATACAGTCATTGTTGGAAAGGTTTCAAATATGCAAAAGTATATACATTTTTCAAATGCGCCAGATTTGTGGGACCTTATAGGATTTTTCTGAGGAAGCAAGCAGTTTAACTGTTCAGGACAAACAAGGGACAAATCCACAAAACCATTTTGACCATGTATATATAGGTAGGTTCCTTGAAGCATCTTAGAGACGGATTTAGTCTGTCTCAGTTTGTTCTGTTTCTTCATGTTACTCCAGACAGACTGATGATGATCAGATCAGATCTCTGTGTGGAGCACTGGCTGTTGTCAGACTCCTTGTGCAAATATAAATCTCACTGGATTAGGCCTATTACAATTAATGGCAAAATGAATGTTTGGAAATATAAACTGACATTTCTTACTGACTCACTACAGCAAAAGATAGAAATAACTGACTTAAAATCATTTTTAGCTGGTGAAATTACTAGTGTTCTAATAATTTTGCCCACCACTTTTTATATAAAAAGATGCAATATGAATACAATAGGAGGTCAAATAAAAATAAGAGTAAATAATAATAACAGTAATTCCACTTTTGTGTGAACTATACCTTTAAAGCTATGATCATTTCTTTAAAGAAATAGCATGCTGGAATGCTTTGTAAGAGTTTTAAAATAACTCTCACGGTCCGACTGGCCTGTGAGTGTGCTGACAGCAGAAATAAAGATGGAGTCACTTCAGCTCATTTCTGCTGCGAGAAGCAAATTTGATTCAGCTTGTGGTCACATTTCACTTCCTCTCTGACACCCATTCTGACGTGTACCCCGCAAACTCTCATCTCAGCGGCACTGTGGACCATCGGGCAGCTGCAGTCACCCACTATCATATGAGGTCAGCTCTGCACTGAGTTCATTTTAAAGATTAAAGTATTATTAAAGTTTAAATGTAATGCAGAGCGAGACCCATCAGTGTCACACTGCAGTGTGCTGCGAGTTCACGGACGGGAAAAGCTTTTGAAAGAGGCTTTTCCGACTTTGAACCGCAAGGGATATGAATGTAGGAGCTCTTCTGTCTCCAAGAGGTCTGAGAGGGACAAGAGAGCGGGTGGTTAGTGTGTGTACGTTTGGGGAGTTACTGAATATATGTGTATCTGAGCCTGTAATTTCCCTTGAGAAACAAAAAAACGAAGTGGGCGATCTGTCCTACTTTATCATTTCACATAGTCCAACTGCACACACTAGAGCTTGCACAAATACTTATTTTTACTAGTGGACTAGTCAGCGAGTCCTTATCTTATGAAAAAGACACGCTGTGTGCCGCACTAGTGGTCTTTGGTGTTTTTGTTACTGCATTCACAAATTTCTTATATGTTTTGTCTTTAGCATAAATGAACTTTGTGAATGCAAAGCAGTTTGTATTAACTTTATAAAAGAAAAAGAATGGAAAAAAATTGTTGGACTGATTATCCAACCAGTACAAGAATGAAGTGATGTTTTTAATGAATAATCTAAATCCGGTCCCGCTTTATATTAGGTGGCCTTAACTACTATGTACTTTCATTTAAATTAATCATTTGGTACAATGCACTCATTGTGTACATACATGTTTTTACATTGTATTTTTAAAAATACCTATATGTAATTACATCTGTAATTAATTTCTGTAATTACATTTATAATTACACTGTTGACCCATCCCTTACAACTACCCACTCTTAAACCTACCCATACCACCAAACCTGTCCTTAACCTTACCCGTATCCCTCCTCAATAGCAGCAAAAGTGTTTTGCAATACAGTATGAACACTATTAGCACACTGTACTTATTTTTTTATGTAAGTACATAGTAGTTAAGGCCACCTAATATAAAGTGTGACCCTAAATCCAATTCATTCATTTATAGAAAATGAAAAGAATTAAACCATTTTCTGAATTCCACAAGACATATTTGCTATATGGAAAATATTAAATACTGATCTATTTGAACACAATAATGGTTCTCAACCAGAAGATCGATTGAGAACTTCCAAGGGGCCTGCTAGATGACTTTAAAAATTATGTAAAATGAGAAAAATTAAGCATTAGAACAAGCTAAAACTCAAAAAATGAGATCCAAACTGGCTTATTACTCATTAATTTGTTCCCTTCAGAAGATTCATTTTTAAGAACATGAATTTCCACTGTCTTTGTATATCCCTCATACTGTATATCCAGGTTATCAGTGTATATGTCAAGCTCAAATAGGATTTGCTATTTGTGACAAATAATTTTAAAAACCCTGTTATCACAAAAAGCCATATAAATCCATTGGAGTAAAAAGTGTATACCCTGTTGAACATTGTTATTGAAACTTCTGGAATTTAATTATTTTAATCATTTTATTGGCACTCTTTGTCATTACAGCAGAAATACCAGAAATAACCCGAGGATTTAAAAAAAAAAAAGGTTGAGAAGCACTTGAATTTAGGTGCAGAAACAAAAATTTTTTGTTATTCTATCAAATAAAACTCTTTTTTCTTGCAAGTTGGAAATATTATCTCTGCACTGATGTGGCAAAATTGAGTTGTTTTTTTTTTTTTTCGGGTTTTGCCTCCACACCCTGCCATGCACCAAGTCACGGTTGGTAATGATAGGTTCACACCTCAGTCTTGGTCCTGGTGTTTGAATGAGTTTCTACCTGAAGATTTGTGGCACACACAGCCCCATCACCCCCAAATCCATGCCGAGGTAATGACTGTCTTTGGTAAGAACACTTGAGCGTGCCCACTCTGTCTCTGTGTCCACCTCGGCCTGACCCGCTGATGGGATCATAGATATCGGTGATGCCCAAAGAGACTCCCATCAGTCAGACTGCTACTGTCTGAATCAGCTCCTGAAAGACCTGTCCCACAGCCGTGATCCTTTTTAACTTAACCATAAATCAGGCTATATAAAAACAGTAAACCTGCTTTTTTGGAAGATAAGGATAATGAATTTACACGTCGCGGTCAGTTAGGGAGCTCTTGGGCCCTATAAATAGGCGATAAATGAGAAGCATGTATTTACTGCCAGACACACGGAGAAGAGACAGATCTTCATAGAGTACAAGGGCTAGTGACCTCAGTCTAGTTTTCAAATAATACTTAAATATAAAGACACAGTTGCCATGAAAGTTGTGGCGTCATGACTCATGTTAGATGAGAATTTGTATTGCTTGATCTGACTCAAATACTTTAATAAACAATTTTTGAAGAATGTGTCGACTGCTTTTTTTTATGAGTTTCATTGTAGGGACAAATGAAAAAAAAATCAAAATACTTTCTTTTATGTTTCACAGAGGATAGTCATACAGGTTTGGAATAGGAACAGTAAAAATGTACTAGGTAAAATCTAAGGGGTGAATTCACTAGGAATGAATTGCAGCTGCTGAAATCGGCATTTATTTGCATGTGCTGTCTGCGTTGTTTTAGTGCCCAACGCACTAAAGGAATTATGCAAATCAGGTAACACCGCAAATCTGTGCTTAACACAATTTGCATGACAAAACTCCCTATCTTGCAGGCCGGTTTTTGAGTGCTTGGTTTTAGAGGATGCAGACGACTATCTGGATAAATTTTACTGGGACTTTGATCTAGACGATCCAGACATTTGAATCGGCTCTTTAAAATGGCTTGTACTGTAATGTCCTTGTTTACACTTTCCATATGGATATACGGTATGCAATGCTATGGTAAAGCATTTAGGGCCAAGATAAGTTGAACTGTGAATGGTTAGTGAATGAGATTGCAGGTTTTTGAGCTGAAAGACTGCCAAATTGACACAACATGAGGGTTAAGTGTAACTTTGCAGTTAGCAAATGATTTGGTCCCACTTTATATTAGGTGCCCTTAACTACTATGTACTTACATTTGAATTAATCATTTGGTACAATGCACTTATTGTGTACATACATGTTTTTACATTGTACTTATATTTTTAAAAATACTTATATGTAATTACATCTGCAATTAATTTCTGTAATTACATTTATAATTACACTGTTGAGCCATCACTTACACCTTAACCCACTGTTAAACCAAACCTGTCCCTAACCTAACCTGTGTTTTGCAATACAGTATGAACACAATTAGTACATTGTACTTATTTTTTGAAGTAAGTACATAGTAGTTAAGGCCACCTAATATAAAGTGTGACCATATAAATACAATGTAAAAACATGTATGTACACAATAAGTCAGCGTTCCTCAAATCTTTCCCTGGAGGGCCAATCTACTGCAAAGTTTAGCTCCAACCCTGATCAAACTCACCTCCCTGTGATTTTCTAATGATCTTGAAGACTCTGATTAGCATGCTCAGGTGTGTTTGATTAGGGTTAGAGCTAATCTCTGCAGGAGTGGGCCAGATTTGAGGATGCCTGCAATAAGTGCATTGTATCAAATGATTAATTTAAATGTAAGTACATTGTAGTTAAGGCCACCTAATATAAAGTGGGACCACACATATTAATGCCTTATTCTACATGACCTTATTTTACATCCCTAATCCTACCAATACCTAAATTTAACAACTACCTTACTAACTATTAATAAGCAGCAAATTGGGAGTTTATTGAGGGAAAAGTCGTATTTAATAGTTAAGTGTTCCCTGTTCTAAAGTGTTACCCTAAATTCCTTACCGTAATCACTATTTTTCCTACATATACAGCAAAGGAAGGAGTCGTGTTTTTGCACTGGGTCCCATATGATGTTACGGCACTGGCTGGAGAGGTTTTCTACACTCATCTCTAATTGCTTATTCAGAGCACTAATTTTAACGCCTTAATCAAACTGTATCAAACGATAGTTCACTAGCTTGGGAACTGGAAGACTAGAGAAACTAAAGAAAACAGAAGTACAATAAAATCCAGAAGGTTGGTTATAATGGTATTGTGGTGAATTAATTTTATTAGAACACCCTGGATGCCTTTGTAACTTACCATTAACTGTGTAATGAGGCAAAATATGATGAGAACAAAATGTCTAAACGGCATAGTTTTAACAGTTATAATGAATAATGTATCATGGGAAATTCTGGATTTTATGTTAATTAGTCAGTGGAGTAAACACCTTGCTCTCAGGTGCACCAGGGGTGCTACAGCAGCTGCTCGCTCAGTTCTGGCTCTAATGATTTTGGCAGAAGAGGTGATAAGAAATGGAGTTTCCATAGTCTATAATTAACATTCCAAAGCAAACCTCGCACCAACTGACCATGTTAATGAAGAACTTCAGTCCTCATTCTCACATACGGTATGATTAAGCCTGGTGTTATGAACTAATGGTAAGGAATCCTTCACAATGGTTCCAGGTTTAATCACACAACCGGGAACTGGAGGATTACTTATAGTACATTCGGGCTCTGTCATCATTCAATCACTGGAATGAAATTTCAAATCTAAATTTGTTTTGCTTTCTAATGGAATGCGCAAGGAAAAGTTTTACAAAATGCTAATGTTGCTCTTCTCCTTACAATAAAAGCATGTGATGACCAGGAGCTACCATGCAAAATAAAAGTATTATACTTAAGTTATCATATACGACACATGCTATATTCCAAGTCTCCTCAAGCCATATGATAGATTTCAGGTTACACACTAAACACCTTGGAAAGTTCCCTAATATAGCGCTTAAATCTCATCCACTCTTGGACAATTTAAAACTGGGCACATTGCAATCACTTATGAAGTATGTGTGGTCTAATGGCACTCAACATTAGTTTGAAGATAACTTGACTGATGAAAACACACATAATTTGAGGCTTAAATCATGGCATATGTCCAGCTATGCAGGTCTGGTGGCCTTATGTGGAAAAACAATGCTAAATACTTTCAAAAATGATGTATTTACAGCAAAAAGAAAACACCCTTATACAACCCTTCAATTAAATATTAAATATGGGTTCACTTGGAATAAGGATAAACAAAGTTTGTGCTGACAACAGTGTATTTTGTACAGTGAGTTGGCTTAGTAAATATAATTAATAATAATGCATTTCAACATTAGAGTTTAAGGACATTTTGTTCACGTTTTGTACAATAAGCAATTTCTGTAGTGTGTTGAGTCACCACTTAAATGTCCAATGAAAAATGTGCATACTGAATCAAAATCAATGTAAACAACTGCATTAGAGTTGCATAAAGGAGATGCATAAAGGAATATCAAACAGAAAACACATCAACGAGTCACAAACGAGTACAGAACTTACAATCCCTTAAAAATGCCCAGGAATTTGAGGACAGTGCAGTTATGCACAACACAAATAAGAGTTCTATCTGCAAAGCACAAAATGAAAATCTTGATGAAACACTGAAAACAACAGCAAAAAATAAACTTGGACAATAAAAAATGAAAGTCTTAGTAGTCTATGCAACACTTCCAAAAAAAAAAAAAAAAAAAAAAAAACTTCTCTGCAATTCCCAGTTTCCCATAGTAGCTATCTCATGTGTTATCTGGCAGAATTCATAATGTAGGAGGGCATCGTAATTGATAAAGCAAGGCTGTAGCGTGCTGAACATATTTCAGAAATATATGTTGCTAGTCTTGATCCCTCTAAAACTTCCCTTGAGCAGTAAACTCAAAAAACGAGAGAGAAAAATAGAAATTGAAAAGCTTATATCAAGTGAAGAACATGTCCCAAGATGTGACTTATAATATTTTAACAACTGACTTTGACATTTTAGTTTTTCAATCTCTTCTGAAAATGTTCTGAAAATAGCCATCTCAAAAAACAAAAACAACAAAAAAAAAAAACACATTTGCATGATTATTGTTGTCGACACTAATCTTGGCAACATTACAACAATGGCAACATTATCCTCTTTTGCAGTAATGACAATAAAGCTACTTTCAACTGAATAGTGTATGTGTGTGTGTGTGTGTGAATAGAGAGAGAGAAATATCAGAGCATGTTCACGAAAGGTTCAGGAGTATGTGACTTTACCCAGGATGATGCTTTGATATTTAAATTCCCCCACTGCATGGAGAATCTGACATGCGCCTGCTAGACAGATGCTGAAAAACATGGAATGACCCTGACAGACATGTAGACAGAGAGATGGACAGATGAGGGGTCTGAAGACAAGGGGATAGACAGACAACAGAGTCTTAACACTGTCGGTGATGCTGTACCTGTTTGGCAAGCTTACAGACAACACTTCCTTAAGACAGCTCACAGCATGCCTGCTTATGCCACGAGTGTATTCACTGTGTGTGCAGGAACACTATCACCTTATTTCACTCCAGATGGAATATTCATGCCTTCTGGTTCTCACTTCCTTGCAGACACACCTGCACACACACACATACATGCACATACACACAGATTTATCAGATTTGTCTTTATGTATCTCACCACTATTTCTACAGCCAAGGCAAGGTGCTGCCGAATGCATGAAATTATTACTTGATAAGAGAGTCTTTCTATGGAAATTTGCAAGAACATTATCCAGTAATAGATGTCCTATTTACAGATATGCTCAGCCGCAGTTGTAAAAGCATGTAAAATCAGATACTGTAAACCAGGGTTTCGCAAATGCGGATTTGTGAAAGAACTGCCGGCAGTTTGTGAATTGATGAAAAGCTAGTAATTGATTAAATCAAATGTAAAATTGAAATAAACACAAAGGCTGCACAAAAAACCATAATACATCTGAAATAGCAATGTATCTCATTGTATCGTACTGTAACACTAGCTGCAACAGTTAACTTTATTGTAATCTTAGTTGGTTCTTGTAAAAACTGAACTAAAGCATAAAGTGAACCTTAATCATGAACCTTAAAAGTAACTATTTCCATAATTTCCATTTGCAATAGAGTCTTATTTATAGCAAAACATTTTCATATGAAACGACATGTCATAATCACAGTTCAAATTGTAATATATGGCAAAATAATCACAATATAATTGTTGGCAAAGTCATGCTGCCCTATATATAGACACATCAGAGAACCATGAACATCCAAATGTGTGTAAATTATTACTAACTATTAATTTTAAATATTTACTTGAAGTACACAGTGACATTTAAAGCCTGAGAGGTTCTGCTGACAAAAAAGTTTGGGATCCTCTACTGTTGAAGAACCATAGTTGCTGATAGTGATTTTTAATTTTTAATTTTATTTTGGAATACTATATATAGAACATGCCTTCCACCTAACAGATATGAAATGTGTGTCTTGAGGAATAGTATTTGTCTGTGTGACAGCCCTAAACTATGTGAACAGGAAATAGAGTCAGGGGAACGGCCAATTTCCTGCAGCGCTTTTTAGTTGCTGAATCTGCAGCACCATGGCAAACAAACAAACAAACAAAACCTGCCTGAGCCATGAGCTTGCGGTTTGCAATAATGTGATGAGATATGAAAAAATGGCTACTGTAAAATTATACACTGATTCTTTTTTGAATTGCACCAAAAGATTTAAAGATTCATCAGTTATTAGTTTGAATCAGAAAACACTCTACATTTCATATGTTGAGGTTTACTGGCATTGGATTGGCTGATATGTCTTTGGTGGGTGGAGTTTGAAAGAGGGGGCATGGTCTAATTCAATATTTAAGTTTATCAGAGGTTTGCAAAATGGCTGAAATGGCTTACTTCCCCCAAAACATGCACTCCTCGTCTCCTTTTATTGTTCACATACTCCTTTAACAAACCTTTCTGAAAGCCATAACTCTCATTGACAGAGAGAGAGGCATAGATCTCCACAGAGGGAAGGAAACACCCTGTAATGAGATAACGTCTTAGGGCTACAAGAGCAAGCTGCCTTTTCTGCTCAACTGCAAATTTTGCTGTATTACAACAACAAAAGAACACCATAAATACCCTGATGTTCTAGTGACCCCACAACGCTTTGTATAGTTAAACTTGCAAGGAAATCTTGACAAAACACCAGAGAGAACATGCTAGTTGGCCAACCTCACTAGAAGGTTTTGCTGGAGAACAGCATTTCTGTAGCTCAAACACTAACACTGTGGTAGCAATACCAAGGTCATTAGTTTGATTCACATGGAATGCAAAAACTAATTTAAAAAAAGTAAACACTGAATGCACTGTAAGTCACTTTGAATAAAAGTATAATACTCTTCTTTTCTACATTGATAACGTTTCTCAAATCAGCGTATTAGAATGATTTCTGAAGGATCATGTGACACTGAAGACTGCTAATGACTGCTGAAAATTCAACTCTGCCATCACAGGAATAAACTACATTTTACAATATACTCAAATTAGGGCTGTCAGCCGATTAAAAATTTTAATCTAATTAATTACATGATGTGTCGATTAATTAATCTAATCGCAAATTACATTTGGCTGTGAAAATACCCCCAAAAGATTATTTAAAGCTATTTTTGTGTTAAATGAGATATGAAAAATGGGTACTGTAAAATTATACATAGGCATCATGCCTTTAATACTGTGGAATTGGTAGACACGAGTCTTATGAACTGATTCTTTTTTTAATTGCTCCAAAAGATTTAAAGACTCATCAGTTATTAGTTTGAATCAGAAAACACACTCTACATTTTATATGTTGGGGTTTACTGGCATTGGATTGGCTGATATGTCTTTGGTGGGTGGAGTTTGAAAGAGGGGGCATGGTCTAATTCAATATTAAAGTTTATCAGAGGTTTGCAAAATGGCTGAAATGGCTTACGTCCCCCAAAACATGCACTCCTCGTCTCCTTTTATTGTTCACATACTGCTTTAACAAACCTTTCTGAAAGCCATTATTCTCATTGACAGAGAGAGAGGCATAGATCTCCACAGAGGGAAGGAAACACCCTGTAATGAGATAACGTCTTAGGGCTACAAGAGCAAGCTGACTTTTCTGCTCAACGGCAAATTTTTTCCAACAAGAATCATCTGGTTTCTTCAGGAGAGGTGTAGGATCTATAAGTCTTAGATTATTAGTGATCTGTCTTGTGCTTGAATGAATATCTACAGCATTTCTATCCAATCTGTTTTACCTGATCTCTGTATTCGACTAGTCAAGTACCCGTTCTGCACCAAATAGTCAACAAGTAAAACATTATTCAAAGCAAATTGATTTCTCTTTGGATGCCATAGGCAACAATGAAAATGTACTTTCCCACTGAACCCTCTCTCCTAAATCTCACTGTTGCAACTGAATGCATTGGGTAGCGCTGACGTTGAGGTGATGATAGATAATGGCGTGTGCTTTGAGGTGCATCCAAGTCTGGCAGTATTTTGATTCTCATTCGTATATATTCAGCTCTCATATTCTCATGTATCCGATTCCGCAGGATGAGGTGCAGCTTTTAGAGTGAATAAAATGTGAAGCGCTTCAATGTACTTGATCACTTATCAGACCAGTATCTTATGCTGTCTGAACACACATAAGCATGACTGGCATCACTTGTTTTTCTGAATAAGAACATGTGAGATGATAAACATTTGAAAGCCATTATATAGACATGTGCTTTAACTTCAAAATGGTTCTTGTGCAGCACTGTACCTGGTGAGGAAAAACAGACATCTCGAATGAGCTGTCAGTGTCCAAAGGAAAAGGACATCACTGCATTAACATCCAACTGTTCAATTCAGTTCTGTACATACAATGTGAATATAATCAAAATGTTGTTGTTTTAAACTTGAGGAAGAAAAAGGGAGAGAGTTGTAGAATGTGGTCACCCATTATTATAGGGGTTAATATAATTTGTGTTGGCTACTATAAAAAAACAAACAAACATAGAAATTACCTTTTATTTTTTTTGTAATTGAATTAACGCCGTAAAGTGACAGCAAACCTCAATATTAGACAGTATAATAATATTCAGTCAATATAACATTGAAGACCCTGTTTCCTCAAAAAAAGGACTACAGTGTACTTCACAAAACCAACATCCATGAAAGAGCTGTAATTCCTAGTGGTCAACCAATATATCGCCAAAGCCGAAATATTGCTGAAATTTGGCATTTTTCAAATATCAGCATGGACCAATACGTTTTTCTGTTTGGCGGATTTGTTTGAAGCGGGACTTTTAAAGGGGACTTTTCTAAGTTATCGGTGTCGACTTTCAAAAAAACTAAATTGATCGACCGCTATTATTCACAGACACTGATGCTAAAATGCGGAAAAAGTATCATATTAAAAACTCAACAGTTGGAGCACCAAGATGAACTTCAACATCTGTCTGACCGACTTAAATATCATCAGACCACTGTGGGCAGTTTTGAAGAGAAGAGTGAGAAGCAGATTCCCTTCTTCAACATCTCTGAAGCAACTGGCAGATGTTCTGAGAGATGACATTCATCTGGAGACTAGTCAAAAGTTGCATAAATCTATTCTAGGTAAATGGTGGTAAAATACATTACTAAAATATTGCCTATTTCCCAGGTGTTCACATTATTTTGTCTGACCACTGTAAATGTTACTTTCATAAAGAGAGAGAGAACAGCAATCAAATGCTAAGTTAAACAGTAAACAGAATTAGCATTAATGTGCGGTCACATTAGTAAAATTTTGGTGACATTTTACAGACAAAAAGGTCTGTTGTATTGTAAGTAGAGTAGTGATGTATGAAGCACAACTGACAGATGTTACTTTCAAACCAAACAAGCTTTTGTTTGTTTTGAAGAATGGCTGCTGGTTTGAGCTGGTTTAAGCTGGTCTCCTGCAAACAAGCCTGCGGTGGCCCTTTACGGGCCCACTTAGGGCTAGTCTAAGGGCCCCCAGCAGGCTGCCAGCACAGGACCCCTGAGAATTTGCTCATTGGCAAAACGTTGGCCCCTTAGTGCTGGCCCTGCATGGGCAGCCCTCATTTAGCCCCCAGGAAGCCCTCACAAGGCCCACACAATTATTCTTCAACAATACATCTGTTTCACTATCAATACTTTTCAGCTACTATAACTTAAGTCTTTGGGAAAAACAGTCAATATACATCTGATGGATAACTAATGTCTGTATTGTCAAAAATGTACAATAGACAAAGGGATTTCAAATCAATTTATTAAAAACAAAATAGATAACATTCATTTCAGATTAATAAAGCTACATATAGGCAAAAATATAAATACCAAAAAGTAAACAACAAAAATATATAAAGCAAACAAAGCAATGTAAGATTGTAGGATTTCGTCATGTGAAAGTTGGTGTGTGCAAGTCTTATCTGTAGTACGCCAATGACCAAACACTGTCCGTAGCTGAAGTTGGCTGATAGCAAATGAATAATCCAACCTCTTGTAATGAAAACACACCACAGCTCTCAAACACCAGACTCTTCCTAACCAGGAACAGTCAAAAATAGTCCAGACTATGGTCTCATGTCGAAAAGAACTTTAAATCCATATTCAGACTGGACCATGATGTGGTAACCTCACCAATAAAGAGTCCTTCTAAAATGCATATAAATACACTGTTTTAAACTCTTAGCATCAATCCAAACATAGGCCATACGTACATGTAACATCTCTGCAAAAAACACCAACTCCTTACTTTAGACAGGGCTTGAAATGACACATTTCCCAACCTAGTGGTATGGAAGAAAGCTGCCCACAAAATTCTTATTAACAGGCTCATGTCTGTTACACCTCAAATATGACTCATGATACCCACTTTCCTGCAGAGTTTAGCTCTAAGTTTGATCAAACTCACCCAATGATCCCGAAGACATGCTCAGGTGTGTTTGATTAAGGTTAGAAGTTAGAACTAAACTCTGCAGGAAAGTGGAAAGGTGTCTTTTGGTTTGAGCCATTCCAGTTCAGTTGAGTGACTAAAGAATGGCCAGTCAATGTTAGTATTCTCCTACTTGCATTACAGGGCTGCCTTCACAAAACCTGTGTGGGCCCAAAGGTACAAGGTACAGCAAACATTTTCAGAACAACAGTAAACTAGACTCTGTACATGCAGAGTTTTTATGAATTGTGATTGTTGCTTGGATAGGTTTAGTTGTAGCTTATAAAAGTTTTCCCTGTCAATAAACAATTGTTTTTTTTAACTTCACTCTCTGTCCTTCTTAACATCTTTCTCTCTGCATGGTTAACCATGCCTCATAGACACTTACTGAATCAGAATCAGCCTCTCAAGGTGGACCACAGTGGTTCACACATTCCCACACACACTTTCAGATGCACACCAGGCACAATCTGTCTTGGGTTTAGCACTCTTACCTGACCTGGATTCGTTGCCATGGTGAAATCCAGTTACGACAGAGGAGACTTGCTCATCGGACACTTGCACATCTGCTAATGAATCAAAAGATGTGTTACAAGTACGTTAACATCGCTGTAAACCAATCCTATTCCACTTCACACTGCTTCTAATGAGATGAAGAGCAATGAATGAATTCATTCGCATTTTTTAACAAATGCTAAACAAAAATATGCTACTGATGCTAAAAAGAGGTCACAGCAGATCCAGAGGCTTCACAGTACTAAGAAACTGTAAGAAGGACCATCTGTAAACACACACAGTGCAGTAATCCATAACATTATGACTCCTGTGTCAGCATGCTGCCTCTCAGTATCTCACGCAGGGGTCCTGTCAGACGACATCATCATTACAAGACTGTCATATGACATCGTCACAAGGAGACTGTCGCCTCCGCTCCTCTCTATTGTCACTCTAAACCCTCTGCTGGCTTTTGTCCCATGCTGTTGTCACAGCCGTGCCATGTGCGTGTTAGATAGCTCTATCACAGAGCGTTTGAAGGACACTCCTCGGTTGCGTCTAAATGAGCCAGAGTTTCTCAGTAGCTGCTAAATGGTGGAGATTTAATTGATCTTTTTTCCCAGCACTGCTAAAAACACTCACTGCATTTTAGCACAGCATCAAAAAGGGTGTGGGAAAGAAAAAAGGAAGAGGGAAATCAAGGAGGTCTGTAATATCTGGGAAAAGCCATCCCCTACTAACCCGATTCATCTCAATGGCAGAAGCCACTGAAAGGATGCAATTTCAAATCTGCCATCTTTGCTCATGGGACTACAGAAGTTTTTGAGCCATTCAATCAAGTGGTAAATGTCATATGCCTAACCCTGTGACATCAAAAACAACTGACAGGGATAAATATATGTCCACCAAAAAAACAAAACAACAACAACAAAAAAACGCCATGTGATGTGACTGACAGAATTCCTGCATTTCTCTTTAATTTATAGATTAAATGCTGATTTGCTTTTGAAAACAGACTCTTGGCAATACTGAGCGCAGAACTATCATGATGCAAACATCATATCAGGCTGTCATAACTCATTGCATTGTTGATAGTTTAAATCTTGACTGTGAATCATGTTGTGACAGTTAAACAGTTTTGGACATAAATCCACATTTTAGTATAATAATACAATCATCTTAAAAAAAAAGAAAGAAATTAGATTTATCAGGGTTGAAGCTAATGCTGCCTTCAAATGCTATGTTATTATTGTAAATACAAGTTTCATGGTCATAAATTTGATATGAATGGTCTCTAAAGTCATAAGTACAACTGGGAAACTTGGAGATAATTGAGATATCCCAGTTTCCAAGTTGGGTGGGCCATAAACTTTAGCTATAGTTTATAACTCTATTACTCTAACTTGTAAACATGGCACAGAGGAGACCGATTGCTGTAGTGATTTTTTTATTTTTTTATTTCTCTTTTACCACATCAGCTACATTGTATATTTGTGTATATACACTGAACAAAATTATAAACGCAATTATTATTAGTTTTTATTAGTGTTGCATTTATAATTTTGTTCAGTGTAAATAACCATTTCATACATATCATACATTTTATACACAACCAAAATGGCATGCATTTGACTGAAATTCCAGAATCTTCTGCAAGCCGCCTATCTAGAAAAAGGCAATAATGAACACAACAAACTTCAGAAGTGGGAAATAGAAATTTTCCTAGAGCATGTGAAACTCTGCAGTGAAAGTGGACCTCAAGGACAGAGTTGAGACCCCTGCTATAGAAGATAGAAATTCATACTTAGGCACAATTTATATTTAGACAAGAGTGTCCAAACTTTTGGCTGCACTGAAAGAGCATCCTCTTTAAGTGAGTGTGTGAAAGCAGATGGCAGCAGATAAGCCAAATCACTATATTTGTGGCTATGGTCTGAGTTAGGCAAAGTGGAATACCACTGAGAAAAATAAATGCACAGCATGCCTTTTTAGAAGCTGTGGTGTGTCTAAGTAACACTAGTTATTTAGAGTTATTTAGAGTAATAAAGCCACCGTCTACACAAATATTACTTGCACCGATGCTTATTTTCATTAGCACCTTCAGATTTATTAAGCACCCCTAATAAAGAACATTCTGGGGCCGCCACTGGAAGTTAAGATGTCTTCTTAATCTAGGGGTTGGATTGATTGGTAGTTTAGAGAGCCACAACTAATTGATATGTAAAAGGCAGCATTGATTACCCTGTTGGATCATTAACATTTAAATGGAAATCATTGCATTAAAAAAATCACTCAAAGCTATGTCTAAACACCCACTTGCCCAGACACAAATACATCTAATTAGTTTGTCACTATTGATCTGTATGGTATTTAACTATTCCCCTCAGGAAATACGTGTAGGTGGACCACCCAGTCTCTAGACACACAAATGCACAGCCCAAAAATATTTATCAGTGTCTCATTCTTAAATTCCAGCGTCTTCATTAAAATAACACACATACAGAGAAAGATAATAGGGCATTTCATTATCAGGCATACGGTAGAGGACAGTGGAAATCCAGGTCTGTGAGAGAGAAATTCACTTATTTTCCTGAGGCTTTCAGAACATCTATTGGTCCCACTGAAACAAATTACACCATGATCCTCCCCTGAAGTTTCATGTTTGCAGTGTACGTTTGTGAATATATAGATCTGCAGGTCTTGATGCTGCGCCTAGTTGATCAAACTCCTCTTCTGTTGCTTTGTAAGAGATGAAACAACATGATACCCCCTGCAAACCTACCCACAAGGCACCACTACCTAAACATGGGGTGCTTTACAATATTTGTGCAATGCATGCGAGAGTCAGTAAACCATTACAGTTCCGTTGAGTGGCCAAATCCCAGTGGGTCCAGGAAATGTAGTCATTTTTCATGTGTCACCAACAGGAAGTCAGTCGATAAATGTGTGCATCTGTTATGCTATCCCATGAGAGTTATATGCGTGAAGTTTAGTTCCACAGGAGAAGACAAAGATGCTGTGGAGTCCACAAATATTATTCCAGCAAACATAGACAGACAGACAAAACACACTGTTCTTAGTCGGGGTTTTTCATAAAAATATCTTAAAAATACCTTAAAAAATGATCAATTGAATTTACCAAAATTGTGGGATATTATTATTTGTTTCCAGAGGACATCTATTTGGATACAATCTACCACAATTTAGTGAGATTTGGGTTCATTTAAATACTAATAATACAACCCATTCTCACTCCCAAGGTGTCAAAAACTGAAGCATGGCCTTTAGCATTTTTAACGTCACTATTAAGACACTAAGGTACTTTTATTTACATTACCCTATTTAGGCATTTTTTAGCACCTAACCAGAGCCCTACCCCTAAACCTAAACATTTGTCCATTTAAAACACAGGATATAACAGTCACAGTTTTGGGACCAAAGGGTTGCTTTGAATATGTCTCCAACTGCCATAACGCTTAAATCACAAACACATTCAAAAAAACGAAGAAGCATTACATCAACTTTGTGACGTGCCTTTGGCTATCACATGTCTTGTGACTGATTGTGCCATACTAAAGTTCATATTTGTCTTTTGAATGAGATGTGACTGTGTTATGGAGTGGGAACATTTTCAGCTGTGAAAACCTTAAGTTTCACCCTGTTCCTCACATAAATATGTTGTATGGCTGAAGACTTGGAATGCAACACTAGTTATTAACACTTTCTATACTGTTTTGGTGAGTTTATGCTGTAAATACCCGAGTCTTCTTTTATCTACCTGTTATGCTTTATATTGTTGAAAAGTGGTTAGGTTTAGATTAGGTGCTAAAAAAAAATCTCATACAGGTTTGGAACAACATGAAGGTGAGCAAACAATGACTGATGACAGAATTTTCATTTTTGCATGACCTATCCCTTCAAATGCATCTTGATCAGAAGCATATAAGGCAAACAATTGACCCTTTGCAAAGACCCATCCCCCTTAGTTACTGTTGCTACGCTCTCACACTACGCATCATGTTCAGTGAAAAATACATCGCGGAGCAAAGAGAAAACTGACAACGCGTCAACAGACAAGGCAGAGCAGGTTACTTCTGGTATGAAACAAAATCTCAGCTTTCACATTGTGTCATTTTTTAATAAATTAAAACAATAAATACCATTTTGTGGCTCTTTAATGTGTCGTGATCACTGTAGCACCTCAGTTCAAGCAGCATGCGAACTGATCATCTCTCCCTCTTTACTAGTTATAGCATGAAATAAACAATAGACAATAGATTTTTTTTTTGCAGTGCACATAAAGAAGTACATTTCCAGTCATAATCTTCTTACTAAAGTGATATTGCAGATATCATAGATCTTTATGTGTTTGCACATGAACCCATATTTATCTTTCTACCTTTATCTTTCCTTTTCTCTGATATGCTCTTACTTCCCTCTTTATTTCTCTCTACCTCATTCTATATCTCTCTGAGAAGAATCGATTGGCAAGACACTCTAAAGGAAATGAGATCTGACCCTCTGCGTTTGGCCCCGCTCCGCTCACACACTCAGAATCATAATGACTCCTCCTGCAGGCCAGCACACACAGGGTGTGAATGCGTTTGCATCCATGCATGTGCCGCTGGGTATATATGCGTGCGTTTGTGTCTGCGTATAACACTCTTACCGGGGTGAGTTTATATGTGCCGGTGTGTGACTCTCACTTTCTTTTTTTTTCTGGCATTTCACCGCCAGACAGACGCAGCCAAGCAATGAGCTCAGACTGGAGATAAAGTCAACAGCCTGCACACACTTAGCTAAAGCGTTTTAAGTATTATCCCCGTTTAATTTCCTTCCTTTTCTGCTGGTTTAACTCTATGAGAAAAGGCATCATTCAGTTTCTGGGCTCTGAACGTGTGTTGAATGGCTTTATGGGAAACTAAGTAGCCAGACGCTGCCTGTATGCCTCTTCCAATGTGGCTCTGTCTGAGTGTCTAGGTTGATGTTTAGCGTTGTGTTTGTTGGTGTGACTGGTTCAGTGCATGAAACACTTCCTACCATCTCTCTGACTGCATGTGTACCAGTTTCATGTTTTATATCACTGCTTACAGTTATTATCCATTGCCACTTCTCTCAACACCTCAAGTCCTGCCGTACAGTAAGACTATGTTCTGTTCCAAAACATAGCCGGCTGCCCTCCTGTCTTTTAACTACATACCTATAGACAGTATCCCTGTGAATTCGCCATGGGAGGTGTTTACCTTCCCTTGTCTGAAATTATGACAGGAATTACTGCAGTTGCAAAAGATGCTGTTTATTTCAGCGAAATGAGGGAAAATGTCTAGCAGTGTTGTTACCATAGTGTCATATCAATGTCATATTGTGTGCTCAGCATTTTTTTCCTCATTAAAAAGTTTTACCCCTAAAGTAAAAATAGTACTTTTGAAAAATATATTTAACATGATGTACACTCACATGAGATATAAAAAAAAAAGTTTAAAAAAACCACAGCAGTAGTCTAATAATAGCTGCTCTTTTCTACATGTTTGGTCATGGAGCATCGAATGAGTCCTAAAACCAGTTCCATTGCCATGAAGTTAGTGTTTATTTTTGTTTTATTCTATGATATAAAATACATCAGTTAAACCCCACTCATGATTTTGAAGCTTTTATGTGTTTTTAAAAAGGCGGTTGCTATTAATAAGTGGCTGAATGGGATCACAGAGGCTGTCAGGGGCATTAAACGTTATCACACCAAACAGGAAAACTCATCTACTCGCTAGTCTGCTTTTAGAGCTTGCTGTGTTTATACCTGCTCTTCTCCAAACTATTCAAATTCAAATTTCCAACTTGTGAACTTTTAAAGAGTTGTTGGCAGCTTAGTGATGGTGACGTTGAAGTTGTGCGACACTGGTGTAACTTGAACTTTTTACTTCTGGTGACTGCATTATCATGATGAATAAAATGTGTAAGAAAGAGTTTATTTTTGCAAAAACACATAATCCCCGTGGCACTCTATTACTTCAGCTTAGCTAGTTAACAGGCTAACTTGAGAAGCTGCTTGCACTGAGAGTATCAGCAATAAGCATGTGTGCTGTTAAAGATGCTGATTTTCAAACAGCGTTGTGTTGTTATAATGTCGATAGTATAAGTAAAAGAACAATGTATATTATTTTTCTGTGCTGCCTGCATTAAGATATTTCTGTTTATTTGTTAGCGTTTTTACAATATCCTGTGGACAGTAGTTTTAAAAAAAATGGGCAATCATTTTATAAGTACAGCAACAATAGCAAAACAACAGTTTTTCTTCCTCTGCAAACAATACCAGAGATGCTAACTGGAAGGACATCAAGGATATCTGTTTGTCAGCCTAACAGCTGAAATCGGGACATAAGCTATTTACATTTTTAGTGAACTGTCAGGACACCAGGACAAACCTTGTGAAAACAGGACGTCTGGTCACCCTATGTCTGCAGCCTACATAAGCAGTATGCTAACCAAAATAGAACTTCATAAGTGACTCATTTGGAACGCTCTACATACTGTAGAGCAATTCTTCATGGCACAAATAGTGCTCGTCATGTGAAAAGCTTGAGAGATGCAACTGATTCTAACCAAGGTTGATGTGTTGTTGTAGAAGTACAGCAAGGCTCCAGCAAGACCATGTGTTTGATTCCCCTATAGTATAATGAATGAAGTGGTACTCCTTGACTGGTATGCAAGTCTCTTTGGATAAAAGCATCTGCCAGACAAAATGTTTGCATGTCTGTAAGCTAAACACTCCAATAAGCATTAAAAGCATAAATGTGTCAGCCAAAGCGTTGTGGGCATGCAGTGCTCTGACACATCCAGCATGGTCTCTTGCAGGGGTGCATTTCCCAAAAGCATCATTAGCCAATTATGGTCAATTATGGCCAATTAACTTTCGTTCATTACCAACATAGTTGAATAATTCCTGAAATCATAGTTCAAATGAACATTCACAAAACAGCATTACAAACTTACGTTGTTGGAACTACAGCTCTTGACCGGTGATTAGAAGTATAGTTTCTAGTTAGTAAGACATGTGGACTCAAAGGAATAGATGACCCAAAAATGAAAATTTTGTCATCGTTTACTCACCATCATGTCGTTCCAAATCTGTATGAGTTTCTTTCTTATTTTGAACATGAAAGAAGATATTTTGAAGAATGCTGCTTATTAGACAGTTGATGGTCCCCATTGACTTCCATAGTATTTCTTTTCCTACTGTGGAAGTAAATGGGGACAATTATTTACAATGGACCTATATTGTTGAACCAACATGGTTTAAACAACAGTCAAGCAACAATGTTCAGGAAACAGTCGTGACTATCTAGTTAATTTCCAATGTTTTCTTTTGCTAGTACAAACAGGCATCAATGTTCATTGCCACAGCAACCACTGCTTTTCCACGTTCCACAACACATCTCATGTATAAGGAGAAGCCCTGCACTCATAAGATGTGGCAAGACTGCACGAAAAGCTTGTCGCTGACCGTGTACCGTGCAAAAAGTCCTTAATTTTGCTTCCTGCTTTCTGGAATGCCGGGAGCATGGTTGTGATGCCTTAAAATGCTGTCTAGACAGTAAGCTCACTAGGTTTCGGAACAGAGCTTACATGTACAGATATCCCCTGTAGCTGTAATACCTCTGCACTGCTGGAACTGTCAATAGTGACAAATAAACTGCAAACCGAGTAGCACTTATAGAGAGGGCAGAGTGACAGAGGGGCTTTATATGTGTGTGTGTGTGTGTGGACGGGGTGGGCTAGAGGGATATGGATGTCATGTTGTGACACTTGAAGCTTTATAAACAGCATTAGGAGGAAGAGCTGTCAGACACCTTTAGCTCAGCGGTCTCTCACAGCCCTGATGAAGTATAATCCAGCCATGCGAGCCTTGTTCTTAGCAGCTCTTCCTCAGACAGGCACATGCGCGCAAACAAATATATGTCGTTTCTGCAAATGCAGCACTTTTTTTGCATGTGTGTCGTGAGCAATGAGACACAGAGGTACACAAACAATATGGGTTACAGGTTATTGTTTATATTGAACCTCCAGAGATGGATAAAAACACAATCATGCTGTAGTTTATGCACTGTGTGTGCATCAGAGAGCAGAGTGAGAATGAGATTGAGGTGAATTTCGATCAAAGAAAAAGAACAATATATATATATATATATATATATATATATATATATATATATATATATATATATATGTAAATGTAAACTTATTTATGAATCCTTTTGGCATGGGACCCTTCAACCAGAGGTTTTATGCACAAATATTGAGACAGAAAGAGTGTGAGGCACAAGCAGAGATAGTGGATATTGAGAAAGATCCTTAATATTTAATATTTACAAAAATATTTTAAGAAACTTTGTTTGCACTCAAAAATCTGAAGATCTGAATTTCATTTAAAAATGTCCATTTGGATTACTCAGTTTTCTAACAAACTTAGTGTGATGCGTATTTGTCAGTCATGCATGCATGAAACAGTTAAGATTTCTGAAATAGAACACAAAAAAAAGTAAAATTTTCACTCAAAAATTGCTAGTAAATTTCAGTTGATTACAAAGAATTTAACATTGAATTTAAATGAAAATTTTACGTAAAATATAGTTCAGCACTCTATAATTATTTTTATAGCATACTAATAAATTGAATGCGTTTTAAATACACAATAATCAGGTTTATATACTTATCAGCATTTCAATTTCATACATTTTTAACAAACTGAATATTGCTTTTAATTAATAATTGCCATTAGCAGTTTAACCATATTCATACTTTTTAACCAAATAAATGTAATCGATGTCACACAAAAGAATATGAGACTGACTAAGCAGACTGAATAAATGTATTTCAAAAATGTTACTGTTTAAACCAAATCAAATAGATGCAAATAATAACAAAATACGCCATGATATTTTTGCAGAAATCTTAAGCATTACTGACAAATAGGCCGATATATATCACATTTATTAGTTTATTAGTTAGTCTGTTAAAACTGTAATCCAAATGGATGACTATATATGCAATTCAAAGCAATATTTAGGCCTAAATATTTTTTTGAGTGCGCCATATAACTTCATCTTATTTTAGTATGTAGTTTACATGTGATATCCCAATGAATAATAGATGAGAGTATTCCTATCTCTGCAGATATAAGTAGGAATTTCAAAGAGTTCTAAAATGTTTCATGCCATTGGGACTGTACTTCAGCATGGTATTTGAGATGAGGAGAGGCGCAAAAACGAGAAGAGATAAGAAAGAGGGATAGAGGCAGAATGAACGACTGGCTTGGGGGCGGGAAACAAAAAGAATGATGTGTATGTTTTTGGATTATGGGATTAGGCTATAATTCCCACTTTCTGAAAACTGAAAAGTGTGTTTAACTCTTCTGTAGGGAAATGAGGGAGACAGGCAGACAGGCAAACAGAAAAACAGTAGAGACACATACACAGAGAAAACAGCACACAAGCATCATACCATGAACATTATAGTACATCAGGAGTGATTTTGCTATCTGAGTCTGTCACAAACATGCCATCCAAACAGATAAATGCTGAAATGGTTCAAGGAAAATGCAGGAACATCACGGAGGAAATGCAAGTTCTTCAGTCTGTTTGTTCTGTTGCCGAGAAAATGGATTCATGGAATTCAAAATCTACTCCTCTTCCCCCACCTTATCCTTTTTCTCTCTGCCTAGTTTTTTCTCTTGCATCACTCTCTTATTCTGCAAGCTGCCTTTTGATTGCATTCTCACACAGTTAATTAGAAAAGAAATCTTATTGTGAGTCATACATGGAGTGACCACATCATATAACTCATATAGGCTTTTAGACTGCAACAGACACTGCTTGAATGTCTGTTTGTGTCCTATAAACTGGAGGGAGTGTTCATATCAGTAATGTTTGCAAAACAAGTACAAATTGCTTACAGATTTTGAAATGGAAAATTGATCACAGAGAAAACGGAGATAGCGCTGGATAAACAGAATTATACAAAAATGAATGGAAAATTGCGTTCATAAATTTCCCTTCAAGTCCCAGTGCTCTGTGAGGACCTCCGCTCCTTCATTACAGCATATACGATTCACAAACTGAATATGAGACCGCAGTCCAGATAGAATTTCTCCACTCCAGCTCATATAACAACACACTTTCATACTGATTAGACATCATTACTAACCTGCACTACACCCAGTGTAGCAGTTAGGGGCCATTCACATATGCTGCTTTTGCCTTGTAGCTACACCGACATTTGTGACCATTGCTTTTGCATTGTTTCGTGCATGACACAGCATTCTGAAAACTCAATAACTTTCTCCTTTCTCAGTCGTCTTATTACTGTCTCTCACTTCTTTCTTTACAACTCTACTGTCTCATTCTTTACATCATTTGTCATGTCATCATTTCTTTACATCTCTATACAGCTTTTAATATTTAATAAATAAACTGTTAGATTTCCAGATGTCAACACGACTGTAATTCAACCTTAAAAAAGGACACAGCAAGGAAAAACAGCACGATTGTGAATATAATATTGCTTTTACACAAACGATTAATCTAAACAAGTAAAAGTTAATATTGAGCAATGATATTGCTGGGAACGGTGTCTGTTTTGCTCCACAAAAGATCTCCACCAATCTGTTGCGCATTGGTGTTTCTGTCTTTCTGAATGAACAGTGTAAACTTACTGAAAACAGAGTTTATACCGTAATAGAGACTCTTTCAAGAGTTTCTCTGTCAAGAGAGCTCCTCTGAATCCACACTTATTAACACATAGTCTGTCAGCACCAGTGGCCACAAAGGGGCTATTTGTGAGCACTCATTTGAGTCATAAAATGAAAAACAGAACACCCTACAGTCTAATGGCCGTCACAGACATGTGCAGACAAATGCAATGGGACCACAAGTCCACATCAAGTTGTCTATTACTTAGGGTTTTTTTGTCTCAAGAGTAATATAACTAATCTAATAGTCAACAGTAGAGTGGTCAAAATCATGACACATTACAGTGTATATATGTGTCCATGTTCCCTAAAAGATTATATTCAGGTGTATGCAAAGAAAAGAGTATATATTTTCAGAATGTCCTAGTTTTTTGTTGATTCAACCCAGATCAGCCAAGCTGAAAAGCAACATATCAACTTATTGTGCAAAGGCCTGTTCACACCTTATATATGATAACAATAGCTATAAGAGCGTGCACACTAGCGGACGAAAATATTCCATTTATTATAAACATGCACTGATGTCTGCAGCTTAAATGTTCAAAGTCTGTGATTTCATTTGGATTCTGACTCCCAATGCTTTTATCGCTTTATCATCTGGAACAAATCATTCTGAAAGTGATTCCAGCAGTATTGTTTCTAGGGTGTTGTTATTGTCTGGACATTCCTGTTCTCACAGCATTAAAACAATCATTAAAACTTTACAGGTAGTTATTGTCCTTGGTGTGAACGGGCCATAACTGTTAGTGTGTGTATGTGTGTTTATATGCTGCAGGAACATTTCCACTACTAACCATGATGCCCATGAAAAGTGACATCTGTTGATGGAGTATGTCAGGAACACTCAACAACTTTACCTCCACACTGTCTCTCTTGCCGCCTGTCCACATCCAGGCCTGAAAATCCAGTCCAAGTGTGGCAGTTCTGCACCCTGTGTCCATCTCTAACAGCTCAGGCTGTGTCAGACAGCACCTCCACGACTCGATCACCTCTCAGAGCATAAACTTTTGCCCTTTCGTTGGAAACTAGCAAGAGAAATACCACATCAGAGATACAGAATAGAACTAGCTGTTAAGACCACACTGTGCATATCAAACACGATGGGCTGCAGTCCAGAGCTTCGGTTGATCTTGGAACTTTGAAGAGATGTTCGCGATCACAGTCTTTGTGTTGTCAGGCTTCCACATTACGTGGGTTACGCTCAGTCAAGCGAGGCTCGCTGGAATCAGATCATTGTCATTAATACAGCTGGAATGACGAGATGCCACCTAGATGCACAGATACACAAATTAGCGTGCCGACATGCAATCAAATCTGATTTGTTGTTGTCTAAACAACAAAAGACTTCCCAGCACTGGCTCATGTCCTAGTTTTCAAAGACCCTTAAAGATGTTTTTGATGCTCTATTAGGGCCTTGTGTAATATCTCAGATAAAAGAGGAAGAGCAGGAGGGAGGGGCAGGTGTGGTCTAATCAGGTCTCTCATGCAGCATAAATGGCAGCACCGGCTGCCTAATAGAATTAGTTCAGCTTGCTTTGTTTCTCACACTTTGCTTGCTAATTATGCTGGTTAGGTTGAAAGGTGTGTGACCTCCACCCTGAACCAACCCACACCTGGGGTGTTGTACAAGAGATAAGATTGTCACATCAATTTTAGAAGCTGTAAACTAAAAACCCAGAGGAATGCACACGCGCTAGAAATACACACTAATGCGCTTAAATTAACTATTGGTCTCAACTCATTTTAAATGTGATAAAATAAGGCTTCATGGTTCTGAGACTTTATAAGAGCTGTCAAAAACCAAGTTTTGAAGAGGTGTCAAAAAGAAGATGTTTTAAAGAATGTCAGTAACCAAACAGTTTACCATTAAATCTATTCGAATGGAACGAGTTTTCCCAGAGAATGTTCGAGAAAAGCCCTTTGTTTGTTTCTTATAGGGACATAAGGTAATTTCAATATTTACAGGGGCTAGTTTCAGATTTTTTTTTTTTTTTTTTTTATCATCTGAATCCAGAATGTCAGTGTTATTCTCCCTCCACCCACATGAAAATCCTGGCCAAATTACTGTTGTTGTTTTTTCATAAATGTCGTCCAAATCCACATCTCTGACTCTGAAGAAGGGATCACTCCAAAAGTTGTTTTGTAAATCCTTTTTGAAAACTGCTAAGCACCGTACACTAACTGTTTGCATTTTACAGAAATATTGGAAATTGTTATAACTAACCAAATAGTTAAATGTTTGCCTTGTGCATAAAAGGTTGCTTCAGTCATTTTCAGAGCTAAAAGACATACAGTCATTTACACCATAGTGCATGAATGTTCCTATTATTAAGTATGATATTTGAATGATAGATAAATACATACATAAATACGACCCCCACCCCCATTATTCAATTCATCATTCTGACTGACCATGTAAGAAGCATATAGTTCCAGGTTGGAATAATTTATTTTCCACAGAGATGTATTTTTACAGACGTCCTCATGAGAAACAATTACCAACCAAATTGGGCTCAAGATTAACTTTGAGATTTTAATCCTGTCCGAATCAGCCAAGTCTGTTTTTCCTCACATCTATAAAAATTCCATAGCAAATAACCAGCTATTTTTCAGCAAACTCAATGGTTCACTGACAAATGTAATCCTGAATGTGAATGTCTGTGATTGCTGATTATACATTATCCCAGCGCTTTGTTTTTGACTAACCTGAGCTACCATTTGCACACCGCACCTTTCAATATGGACTGCATCCGATGAAAACGTAATATAATAAAATTAATTAAGGAGAGCAAAGCATGGAAACATTTTTTGTGCACACCACAACACATGACTTTCTGCAACAGCCACATCTAGAAAACACACACTCCTGCCTTTGTAGATGTTAGTCCCATCCAAAAAGCAACATAAAAATAGACGTGTGATAAGAATTGTAACTCATATGTCATTTAAAAAACTAGTCCCCTCCAAATAGGGCTATTGACTTCCATTGAACGGACAAAAAATACACAGACATTTTGCGAAACATTATGTTCCACATTTATGTTCCACAGAAGAAGAAAGTCATACAGGTTTGGAACAAATGAGTAAATGATAACAGAATCTATTTAACTGTAGTGCAAACTAGATGTAATTAGGAAAGCGTAAGGATCGGGAAATTCAAACTCAAACACAACAGCTCTATTTATGTGTCATAAAAGAATTGCCCACTGGGCCACAGCTTTGACACAAACAAACAGCTCTGTGAGGTTATTTAAATCCCTGCAATTTCAGTTTTAACACACTTGAATCCGTTAAAACACCCGCTGTGACTCATTCTCTGGATTTGGTTAAGCTGTCTCGTTTTTTTAACAACAACAAAAAAGACCCACAACATTGACAGAAATGTGGCAGTTAAGTTGGACATATTAGTAGATATATTGACATTTTACTCGTAGAGTAGTACAACATTACAACAAGGATGTTGGTCTGTCTGTACATGCATCGGTTTGTGTATCTTTCTCACAAACACACACATAAACCTGCTTCCACAGCAATGCCAGAGACAGGAATCAGCTTCTGTCTCTGTGGGTGTCCTCAGAGCGGCAGAGAGATTGCCAGCATCCATATTTGACAGATAGAGACAGAGAGAGGGAGATATTGAAAGAGTGCGAAAAACAGACTGACAGAGTTTGCCTAAATTCAATCTTTCTGTTATGCATTTTCATTTTATAATCCAGAGGGCAGCATATGGGGCTAAAGAGACTGAATCACACACTGAGCAAAATGAAGTGGGAAGGAAAAGAAATTACAAACCGAGTGTAATATGAAATATGAATACCATGGCCTGCCATACAAAGGAAGACACCTGCCAGAAGCAATGTGAGGTGGTGGAGAGCGAGTACACTTGTCAGAGCGGCCGAGAGAGACGTCGAGAGGAATGCTCCTGCCTGAGAGATTATAAAAATGTATGTGATGAAGCTCAGACTTACTACTCACAAATTAATTTTAATGTTTTCCACATCGCTGACCCACATGAGTTCAATCTGGTGCGATACCCAAACCACAGTGGTGAATATTACTCATCAGAGGCAAGAGGAGACACCGCAATAAATGTTTCGAGCAGGTTTTCCCAACTTTTGTCTTGCATTAAAGGTTCATTAACATGAAATATGTTCCTTCAAGCTCATATTACACGGCATATTATTTACACCAATATTATTTAAAAAGCCGTTATTATGAAATGATTAACAATCAGTTAATACTGTTGGCGAAAAGACTCACCATTCAGACTCACTAGATTTTTCAATTCAAACTGAAGCTCATAATAACAGAATCCTTTATTTTACAACTGCATTTACCATGCATTAAAGTAATCAAAAGTGACTGTATAATGTTGCAAAAGATTCCAGTTTTAAATAAATGCTGTTCTTCTGACATTAAATGCTGTTTTTTAACATTGATAATAATAAGAAATGTTTCTTGAGCAGAAATTAGTATATTAGGATGATTTCTGAATGTTACACTGAATGAGGCTGAAAATCTTGTTTTTACTGTATTTTGATCAAATAAATGTAGCCTAGGTGAGACTTTTTTTAATCTTACCAACCTAAAACTGTAGTGTTTAATTTCATCCAAACAAGATGACAAAAATATCTGAAATCAAAATATTTCGAAGTTTCCCCTGTGTGCCCAAACATGTGTGTGGGAATCACTGCTTTAGAGCCATTAACTGTGATCACTGCTTTCATCATATTATATTTGCTGTAATAAGTCATTGTAAGTCATTCTAAAGACATTAGTATTGATTAGATAAGACTGGAAAATACTATCAAAACAACAATGATTGCAGTCTCGGAGTGGCCCACATTATGTACTATTACTTCCTCATTGAGATACTATCAGTTCCCTTTATTTGCTTTGTGCACATTTCTGTTGCAAGAAGGCTTTCTGTTGCAAGAAATACCCAGTAATAAGGTGATTTTCTTTGATTTTATCCTATCTTAGAACATTTTGATCTTAACAGTACCTTAAATCAAATTTTAAACAAAGAAAAAAAATTGGCAAAAGAATGCGTGTGATCTTGAGTAATTACACAAACATCTCATATGAAACAGCCATTCTGATCAGGTTAAGCGAAACCTGATGTAATCTAATCTGCCCCACAGCACCATTAACACAACACATATCTTCACAGTCTGAGCACATTGATTTATATTCAGCTCTCACACAATGAGCCTTGTTTATTTGTGTGCGTGTGTGTGTGTGTGTGTGTGTGCATTTAGAGACGTGGAGGAGGCTTAACGAGCAAGCTGAGTTAAACCCTTTTCACACCGTGAATGAAGCATCTCAGCCATGTCCGTTGTGGCACTGAGCTGTGGCACTGATAAAACCTTTAATATGCCATTTTATTTACACACACACACACACGCGCGCGCGCACACCTCCTTAGTTAGAGTGTGTGTGTGTGTGTGTGTGTGTGTGTGTGTGTGTGCGTGTACACACCGTAAAGAGCCTGATCTGTGCTTTCTTAAAAGCAGTGAAGCAGAGGAACGGTTCGCATTTAAATCCAGATCTGTGCGTGTCCTCTGCTCCTCACCAGCCCTTTTTCACTCCATGCTCTTTTTCTCCTTGAGGATGTTGCTTCTGTTTTCAAACGTCTGTTTTGGAGACATAATAGAAAAGTTGATTGCAATTTACAGCATGTGTCATTTCACCATAACTATTTTCTCTTCCGCTTCTGGCAGGCCTCGTTCTCCAGACTGAAAAATAATCACTCTGAACACGCACGGGAATGCAAACATACACACCTGCAAACAACCATGTTACCTTGAAGAGATCTATCGAGGCTGTTCGGAGCCTATGTTTAAGAGTCCCAGCAGTACCCATCAGACGGAGCTAATTGCTGCTTTCCCAGTGTTTGGGATGTTGCATTTCCTGTCTGAACCTGATGCAAAGGAGGGGGGATGATGGGAACACAGCTTTATGACAGATTCATCCATACTTTGTCTGTCTGTGTAAATAGAGCTTGCGAGCGAATATGTCTGAGTTTCTGACAGGCAGTGTAATTCTCCCTAAAACTGACATGGTCTCCTGAGATGTGGACGTACAAGCTCGTACATGCACACACAGATGTGAAAGCATGCCCACACGCATGTAGACACCTACTCGCACAGACACGGCAAGGATGTGACAGGAAAACAATGGTAAAGAAAAATAAACTGCAGTTCTTTTTTGTGAAGGAAGTTGGGCTGGCAGGTGTAGTATCCGAATTTTGAAGCGCAGACATGCTCGTATTAAGAGGACACCTGACCTACATTGTTGACCTATTTAACAGCTCAGTCGCTGGGTGGCCACGGGAGATTGGACTCTCCATCCCTGTATGGATTCTCAGACACATATCATACACACTCACTTTATATAGAGCCTTGTGGGATTACACTGCAAAAATAATTTCTTAGCCAGTATTTTGATCTCGTTCTCCAGGAAAAAATATCTAAGCAAAATTGCATATTATTGTTTTCAGAGAATATATCTTTAAAAAAATATCTTGACCACCTGAAATGTGTTTTCTTGATTTTAGGATAAGCCTAACAAAATGCAGTATGCTTAAAATAAGGGGAAAAAATGCCAAGGGGGTTAAAAATTTGAAAATATATTTTTGACGTACAAGAAATTATATTCTTTGTCCAGATCGAATACTTTATTATATAATACATTAAAAATGCACTTCAGGCTTACAATGTGTTTATGTTTTTTCATTTTTAAAGTCACCCATGTCGCTGTGATACAGCTGTACTGATATTATAACGAAAGAAAATGTGTTATATTTACATAATTGAATCGTGTAATCATATGAATCAATTCAGTTACACAAAAATAACTTCAACATTACGAAATGAAGTTATTTTTAAACGTTCCAATTAAGTAGTCTCAAAGTGATTTTATATGGTACTCTGACAAGATTTGTTTATTCAATTTCTTATATTTTGGTGTCTCATCACTAAATTATAAGATAGTACTAGCTAAGAATGAGCGAGCAATAGCACATATTTGCATGCAAACTGATAAATATTACATGCCTGTCACAGCTACTTTGACTTAAACACACAGTGACAAAGAAGATGATGGTTTCAAAGTCTTTAATCCAACAAAGGACAATCTAATTTACAGAGTAGCACAAAGACAAACCGTTATCGACTCAAGACCGGACAAACTCAACTGAGCAGACAGGAACTTAAATGCACAGACCAAACGAGGATCATTTATTAGACACACCTGAACTTGAAGAGCTCAAATCAGAAACCATGACAACAAACGAACTGGCAGGAACAGTGAAAACACAAAGTCCATGTGGTTGTGACAATGTCCTTTCAGTAAAGCAGCATAAACATCATTATATATATATACCACTTATCACCACAATGGCAACACAGTGTAACTGCAATGCTTCCAAATCCCAACATTACGAAACATTCAACACTATCAAATCTCTCATCTTGCTCAAAAACACTTAAAATAATGCCTAATTTCAACATTTCATTAAGTCCATTGCGAAAGCATGATGGGAACTACAGTTTCAGTGATGTTAGCATTTTCAACCATTTTTGAGTACTTGATTGGTTCACATTCACCCTACATAACTTAATCTAGTGTGTCGCACATTTTAGAGGATTATGTTATTTGAAAGTAATCAAGTTTAGAAGAAAATTGCATTTTAGATGTGTAGACCACAAATAATATCAGACAATCTGTGTTTTCCAGTTTTATGTTAAGAATAAAATTCTTGAACAGAAAACCTTAACTGGTTTGGCATAATGTATTATTATTATTATTTCTTAATACAAATGAAATGCCACAACAGAACAACCCTAAATCCCATAAGCATGTGTGTAGGAATAAATAGAAGCAAACTGCCTAACAAGAATATGAATTATTATTTCTTGGGGGGGGGGGTTAATGGATTAATGGACATGCAAAATGATTAAACAGAAATATTACTTCTAAGAATGTGGCAAACATTTTAAACTAAACTTTCAAAGGATTCCTTTTCTTTTTTCCTCACATGCATGTGAAGCGTTTTGTGTTGTAATATTCCTCTATGTCAGTTCGCATCTATGCAGGTTTCACAGACTACATGTTTTGTGAAGACTGACCTGCTGTCCCATTAGAACAGCACTGTCAGACCGTCTGTCAATACTCCTCCCAATCAACTGTCAGGTCATCCCAGAGATCTGATCAGCAGTCATGGATGAATTAAGAGATTCTTGGCCTCTGGTCATAAAAGCATCCAGTCCACTTCCTTTCAACCTTCAGGATTTTGAGGAGGAAAAAAGTTTACAAGTGAAACAACACGTCCTTCTAATGGGGAAAGTACATAAGCCACTCTCTTGACACAATTCTTCAAACAACTCTGAAGTAAATCATTCGTTAATGAGCGACGCTCTCCTCCTAGACCACTGACCCTGACGAAGGCTCGATAATGAGCTCTCCTATTAGGAAACGGAGCTGCCGCTCTTTTAAACAGAATCTCTCAATATCGGCATTATCTGCAACGCTGGTTCAGTTACTTTCCTGCATCGATAAACATTATCCTCCTACCTCTTCGATGACTCAATAGTAGTAAGTGTAGTTTTTAATCAACAGTAAAAGTCACCGTTGGTGATTGATCTCTCATGGTGGACTCCACCGGTCTTGCCCACGGTGTCACTGTTGACACTGGCTGGTTTTGGTGTCAGTGCAGTAATGCTGGCCTCATCTTGCTCCTCATTATTACATTGATCTTTCTGGGCCTTTCTTCAGAAGTTCAATAATATAGAGTCCTTGTGCAGTCAGGCTGCTTACCTGGCATCTTTTCCAAATTTTAGCTAAGGTAATTTAGTTGATTATTGGATTTTGTTATCTAAAACAACGTACTTGACAATTATCTGCACTTCTCATCCTTGCAAAACTGAATACATTTGGCTGTTTAATTCAGATAAGATACACATACTGTACCATAATATAAGCTACAAGCTTGACATATGAAATCATAGTCAGGAGAATCTAATTTTCTGAAATGGAACAGTTTATTAAACATTTAGACGAAAAACACTCGGTTTTATTCAGAGGCCCAGAGTGATCAAAAATATGCAGTTTGGTGCAGTTGCTGATCATTTATATGGCCACAAAGTAAGATGAAGTTATGATAGCTTGTATTGTAAATCAATGAAATCTTTATAACAGTATATCAGACTACTAACATAAAATGCATATAAACATCAGTTGTCACTCTATATCTCATAATAATCTGTTTTATAAGATAATATTTCAGTGCGTAGTTTTATGATCAAAGCTTTGTAGTTTTTATTTTTGGGGCAAAACATTTTAATGAAATGCAATACACTGATGAGTGAGAGATGTTCTGAGAGAAAGTCTGATGTATCATATCTGATATTGGCATTTTAAAATGATTTTATAATTAAGTAAACCCAAGTTGCTCCAATTCAGTAAATGTTCTATATAAAAGTTATTCTTACATTTACTATAAAAATAAAAAAATAAAAAAAATCCCAGCAAAAAGAAGTGTACCACAATCTAAATGTTTTTACAATTATACTAAGAGGACTTTTACTTACTAAAAAAGTATAAATTATCAGTGAGACGACAGAAGACAAGTAGTAGATTTTGTACAACAGGTTATTCAGGAAAGTTATGATCATGCTGATATTTAGAGGCCTTAGAAATTTGCATTTATAGAGTTAATTGCCCCATTACGTGTCTGTTAAAAGTAATTGATTAAATACAACTTTAAAGTTTTGTAAGGTCAGCATGTAAACCTGCTTGTTCCACTTGTTGGTTCACAGATGGGGCTAAATTACTCATAATTAAACAATAATTGATTAATTATAACAACAAAAATCTGTTACTGGATGTGCTTCTAAGCTCTGCGGGTGGAGGTACTATGGTTCGGTCCCGTTTCATTCAAAAACAATCATTACAGATTTGGGTTGGGTTGGGGTTGGGGGATGGGGGGGGGGTGACTCCAATTAGTGTTTCAAGGCTGGGATGACAAGGCTTTGCGACTGATGCAACTCCTTCACAATGAGACAAATCAAACTGGACTGAGAGAGACCCGCAGTGCACGTTCCCGGATTTACACAGGCAAGTGTATGCAATAGGGAGTCACTCGGATTTAAAGGCTGGACTCTTGATTGATCCATCTGAGGCCTGCTGCGAGATCTGATCTGACAGCAGTTTCTTTAGGCTCCTCAGAGCACAGAGAGTCATCAGCATTCCTCTGCTCCGCTCGGTCCATCATTATGAGCTCCTCTACATTTCATTTGATTCCTTTATCCAATCAATAACTAGCCGAACCAAATTCCCTATGTTTAGCATAAAAACACCATCGCTAATCAAGAAGAGAGCGGGGGAAGGCATAGAGACAGAGACGATTCTTGATTTCAGTCTCAGATCCCTATCAAACTATCAGATGTTAGTTCATGGGTACACATCTCGACATCCGTCTCATCCTGATATACAAATTTGATACATAGGATATAACAGGTCACAGGTGCAAAATCAACAATAACGAGTTTAAAGAAAACCTATTAAAATAGAACAATATGAAAATGGATGTTCAGGGGGGACATTATAAACCTTATCAACCTGGCTCATTAAAATGAATTGCACTGCACAAAGTGAAATTATTACTCTGTAAATTTGTCTTGCTTTACAGAACAAATAAAAATCATTTTAAATCAGGATACATTAACTTGAGATGCAAAATGACATATCACTAGTTTTTATATTTTTAAAATGAAATTTAAGTAAAAAATATATATTTTCTTTAAAATTGCCAGTGGGGTAGAGAAAAATAAACTTAATTCAAAAGGAAAAAAAGTTAATCCCCGCCCCCATTGGCAGATATGTTTCTCATTTTAAGCATAAACTCAATTTAATAAGAAAATAAAACTTAATATCTAATGTCATTTTGCTTTTCAAACAAACATATCTTGATATAAAACAATTTGTACAGAAAATAAGACAAAATACTTTTTTGCAATATACAGCATAACATTTGCCAAGAAAAATAGAAACTTAAGAGATGGACAATTAAAAAAAATAAATCTATTAAAAAAATAAATAAATAAAAATAATCACAACTGATCATCAGGAGATTATTAACATCAGTGCATAAAGGATCGAAGGACGGAGCTGAAAATGTGTGTAGAGGGCCACATTATAAGCCTGGCTCATAAATATTAATTAGGTGGCGCAACCTTTGCCCAGTAGTTGTAACACAGACTTTCTGAAAGCATGCAAGTGTGTGCTACGTTTTTTTCTTTGTACTAACATGGTCATTATTTAAATGCAGTCGTTATTATCAAAACAGAAAAGGGCAATAATAATAACCATAAAATGGATTAACTTGGTACTTTCTAAAAATAGGTGAGACAGTGGTAATGGCTGCTACGCCAACAAGTATGTCAGCATTTGGTCACATTCCTCCACTTACTAGAGCAATGGATAATGAACTTTAAACTTTTTTTGCTGAGGGATTTAGAGCACAATACCCTAAAATAGCTCACAGCAACCACTGCTATGAGCAAGTGGAAAAGAAATCACATGATGACAGATTTTTAAGGGGGCTAGATTAAAACCAGTTTGGCTGAAACCCTCCTAAATGGGGTCTAGAATTGCCTATGGACATCGAGGACATAAAGGGTGACACACAATAGGACAGGAGACTATGTGAGAGAGGTAAGCACACTATGAGTGTGTTAGGATTAGGGGAGTACGCTGCCTGGTAAATGCTGAGTGACACAGAGGTTCTCTGTGATGGCATCTCTGAGGATTGTAGATCCATATCTCTCTAGGGGACAGCGCTCGCTTTCTCTCTCTCTCGCACACCCGCACCATTAGCACATCTCTGTGCCGACAAGGTCTCTATGCAGGTCTAATTGTAAGGAAGTGTGCGTGTGAGTTTCTTACCCAAGGGTGCAAGATCTGAGAGAGCTGGTCGTCCTCTCAACCTCTGCCAGAGAGACTTCTCTCTCTCACACACACACACACACACACACACACACACACACACACACACACACATATAGAGCCTTTATTGTTGTAGTTAATCAACTTAATTACCAGATGTTAATGCCTCTCACCCCATCTCTACGGCAGCATTTGTGTCTTTTATCTCTGTGTGTCCATGTAGGTATTCTTCTGTTGAAGTGTGTGGGTGTTTAATTTTAGCACACTGATGGGAGGTGTAAAGTATTGGAACCAATGTGAGTGACAAACTAGATGATTTCCCATAATTGCTTTGGGCACCGCTGCTTTGATGTAGCAGCTGTACTGCGGCAAGGTTCTCAGAATGGCTGCTTGTCAGTCTTCAACCATTCCCGTACAATATTTCATGAAGAAATAATCTGATTATCACATAATCCATTGAGCAGGTTCATCTTCCACACTGGATTAGTCTCTTTTTAGGCACAATGAGATTAGTTATTGTGGCGACACACTTCACTTCATTTAGGAATATATCTTAGATGATGTGCAAGGTTCCCACACAGATCGTCTCATCTCGTCTTCTCTCGTCTGGTCTCTCCTCTCCTCTCGTCTCATCTCTTTTCTTCCGCCGTCTTTTCTTGTCTTGTCACATCTCATCACATCTCATCTCGCTCTGTCTTCTCTCCTCTCATCAAGTCAAATCTCCTCTCTTCTTGTCTCATCTTGTCTCTTGGTGACAGAAACAGGAAAACCACAAGAAAAATAAAGGCAAGGCAAGGCAAGTTTATTTATATAGCACATTTCATACACAACAGTAATTCAAAGTGCTTTACATAGCACAAGGAAGTAAAAATCACTAAAAAAAAATTTGAAAATAAATCACAACAGTAAAAACTTAACACAAATTTAAATGATTTAAAAATTGATTTAAAATTAATTAAAGCAGTTTAGAATAGAAAATTATTATACATAAAATACAGTGCAATCAGTTCGGACGTAGCACAGTGCTCATTCAACAAATGCACAGCTAAACAGATGAGTTTTGAGTCTGGATTTAAATGTGGCTAATGTTTTTAGCACATCTGATCTCATCTGGATGGTTCCAACTGCGGGCAGCATAATAGCTAAAAGCGGACTCCCCTTGTTTTGTGTGAACCCTTGGTATTTCTAACTGACTCGATCCTAATGATCTGAATGGTCTGTTAGGTTTATATTCTGTGAGTATATCTGCAATGTATTTAGGTCCTAGGCCATTGAGTGACTTATGAGTAAAAGTACTTTAAAATCAATCCTAAATGTAACTGGAAGCCAGTGTAAGGACCTGAGGACTGGTGTAATATGCTCAGATTTTCTGGTTCTCGTCAGAATCCTGGCAGCAGCGTTCTGGATGAGCTGCAGCTGTCTAATGGTCTTCCTGGGAAGGTCGGTGAGGAGACATTACAATAATCCACCCTGCTGGTGATAAAGGCATGAACAAGTTTCTCCAAGTCTTGACTGGAAACAAAACATCTAATTCTTGCAATGTTTTTGAGATGATAGTATGCTGATTTAGTTGCTGCTTTGACATGATTACTAAAACTAAGGTCTGTCTCCAGAGTCACACCAAGATTCTTGACTTGATTTTTAGTTGTTTGACCCCTAGAGTCAAGGTATTCACTTTGAGAACTTCATCTTTGTTTCCAAATGCAATGACTTCAGTTTTCTCCTTGTTTAAATGAAGAACGTTCTGGCACATCCAGCTATTAATTTCCTCAATGCATTGGCAGAAGGTGTCAATGGGGCTGTAGTCATTTGGCGATAAGGCTAGGTAAATCTGCGTATCATCAGCATAGAACCAAATTGCCTATCACAGCTTTCTCATTATTTGACTTAGTGGGAGCATATACAGGCTAAACAAGAGCGGTGCAAGAATTGAGCCTTGTGGGACTCTGCATGTCATGGACGTCCACTTAGATTTTTTTTTTTTTTTGCTCTCCTATACTCACATAATAACCTCTTCCTTCTAAGTATGACCTGAACCAGTTGAGAACCATCCCAGAAAGCCCGACCCAGTTTTACAGTCTCTCTAGAAGTATGTTATGATCGACAGTGTCAAACGCAACACTGATATTTTGCCAGAATCAGAATTTAAGTGAATATCATTTATTATCTTAATGAGAGCTGTCTCTGTGCTGTGATGCAGCCGGAAACAAGATTGAAAATTGTCCAGGTATCCATTTGAGTTTAAGTAGTTGTTCAGCTGATTAAAAATGACTTTTTCCAATAATCTTGCCTATAAAAGGAAGGTTTGATATTGGTCTATAGTTGCTCAATTTGGTGTTATCAAGATTGCTCTTAAAGTAAATAGAGCATAAATAACAATACAGAATACGACAGAAGACTAACGTACTCCCTTGTGAAAAAGAAGTGTGCCTAATTAAATTGAATGTGCATTTGTACTGTACATTAATTTAAAAGTATTCATTTATTTATTTTATTTAAATCTGTGGAAGCTTGTACTACGAGCTATTATCTAATGAAATAAACCCCCACTTAAGTTTACTTACAGAAGGTACACTTTTTATGAATATGTTGCTTAACCCGTAACAGATAGGTGCACTTTAAAGCAACTGTATGTACTTTTGTATATTTACCCACCTTATTTTTCACTTTAGAACAGCCGTGACCATTTGTAAATTTAATGTGTCTGGTGTCATTTGATTCCAGTTATTTTTATGTTTAGCTCTTTTTTTTTTCTTTTTTTCCATATTACTGTAATATATTGTCATAATCATAAACACACTGGTCTCACATACTCAAAAACTGCTTACTTTGGCGTTGAAAAATAAGGTGGATATTGGAGCCCACTACAGTTAAGTGGATGGAATTCACTGTCATAAATATATCACCATCTTAACTACAGTGCAACATTTGATGCTGTGGTAAAGCAATCAGGTCCGTGTAAGTTGCGTTCATTCGTTTTTTGATTAAATATTGAAAACCGAAACATGAAAAAAAAAAGGCACCATTTTCATTTTTTCAAAAAAAAAAAAAAAAAACGCCTTGATTTTCCATTTTTACATTCAGGGTTAGAAAATGGATAATCAGCTTGAATGTTCGATTTCCACGTGTGGGAGGGAATTATACGCCCCTTTTCAATGATCGGTCAGGCCAAAAATGAAACGATGGCGTCATAATGTAGTCTTCAGTACTGTGTAACAGAATAAGAGTCCTCCGCTGTTAAAGCCTTTATTGCAACTCCTGCATGTCATCGCTCTCTCATCAAACAACCAGACTAACAAATGAACGGGGTTTACTTCTGTGTAGGCATAAATTCTATATGGCAATTATTAGGTGCTTATTGCAGAAATATGTAGGCTATGTACCTTGGATCTGCAGCCACGTTACCCTTTTAGTCTATTTCTTTGGCGCACGGCACATTTTATTTAGCTGTCCAGTTATCAAAATCTGTGTGGCAAGGCAAGGCTGCGTGACGCACTGGAAAACATGGGGCGATTATAGTGAAGCCAGAGCAGTATTGATTTTAGTATATCCAGCAGTCATAACTTTTATTTTAGAAATTACAGTTTCATTAATAAGGAGTATAAATTGATTTCATTTTAGACTAAACTGTCTGTTTTAGACTATTTTTCATTTTAGACTAAACTGTCTGAAATATTGCATCTAAAAAACATAGGCGTTTCATTCTTGAATGAATCAGAGTCTTTGAATGAATCGTTTGAGCGAGTGGTTCAATGACCCATTTGCTTTTTGAACGAATCGGTTGAATTGATGACTCTATGACTCATTCATCAACACAATGACTTGCCGCCACCTTCTGGCGATGTAACCTTCATAATTCAAGTATCCAATCGTTTCATTTTGTCACTCATTTCATATTTCTGTAGGCTATTCAAAATGTTTTTGTTTAAAACATTAATCATTCCATAATGAAATTGCTGTGTTAATGCATTTACTGCTGTCTGAGCAGCATTAATTGTGTAAATACATTAACTTAAGATGCAGCTTCTATGCCGAAGTGCAAAGATGGCTTTGGCTGGTACTGATTTAATTGATAACACCTATAATGTCATATTTTTCAAATACTGACTAAGTTCAGGAATTTAATATTAAAGGTGACAGACATTGTATAAAGTCAGAAAAATGCCCTTTTCTATAAAAATAGCATGCATAGCCTACACGTGTAACATGGCGTCGGATAATGACAGTATCATATAAACTTCTATGAAACAACAACAACTACAAATAATAATAATAATCAAAACGGTAAGACCGCTTTATATTCACACTAAAATCAATACTGGTCTGCATTTCACTATAATGTAAATGTCACGCAGCTTTGCCACACAGATTTTGATAACTGGACAGCTAAATAAAATGTGCGGTGCGCCAAAGAAATAAGACTAAAAGGGTAACGTGGCTGTAGATCTGAGGTACATACATATTTCTGCAATAAGCACTTAATATTTGCCATAGATAATCTATGCCTACACAGAAGTAAGCCCTGTCTAGACGCTGCCCCAGCATGGTTTGTGTCAAGCCATTTGTTAGTCTGGTTGTTTGATGAGTGGGAGATGAACGCAGGAGTTGCAATAAATGCTTTTATTCTGTTGCAAACTGAACATGATGACGGCACCATTTGATCCTTTCTTGACCAATCAGTGGAAAGGGGCTTTTAATTCCCTCCCACACGTGGAAATCGAACATTCAAGCAGTTTATCCATTTTCTACCCCTGAATGTAAAAACGGAAAATCAAGGCGATTTGTTTTTCTTTTTCAAAAAAAAAAAAAAAAAAAAAAACGAAAAATGAAAATGGTGCCGTTTTCTCATGTTTCGGTTTTCAATTTTAAATCAAAAAACGAATGAACGCAACGTACACGGACCCAGGTCAGGCCTTTTCGTGGCGTTTCGCACCCGCTACCAAAATTAAATACTCTCGGAAAAGATGTTTGAGGGGAAGCGTGGAAAAAGAAACAGTAGCCATTCGCTTTTTTTTTTTTTTTTTACAAGTCTGTATCCTATCAGAAGGATTTTGAAATTAATATTTCAATTTAAACCAATTACATACAGTTGTTTTAAATGCACAACTAAGACTTACTTTACAGTACACTTTAAATAAATAGGTTTTAATATTTTTACTTGCATACTAAAGCGTTACATAGTGTTACTTACATAGCTACTAAAGCACATGTACCTGATTATAATTTAAAGTGTAGTGGTATTTGATAAAACTTAAGTTACTACATTTAAAAAAAAAAAAATTTAAGAAGAGTCTAAATTCACAAATATATTTAATACATGGTACAAGTTTCAACACAAATAGCTTTAAAATACATTTCAGCTTACCACAAACATTGTCGTTTCATTCAGCATACACTTTAACCATATTTCAAAACAATATAAGTAATTATGAAACTAAGTGGGTCTAAAGTTCACCTAATTGCATTCAGTATACATTTAAATCAAGGGTGGCCAACCCTGGTCCTGGAGTGCTACCTTCTGCTTCCTGCAGACTTTAGTTCCAGCCTTGTTTCAATCCACCTGCCTGTAATTTTCAAGTGACCCAGAAAATCTTGATTAGCGGGTTCAGGTGTGTTTGATTGGGGTTGAAGCTGAACTCTGCAGGACGTAGCTCTCTAGGAGCAGGGTTGGCTTCCCTTGATTTAAACTATAATACATTTTCATTAAATTGCAATTAAGTGTCCGAAAACATTACATTCAGTTGGCACTTCAGTGTATTCTTTTAAAGTATATTATTTCCATAATGGTTACTCATTTTAAAGTATGTTAAACTGTATGACTTTTTCACAATGACGTACAGGTATAGAATATGTAAATGCAGTTGAATTGACATAGTTCACAGTAGAAATGCAGCACTATGGAGAGATCCATAAGGCAGTTTTAATTGTTCATGAGGTAGAAAAAAACGTGTGCTTGGATGTTCTGGTGCTCAGTTCTTTGTAGCAACTGGTCAAAGAGGCAGTGGCCTGTGTGTGTGTGTGTGGTCTGAATTGATTCCTCCTGCCCGTTTTGAGATGCACAGGTCTTGGAGGGTGGGCACTGGAGCACCAATAATCTTCTCAGCAGTCCTGACAGTCCATTGCTGTTTCCTTCTGTTCGATTTGGTAGCTGAAACAAACCAGATAGTTACGGAGGTACAGAACAGACTGAAAGACAGCTGAGAACTATATCAGCAGCTCCTGGGGCAGCTTCAATCACAGACTGGCTTGGAAAAACCCAAACTTTTCAAATATGCTTGCTAGTTTTGTGTGCATCAAAAGGTCAGGGCACAGATGGTGGGTTGTCCGTGGGTGGGACGTCTGAGGCAGAGACCATTATTGCATTCAGCTCCTTTAAACAGTTCTGAGATCATGATATTTAAGATCTCATTATGTAAACAGCAATAGAAGATATTTACTGCATATATCAAACACTTAGCGAGCTAAACAGACTATGAGCTAGTACATGTTTAAACTGCTGATTTTGTCTGGCCAGAGGAGAATGACACTATTTTGACACACTATTTCCCCCGTCTAAATACTGTAAAGTGGATATAAAGCTGATGTAAAGCTGCTTTGACACAATTTGCATTGTTAAAAGCGCTATACAAATAATAGTGACTTGACTTGACATGCATTATATTGAAAATATTTTTTACCTTATAGTTATTCACATGGTTGTTTCAGCTAAACAGATGTTGAGATGCAATTATTGCCCTTGAGATAAAACAGCAGTGCATAATGAGAAATCAGACTTTCAGAAATATTCTCAGCTATTAACTTCTGATTTGAATAGGGGCTATTTTCAGAAAATGGAACAGTTTTGTTTTGCTTTGTCGCATGTGATTATATACAGGTAATTTTCAGGAAGGATGAAATTGTCCTTTGATGAACAAATCTGGCGCTCAGGTTGTTTGTCATTCATTCCTCCACACTTTGCAGCTTGCTGACCCCCTGAAAACAAGTGGCGTGACTGTGAAAAGGCTGGGAAAGTGGATGAGGTTGACATAGGTTAAGTCATGTAAATTATTCCTTTAGTCGCCCACATAAACAAGTAATAATATTCCTTTTTGTATACAGCAATAAATGTTGTATAACAGTTTATTATGAATGACAGATCAGTAACACTTTGCAATAAAGTTCTGTTTGTTTAGGTACATGAACTAACAATTTAAAAACTTCTAAAGTGTTTAATAGTCTTAGTTAAATGTTAATTTTAACATTTACTAATACATTATTAAAATGAAATATTGCATCTAAGATTATTTAACAGACATGAGCTAACATGAACTAACAGTGAACGATTAATAAATACTGTTAAAAATGAAATTCTCGTTGTTAAGTAAGGGACAGTGTAGATCCAGTCAGTTGTTATAAGAGAACAAACCCCAACAGGGTGATCTGAACCCTGGTGCGAACTGGAGGGATTTTGTATTAATTTGAAGGGGTTTATTTTACAATAACAACCACCACCACCTGGATGTACATGGTTACTTGCTACATGTAAATAAATGAAACAAGCGGCTTTGATACGACCAAACAAACATGTTAAGGGATAATGTCATATCACTAATCACATGGCTTTTCACCAAATAAGTAATTTCGTAGATGTGAAATATTGATTCGAGTTGAAACTGATTTAAAATCTTACCCTTTTATGATGTCATTATCAGGGAATGACAGACTGACACATTAGAATCAAGTATTTAGAAGCGTTGTGTAATAATGTCAGTTAAAGGGACAGTTCATCTAAAAATGAAAATTCTGTCATCATTTACTCTGTTGAACACATGATATTTTGAAGAATGCCGATAACCAACCTGCAGGTCCTGCAGATTTGCTTTATTTAACATCAGGAAGATCCGGCCCTTTCTTTTGGAACATGCTTCACAACTCCTTGTTCAGGCTCTTGTTCTGTCCAGGCTGGACTATTTCAATACTCTCTGGGCAGGTCTTCCAGCCAGTTCTATCAAACCTTTACAATTAATCCAGAACGCGGCAGCAAGATTCATTTTTAATGAGGCGAAAAGAATGCATGTCACACCTCTGTTTATCAGTTTGCACTGGCTACCAATAGCTGCTCGCATAAAATTCAAAGCATTAATGTTTGGCTATAAAACCACCACTGGCTCTGCACCCCTTTACCTAAATTCATTACTTCAGACTTATGTGCCTCTAGAAGCTTGCATTCTGCAAGTGAACGTTATTGCGCCATCCCAAAGAGGTACAAAATCACTTTCACAGACTTTTAAATGAAATGTTCCCTCCTGGTGGAATGACCTGCCATCTTCAAGAATCGGCTAAAAACACATCTATTCCATCTTTATTTGACCCTCTAACTCTAACTAATTGTATTCTTAAAAAAAAAAAAAAAAACTAACATTAGCTTTTCTAATCTTTTTGTATTTTATCTATTTGTTTTCTTTTTATTATACAATTAACAAAAGCAAAAAAAGACATGTAACACTAGCTTACTCTATTCTTTTTCTATTCCATCTGTTTTCTTTTTATTTATTATATAATTAAAAAAAAATGTAAAAAAAACCTTGCAACGTACACTGCGTTAAGCTAATTGAGACTTGTCATAGCACTTTTGTTGATTTTGATTGCTTCCATTGTCCTCATTTGTAAGTCGCTTTGGATAAAAGCGTCTGCTAAATGACTAAATCTAAATAAATGTAAACTATAACGCTAACTAATGTGACCTTACTGTACAGTGTTCCTGACAGATCTGTGTGTTCTGTGCAGGGGTGCCGCGGCTGGTGTCCGGGGGCCGGTGGGACTGTCTGACTGCGGGGGATTCGTGCTCCAGCGACGAGGCATGCAGCCCGCGCTTGAGAACGCTGCGGCAGTGTGTTGCAGGCGGTGGAAGTGTGAAGCTGGGTCCGGGGGCACGCAACCACTGTGAGAACGCCGTGACGGCCCTGCTGTCTAGCCCTCTGCACCGCTGCCAGTGCAAACGTGGTATGAAGAGAGAGAAGAACTGTCTTAGCATCTACTGGAGCCTCAAGCAGTCCGTGCTGCACGGTGAGCAAATCCATATTCATAATTTTTCTTTGTCACATACAAAGCACTCGCTCGCACAATGATGCAATTACAAGTTCTAATACCCACACCCACGCGGTCCCCGGAAACCACTTCAATGGATGCTAATTAGACACTGCGTTTTAATATGCTAACCAGTTTAGCATTATAGAAGCATTACTTCAAACTGAACTTCTACCTGTGACACACTCATTAATTCACTGACACAAAATACTCTGTTACCATAGCCACGAAAAATCTTGTTTGTGTGTGCGTTACAGGGCTGAGCTTGGTGGAGAATTACCCCTATGAGCCTGTCGAGCGGGGCTTTGATTATGTTCGCCTGGCCTCCATCGCTGCAGGTCAGTGATTTACACAGACACACTATGTCGATTATGTGCTGTGGTGTTGGAATTGATATTTGGAACTGATCACGATGTGTTTTGTCACTTCTATGCCAAGCATTAGCAGTGAAGAGTTATTAATAGGGCAGAGCTTAATAGCTTACAACAGCAAAACATGAGCGCTTTGTTTAATGTACTTGGATATAACATAGTTGGCGTAATGGCGTTCATCGGCACCATTGATGATAAACCGTGTTTCCTACAAATGAGGCATGCATTAGGGACCTGTCAGGAGCAGAACAAACATTTCGATGTGGGCCAAAGACTCTCAGATGGACCTAACAAAGACTAAACGGTCGGATGATTTATCTCAGAATTTCATTTTCTAATCAAGGCTTTTCGCTCATCGCTTTCTCATCTCTCTCCCATCTCATTACATTCACTCAAAATAGCACCGTACCAAGTTTAGAAACTTATTTTTGGAGGTGCCACATGACTAAAACTGTCAGTTTGTCAGCCTCAGTTTATGGGGTGCTTAAGGCATGAGCTGAATTTTATGGCCCCTGAGGGCAGCACATAATGATCCATTTACTCATCATCTCTCTTGTGCGCGCACACACTCATATACACACTCGAGTCCAAGCACACACACATAAAATAACATTTAAACTCTTGGGGATAGGACAGAGAATGATTTCCTCAAAGTAATGAAAGTAATGTCGGTCATTCATGCGTGACTTTTAATGATGGCTGCTCTCAACTCTCAAACACTGCGAGCATTTAACAAGCTGGCTCAGAAGAGACAACAAAGATCAAACAAAAGTGTGGAAATTAGAAAGGGGAGGGATGAGAGATAGACACACAGAAATAATAGTAGTAAAAAGACAAAGAAACTGGGAAAATGTGAAAAATTAATTAAATATATTCTTAACATTATAATGACCTGGTAACAGGCTTTTCTGCCAGTATTAACAGACTCAAATTAAAAGGCCCACTTATCCAAACAGTAACTTTTGCTCTTTATTATTTACTTTGTGTATTTGTTTACCTCTTTACATTCTCATTTGTGTGGCATGAAGCTTTCAATGTACATATTTTACTAGTATTTTACTGTAGATATATATTTGTGAGTGTGAGTATATGTGTGAAATGTAAGGCCTGTAATAGTTTTATTGGTCCAAACAAACTCTGATGTACTTACATCTAGAATCTGTGTATACAGCAATATAATGAGCACCAGGGTCCAGAATATTGGCTCAGTATTGATCACAAGCTCGCAAAACCCCTTAATGATGGATGAGAAAGTAATCTTGCCCCAAACGGAATCTGAGCAGAATCCCTCGAATATGAAAGAAAGAAATATTTAAAATAAGAATGAAAGGGAGCAAAGAATGAAAGAACGAACAAACAACAGAAAGACAGCAAGGAAAAATAACAAAATGAAGAGGAGCAAGCATGGAAGGAGGGACAGAAGAATGTAGAAAAGAAGGAAAGAAGGAAGGAAGGAAGGAAGAACAAGAAAGGAAACAAGCATTTACAAAAAGGAAGAAAGTAAGGACACAAGTGAAGGAAGGAAGGTGGGAGGGAAGGAATAAGGAAGGAAGGAAACTATAGAAAGTAAAGTAAGAAATAAAGGATAGAAGAAAGCAAGAAAAGAGGGAAGAAAAGTGAACAAACCAAGGAAGGATGAGGGACGGAAATGTGTAATTACAAGAGGTGAAAATAAAGAAGGGAAAGAAGAAATGAGGGGAAAACAGAAAGGAAGGAAAAATAAATGACAGGGGAAAGAAACAAGAAAGGAAACTGAAGAAATGAAGCAAAGAATGGATGGATGGATAGAAAAGATAAATAGGGCATGTTGAAAGATAGAGGTGAAGAATAAGAAAAAGATGACAATGAAGAGGGCAGTGGTTAAAAAAGTCCACAGCTCATGGGGGAAGAAAAAAAGAGAGAGAGAGAGAGAGCGAGAGAGAGAGAGAGAGAGAGAGAGATGAAGCAAGCTCTATGGCAGTGTAATGCTGGCAGGCTCTCTGCGGCCCACATTAGTCTGATATGAAAAATGAAGCAGCAGCAGCAGAAGCCAGTCTCAGCTGGGGCCTGCTCTGTGATAGAGACCAGACTCATTCAACTTTCATTCTCACTCATGCTCTATTCATTAGCAGCACACACAGGCCACCCAGACTCACACCCTCTTAGAGCACACCAACTCAAACCTTCGTTAGGACATGAGAGAGAGAGACATTCTGTATGAACCTCAACCCTCATTAGAACAATGAGCCAAAGCACACTTCCAAAAACTCGTGCTGCTCTGACAGTTGGACAAGGCCGTTCTGAAAATTCACAGAGCCTGAGACAAAATTTAGACGACGTTAGTTATTAAATTGAAAGGCTTTTGTAAGTGCATTTTATACACTTATGTAGATTCGTAACTATTTTGTATTTGACATTAGTGGCTAATTAGTACAATCTTGTTTGTATAATTTCATACGCCATTGACAGTTAAGTTTAGGAAATGGAATAGAAGGAGAAAAGAAAGAAGGATTAAAGAAAAACAAGGAAGCAAGCAAAGAAAGCAAGGAAGCAATAAAGAAAGAAAAAAAAGAAAGGGAAGGACAATCTGCTTATGTCCCTGTATGATTTCATACCCCATTGACAGTTAAGTTTAGGAAATTGAATAGAAGGAGAAAAGAAAGGAGGAAGTAAAGAAAAACAGGGAAGGAAGCAAAGAAAGCAAGCAAGGAAGCAATAAAGAAAAGAAAAAAGAAAGGGAAGGACAATCTGCTTATGTCCCACTGGTGGCTAGGTTTAGGGAATGGATAACAAGGGGGAAATAAAGTTGGTAAAAAAAAAAGAAAGGAAGCAAGAAAGTAAAAAAGACAGGAAAACAAAGTGAAACAAAAAGAAAGGCAGCAAAGAGCAGATGCAACATAAGAAGCAATAGAGGAAAGAAAGAAGCAATAAAGGAAGGAAAGAAGCATAGGAGGAGGAATGGAAGTATAGCAAGTAAAGAAATGGGGAGAAATAGAAGGAAGAAAAAAGAAAAGGAAGGAAGGAAGCATGGAAAGAAAGGAAGGAAGAACTTATGCCCCATTGATGTTTATGTTCGGTAATGGAAAATAAGGGAACTAGAAAGTAAAGCAAAGTAAAATTAAGCAAAGGAAAGGAAAGGAAAGAATCAAGCAAAAAAAGGATGTAAGGAAACAAAGAGAGGAAGGAAGGAAAGAAGCATGGGACGAAGAAGGGAAAGGAGGAGGAAAAAAGCAAGCAAAGAAAGGAAGGAATGATTGACAGTCTTATGCCTCATTGATGCTTATAGGAAATGAAAAAGAAGGTTGGGACTAAAGAAAGGATTGGTGTTGGAGCATTGCATTGTTTTGGCTTCGGGTACAAAGAATGTTATGTTGGATGGTAAGTAATGCCACGTTTTGCAGTTGTGGCTCGGTATTCTGTTATCTTGAGTACAGGCTTCTGTTTCAGCACTGGACAGCGACTGTAGCCACTCCAACTACCTTTCTGTTTGTACTCCACAGTAGGCAAGTGTAACTAACACGCTAATCTCTTTATACCCAGGAATCACAAGCCTGCTTCTCTCTCTCTCTCCTTCCTTTTAGAGTCTGAGGTGGGCATGACAACAGTGAACCGTTGTTTGGACGCTGCTAAGGCCTGTAATGTGGATGAGACATGTCAGAAACTACGCACGGAGTACGTGTCGGCGTGCATCGCCCCATCGGCGCGAACCGGGCCCTGCAATCGAGCACGCTGCAGCAAAGCACTGAGAAAGTTCTTCGACCGTGTGCCGCCAGACTACACGCACGAGCTGCTCTTCTGTCCGTGCTCCGACACGGCTTGTGCAGAGCGACGGCGCCAGACCATTGTGCCTGCGTGCTCTTATGAAGAAAGGGAAAAACCCAATTGCCTGGCACAACTTCGAGTTTGTGAAGCCGACTATGTGTGCAAGTGGGTATTGTGTGTGAAAATGACTGCTATAAATACAATCAAGCTCTTTTGAAGGGCCTGAAGATTGAAGCTCTGTGCTCTGTAGGGAGTAATATATAAAGGTGCACAAAGTCATTTTGTCCCATTCAAAAAAAGTTTTAAACCTGAAGAAATGAATATATGTTAGACGTGTTAAAACGATGTAAATTCACATTAGATAAACACTCTGGTCATATCAGTAACCTAAAAAGTGTTATTTTATTACACAAAAATACTTTATTTTAAGGTGTCCTTGTTACTGTGTAAATATACATTTAAGTACTGATTAATATTAATTAACTACGTGTACTTAATATATGGTTAGGGTTAGAATTAGGGTTTGGTTTAGGCATGTTACTTGCATGTAATTATGCATAATTTATTGTTAATATAATAGCAAGTACTGTACATGTAACGTGTAACAAGAACACCTTAAAATGAAGTGTTACCAATACTTTTAATATACTCCAGTTAAACACTTATTCTATAGCAATGCCATTTTTAAATGGAACCATTCCAAATAAGAACCAGTTCTCGGTTCCCAACCTTTACACACTAGTCTTTCCATAACATCCCATAGATGTAAGGGTGCTCCCAACCTGCAACGAAGCTAATATTGTTGAATAAGAGCCATTTAAACCAACCAATCAAAAATATACTTTATTCCAGTAATCTTGGCTAATGTATTACAGGTGCGCTGTCCTGTTAAACATAATTAATGCACTCTTGCATTGCTGTACCGTTAACAGATAACGATACTCAAAGGAATGATAGATTTTCATTGAAATGTTGGTAACATTAACCTGGATATTTTGTTTTTTTGTATAGCTGGCTAACATGATGGCTTGTAAAATAAGGCTTGCTAAAAAAAACTGGTTGACACCATTCATAACGGTGGGCTCAGTAAGATTTTATTAATGTTCATGAAAAAGTCTTTTATGCTCAACAAAGCTGCATTTATTTGATGAAAATATAGTTCAAATGATATATTATGCCACAGAAATACGTCAAAGCTGAATTTTCAGCAGACATTTCTTTAGTCTTCCGAGTCACATGATCCTTCAGAAATCATTCTGATTTGGTTCTCTTATCAAAACAACTTATCAACTTATCAAAACTGAAAACTGTTGAAAACCAATGTAAGAGTTGTTGTGAGGAAACGGATATTTTTAATGTATTTTTGCTGAATAAAAGTATGAATTTCTTAAACAACAACAACAAAAAAAACTTACTGATCCCCAAAACTTTTGAATTGTAGTATATATGAAAACTGGCCATAGATGATGACACAGTTTATGCTACAGCATCCCTTGTGGCATTGCTGCGAATGTAATGCATAATGAATTGCTGTCAACACAATAATGCCCAAAATCAAGGTTATACAGTATAGATAGAAGACTGTACATCATAAGCGTAATAAAAGTATAGGAGGATTTTACACTCTGTTACTTTATCTGTTCACTACGGACAAACAGAAACCGTAAATCCAACAAACACACGAGTCTGACAGCTGCAGTCACTCTGCAAGGCTCTCAGTAGAGCTGAGTTTGAGTGGTCATATTTGAGCCTCCCTCTTTTCACATCACAAACACAAAGGCCTTCATCGGTCTTTGCCATCGATCAACCATCACGCTTTCACACGCCAAGCGAACACTCTGCTGACACAACACATTACACAAGAGGAGATCACTTACGGCCACAACAGCCAGTTAGCATAAGAAATCAGCAGGGAATGTGGGTAATTCCTCTGAGACTGACCTGGTTAAATGATTGATTGGTCACCAGAGGACTGGCAGAATGTGACCTGCATGTAAATGGTCGCTGTCGGCTGAGATTCCGGCATCTGAGTATCTGGCAGTTCTCCAGAATTCTGAATTGCAGTTATGTCTCCGATTAGCAAAACGAATGGATCAGAACTGTGCAGAGTATATGTAGGGGGGATTGAAAAAGAGAAAATGACTGAGAATGGAGTGGAGAGTGTTGGCGTAAAGCTTTCTAAACAGAACATAAGAGGACAAAACAGAACAGAGTATGTAGCCCCATCTACATGTATAACACAAGGTAGAGGGGAGTGTTTGTGGGAATGTGTTTCTGAGGGTTTGCTGACTGGCTGGATGATGGATGTGCTGTTGTGGTTCCCTCAGGTCTCGCTGGGCTCAGTTCCAGCACGACTGCCAACCCTCCGAGCTTACTGCCAGCGGCTGCCAGCAAGAAAATTACGGAGCCTGCCTTGTTGCGTACACCGGCCTGATAGGTGAGAACTCTGGGCAACGTAGTCCACCCTGGCTTATCACATACACCAGTCAGGTAGATTCAAATTATGGGCATTGCAATCTTATCAAGCTTAGCATACAATCTTATCCACCGACAAGTGAAATTCCAAGAAAACCACCACCGTGACACATACAAGCTCTCAGGGGGTTATTAAACCTTGTCACCAGTTCATGTGATGCATATACTGCAATTACAATCCTCATTACAAACATGTATGACTTCTGCAGAACACAAAAGAAGATATTTTGAAGCATGTTTCAAATGTTTTTGTTCATACAGTGACAGTCAGTGGGGTCCAAATCAACTAAACTTTTAAGTCATGGGTGTCCAGTCCTGGTCCTGGAAGGCCAACATCCTGCAGAGTTTAGCTTCAACCGGCTCCAACACACCTGTCTCAAAAAGCATTCGACTTTGGGGCGTAGCCATCATTTTAGGAGTGAGGGGGACTAGAAGGGATACAGCTACGGCCAGATTGTCCTACTGGGCATGCACATACACATCAATATTGCGTCATTTTTGTGACGCTGAACAACAATTACTGTATTTGCATTATTATAAGGGAAGGGGTTAGGGTTAGGGTAGGTGTACGTGTTAATAAAACAATGTAATATGTAGCAAATATTTATTGTCATTTTCTAACTGTAGCGGTATCCCTTCTAGCCACAACCTATAGAGTCCTGGCTGCAATAGCTGGCACCGCACAAATTACTTCTTCTATAAGTCCATTTTGGACATTCTGCATGAGAGTGCCCTTTAGCTTTGAGTATGAATGAAACATACACTGCATGAGAGTGTTTAGCGCTCTGTAATATTCACATCGCCTTGTTTTGGATACAAATAAAACATCACGTCATGCATAGAGACTATCTTGTTTCTTTGAATTTACATGCATATACAATTCCGCATGTCCCCCGGATATTCTATGCCCATGGTTTGACTTCACTTTTTATGTCCTTCCCTCCATCTTGTTGATGTATGTGATTGGTTATATTTCACGAGTGCCCACTACTGGCAGAACCCTTGTCATGGGTAAATTGGAACATCCTAAAAGCAGCAATACGTATGTGTTTAAATCTCAAAATAATTCATATATATATCATACAGTAGGGTTGTGAGGGGTCAGGATCAATTGCACGCATGACAATTGTGTTGCATTGTGGTATATGGAGCTGGCTGAAGTGTACATACGAGTTGACTCAATCCAATTCATGTAGGGTTGGAGCTAAACTCTGCAGTGCAGTGACCCTACAGGAGCAGGTTTGGACACCCCTGATTTAAGTTGTTGTTTGATTCTGTGGCTCAGTATGAACCATATGTACTTTTGGGTCTGGTCTGCAGTACATTTGTGTCATCAACTTGGAGTACCACCATAACTAGCAGCAACTGATCACCACTAAAAACAAGTTATGATTCAGGGTGAGAAGATTCCAGCTTCTGCTAAATTTTTTTATGCAGCATTTGTCTGTGCAGGTATTGCAAAAGATGCAAGAAAAGCAATGTGGGCTGCTCTCCAAAGGCAATTTATTTGGAGACAAGCAGCTACGAGACACATTTCACTATAATAAATGTGACCAGGAGTGTGCAATGATGCAAATTATATGTCATCAGTTAGAGGCTCACTTTTGTTTAGTACCTGAAATCTGATTACAAATGGACTCAAAACATTCGAGTGACAGCACCCTGGAAGTTTTCCCCTGCACCGTTCATATAGGTTACTCCAAAAAGGCATGTAAGGACACTGGGTAGATGCATCAGGATTGATGTCAGTAATGACAAACCTTTGACAGAATTGTGAGTTAGATTTACTGGTAAAGAGAGCTACAGAAGAGTTTATGACATTAACAAATGTACAAGTCAGACACGACAATACAGCGATAGCGAAGACAAAAAGAGACTGAGCTCTCTGCCCTGACTGTTAGTCATTACAGCAGTATTTTCCAAGAGCGGTCATGAAGATGTTGCGCTTTTGTGTTCTGGGACAAAAGAAATCAATGCGTTTAAACGGGTTCCTATCAGACCATAGAGTTCTAGAGTGCAGCACCTCCACTTTTCCCACTTTCAGCTGTCGCCTTCTACACTCACTCACTCTCACGGTGGAAAAGCACTGTCATTTTCCCTCCCTACTGAACAAAGACAGCTCTAAGAGCTACGGACCTGTATCCTCTGCAATCAATGTTCTAGCACACTTATGTAACCCACACACAAGATAAAGATTGACAGAGCTTTTCATATCAGTTTTAGCTGAGGTTTTACAGAATAACGCAAAGTGGATTGCTTAAAATGCAACAAACATTTTAACGTCAAAAAGGTGAAAGTGTCTGCACCGATAGAAGGTTGAAGAGTGTTGGTCACATGCAGTGAGTCAAATGGCACATTCTATGAATAGGGTGCACTTGGTGTCCCTGAGGCACAAATCTGATATCATTTGTTGCAAGAAAAAAATAAAATGAAATAAAGGTAGAATATCTGAGTGCTAAGTGACAGCTCAATTTGCACTATTTTTTCTTAATTTTGCAAATGTATTCTTTTTAATTTTGAAGTTTATTTCACTTTAAAAATAATGGTTTGACAATTGCAAAATTTCTAATTTTGCAACTAATTTTGACTGACCATGTGATGAAAAAAAATATTGAAATAATTTAAGCTGTATTTTGTACCCTATTTGTGGAAAATGCCAAATAAAGTTTGAATCTCTGCCTTTCATCTAAAAAAGAAAATATTTTCCATAATACATGACTGTGATATGACAGATGGATGCTGCATTTATTTGATACTGGTAGACTCGCACTGCATTTGGCTTTCTGTTTTGCAACTGATGTTCTGTGTTGTTTCTGTCTCACTTTCTCCCTGTAGGTAGCATTATCACTCCGAATTACCTAGACAACTCTACATCCAATGTGGGACCGTGGTGCTCTTGTGCGGCGAGCGGGAATTTCCGAGATCAGTGCAACCACTTCCTCAGCCATTTCCATGACAACAACTGCTTGAGTGAGTTAAAACCTCTCCCCTGTCCTATATCACAAATAAATATTACCAACATTGCTGGAGATTCCCTTTTGTGCTCACAGGGGAAAATGAGAGGGAGGCCCAGACACCACATGCAGTGGTTTTATTTACCCGTTTCATCGCTTCTTGGCAGAAGTAGCTTGTGAAGTAGCATTTCCACATATCATTCCCACACATCCACTACCTTAGCATTGTCCTTTGACCCACTAACAACAGCTGTGAAAACAATACTGGGCCTGTCCCAAAACCCACAATTACAGTACGCAGGCTGTCCCAGGTTTGCCATAGACGAACCATTCAATAAACAGTTTTTAAAAGACTATTTTTTGCCTTAGTGCAGAACATTTTAATAATCTGAAGAAGAAGAAAAAAGAACCTATCCCACATGCTGGTAGTAAATAAATGTTTAGTCTTGGTGTTCATAATAAATGTTTATAATGAATGCCACTATAATATGTTTGTTTTAAACTTATATTTTTCATTGCCGTTCTGTTCTGAATACCATTAGGGCAACTAAAATACATAAGGATTATAAATGTATTGTTTTATTTACCAGTGTGACTTATAGTCAGGTGCAACTTATTTTCTAGACTATATGGGGTGTATATTTTGCCTTTTAATCACTTAACATGGGTCTATTTTTCAAAAGTTTAAAAGTTTAAAGTTCAAAGTATTGAAAATTAAAATGTTTAAAAGCTTTGCAAAACTTCACTTGCATCACTGTAAGTGTCTCCCACTGAGTATTCAGAAGTTCTACATAACACTTGCGTCTTCACATCCACATCCTGGGACAGGCCCTGATTCAGGATCTATACTCATGAGGAACAATTTAACTATACTCCATAATAGCGCTTTCCATGAATTTGAATTTAGTGAGCTCCCATGGCCTCCAACGGGAAAGCAAAGGGTCCATTGTGTCCTCGCTTCAGAATCCTAGGACGTCATCCGGGTTTTGTTCACCTAGTGTATAATCAATACAGCCCATTCTCTTTTTGCATGTGTGGAGAAGGATGCATATATGGATGCAAGGACTGTTTCCACACTCATATACTCCAATTGTTAGAAAATAGACCCAGGTGATGCAACACAAGAGTCAGCAGAGAGACATATCTGCAGCCCAGTTCTTCGCAGTCAGCAGTATTATTGTGCATTCAGCAGCGCTGAGAGAAAACTCTCTTGATGTAACGTTATGAAGTTTCAATGCGTGTCGGTAATGAGGCATTAACAGTCATCAGGAGCACAGGATATCTTCAGCGGTGTGCTCTGCTCATGGCCCGTTGCATCTCTGAGCCACTAATAACAAACACACCATGTAAACACATCCGTTTCACAGGTGGGGTGGTGCTGCATCTGACCACTGAGATCTCGGAGATTAGCTCCAGCTCTGATCCAGAAGCGCTTCAGTGTGATCTTGCCCCTCAAGGGTATTTCCGGCATTAACAAAATTGCAACGTCCAGTTTCAGCCATCCCTCCCTATTCTATCTGAGGGTCTTGGGGCGGTCCGGAGTGCTGGGTCGGTGTGTATGTGTGCTGATTCAAGCCTAAGCGCAGCCTCTGGTGTCTTGGTAATTGAGCGTAATTTGGCTCCCTGCAGTAAAACTAATGGAGCAGAGACAGCCGGAGAGTAGCAAACAGGACAGAAGTAGCACAGGATGAAGGGAAACAGCTGAAAGAGCTTTTTGAGAGTGAGTCCACTGAGGCTAGTCCTCACCTCAGCGGTTACTGAACTAGTTTTGCTGGCTACACCAGCCCCCAAACCATCAGCGTACCCCTGGGACCACCATGAAATACTGGACAAGTATTACAAGAATTTCTTCATTCAGTAGGACTGCGGGAAAAAAAAAAAAAAAAAGTGCTGAAGTCAGTGGGCCAACAGCCAGCAGAACTGGAATTAGACAGAAGTGATTCAGTGATTCGCTAATGTAGTAAACACGTGAAGTTTGTTTCGTAAGAGTTTCCTCAGTGCAGTGCAGAATGAGTGATGAGTGTTTTGATGAGAAATGTGAAGGAAGAGTGACGGCTCATTTCCTGTCTCTGGGTGGCGAGTAAGCAGTAACTGCTAAGTGTGTGTGTGTGTGTGTGTGTGTGTGTGTGTGTGTGTGTGTGTGAGAGAGAGAGAGAGAAATGCTAATAACATAATGTTTATTCATTTATGTATTGATTCAACGAAAGTAACTAAAACATTCATAGTACCGTAGTGGCAAAAACATTAGGAAGAGCTTTGTGTTCATGTTTGCATTTACTTAAATTCTGAAGCAGCCTGCAGTATTTAATCATGTTTACTGTGTAATTTAATAGTTTCTCAAAGGAATATTTCCTTTCTTAAAGGCATGCAAGGAAAAATCTCTTTAAAAAACACATGATCCATGTATTCTAATAATTAATAAATTGTAGTAAATGAATTAAAAAAAGAATATTCTAATAATATCAGGATTATTTTCAAGCAACATATATCTTTAATATTAATACTTTAATAATGTAATTATATTATTCACCTTATTTTGCAGTGCATAAGCTATTTTCTGTAAATGTGTGAGACTTCAATAGCCACTATAGGTAAATAATCAGAAGAAAAACAAAGTGCATGAAATGATAAAGCTACAATTTGCATTACAAACAAGTGTCGTTATGATTAGGATAATACATAATAAAATAACAAATACCAGTTTGCAATATCAAGCAGAATAACAGACTGTTTAAGCACAGCTAAAATACTGCTGACAATGGAAGCCTTGCACATTTAAGTTTCAAATGGCTGCACCCGTCCTTATGTTGAAATTAAGGTAGATAGTACTTTTTTTTTCTTTTTCTTTTTTTTTTTTTTTTTTAAAAATGGAGAAATGCACTTATGTTTTTTTGCTATCTTTTAAGCTTGAGCCAGAGCTCAGGATTGTCAACAGTGAAGGGATTGTGAATGAATCATCCAGTCAACTCTGTCATGAAATCATTTTTCTGAGAAATTAGTCACATGACATTAATGGCAGGTAACTGGCTCAAAAAAAATTGTCCAAAACTGAGCATCCATGGACAAAGACATCCTGTGCCAGCTGTGCAACTGCTATCAAAATGACTAGTAAATTTACCTGTAGCTTTGTGTCTGAGCGAGCAACGGGAGGCGGAGCTTATCAAAGGGTCAGTTGCTTCTAAAGTTCTGCAGGGGTTAGAGAGGAATCACCACTTCTAAACATTCACCGCAAAATCCCCACTGTTAGCTGCTGCCATTCACACCTCAATTACTTAGACGTCCACTACTTCCTCCTGCCTTTCATCCATGAAAGAGTGGGACAAACCGAGAGTATACTGGAACCAAATGTTCTGCATCACTGATGAAATTTCTTTGTAATCATCGTCTTCGCTTCCCCGTTTCTGAGTCTCTTATCATAACATCTACATATCTCCTTTTAGCTGTGATAGAGAGTGACACTGCGGCTCTACGTAGGCCACACACTCATTATTTGAGATTGATCATTGCATTTACAAACAGATGTGATTCTCAAAAATGTACAAAATTGGACAAGAATGGAGCTATAATAAATGTTAAGATTTTATATCACATCTTTCAGTTCCAGTCCTTTAAATGCCATCCCAAGAGTGCTAGCATTGACGTAGCACTTGTTGTCAACTAGTGGATCTGTGTATACATCACATATCAACCAAACTCATTCTCATAATTGAATTGTATACTTTAATGAATTCACTGAGGATATAAAATGCAGCTGTCATTAACGGTGTTTGAACAGGGCTCTATATAGTGTGTATTCTCCTCCTGTGTGAATGTGGCCACAATTTGTTTCCCTGCAGTAATTCAGCAGTGCTACGAGTGGGCAGCTTCAATTAGCATCAACTCATGGCGTTTTGCTAAACATTCAGAGACTAATCAACTTCGCACCATTCACACTCCTCCACATTACTCCACTGCTAACACTCCCCTGATTAAGATGTGTTATGTCTGTTATGATATGAACGTTGGATAATGAGGGCTTTAGGTGTGCTGGGGTGAAGGCTAACTGACAAAAATTATATTCTTTACAGTAAACTTAATCTCATCGCTTTTCTATAAACCTGCCCCTGCCTTTCAAAATACATGAAGGCTGTAGTTAAACAGTCTTTTGTGTTTACAGAGCAGTGATATGTGCTAGACATCTGAAAAGAAAGTAAATTCTTCTATTTCAGTTGATGTTTCCCGGTTAAAGGCCTGTAGGACAGTATTTACCAGACATGGACAACAGAAAAGCAGGAAATAAGAACATGCTAATTAAAACTAATTTGCATCAAGGTTTCAGCACAGTCAGCTTTTCAGATCACGCTTTGGGACCTCAAAAGGCAAAAACATTTTCTGCTGGTCAACAAACCTTTTTTGGTTAAAACTCGTCCAAAATCAATTTTTGAGCAAGTACATAACCAGCCAGTGTTCAAAACTATCTCCTTACCTTATGTTGTGCCCAATTCACAACGGTAAGAAGCTTGTAATAATTTGTTGTAATTTTAGTATTACTGGTAAAGTAATACTTGTCTGAAAGAAGGGGCTCTTTGTAGAAAACTACGCGTTTGAGAGAGGTGTAGCATGGATGAACTACAATAATGTACAGTATTTGAAAAATAATGTGTTTTTTGAACATTAAAGCATGTCAACATATTCTGTTACACCAAATACACAAAATAATGATCTTTAAAATGGCATCATATGACCCCCTTTAAGTACAACAATAATAATAATTTGCACAGTTTGATGTGATATGAGCTAAGCGATCATTACATTTAATTCACCATTGGTAGCGCGATGTATCGTAATGCTTTTTTTCCCCTTGGTCAGAACAAAAGTGGCAGACATGTTAATTGTTCAGTTGACATTTGCCAGTGAAAATTCTTATTTGGGTCACATATTCCAAGACGTAGAATCTGTGTACCAAAGTACAGTATCCACATGGTGCGGTGACTGACAGCCCACACATACTCCTCAAAACAGATTCATCCGCGCTCAAGCCGTGCCGGTGCACAACCCACGTAAAGATTATAATTCCGCATATAACTACAACTGCAGGTTTGAGATGGCAACAAAGAGGCAAAACTTACAGACTACAGCTTTAAGTTAAAGTAAAAACTAAAATTAAATTGAAAATATAAAAATAAAAGGTAATTCAAAATATTAAGAAATACTATAATAGTATACAAGTAATGCTAAAATAAATGCTCCTAGTCCAGAGCTATTTATGGCAGGTTGTGGGATGCTTTACAAGGACACCGTACTAATGATATTAAAGAGGCACTATTTATTAAACATACAGTAAAGTATTCTGTGGAAGTCACTCTCTTTCTCTCTCTAGCTCCATAACCTCTGTAAGATCACAAAGATTAAGCAATTAGTGATTCAATTAAGAAAGAAAATTCACTCAACCATGCCACTGTTCACCATTCATAAATCTAATCTTCCTTCCCCCCCCCACAACCATTTCCTCAGCACCAGAAAGGAATATCAGACTCAAATATGGAGTTATATCCCGTGCCGTCCTCACAGCTGTGTCTTAATTGAGGCGACTTTCATGCCACGGTAATTTCAGACAAGTGACCTACTAGACAAATGGAAATTAATCAGTTCAGATTATTATCATTCATATGGCCTGTCACTATAAGGCTCAAATACACCCTATATAGGCAATAAAAAGGGGGGAAATGAAGAGGAGTGGGAATGGAAATTTGTATTTAGGTTTAATACCGAAGGTAATTTTGAGTAAAAGAATATTTCAAAATGAATACACAGGTGTTTTAGTACAGGTAAGATTTGCTTTAAACATCAAGATGCAAGAAGTAATCAAACTTCTTTCAAACCCACACGCACAGAGGCACACTCAAGCACACACTCCATTTTATGCATCCAATCTTTCCCAAGGGAAAACACACTGAACGAAAATAAAAGATAAGAAAGGAAATGGAAGACATGGGCAAAGAAATAAGGACGAATGCCAAGCCGTTAAGAAATACAAGAGTTTTTTTTTTTAATATTTCTGGAGGGCAGGATTAGCCATTTGGTAATATAGGGATGTATATTCTACTACATAAACAAACTATATTTAGAGCATGAATCAGATGATGCAGTTTATGATCCTGAATGTTGTTCTGTCAACATTTATGCTGGATAATTTATATATAAAGCCAGTCCTCACTGGTTCCCCTGAGTGTGTTTTGTTGTTGTTATTGTAAGAAAGCATGTTGACGAAATCCAAACCCATTTTGAAAGAGAGACACGTCTGAAAGAGAAAGCCAACTGAGGCATGACTGCCTTCCAGACGTGTTCATCTGACTCTCTCTCCTCCTTTCAAACAGAGAACGCCATTCTGGCTTTCGGGAATGACACAGACCTGAAATCTGCGACCAACCAAGCTCCAGGCTCCAACACACACACTTACAACCAGATCTTAGTTACCAGCACCGATACCACCACTACCACCATTGGTTCTGGCATGGAGACCGAGCAGAACATCCTGCGTCCACAGATGCCCACACAGGTACAGGCCTTTATCCCGGTCCGTCTGAGTGCCAGTATGCATTTTAGGACCTTTTGAAAATCCTATTCGCTATGTTCCTGCTAGATTTCAAACCGGGAAAAACCAATCATTCATGTTCCCTATTCATTCACGTCAGAGATTTCTTGTGAGGGAACACAGATTCCCATTGTGTATGACATTGCATACATATTGTGTCGCAAAAATTACTTAAAATCCATTCTGACTGTCCAAACTGTAACGCATTTGGAAAAAATGTATACTGTTTTAATCGGATTTCAAATCACATATGGATATGGTTTGGGTTTGTAAAAATTGGATTTTTTTCTTTTTTTCTTTTTTGCTGTTCAGAGTGCAAACAGCTAAATGGATTGGAGTCAGATATGCTTTTCATGTCTGTCAGAACAAAGCCATAGATGTGTTATAGTCTCCTTGCTGAAAGAAACAGTGTAAACCAGCCTACATGATTACTGTTGTCTGTTTCCCTGCCTGGGCAAGCTTACCACATTAGTCTGGTTTTGTGATTTTAGAGGGGATTTGGGATTTGTCAGACAGTCTGGACCAGACTGGAAGACCAGTTAAGACCATCTATAGACAGGCTTCTTGTTTTGTTATTTTTTAATGCAGTGCTTCTGAATTGGTTTCAATTAGGATCCAGATTTTACATTGGACTTTAAGTGGCGATTACAACACGATGCCAAAATTGTTTATTATTTAAAATTACATTTTGAAAGTTGTAATTTTCAAACCTGTATTTATAATCAGGCACACATTCTTTTCTCTTTCATATTTTTTCCCCATGGCTTTTGAGGATGAAAAATGTCACATAACCTACACTACTGCGATCACTAAGATTATTTTCTAAAAGAAACGTATAATTTTTTTCCCCGCGAAGTGCAAGACATTTATAATATTACAACAGATTTCTGTTTCATATACATTATATTCTTTTGAACTTTCTATTCATCAAAGAATCCTGAAAAAAATCTGAAAAATTCTTTTCCACAAAAATACGTAGAATATAAATCAGCATATTAGAGTGATTTCTCAGAGTGATCACTTAGACGTTTATTATTTATTGAATATTACAACAGATTTCTGTTTCATATACATTATATTCTTTTGAACTTTCTATTCATCAAAGAATCCTGAAAAAAATCTGAAAAAATCTTTTCCACAAAAATACGCGGAATATAAATCAGCATATTAGAGTGATTTCTCTCTTAGAGTGATCACTTAGAAGTTTATTATTTATTGAAGATTAATGGCGGCTGAAAATTCACAGGAATAAATTACATTTAAAAGATATTAAAATAGTTATCAGTTATTTTAAATTGTAATGATATTTCACATTACTTATGTTTTTTAATCAAATAAATGTTGTGAGACTTAACAAAAGACATGGGAAGCATCTTTATCTTCCTTTTAAAAGTTGAGAGGTCCGTTCATGTTTTATAACTATACACACTTGTTTGCGTTTCATCATTTACACTTCAAGACCCATCCGCCACTGTTCCATTAGAGATGAATCCATCTAGTACTGTATCTGTCTGTGATGTGATGCCTATAAAAGACAGAACCAAACACAGAAAGAAATGATGAGATGATGAAACAGATCTCACTTGCTCTTTTTGTTCTGCAGATGAACGAGAGAGACAGACTGTGGGGCGACTCCACGCTCCCATCCCCTGATCTCTATGACGCCAGTCCTGCAGTGGCCCACCTGGCCATAATAATGTGGCTCCTCCCCTTCCTGCTGCTGGCTCTCTAACTTTAAAATCAAGCAACCAATCAAAGCACCACAGAACTGGGACAGCGTGCGTGTATTCATGAGTTTCAACTTCCACATCACAATAACTTGTTCGGAGAGGACGCAAAAACCGCCAAACTCTTTAAATATATGAAAACCCTGCTCCATTCCTCAATGCAACATAGTGATTCATTGTCTGGGTGTTCACAATGACTGATTTCAAGGGTTTAAATAATTGTGTGTGTCTCTCTTCTCTTCATTTGAACTGAAGATGGTGCCCATGTAAAATAAAAACCCTCTCTCTTCAAAACGAGCGACTGAAAGGTAGTCGATGGGTGGCCGAGTCATGCCTACGCTACAAATTTCACACAAAAAAGAAAAAAAAAAAACAACAAAAAAACCTAACATAAATTTCTACCTGTTCATCATCCATAATTTAATATCTATTTTTCCCCAGCTGTCTCGAATGGACGGTGTTGGTACGTGTGCTGTATATTCACCCAGATAGAAGTGTGTTTTGTGATGTCTGCTTGAAGAAGCACAAGAACAAGCGGTAAGAGAAAGGAAACTGATGTAATGCACTAAAAGTGTCTGCGATGAGAGCCCTTTCAGTGGGTTACAGAGATGGTCTTTATTTTTGTAATGTGGCTGTATTGTTTAGATGTAGGCTGTTTCTCCCAGCAGTCTTGGAATGCACGGTTTGCTAAGAAAATGTCACAGATATGAAGAGCAGAAGAGCTTAAGTATCTTGATGAATGCCATGATCACTGAGCAGTTCTTGTATACTTCACCTGTGAATATGGGTGTCTGAAATACTGCATCAAACTGCTTACTGCAAGTGGAAAAAGAAGCACAAAACACCGTTAAACAACAAAAAAACAAACACTTCCTGTTCATGTGAATTCAAGCAGCTTAAACCCATCTCCTTACTCACCGTTCGTCTCCGCCAATTAAAACGAGCACAACGAGGGTCTGTTGATTCTCTCCAGTGACTGACGGCAGTTTTCTGCGTCCCCATCCTATGAGCACTTGGCATCCGCAGTTGTGTTGCTTTTTTATTCTCAAGTGTCCTGTGATGACAAACAAGGTGAGTGAAAAGTAAATGCGTTGACCTCTAACAACCTTCAGAGACTATTGACCAATCAGCGACCTGCATCATAAAACGGGACAAAGCATTTCTGTCAAATGGGTGGAAATTGTGGATTTTACTTGTTATTTCCTGAAAAATAAACCTGCCAGATACGGATGTACAGAATAATGCTTGTGTGTCCAAATATGTACATAAAGTAAGAGCATATGTTTGTTATGCATTGATTTTTGGGGGAAAACCTGAGCAATCTATTTTAATACGGTAAAATATGCTAAGATGATAATTGAAAATAGTTCAATAGAAAATAGCGGTGAAAAGATTCTTTAACATTTATGTGTGTTTTTGTTTGCCCTACAGAAGAAAGTCATACATGTTTGATTTGGAATAAATACTGTGATTTATTTATTAAAAATAGCTGAAAGCATTACCAAATTAGCCAAAAGTGGAATTCAGTATTAGAGGTGCTTCATGAATGACTGATGTTTTAATTCAAGTTCTGTGGGCCTGCCGATCAGCTCAAGCTGAGGGGGTAATGAGTAACTGAGGGAGTGAAGTAACCCTCATTTATTTGGAGCGCACTCGTTGTATTGTCACCTATGCGCATCGTCTGGGTCAGCACACACATCTACACTGCCCTTCAGACTAACAACCTCCAACAAAATAAAACGCCCACACGTAACAGTGTTGTGCTACTGCCGCAAGACATACTCAAGGAAATATGAAGGATATCTGGACTCGGGAGGAGGACAACATGGATGTGGACACCAAGTCACACTTAAGCTGAAAATATATATATATATTGTTTTTTATTATTTACCGTCATTATATTTCAGAATTTCTTTTCTCTGTTGAGCACAAAAGAGGATATGTTGAAAAATGTTGGTAACTAAACAGTTGCTGGTAGCCACTTACTTTCAGAGTTTGGAAAAAAATATAGGCTATATATAATCGAAGACGATGAGGACCAGCAGCTGCTTGGTTATTGGTATATTCTTCTTCTGACCCTGCACAGACAGCAACACAACTGAAATGTTTTATGGTCCAGAAAGGTAGCAAGGACATCGTTAAAATAATCAATTTTATGAAGCTACGAGAACACTGGCTCCTGCATCTACAACACTGCACGCATGCGTTGTTGTACTCTCGTGAATGGCGGCAAAGACTGACACGGTAGAGAAAACATTGTTAAATAAAGGTTTTTTTTTTTTTTTTTTTGAGCACAAAAAGTATTCTCGTAGCTGTATAACATTACGGTTGAACCACTGATGTCACATGGGACTATTTTAACAATGTCCTATTACCTTTCTGGGCTTTGAAAGTGTTAGTTCCCTTGCTCTCTATGGGAGGGTCAGAGAGCCCTCGGATTTCATCAAAAATATCTTAATTTGTGTTTCGAGGATGAACAAAGGTCTTAATGGGTTTGGAACAACATGAGGGTGAGTAATTAATGATAAAATTTTCATTTTTGGGTGAACTATACCTTTAAGCTTCAGAAAATGTTGACTGTCAAGTTTATTTTATTTTATGTTTATTTATATGTTGTTGTTGTTTTTTTTAAAGCAATTTTTCCAAGTAAAACATAAAAAAAATGTAACCTAAAAATTAAAAATGTAAGTTAAGCTATCATTTACATAACATACTTTCCACAAAATAAAGAAAAATATGTTTGATCATTTTCCTTCAAAATAACTTTGCTTAAAGAGTTAAATGGCTGAAATTGACGAATGCAGCCACCACTACAATTTGTGTAAAAACGGAGTAAATGGAATGATATGATTTATGTGATGATGTACTCACAGCAGGCGGTTAACGAGTCCAAACGATGACTTCCTGGGTCCTGTAATTTTAAGGAATTTTCCTTTTTTTGGAAATGGAAAAATCATGCAGTAACAGAGGCCAGCTGTGATGTGCCGAATGTGGGGTAGCTAAACATCACATTCATAACAATTAAACTTGAAACAATTTCACTACAATGAAATATTAATTCAACAGAAAACTGTCCAAATTATGAGGCATGATTTTAATCATTGCATACAGTCAAGAAGGTCAAGACCTCTGAGACTCCACAGGCCCCAAATGACCATTTTAAGGAGGGGATTTGATTTGTGAAAAGAATATTCACCCTCTCTATTTCTGGATTGCTGCCAATGTGCTTGATAAAATGCAAATACACAGCTAATGGTGAGAATTTCCATTCAATTATGAAGCCGTAAAGTATCTGTAATATATCTGAGCAGGGAGACTTTGACAGTTCCCTCATAATCCCATTTGGAAAATCTCTGAAGAAGCACTGGATAAACGCTCACGCCGAGCTGAGGAAGTTGTCACAATATTGTTTATCCACATCCGCCTGCTGATAATAAGGAGATAACAAATGCATTTCATCTGTCCTGTTGTGAGAGACAAGCTTAAATGCTTACAACAGCACACTATGCAATGAAGATAAAACAATGTACATTAGATGCCATACTGTTTCCCCCTGAGCTACATAAATTACTCAATAGTTAAAAAACGCCATAGGCAGCTCGTTATCTCATTAAATAAACGATGGGTGATAAGCCAACCAAGAACACTGCAATTTCACTCAACATTAGAACAACAGATTTACAGGCAGTCATCTTCATTTTACCATTTAATTATAGACAAAATGTTCTATGTCATTCTTTATGTACACATATAATTACAAGGTCAGTTTAAATTTGCAGGTCTTTTTTTTTTCTTAAAGTACGCAGCTAGTTTAAAGTTTGTTCATGACATTCGCCATCTTACATACAAAAGAAGCTGCAATGCAGTCACATTTCAAAAGCCGGGAATACTCCACCCGACAAGTGCAGTAAGTCGCTTAACATAGACGGCATTCACATTACTGTCCATCACTATGCACAAAAAATCTTGAGTGCACTTGCTGCTACATTATACATATTAACAAACTACAGACTCCATATCTACAGTATCACTGTATATAGATGGTGCGGTCGGTGTGCGAGGAGTACTGTTTGAGGCTTACAGAGAAAAGCAATGTGAGAATTAGCTTCCATCTGAAGGAAGAGAGACCAGCTCCTTTCATTAGACCACTTTGTGTGTACGTGTGAGTGCGCTTTCCCTTTTGGACTCCAACAGATTGTGAGAAAAAAAACAAAACATAAATGGTCTCTCTATGACATTTCAGCTTACATTCGCACCTGATGGGTGTCACAGGACATGGATTTTCCATTGAGATCACGGACAGATTAGTAACATCCTGTTTGGGCTCTCAATACTAGATGTTTGGTTCTGGTCTAGTGACTTGTGTCCCTTTATTCATGGCACTCTAAACGCACCGAGAACTGGCAAGCAGGTCATCTGTGCCGTCTCGATACAGCCGCGCGCCAGGATAATGAAAGATGTAATGACTGCGCCGCTACACGCACTTACACCGGTTTAGATTTCATAATGTCACATTTGCTCACTCTATCGCTGACCTTTCCTTTGCACTAGGCAATCCACTCCATATCCTGGAGAATACCCCCGGTATCCGACGCAGGTCCAGGTTTGTGCGTTTGTGTATGCAGATAATCCTTCGCCAGCCCAAAATGACATCTGACATTTCGAGAAACCCAAACAAGGTCCTTGTTCGCTCTAATTCCACCCTGCTGCCTGCCTGCAGTCGCCTTTTATTTCTGCCTTCCTTGAAATGTGCCTGAGAAATGGGTTGAGATTTCAGATAAGAGAGAAGTGAGAGGAAGTAAATGATAAAAGCAGAAGCAGAAGCAGCACTATCATTATGGCAAACATAAACACTGACATCTCAGATCTCTACATGAACATGTGAAAGGAGGTAATTCAAAAGAGAATGGAAGGATGTGAAAAAGGTAAAATGTAGATTCTCTTATTGGGACAAACATGAAATGCTTGGGAGAGACGTCACATATGAACTGTAAAGTAAAACGCTTGTAAACATACCAGCTCGCTGTGACTTATTCCTGCACATCAAATCAGAGACGTAATTAATTATTAAGAAATAAAAGCAATTTTTGGTGACTACTGCCATGATTAAAGAGACACAGACGTACTAAATGCCTCTAAAAGACATCCTGCACTATATGCATGTGTGTGTTTGTGTTATAGCCATGCAGCCAAAGAAGTCTCCAGAAGAAAAGTTTGTCTGTGTGTGTGTTTGTGTGTGTGTGTGTGTTGCCTTCATCAGAGATGCAGCAGTGCAAGGATTCTTCCTCCTGATTGTAAAAATGGAATAAAATAACTGAAATAAGTTAAATATCATAAAGTGGCCCAGGATAAGTCCTATCAGTCAGGGTCACATAAGAGTTCATTTCCTGTAGTGTTCTCTCAGCTTGGGCCAGGAGAGATTCAGTTTCTCCAATCAGAGTCCGCTTGGCTGGGCTAAACCACGCCACCCAGCCATAAGCGTGTGTTCCTGTGACTCAGTCCTGGCAGGGGTCCGAGGTCAGAGGATGAGGGATAAATGTCAGATGCAGGTGGCGGGCTGTGCTAATGGCTGCTGCTTGCGGCTACGCAACCCTCCCGACTTCTCCTTATATCCCAGACACATCTGCTGAGAGACGTCCACTAATGCACTCGCTACTGCCAGACCTGAGAAGAGAGGAAGACAAAGAGGTGTTTCTGAGCGACAGTATAATGGCCTTGGCGGAATAGAGTGTAAAAATGTTCAGCACTCAGTGTGGGGGCCAAATGCATTGGCTCGTCAACCCACCTGACTGTCCTGGAGGAGGAATACCTCCGGGGGCTCTGGGTAATCTAACAAAGATGGAGAGCACTGCTGCCTTATTCCCAAAACAGGGCTCCAAAGCTATGGGCTTGGGCACAGACTGTGAGGGGGGAAAAGGCAAACGGTTACAAAAATATACATGTGGGGTCCTGAGAAAACTAGTGAAAATGCTTCATTTTTTCCATTTAATACAAATGTTGCATTTAAATTGTTCTTTCTACAAATTATATTGAGTGAATTTTAATTTAAAAAATTTATACTACCATTCAAAAGTTTGGGCTTGTAATGCTTTTGAGCCTCTTTTGCTCACCAAGTCTGCATTTATTTAATCATAAACACAGTAAAAACAGTATAAATGTGAAAAATTAATTTCAAATAAATGTTTTCTACTTTAATATATTTTCATATGTAATTTATTGCTGTGATAGCAAAGTGTCACATGATCCTTCAGAAATCATTCTAATATGCATATTTCTGTGTAAACCATAATACACGCTTTTTCAGGATTCTTTGGTGAATAGAAAGTTCAAAATACTAGCATTTATTTGAAATAGAAATAATAAAAGTTTAATAAGTGTTTTTGTTTCTGTTAAAAAAAAAAAAAACATAATTTGAGAATGATTCAAGAAGCATCTTCAGTTTCATTGTAAACAAGACCATCTGACGTCTGTACGAAGGATTCACAAGACCAATTTCCAGACTTGACAGAAAAATGAAGATTTTCATTGTGGTCTCAGACATTGGGACCCCATTGTACATTTAAATGACATTAAATGACATATAGACAGTTCTGACTCTGAATTTGACTCGTTCAGTTAATTTTCAAAATATGTACACCTGTGACACTGGTATCAAAATGCTGTATAATAATTTTAGCCTCTTCACCTCTTAACAGGGGCAAAACTAGGGCTGGGTATCGATACTTTTTTTGGATACCAATTTTATGAAATCAGTTTTAACAAGATTATATTATCTAAAAAAAATTAGAGCCACTGCACAAAGGAACAAAATATATCCAACACAATAAATCAGTGCAAATAGTTTTAATACAGTTCAAATAGTTTTCAGTTTTCAATCTGTTAGCCTAGATTTACACTAGTGCGTGTTCGTTTTAAAACGCACAGCTCAGACAGAATCATCATTTCTATTCATTTATTCTAGGTTGTTAAAGACTTCTAGAAATTGAAAATCTTTATCCACTTTCATAAGTGTTTATTTTCTTTCACCATATGTTTTATTGTTAGTAAATTCTGTGTTGTAGTATGTCTAATTATTTGAAAGCATAAAAACAACCTAGTTTTTTCAAATTTATTCTTAAAATATCCTTATGAAATGTTTTCTTTTTCCTCAGAAATTCTGTGTTCTGTATCTATTTTTCAAATGAAGGCATAAAACATTAATTTAATTTATCTTTAAATGACTGAAAATCAAACTTTATTTTGGCAAACAAAGGGAGTTTATTAAAATTAAAACATGGAAGAAATGTTGTGAGATCATTAATTAAAAAAAAAAAAAAGACCTTTTAGCACATATCCGTGACATATATTGTACCAGTGTACTAAAATGACTGTTACTGTATATTCCAAGGTACTGTACTTCAAAGAATACCACGGAACATGCACAAAAACAGTTGTATTTTTTTTTGTAAGTATTTTTAATGCGTGTGGAGCAGGGCTGAAAGCGCATGACCTTCTGTTTTTGAACATGCACAAATCATATTCCAGCTTTGACCCATTTCACACTCTCATTTTGCCCTTAGTCCCAAGCCTTACATAAACCCTTTTAAACACACACACTTGTTCTTTTTACTTAACTGCCGAGTTTCCCCAGCGCGAGTTGTGTGTATGCGTGATATTAGCGCATATGCATAAAAAATACTGTTCAATTCAACGACTGAGTGTTTGCGTGCTTACTGCGGCTCTCCAACCCCTCATTCACACATTCTCCCCACTGTACAGCACACTTGCATATTCATCCCTCCTTCTCTTCATATATTCTTCTCTTTAAGCCACTTCTTATCCTACCGAGGCCAGTTCACCCCCTCACTCCTCTCTATCTCTCTCCTCCTTGCACTTTCCCACTGTCAATTCAGAGCAGGGGGGAACGGCATTTATCTTTCACGCCATACACACCTACTCCTCCAGCACACACAAAAAAATAGACTCCTAGTAAAATTCAATTACAGCCTCTGAGAGCATCGGCATGAGTATGGAGGGGCGTATTGCTGTATGTATGCATTTATATATTTATATATATATGCGTTCGTTACGTTTCGGCTCAGGCGATTATCTGAGGCAACCAGACTGAGCAAGCAGAAGACAGGTTCTGTTTAATTAACTCTTGTAATTAAAGAAAACGAAAGTGACGGTGAGTGAGTGAGAGAGAAAGCAGATGTATACCGAGTGTGTCAGAGGCCACAAACTACAGCATTAAATGCTCTAATGTCCACCAAGCTTCTGTGTGCATCGCTCTTTGTTTAGTTGTGTTTACTTTAGTTTCACACCCTCTGGGTCCTTCTATGAGATTTGAGAGAAATAACTGCATTCATAGCAAAACGCTATCAAGGATGGCTGGATTGTAATTACTTTTAAACCTTGATAGTGAGCATAGGACATTGATGGAGCAGAAGTGAGAACATAGAAAAGAGGTAAATCTAAATTAGATCTTCACTCTAGGGCTGTCATTATAGTGTTAGGACAACAAACAAAGCAAAACAATAATTACAAACCAACAATTCCTGAAATCAAATATAGCTGTAATACTATGTAATGCAGTTATTAGTTGCAAATCTCATAGAGGGGTCAAGAAGCCTTGAAACTAAAGTAAACAGAATTAAACAAAGCTGTCAAAACTAGATAATGAAAGTGTGATGGTTTTAAAGTCGTACCTAAAAACACAGAGGTTTAGTTTGAGACTTAAAACACAGAAGTTCTGTTCTAAAACCTAGTGAGCTGCCTATCAAGACAATTCTTGAGGCACATTCCAAAAAATCTATACTGCCTTGTAGTGTACCTCATTCTGGCCAAGTTGTCAGGTAGCATCACATGTATCCTCCAAAGATACAATCCTAGAATTCATTTTGGAGAGCTTTGTGATTTGAGGGAAATATATTTTATTTACCACTTTAAAATCAATAGAATTATTTCATTTTAGTGTGGGGTAAAACCTAGATTTTCCAATTAATCGCAGTCTTTGTCAACTATCTAGATATCAATTCTTAAAATACCATGATCGATCTTTTACTCAAATCCTATTTTCAGTGGGTGCATGAAAATGTAGCCCGCATGGACTCGATCAACTGCATAGTTTGAGCCCCGTTCTTAATATTTTCATAATGTACCAAGAAAGTTCCCCATATCAGTGCATTCTGCACCATTTTTCAGCATAGTATTCCCCCCATTGCTGAATCTTCATTGGAAAAAGAAATTATATTTTACCCGAGTTGTGAATGTAAGTATGAAATCTGTACTGAATGTGATGTAATGGAAAGAAACCTCTTTCTATTGTGGATTGTATGCAAAAACAAACATACAACGCAACAAATGTCATCTAAACCGGTCGTGTGCTGTATTTATCCAATGGTAGACATCTATCGTCACTTTACAGCGAAGCGAGTGCACTACTTCCATTGATATCAATGGATGAGCAGGGTATTTGACACATTGTAAACTCTGTGTGTGTGTGTGTGTGTGTGTGTGTGTGTGTGTGTGTGTGTGTAGGTGCTCCACTCACTGATTCTTAAATGAGCGCTCTGTTTCTCTCACACATGCAAAGAGAGAACAAATAGAGTCTTACATACCATGAAGAACTGGCATGCTACATGCAAATTATATTCTTTCTTGCTTTTCCTGTCAGACTAATCAGAAAGCACTGCCGGCTGGTTACTTTAGTAGTGGGCGAGAATAACGTGCGGGTGGCAATACGTATGAATGTATCTTCATAAAGGGCTGTCATTTTGTAAAGAAAATAAGACTTCAAATCATTTTTATATTAATACATATCTGTCAAGTCTGGTGAGTACACCAAGAAATCCACTAGCCAATGGCAGTTCTATTGCCAAGGGGTGCATAGAGGTTTGTGGCATGAAATGAGAAGCATAACCCAGGGGTTCAGTTTACCTGAGATTTAGAATGACTCGGGGTTAACTATTTCAATTGTGAAAAGCCCTTCTGAAATACTTCCTTGTATATTTCACAACATTAGCACAGACCGAATGTTAAAGCGAAGCAAACTGGATATCCTAACTGATAAGCATTTAATGCAAATTTGAGTGCTATTGTATTTATTTGTGTGTTTATTTGAGCAACGAATCATTAGTTTGGCAACATGTTAACGTGAATATTTTGGAATCAACCATTTTGAATCGGAAACAAAGTGGGAAATCTATATTTTTGTGCTTATTTCAGCATTGAATCCTTAGATTAGCAACATATGCTAATGAGAAACTAATCAAAAGAATCGAGAGCACGAGTGGCCAGTCCTAAAAGAGTTGCCTATGTATAGTTTCGAATGGCTTTTTATTCGGTTGCCGTTTTAGAAGGCAGTTGCTCATGTAGACAGCAGACAGCGACACAGCTCACTAGATTTTGGAACAGAGCACTCAGTTCGTTCCCGCATTAACATATGCAGCAACTGCACTCTCTCTTAAAGCCACTCTGATGTCACCACATGAAAGGTCACGCTAACCTTCACATTTCCACCAATCAGGTCTGGCGGCTCCTCATCCGTCTCCAAGGCGACGTTGATGGTGGCGAATGGTCGGCTGGCCATCTGTTGCATTTCTCGCAGGAGTTGCTGAGAAAGAGAAGAGGAAAATTATCCAACAGTGTTACATTCACACACAAACATACATACGGCTCTGTGTGCCGTAGAGCCGAGATCAATATAAAAGGTAACGGTTGAAATGGCCTAGCTTGAAAGAGATGCAGGCTGAATGTAAAAGAGAAAGAGGAGCAGATTGAAACAAGCTTGTGAGAGCACATGAACACATAAAAGGACCATCTAAGAGTAAGTCAAACAAGAGGAACTGAATATATGCAGAGCCTTTCAACTGTCAGAGTCTGAGAGAGAGCGCACCAAAAACAGATCAAACACCTGTTAAGCATAATTGATGCCACTCTGTGCTTATATCTCAGGAAAATAAGGATACAAACACATAAATTGGCACAAATCTTCCAATAAAGAAAGGCAAATATGAAAAGGTTATATGCAGGTATAGAACATCTGATAAGTGTCGATATTAAAATTTCAAGAGCTGTGCTCAGGAGCTCTTTTATTTTGAGATACGTCTTCGAATGTCTGTCAACAGTATGGGAGGAAAAATAAATAAATATATAAATATTGGGGATCACTTAAGAAACATAGAAAACAGAGGCCAATCATTTTTTCTTTTTTCTTCTTTTCAGTGAATGAAAATTTTTGGGGACACATGGCAGACCAAACTTATACCTGCATCATCCATGTGAGTAACAGCTCCTGAAATCACAATAATATTCTCTATAAACTTACCTCAGTGTTGTTATGCTTCACTAAAACTTAAACAAAAAATATTAATCTTTTCATTAATTGAAATAAAGTAGAATTAAAATATAAGTACTGGATGAAAAAAAAAACATTTTGTTCAATATGCTACTTCTCAGCTCAATTCAAATAGGAAAAGGTAAAGTAAAGTAAAAAATAATTAAAATACAACAGAAAATATAAAAATAAAAGCTAATTTACCCATCAACCTACCCATCTAATTATCCACCCGCCCAGTCAATCTAAAAGTTGTAAACATTATTTTTCCTTATGTTCATTTAGTGAAAATAAAAGTGCAGAAAACACGCTTTTAAAACTACATTTTCACTGCGTAAAGTTTCCACATTAAACATTTTAAAGTTTTGAACATCTCAAATGTCCCCATGGGATTGTCTCTTGGTCTCTGATGTTAATAATGATGAAGATGGTAATCTGAGAGAGACCGAGAAAGACCGATAAGAGCAAAACAAGCTTCTTCACAGCAAACCACTCAATTAGAAATTCCCACTGTCTGACTGCCATCCCTCTCTGCAGGAACCACAAGTCATTTAATCTCTCTCTGTGTGTGTGTGCATGTGTGTGTGTTTGTTGTGTATCTGTCCATCCATGTTTGAATGCTCAGCTCAATACACAACAGAAAATCTTATAAAGACAGAGAGAGCGAAAGGAAGAGCGAGAGAGAACAAGCGCTCCAGGGAGCACAGCAACTGTCACACACATACCCACACGGTCCCATTGCAGCACATCAAAGTGCATATTTACTGATGTGTGCTTTAAACTACCGTCAGGAATATAAGGCATATCCAAAGAGACAGAGCAGAGGGGTAAAGATGGATGTGGAGAGGGGAGAGAAGAGAGAGATCTTTCAATCAACCTTCAGGAGAGAAGCAGTGCTGAATCAGATGGTAAGGTGTAGCCATGCTGAATACTGATCTGAGACAGCCTGTGTGCTGAAACACAAGGACACTCTGATATCAATCCCCGTGCGTTTCTCCCAGCTGGTCTGGATTGGTGGTTTTAGAGGGGTTTTGGTCACTTGACAGCTGGAAAACCAGCTAGACCAGCTTAAACCAGCTGTTTTTTTTTTGTTTTTTTTTCCTTCAGCAGTGTAGCCTTGAATTGTCCCAAAATTTGTTCTATGCACCACTGGTTTACACAGGCTTTGTACAGGCAGGAAGCAAAAATCTTTTTTAGTGTATCTGACTCAAATTTGTGGTCTGAACATCTAATGGTTACAAACCGATCTAAACTTGGGCTTCAAGAACTAATCAATAAAATCAACAATAACTGCTAATGAAAATAATAAATCTTTACGATTCTGAGAGGATCTTGAGTTCGTGGTAAATAGTTGTAGGTTTTAAAATGTGATAAAAATCAATTGATCAATCAATAAAACAATCAGCCATTCACACCACTTTACATTAGTAAATAATGCATTTCTATGGACAAAAGTCATCTGAAATACAGTGGTCGATTTTGTTTACTTTATTATGGTGGGCAACTTTGAGAATGTATTATGTTTGGTCACTTTATTTTAAGGTCAAATTCTCACTATTAACAAATCATTAACTATGACTTTTGCTTCAATAAACTCCTAATTTGCTGCTAATTAATAGTTAGTAAGGTACTTGTTAAGTTTAGGTATTGGGTAGGATTAGGGATGTAGAATATGGCCATGCAGAACATGTGCTGGGTTAGGTTCGGTTAGTAACCCTAATATTGCAAAGTACTAATAAACAGCCAATATGTTAATAATAGGCATGCTAATAAGCAACTAGTTAATAGTGAGAATTGGTCTCTATATAAAAGTGTTAACTTATATTTGACCCTTTTTTGCACTGTGTGTAACATAGCCTACATTCTTCAGCACACACACATATCGGTCAGGTTGTAAAACTTTTTTTTTTTTTTTTGCATAAAATACTGAAAATAAAATTTGACTTTTTAAAATCTTTTTAAAGACATAAACGACAGATTAAATTATTATCAAAATAATTGCAATTTGCAGTCTTAATCTAAATCATATCCATATGCGGTTTGAAAAACTCTGACACTTATGATGTCTGATGCGCCTCATGAGTTCAGCACTGCGGTGAAATATAAAAAAAAAAAAATTCTACCCTCTGATGAAACGACAGCTCTTCTCATATCTTTTGGCATAGTGCAGACACTAAAGTCATTAATATGGCAACCCGTGTAGATATAACGGATATTCACCACACTGTTTGAACAAACGGATTTGATTTCATCACTTGTAAAATGACAGTGGGGACAGTCAGTCCTAAAGATTGGACTTGGAATTTGAAGCACTGTGAACAAAGCCATAGATCAATAGTTGGTTGTCAAGAGAAAAGAAAAAGACACACAAAAAATAATTGGCCTGTGAGACTGCTTGCAAAATAATGGCGTTGCATGTCTGATACATCTAATTGTCTCAGCAACAGGGTGGGAAAATGCAAGGCTACAAGTGGGAGGAACATGACAGAACAGGAGGGAGCCACCCAACCAACCAGAGATAAACCTGGGCCACTGTGAGAGATTAATGCAGGAATATAATCCCCCAAATGAGCCGTAATCCAACTGCCTAATTATGCCCACAAGCCCCTGAGACTACAGATTAGTGGAATTAATATCACTGCCTTGCAGCAGACAGAAAGAGAGAATGCACAGAGTGCAAAGAGACATGTGTCTTTAGCCACAACTCACATGCTAAACCATTCAGGCACACGCATCTGCATTTTGTTTTTCAATAATTTACAACAGACATTTTGAGGTAGGTTTGATCTGAAACACTGCACTGACAAACATTTTCAATGTGGATATAAATAGAAAAGCATCTATATATGATTCAGAGATTCACAGCTAAAAAATAAAAAGGATCCGTTCTTATTTTTGTACAGAAAAGCCAATCTGTGGCCTGTCTGTCCCCATTTCAGGGTTTTTATACCTTTTGACCGATGAATCCCCAAGACTAATTACTGGACAAGGATTTTTAAAAATCATTTTATAGAAATTACACTCCTGCAAAGAGCAGGGAGTCCAGTCATAGTCAATGAAATATTTTATAGATAGGAAAATGTATAATCACTCAAGATTTCCATGACCTTTGTATGACTTCTTACAATGAATTTCTTTGACTTGTCCAGCCCTAGAAATGACTATTTTAAAATTCTCTGACATCCCAGCTTTTTGTGACCATGTGAAGCCTGATATTTGTATGCATGGCCCTGACAGCTGAATACAGCCACTAACAATTCACTTTTAGCCTAATACAATTTAAAAACAGATCATGCCTCCAAATCTCAGATCTCCCCTGAACGTCAAATCACAAAGACAATGCGAGAATGTGTGAACATTTCATTTCCAAAAATGAACAGGAAAACCATCAAGGGCAATGAGTATTCAGTATTCAAGAAAGTGCCTACGAATACTCAGATGTTACATTTGAAACTGCTAACAAAGTACACAGCATTGGTTGCATGGTTTCATTTGGTTCAAAATGTAATTTTCAAATTCAAACCCACTGAACATTTAAGATGCAGTGACATCAGTAAAATTTTGGTGAAAATTTGCCAAAAAAAAAAAAAAAAAAAGTTTCAAACCAAGCAGCTTTCCCCAAATATGCGTGACCAATGTGAACGTGTGAAATCCTTCACAGAACCTTTTCTGCCCTCACTTAGTCCTAACTGTGCAGATTTCTATTTAAACGACTGAATTTTGCCCGCAACATCAAGAAAGATGAATTTGTTGCAGCATGGAATGTGCAAAATCAAGACAAAAGGTGGCAAAAATGCCTAAAATAACCTCCTAATCATTGTCTGTCTCGATTCGTGCAACCACGGAAGGGGGGGATTTGCCACACGCCACTGGTTAGTATTTACTATTTTTGAAACAAGTCAACAGTTCTATAAAGTCTGGCAAGATAAACCCATGCTCATTTGTTGCATCAAAGCAAAACGAATTTGTGCTCTGAGGGATATTGGAGCGATAAGATAAGGGAATATGGGAAAGCCTTGTATGAACCGTAATGACTAGAACGTTCTCGTTAACCATGGCATTTCTGTGCAACGGATTTGAGCCGGCGCACTCTGAAGGAGGCAGGCATGCCCACGTTGCTTGTCATCTTAAATCAGTCTGAAGCTGCAGCCGGTTCTTGATGGCCATGAGTGGATAAGGAAAGCTTGTGCCAATGAGTCCCGCTGGTATTTACTGAACTGTTCTGCTGTAATAACCCGTTGCCTTCACGGTGGCACAGGGATCAGTAAAGACTGGATCCATTACAGAGAAATATTTTGATGCCAGAGCAGCACCATTCCTAGGTATCCAATTCTCTACTGCAACAGATTGTTAAGATTAGTTCACTCGGACCATATGCTGAAATCAGTGTTTTTAGTGTCGAGTCATCTATTACACACAGTGGGTGGGAGAGTGTGTGTTCCTCTGTTGCCTCTCTGTGTGTGTGAAACACAAATGTCTATTTTTTACTCAACTATACAACTGTTTGAGATTACGTGTGGGTGAAAAAGCAAGACCGTATTACTGCAGAGGGAATCTGACCTCCAATTGAGAGGCGCTAAGAGCCTGACGAACTTGGCTACTACAACAGTCCAAACACACAAACACATCCAGGCCTGGGCGAGTTCCCCTACACCCGCATCCCTTCATCAAACAGAAGGGGGAGGCTGATGCAAGCGTTTACACTCAATCCTCTGAAGGAATACAGAGTGAAGAGCGAAAGGAGAGAGACTGTGAAGGAATGAAAGCTAGAGAGAGGGAGGTTGAGGGAGAGGTGGAGACCGACTGAGTGTGCTGACTGAGTGAAAATGTGGAAAAGAACGGATGAGGCCCTTCTTTAGCTCTCTCTTTTCAGAGCAATCTCTATCCTAATCACTCAAGCTCCTCCTCTGCGAGGTTATTATTGCCAACTAAAACTATTACCAAGACAAAAACAGCACTGAAAAAGTAAGCAAGAATATGAGCTTGTGAAAAAAACAATAATGTCACTGAAACTATAAATGTGTACCACAAAATCTGTATTTTCAGTCAATTAAATCACAACATCATTGCACTTTCTGGCTGCAGAACATAGGGAAATCTTTGGACCTCATGGAAATCCCAACTGTGTGGTTTCTAATTCAAATAAGTGCGAATTCACCAAAAAACAGTAAATGTGAATTGGTTTTTTTTTTTTTTTTTTTACATATTGCACATGTATATATGTCAATGGGTTATTAGCTACTGTTTAAAAAAAAAACAACAATCCAAAGATTAGTTTTTCTCCAGGGCAGCCCATTTAACATGAGATCTGAGCGGATCCAATTCATGCTGCTGAACCATTAATGATCCTTTGAAATATTTTATATATATATATATATATATATATATATATATATATATATATATATATATATATATATATATATATATATATATATGATACAGTTCAATAAGTAATCATATGCAAATGAAAAAATATATGGTGCACAGCAAAAAGCAATTCTAAAATTGAATAAAAAGTTTAATAAAAATTGCATCATTAATAGGGGTGGGCGATATGACCAAAATCTCAATATCACAATATGAGTAATTTTATTTAATGGCAACGATATATATCACGATTTAGTTTTTTTTTTTTTTTGCTTTAATAAGCGTCTTTTTTTGATCATTTTTGACATAGCAGGAATATTAGACTGCTGTCACTTTAAGAGCTGCCCGGACCCAATATACTGTTACACGTGATTTCTCTCAGTTGTTTGCTTTCACTTAAGCCCTAAATTACTGTGTTTATGAGGAAACTTGCAAAGATGGCCATTTTGACATACACAAATGTATGTGTGTGTACAGCGCAGTAAAAATAACATCGTTCAATACTTCCGCGCTCTAGGAGCACTGTCTTCATGTGCGCATGTCTCTCGGACTGCGCGAGCATATAGAGTTCCCTTTCAGTGCTCATTGTGTTTCAACGGCTTAAAATATTTTTTTTATTAAACCACAATGCTTAAAAAACGTGTGAAAATGATACATTTTTGTGGCCACGTAGCACAGCAACATCACATCAGTGTGCAACCGCAATATAGATAGTTCAAAATCTTTACCAGTAAACAAATTTCTACCGGTTAATTGTGCCTACCATTATAATCACCCAACCCCTAAATTAAAACTGCTGTTTAAAAAAAAATAAAATAAATTAAACATTAAAAAAAATGATGTGAAAAAAATAAAAATCACCCAGAATAATTCCCCTATGTGAATAATCTGAATTAGCAGGTTATCACTTCTAATAGGGTCTGCCATAATCGCGGGATATTAAATCATACAACCCTGAGTCACAAACGTCCTAATTATAAACATATAGTCATATTCACTTTGTTCATGCTCTCAAAAAGAGACGGAACAAAATACAGGATGACTGTTCAAGTACGATAGGGACTGTTTGCCCCAGAGGAGCTCTGATCACGCAATGCTTCTCTTAATCATCTCACACAGGCGAAACGTGAAATATGTCAAGACAAATAAAACACTAGCGTAGAGGTGAACAGTCTGAGAAGTGTTTCTACTCCACACAACTGACTGCAATGACAGTTCAATCTTGCGCTGGTGAGAAAAGTGCATCCCAACCCAAACCACAGCTAAATAAAACTACAGAGAACACCCAAAGGACATTGCTTTGCAGGGAAGAGAGGTCTTGGGATGGGAGATGAGGCTTCGTTCAGGACAGCACAAAGAAACTGTTTGCAAGGCCCTATCATACATTATGAAAAAGATAAAGACATCTCTCCAAGCGCCAGAGACCCCCTGCTGCCAAACAAGCAGTTTTCATGCTGGAACTACAGCTCCTGCTCAAACCTTTTCATTGTGAGGGACAGGATGACTTCTTTAACATTACAGAACACAAAGTCAACAAGGTGTTTTCAAGAAATAAGACATCAGAAGGGCCAGTTGATCCCAACCTGGTATATCCTGCAACAGTTCAACACTACGTTTACCAATTGTCCCAGGATTTGTGGAGATTTTCACTATTCTGACATTCCTGTTACTCTGAAAAAGCAAATATCCTGCCAAAATCTCAAAAACTTTGCCATCTCAGCTAAAATCCATTAGTCTTGACCAGCTACAGATGGTAAAGGATTTGACTCCCACTGTCCAAAAACCCACACACAAAGAATCTTTCCAAAAGAATTCTGATCGAAATTACAATGAGATAATTTATATTGACAGAATTATTTCTTATAAGCATTCAGAAGGAATACCGATGATAATTAATTCTGCCAACATCAATTATTCTCTCATTTTGGCTGCATCTGCCGCTACAAAGACCAGCTGCAGATCATCATTACGACCACAAAGAGGCCTATTAACCATCACATGCCATCCATGAATGACATTTGTCTCCAGGACAAGCAGGAGGGGTTGATCACGAACCCCTTCCACGCCAAAACTCACTTTTTTTCCCCACCAGATCTCCCGTAATGAGAAACCGTTCAAGTTCAAACAAGACCAACTTCCTAAAATGTAACTACCTAAATCTCTCAAAAGTCATATCATAGTTTTTATTACATTTTCCCTCAGTCCACTTATATGGTGGTAGCTTTTTGCACCAAAAAGTGCAAATTTAGTACACAGTGCATATTTGACTTTTCCGTTTTCCAATCTCTCTCTCACTGACCATTAGAATTAAAACAGCATTTTTGTTTGCTGTTGTATATTTAATATTTTCTTTGACTTTGTAAACACCATTTTTCCCACAAGACATGAGAAACTTTGCTGCACTCATTTGAGCTGTGCTTTTTATTTTGACTACAATATACTTTTTAATTGCAGCAGCCTTCAATAACAGACTGTTTCATTGTGACAGGTTCATAAAAACATTTGCAGGGAAATGTTAAGATCACACTGAAATGATCAGGGACTTTGCTAAAAATACATATCAGCTGCTTGTTTCTCTGGTACTCTTTAGAAGGATATGCAGATACGCACAGACAGGAACAGCACAAGGTTTTACTCTTTGCTTTAGTTCTTCTAGTGTTTAGGAATAATAGTATCTAACCTTATATGCTTTCTTGACATGCACAAGTGTCAAATGCTTCTGGTTTCTAATCCAAAAAGACAAGCATAGCTGGGAGGCGTTTCGATTTTTTGAAAGTTACAGCAGGTTTTCATAATAAAATGGCTATAAAGTCAGACAATAAGACCAAAGAACTGATTTGTCATGATATAACCCTTATAACAACCAAAATGACTAATAAAACTATATATAGCTATTTTAAAAAAAACCTTAGACAGAGTTGGTAACAAGTATTTGTTTCTCAGTGTAAAAGAGAGACACACACACAAACACAAGACACCAGCTATCAGGCCACCTCATTATAGCACACACACATGGACCGAGAATATCGACAGCTATTCCCACTACGGCTAATTCACAAGCCACTCTCTGTCAGTTTAATTCACAACCTCATCAATAAAGGTGCGAGAGCTAGTGCATGTGTGTGTGTGTGTGTGTGTGATGATGACTGAAGAGGAGCTCATGCTCATCACAAATCTTAAATCTTGCTACATTTGTGTGTGAGAAAAATAGTGTGTTCAAAAGAGAGTAAAGTTAATTTAATTGGGTCATAAATGAATATTAACTAATAACAAAGGCAGATTTTAACATGCTCTATGCGCACAATCACATAAATCAAAAGTATTCTCCAATGCAATAGCAAGTGTGCAACATGCATTCACAACTGAAAACGGAGGAGCATGCAGGCTAATTTTAAAATGTGACTAAATATAATTTTCATAGGGATGCTTTTGTAATATTTTTTGAATGACGCACAGTCGCAAGATTAAAGAAAATAATCAGCAGTCTGTTAGCATCAGCTCATCTCGGCTGAGTGGCCCTCATTTGCATATCTAACAATTACAGAGGATAGTCCCTGAAAAACTGATAACCCGCATCTTTGATTTTTGGGTCACAATACGTTCTCTGCCTGCGAGGCTTGTGATATTTATCACTGAAAGATTTACCTGGAAACTCTTTCAGAGCACCTCCGGAGGAATTCTGTGTAATTACTTGTGCGCGCGCGCGCACACACACACACACACACACACCCACCCACCACACAGAGCGCTTTGAGAAAAGGTCACTTCTGATTTGCAATTATAGTTTCGACATCTGAGCAACCCTCCGACACTTTTTCAAATCTTCAAACAGGACAGCGGTGTTTAAAGGCAGGACATATACATATATGCAGCTTTATCATTAACAATCATATTTAATATAAATTAAAATCTTATGTAAAGTATAACATACCGATTAAAAAGTACATGAAGAAAGCATTGACTAACAATAAAAAACTAAAAATAGGAAAAAGCAACAACATTGAAATTCTTGCTAATACAACTGAGCCATTAAATGGCAGATCTCAAAATTTGATATTGTTTAAATGTCTAAATAAATTATATATTTACAAATAGTCTTATTCAATTATTCGGTTTTAAAGATTCATACTTAAGTTTTAGATGACAGCAAATGCACTTCAAATGTGAAAATAAGCATTCACAATTAAAATTTATGTTTTTAAATCTGATATATTTAATAAATAAAATAAATAAATACCAGCCCATAATTATTGTGCATTTATATATTGGTTACATTTCCGAGTCACCAAAATAATGACTTAAAATAATAATAACTGTCAACCTGACAATGAAACTTGTCACATATGGGGGAAAAAATCTATTGTAAAAAACTACCTACTGTAGATCTGTGTATGTATTGCTATATATCTGATACTTACTGTAGGTTACATACTATGAAAGTTACATATTTCAAACTATGCAACTTATACAAAAAAGATTATATGCATGCATATTCAAGCTCAGGAGGTCTGATCCTTGGTCTGGAGGTTTGGAACTTGTTAAGAACACGACTTGATGTGTTATGATTCTACCACAATTCTTCATCAGGTGCAAGTAAGAGAAAAAAGTAAGACCACTAGTCTGTTAACTGGCCCCGAATTAGCCCTCTATGTCTGGTTGCCATGGAGATGATTAGTAAAAGTCATGCTTGAAGTTAAAGGGTCAGAAGAGCGCAAAACTTTAACGTTCAAGACCGAGATAGGAAGTGATGTGCATGTACGCATATGAATGCGTGTTTGATTGTTGCGTGAAAGAGGAAAAAGTGTTACCACTTTTTATTGGATGAGAGCACTTGACTAAGCCAGATGGTGAAGAGGGTCCTTTAAAGGACACTCACATTAGCCCTTATAAACACCCCTGCGTGGTTTAAATTGGCCTCTTGAAACCTTTCAAAACCAAACCTCTTCAGTCTCTGTGGGGGCCGTAAAATCAAGGTTCATATTTCAGCACATTTTCTTCTTTTTAACAAATCTGACCACAATGTAATAAATCAATTAATTAACTGGTAAAAATCAACACATTGTTAAATGTACATTAACACACACAAGTTTTACTAATTGACTGAAATCTAAACTGGAATTTGAAGCGATTAAGAAAACAGAAATGCTACCAGAAAGACCAAGTAACTGGTCAATATTTGCCCATTTTGAGATTATGGATTGCTAATCAACAGGGGCTGGATTCATGTTCCATGGAGATATTTTGTAAATTTCTTACCGTAAGTGTATCAAAACTTCATTTGGACAACATTTAAAGGCGATTTCGATTTTTTTGCACCCTCAGATTCCAGATTTTCAAATAATTATATCTACTAGTAATAGTAATAGACAAATATTGTCCGATCTTAACAAACCATACATCAGTGGAAAGCATATTTATTCAGGTTTCAGATAATGTACAAATCTCAATTTAGAAAAATTGACGCTTAAGACTGGTTTTGTCATCCAGGGTCACATACATATAAACATATACACACACACACACACACACACACACACACACACACACACACACACATACACATTGTGTTATAAGGTATTAAATGTGTTTACAATTCTTACATTGTACAATGCATTGTAAGGTGAATTAAAAGGCATAATTAATGCGTTAAAACTCCTTTTATAATGCATGATAGATAAAGGCTTTAAGTAAAGTGTTACCAATATCATCAACGTCCATTTAAACAAACATAGAAACCCAAAAACAGCCTAATGGATGGATCTGTCCAGCATGACTGACAGCATTTGAAGATGCTGATGTGACATTAATAAGATGGTTCAAAGCTGTGTAGAGCATCAAGTCGCAGGGAAAGTCAATGAAATTCCACAGGTAACAAGGGAAACGCAACAGCACTGACCTCTCTGCGCCGTGACGCCCAGCAGCTCTGTTTTATCTTCCATACGACTGCTGCCACCAGAAGCAAGGACAGGAAACAGCTACACACACACACAGACAAACGAAAAAACAGGAAAAAGAAAGGAAGAGGACAATCATTAACGTTTTTGGATGTTCTTTTATGGAAAACAATGAGAGAATCACGTTCCACTGAGTCATGTCAAGATCACATCTCAAGCGCACACACGGGGCTGTTCATGTTTAATGGATTAGGGGTAGTTTCACAGCCACAGGTGTGCTAAAGATCAGGAGTGTTGGTATCCTCATGGTAGTGGGGCCAAAGCTCATGAATGCATGTATAAGAGAACTGGACTGTATGTGATAGAATCATAAATGTGTAGGTGCATGTTTATACCTTATAAGTGCAGGTGTGTGCAGAGCTGAAATACATTCGCTCTGGGTTTTGGGAATAGCTCACCCACACACACACATATATGCACACACACACACACACACACACACACACACACACACACACACACACCAAGGCTGTGAAGAGCTGGTGTAATTTATCATGGCTGAGCTGACATAACTAATGATGAAGAACCATGGCTGACCACAGCTACAGTTGGGTGTATGTATGTTATGTGTGTGTGTGTGTGTGTGTGTGTGTGTGTGTGTGTATACATGTATCATATGTGTCTTAGCCATGATGCATGACCACATCTGAGTGATTATCATATTTTAATCACCCATTTGCTGTTTGGGAACCAGTAGGAAGCATAACAAGCGGCATAGCAGAATGTGTGAGAATGTGTGTACGTGACGGGGTGAGTTTGCTATATATGGTCTACGCCACCTGCTTCCTAAATCAATAACATATTACAGCAGGTCTTCCAGAGGTGAATTAGAGCTTAGAGCCATAATCACACGCTGAACACACTCCAACCCAATAAGCTCCATTAAAAATGTACAATATTTAGATTGAAATGGTTTTTTGAGAATATCTGTGGCTTTAGAGTTCAAAGACTCGTGTGCTTGTCTTACCTGAAGAACGTGACAAAGAACTGAACCAAATCCATGAAGTTACTGTGTTGAGAGAAAGCGATCTGAGGAGAAAAGAGAAATGAATGTTAAATAATGTGAAAAACATTCATTTATATGCTTTTGTGTACATGTGTTTTTCAGTCTGTCTAAATAGGACATGAGAGCAAAGGTTTCGTTTCTGACTGTACCAATACTGCCCCCTGCTGATATACCTCCCCCCCCCCACATACACTCACAGTCAATAGAAAAGAGCATCTTTACAGTTTCAGACTCTACAAATAAGTAATCATATTATCCTGGCACAACTATGTTATGATGGACCTCCAATAACAGGGAGAGATGAATAACAGACAAAGAGCAATAGCTTTCTACACTAGTAGAGAGTAGAAGACTAGTGACACTAGTCTAGTAGTCCTTGAGCGAGTGTATTTATTAAATCCAGGTAAAGCACACTGTTTTAAACCTGTAATTTTGAAAAGGGGTTAGCAGCACTTTTAATCATGGGTTACTAGTGCCTGTTCCAGAACAGGTTGGATACTGTATGCTAATGCCCTATTACAGTATTACAGAGCAGGGGTTTCAATTTTTTTCAATGCCACAGACCCCCAAATATGATGATCATTGTGTGAGGAACCCCATCTTGAAATTTTAAAAGGCAGCTATTTATTTTAATGTATAAAGAGCCAATTTATACAGTGAAAATTATGTGTAATGTAATAATATAAATGTGTAAAAAAAAATTGGGGGGGGGGGATTTTTCACTTACATTATTATTATTATTATTATTATTATTGTTGTTTATCTATGGCTTTAGAAGCTCAAAGTTCAACGTCATGAGTAATTCATGTGGTTACTGTTAAATAAATTATTAAATAAAAATTATTCAAACACAAAATTTAAATACATGTAAAAATCTATGAAACATTTTAATTGTTTATTTAAATAACTTAATTTTTTTTATTCAATTTAAAGTATTATTTTATTTATTTAGTATTTTCTATATATTTTTACTCTGTTTTTCTCTAAACTTTTCCACTTGTTCCCTAGCGCTCCCTTATGGCCCTCTTTCAGTTTGAAAACCCCTGGTATAGTGTGTAAAACACTGCAGTGCTGGAGTTACTTAACAACAGGCAATATCATAACCTTCTCCAGTGCTTACTTCATTAGATATTCATACAGCACATGTACAACTTTCTCACATTGTGTTTAGTGTCTAAGGGAGAAAGAAAACTGAAAAGTGATGGCAAACGCTACTCTGCATTTTTATTCAGTTTTTTTTTCCAAGTATTTTTAAGAACATATAAGACAAGCAGAGGAGATTTACATGTTTACGTTTACCCAGATGGTCAAGCTGTTATAAAAACTGGTCACATGCTCGCTACGTGCTGCACTTGTCCAATCAGTGTTATTAACCTTGTAAATATGCGAATGAGACCGTTACCCCAGGGTTTACAAACGTACGCCGAGAAATAAGAAAACCTGATTAGTCCAAATTAATTGTGGGCTTGTTTCATGTTTCACACTCTGGGTTAGTAATTATATTAACGTAGTGTTTAAAATGACCCTACTGAAACTGAATTACATCATTCCTGTAGCTCCGTTTTGGGATGCAGACTTAAACTCGTCTACCATAAGGAGGGCAGAGTCTAGGGGACACCAGAGACGTTTCCACTTTAAAACACTGGCATTTTCTTTCCATCTTTTACCTGCTTTCAAACAAGCTCACTCTTCCCTCTCTATTCCTCCAGGCATTTCCAAAATAAGCACAGGATTTTCAGGGAGGGAGAGGGAGAGAACAGGGTAAAAGAGAGCATGCCAGACGTCCACAGCATGGAGGGTGAATTCACACAGAGCTCTCATTGAGCAGATGCTGTGCGCTGATACAGCCTCTCTCACACGCCACAACCTCCTCATGTTCAGACGCACAGTCTCAAAGACAAACGGGGCCTGACTCACAGCACTGATACCCACACACATTCAACATTAAACAATAGCAAGCCGACTTATCACTGTCATTCACACATGACAACCTGTGGCTCACACGGGCATTCATGTGGCGTTTGTGACGTAAACACTATATATAGCTTGTTAGTCATGTTTTAAGGGATAATGATGTGGCTTACCCAATCTAAAGAAGAAGAGAGAACGTTGTGGTACACCTGCCAAGGTAAGTTAACTAGTGTAAACGAAATATGTTTTGTTACGTGTGATCTGTGGAGGAGGATTGAACCTGAGAAACAAATGTACTGCTATCTCTACTGACAGAACAGAAGCGTGTAGAAACAGTCATTTCTGAACCAAAAATCAAATTTGGATTCTGAAGTTTGGTGTCTCAAACATTCCTTACATTCTGCCCCCATCTGCCATTGTTTGAACAAACAGGCAGTCCCACCCCAAACTCTTGCCATTGGCCGAGGTAGAAGTTGACATGTCACGCTGCTCAAACAAACAGAGCAATGTTTTGAAAGCGTGACACACAGCCACAGTGTTTACACTCCTCCTATGAATATATGACTTGTTTTTGAACATTAAATTGGCTAAAAAGAATTAAAAGTTGAGCCCACTGTATTTTCATGAAAAAGTTCTCATGATAAATCTCACCAAACCTGTCAGAAATATGTCTAAACCTGCCTTTCCAGCATCTTTGACAAACGACAGACCAGTCAGTCATTTCTAATGGAGAGCAGTATGGAAGCTGTGTAGAATTTCAATCATATGTATGCGGAATTTTCAGATCTGATTTAAGCTTCTGAAATGTTTGAACTTTTGCAGGTTCTAATCAAAACTAATGACGAGGGCATGAGAATTACCAACATATTTGCACTAAAGCATTACTTTTAAACATTACTTCTGTAAAATGGACGATTATGAATTATGATTTCAAAAATAATTGTTTTATAATTATTATGTAATTATGTATGTTGATTAGCACTACTGTTTTTTTTTTTTCCAGACCTACAGGCGGTTATTTGTTAGTTTTGTGTGGACATGCATACCTTCATTACTCATTCATTTTACTGTGGTGAATAATCAGTGGGTAGCAGGCTGCTTCTGGGGGGAACCTCACAATCGTACAAATGTCGAAAAGGCAGCTTTAGTCATATTTCAGCCCAAAATTAAGCCAATGACAATTAAGCCTAAAAATAATAATATGAATAAATAATTGTTATTTCAACAGTATTTAGACATAGTGGCAGCATTTGTTGTACTGCATTAAATTTTACATTAACGATTCATTTACACCAATTAAAAATGTAAAAATGCAAACACAAAGTAAAATGTCTGGATCCATTTTGGTACTATTAAGAAAATACTTTGATTGTAAATGGACTTCACTATCATGCGATTCTTAATAAAATGCACAATTTTTGATTTGGGGTTGATATGTGACCTGTAAATGTTTTCATGAAGCTCAACCAAATTCTGCTTTTAAATAACATTCTCAACCTGACACATGAACGCTATAGTCGTTTAGATCTGCACGCTTCCATTCTGCTGGCCAAAAACTACACAGGCCGCACAGACTCTTTGACCACAGGCAAAACAAAAACAAGAGCCAGAAACAGAAGGCTGGAGCTGTGCCTCTTCTGAACTTTCTGATCTCTCTGATTCTCTTATTCCTCTCAGGCTCTTCCCTCAGTCTCTCTCTCAAAGAGCCATGTGTTTCAACTTAACATTCCTTCCGACACTCTCAGTCTCAGCCTGCCATGTTTACAGAGCAGGTTTTGAGCGCTGCGTTTTTCTCCAGCCCATACCCTCTCGTCGTTCTCCTCTAAACACCTGACAACAGCCCCTCTGTCCTCCAGAGCTACCACAGCGCAAGCCCTCTCGCCCGCAATCGTGCTCGGATCCACACATGCAATCCCTGTTAGATGAAACGTGGCATCCAAAGGTCAGCTAGAGAAGCGAAAGGCAAATGAGAGAGACGATAAGGGTGTTACCTGTGTGAAATTCACCCTTTCTCCATGAGCTGAGGAGAGAACGTGCTCTAGAACAGCGGACGGACAATCAAACCCAAACTCTGAGTTTCAGCGTCCAAGCACAGGAGGGTAGGTTAGATCACTTTCCAAAGCAAAGGAAGAGAGGAGGGGGAAAGGAAAAGAGGAGGAGAGGAGAGGAGAAGAGAAGAGGGAGGGAAAGGAAAGCTCTGCCAAATCATTTCCAGACCAGACAGAAAAGGCCAAAGATATATGAGAAAGAATAAAAGGACACGGCCTCTGTGAATTTACAGACGGAAGGAGAGGATAAGATAGCAAAACAAAACACAAAGACCCTTGCTGATGTTTAAACAGCGCTCATACACACAGACGTGATATTTTTCTCTGTGTACGTCACTGGACTCAATAACATGCGGATTGCTCTCACCTGGATTTTGACTGGCCACGTGAAGTTGCTGACATACACGTAGAAGGTAATGTTGGCATTGCTACGGAAATCAAACTTCTCGTTGGAGAAACTGTCTTTGAATTCCTTTATGTTGCTGCGGGAGACAATAGGGATTTCCTCACCAGCTTGAGTCCCAGCTGCTCAAAAAGGAAGAAATGCAGGGTTACAGGAAGGAAGAGAGTTTCGATTGCACACACAGCACATTTATGATGTGCTTAAAATATATGTTTAACACATGTCGGGGCTTCATACCTGCAAAGCTGGTTGCCCATGTGATGTTGAGGTTAAAGTTTTTTGAGGCATTAATAAACATGTCCAGGTCTCGATTTTGCTGCAAGAGAAATCCAAAAAAAACATTCAGACGAAAAAAAATAAAATCACAAATCACAGAAAATATACACCCTCTAAAATGTATTATATAAGCCAAAATGTTTTCCACAAACTGCTGTAGCTTTTATACCATGGCATATCAGCAGTATGATTTAAAGCATAATCTACTCTCCAAACTGATGCATATCTAAATTTATGCATCACATAAAATGTGTCTTCTGTTTGCGTCTCAACCCAAGAAAAAATGAAATCATAAAATCCCTTTTATTTCATAAGTCACTAGATTATCAAAAATAGACATTAATAGATGCTTATGTAATATTTAAAATATTCTGATGCTGAATTTCCTGCAAATATAGCTACATTGTTGTTCCAAATTTTTAATGTTTTTAAAAGAAATCTCTGCAAAGACTGTGTTTATTTAATCAAAAATGCAAACTGTCACAAATCTTCAAAATTTCCTCACTCAAAGGAAGCAGTTAACACAAACTTTGCCTTGTGATCTATTGTTTTTCTACTCAAATTTAACTTAAAGGGCACCTGTTGTTTGAACATAAATGTGTGTTGGCAGTGTGTGTACACAACCACCCTATAATGATAAAAATCCACCTGCTTATTGTCTGAGAACAAGCTGTTTGCAGAATCTGTAAAATGTGATGTCAGAGCATTTAAAAGCAACATTTAAATAAGAAACGTCTTCTTATTAGAGCTATAGAAATCATTCATTCAAGAGCAGTGAGTGATTTTCTGTTTTTATTTAGTTTGGGTCATATTATCAGCATAGACAGTGGCAGGTACTGTATATTACACTGCTGCCACTTAATACACAGATGTAAAATAAACATGCAATTTCTTTCCCAGCAGTTTGCCTTCACAGACATAACCGACTGTGTTTTTGTAACTTGTGTGTTTTTAACATAAACTTGTATGTATTTGACAGTTTAAGTGCAATAAGACATGAAAGAGAACTTACTTTAGTACTCAAATGCCGCGTGACAGCCGCTTTCTGTGTGCGTGTGCTTCAGGTGTGTGCACTCAGAAAACCGTATATCAGAAGTTTAAACTGATATGGCTTTAAAGCGCATGATTTTAACGCGATAGACATGATAATCAAAACCTAACAGATGTTTTGTTTTGGCAGAGCATCTGAGGTACACGCTGTAAAGGCACAGCCCTATTCTGGAAAGGGGGGGCGGTGAGCAGCAGCTCATTTGCATTTAAAGATCCAGGCACAAAAACAGCGTGTTTCTGCTTCCACTCAAAATAGGCATTTTCAAAATAATAAATGATCTGTGGGGTATTTTGAGCTGAAACTTCACAGACACATTCTGGGGACACCTGAGACTTATATTATATCTTGTAAAAAGGGACATAATAGGTGCACTTTAAGAATGTGTCCTTGGTAAACCCCCTTAATGCTGTATTGTTTCCTCTGTTCAACAGTGAATTGCTGAATAAATTTATATATATTTAAAAAAAAAAAAAACAGGCGCCCAACTGCATGTCAATCAAATTAGTTCGCTATTTGATCATATCAAGGTTTGTTGTGTTTGCAAATCAAGGTAAACTGTCAGCCTTGGTCTATTGACACCTAGTTGACCATGACTTTTTGAACAGTAAAGTCTTTTCAGCGTAACGCACCTCATCTGGTGTTGCCACAAAGTTGATGGCAGTGTAGTAGCGGTCGTCCTCTTGAGACAAACTGAAGGTAAACTGGTAATCTATCAGCAGAGTGTCTGCGTGTCAGAGATAAAGATACAGTTGTGTGTGAGAGGAAGAGGAAAAGGATAAAAGATAATATTGAAAAACTATTACTTAAAATCTGGATATTTTCCCAGATTGACTGATACATGCCCAGGTTTGTGGTTTCTGTCTGATTTAGTCAGGTAAGGACAAAATGACTAGTTCTGAAAATGACTAAATTACTCAAATAGCCACAATATGAACATCCATCAGCCACTGCATTGACATACTCACAATAACACGTTCCCTTCAGAGGGTTGCCCTGGTAACGGTTCTCTACCTCACACCTGAGGGACAGAACGAAACAAAAGCCCAGAGTGAAAATGAGTAGAATTATAAGGAACAGCATTTGATATAGACAAGATAACGATAAGCTATCCCTCGTAACTTTGACAAATTACTTCTAATGGCAGAGTGGAGAAAACCTCATGAGACTGAGGCAGAACAAGTATGAGAGTGCACACTTACAAATGGCAGCGTTCTCCTTTGATGCCCTTGGTGGTACAGAAGCATTTTCCATTGTTAGAGTTACACATGCTGGCATGGCCGTTGCACTTACAAGCTGCAAATGACCAACACATACATACAGTTAAGACCTTATCAAACCGGCAGCTAAAGTCAACTGTATTTTGGCCTGGGCTTATGTTTTGACCTACGTTGACAGCTGCCCCCGTTTGTTGGATCGCCATAATAACCGGAAATACAGCTCTCGCACTGTTTGCCTGTGGTGAGGTCCTCGCATCTCTCACATACGCTCTCATTGACACAGGAGCTGTGTCCGTTACACTGGCACGCTGCATGAGAGAGGAACAAACAGAACAAATTATGAAAATATGATCAGTACTATAAAAAAAAATGCAAACAGTATCTAAAGTAAAACTGAGACTGAAGTAGATACAAACAGAGCCAGAGCAATATATCTATAAAAAGCTGTATTTGTCAGATGTGTAATGATTCAATATACACTGTGATAATTACATTCTCTAAAATGGCTTTTAAAGGTTATTCAACATCCACAATAGTCACAATCTTTAACTTAAGAAATAAAACTAAAAATTATCAACATTTTACACAATATTTGTTTTAAACCAATTATATTTAATCATTTTAATTTATATTCTCTTAAATAATATATAATAATAACTGACACTAATTTGTTTTAGTTTTTTTTTTTTTTTTTTTTAAAGAAGTACAACATTTTTGGGGTCTGTAATTTTTTGTATTATTTATGAAAGACACAGTATTTGATCAAAAACACAATAAAAATAGTAATATGTTGAAATATTATTACAATTCAAAATAAATGGTTTCTATTTTAATATATTTTAAAATGTATTTTATTCCTGAAATGGCATTACTGATTACTCCACTCTATAATGTCACATTAACCTTTAGAAATTATTCCAAATTGCTGAAATATTATAATCAATGTTGAAAACACTTGTGCTGTATAATACTTCTGTGGAAACTATGATGCAATTTTCAAGATTCTTTCAACCAAATAAAAAGCACTGCAATATTCAAAATTAGGGCTGCATTAATGATTATTTTGGTAATCGAGTAATCGGTCGATTATTCTGACGATTAATCGGATAATTCTAAGTCTTTGTAGCAATAAAAATAGACCTAAGCTTCAAATACAAATATAATAGCTATGAGGCAATAATAATTAGTTCAAATAAAGAATCAATAGTAAGTAATCATATGGTTTTATTGAACAAAACTGTTAAAATACATAATGTATTATAAACAAAGCTAATAATTATTATTTAATTGAATTGTAGCGTTTGTGAATACACAATAGCATTATGCTTCATTATGATTTTTAAATGGGTTTAATATATGATGCAGCATTGGAAAACGGTCTAATGGTGTGTTTCATGGATTCTCGTCCATGGAACGCTCCATTTCCGGTATTTTGCTGGTTGCTCAACACAGGTAAAATGAAAGCGGGGATTTTTTAAAATCAAGTACTCAAATTGAATCAAGGAATTGTGACAGCTTTATGCACAATGTTGCTTAATTTTATATAGGCTTTAAGTATATCAGTGTCAAAGAGACATTTTGATATCCAATTCAAGTTAGCATTACCATATTCATTCATACTTTCATACATTTCATAAACTCAACCAGTATAGAACAACTTGCATAAGTCAGATGAGTTTTACCTGGGCACTGGATGAAGGACCAGTTGTAGCTGCCCTCTAGTGGGCACAAGCTCACGTTCAGCATTGGCTGAGGGGCGGGAATGAGGGAGGGGCCTGAAGAGGAAGGGGCGTGGAACAGTGTTTGGATTGGACCACGGTAAGAGCCCTCTATACACTGGCCCCTTCCTGTATTGCTGGGATCAGTGCACCACCCACAGCCAGGCTGGTCCAAACAGTGACCACAGGTCTTATAGCCAGAACAATTCTCCGCTACAATAAAAACACACATACATCCATTTAATCACAGGGGTCATGCAGTGCAATCACCTCAAACTGAACCCTTGACAGTAAAGTTATTATTAGTATATCAATCTGAATTGATTTTATGTCAGTTGTAAAGACTGCTATATCAATAAACAGGAGACCTGCTAATGTTCAATCTTCGATTTACAAAGAGAAAACAAGACACAGGCTGCCAGGCCTGAATCCACTAAATGAGAGCCAGACATACGTGGGCAGCTGTTCATGGTGTACCACTCCATGCACTGGCCGTAGGGGAAGGACGCCACATAAGCATTAGAGTCCACGCACTGCCTCATGTTACTGCACCACATGCACTCTGAGCTCCCACTGGTGCACTCACTACAGGAAGAGCGCAGGGCACAAGGTGTCCGACACTGCTTCACACTGTGGTTCGCTGCAGGAACAGAGAGAGTCCGACAGAGAGAGAGAATGAAAGAAAAGGCACAAGACACAGAAAAGAGAAAAGTCAATAAAAAAAAGTCCTTTAAAGATTCTCATATCAATAAGCAACAAAAAAATAAGGTTCAGCTGATTTTTTTTTTCTTTTCAAATAAGGGGTAATTAACAGGTTTTTAAAGGACTGATGCCAATAGGCAATATAATATAATATAAAATAATATAATATAATTCTATAATTATAATATAATTAATTATAATATTATAATTTTATCATGCATTAACGCATTTTATTATTATAATTATTATTATTTTGAATGTCTGTTGCTCACTGGCTCCGAATACACAAAGACAAACCATGTGTCACAGGAGGGGTGGGATGTTGATCAGTACTGGCTTGGGATGGACGTCATGCATCTCAACCGATGAGCGCATTTGGGGTGACTGCAGCAGCGCTCACATGAATGCTCCCAATAAAATTATTTAGGCTAAGCATCAACATTCACAAACCACTGTTCACAGTTATTTTTAACAAAAGAATGCAACGTGCTCGTCATCACGACTTCATAAGTGGGAAATAGGAGGTTTCTGATAGCACGTGAAGACAGCAGAGAAGCGCTCTCGCTCAGCACAGGGGAGTGCATCGTTTTGTTAACTTTGTGGTTTATTATTTTGAGTTGTTTGGGATGCGGTAACACATGGCCCTCTCACAATATATTGCTTTAAAGATCTATCACTTTTGCCGCTCAGGAATGTTCACACAATAGTGCTGCACATATCAGAAGTTCCGCGCTCCGGCGCAGTTAGCGCTCACATGCGTACCGCACCCGAGCCCAACTGAACCACGCTCTGGCCCACCTCTTCCAACCGAGCCAAGGATGGCTAAACGAACCGTGCTCGAGCGTGGCACGGAGCGATCACACGGCACGGTTCAAAGCGCCTAGTGTGAGTTCACCCTTATTCTCCCGCATCCCACACACACACAAGTCTCTACCCCCCGCACCCACGCCCACACCCCCATCAAGTGTTGTCCCGCGCTGCGCTCTGCTGCGTTGGGTCCTCCACTAATGCAGGTCTCAACTCAGAAGGTGCCTGTTATAATGTTATGATCGCGGCTCTGGACTCTGAGCATAACTTGTTTTTCTATAAACTATAAAATATTTTCTATAAAACTTTAAAGCCCTGGCAGTGGCAAATAGCTTTGGTTTTATATTTAGTTTGACTACATTAAATGTTATAAGTTGAGATTTACAATAAATATTTTAACTGCTACTATGTAAAAGAAACACTGAAGTACAAAAGCACATTATTTGTTTAAAGGGATAGTTCACCCAAAAATGAAAATTTGATGTTTATCTGCTTACCCCCAGGGCATCCAAGATGAAGGTGACTTTGTTTCTTCAGTAGAACACAAACAAAGGTTTTTAACTCAAACCGTTGCAGTCTGTCAGTCTTATAATGCCCGTCAATGGGCACACAATCTTTGAGAGAAAAAACCATGCACGATACATTGTGACGATACATTGATGTCCTAAGACACAAAACGATCGGTTTGTGCGAGAAACTGAACCGTATTTATATAATTTTTTACCTCTGATAAACCTCAATGTCCAACTGTCATAACATCCGACGTGTGACACGTCAACCTGCTCTGGCACATAGATATATATACATAGAAGCCTCATTAGCAACTGTTTCTATGGGCTGTGATACGTAAGGATCTACATATATATCTATGTTTATCTGTGTGTATATCTATATCTATCTATATATATCTATATCTATATATATGCGCATGTTTCAGAGCCGTTGAAGCGTCACGCGCCTGATGTTGTGGATGAGCTCAGGAGAGTTGGACATTGCATAAAAAATTATATAAATGCTGTTCAGTTTCTTGCACAAACCGATCGTTTCGTGTCTTAGGACATCAATGTATCGTCACAAGAAGCAGGGTTTAATTTGAATTTGTCTGTGCATGGTTTTTTTTCTCTCAAAGATTGTGTGCCCATTGACTGGCATTATAGGACTGACAGACTACAAAATTTTGAGTTAAAAACCTTCGTTTGTGTTCTACTGAAGAAACAAAGTCACCTACATCTTGGATGCCCTGGGGGTAAGCAGATAAACATCAAATTTTCATTTTTGGGTGAACTATCCCTTTAAAGTATTCGCAAACCAAATGTTATTGCACTTTTGTTCATATAACAGTACTTTTAAATGAAAAAGTGCACAAAACATTACTTTTGAATTCATTATTGAAATTTGTGCATGATGCAATTAAGCGTTGCACAGTACTAAAAATAATACAATATAATATATTAACATTTTTGAAAACAGGAAATTAACAAAAATATCTACTAATAACAGGTTTTTAAATAACTAATACCAACTAGCAAAATATAAAATAATATTTAAAAAAAAGGAAAATATATTAAATAAAATCTATAGTATATATTTTAAAACTGGAATTTATAATTTAATATATAACTTTTTAATGTTTTTGTTTTTAAATCAGATTACATTATATTCCTGTTTTAATATATATTAGATTAGATTTTATACATTTTCCTTTTTTTAAATGATATTTTACTTGGCATCAGTCATTTAAAAACCTGTTATTATTATATTTTATATTTCTGTTAAAAAAAATCTAATTATAAAATATTAATTATATATATATATATATATATATATATATATATATATATATATATATATATATATATATATTTGAAAACAGGAAATTCTACATTTGCACATTAATCATTGATATGATTTTGAGTCTTCTGTTAATAAGCCAAGTGAGCACTGGTTAATGTTGTGTGTGTATGTGCATCTTTCTCACTTGGTCGTTCACACAGACTCCCATTAACAGAGTTGACGCAGGTTGCTGCCTTCAGTCCATTAAAAGTGGGCTCAGCCAGGTACCCACAAAAACCAGCATCGCTGGGCTCGCCCGGCAACCACTGCAGCGTGGAGTTGGTGAAGGGTGACATGTCCTCCCAGCACCAGTAGGAGACATTGATCTTCCTCAGACCCACCCACGGAGTGATGACTGCTTTTGACTGCAGCACACAGGACAATTCAAATTCAATTCAGTTTCACAAAGACTAGTGCCTTACAACCCCAGGTGACAAAGTCGTTAAAAAAAAACACATCATAAAGAACATAGACTGTGAAAGTGTGCCGCAAACTCACTTGCAATGATCTGTTGTGCATCTCTTTGAGGACGAACTGGACTTTCTTCTGCGTGGTGAGGGATGCCAGCACCGCCTGGTGACTGCGACACGCCAGTTTAGCGTTGTCATATGAGTCCTTGGCCGTTATCAGCTTTAGACAGGAGTTCCCCACCAGGTGCCAACTCTCCCCACAGATATTCCCTAAAACACAAACACGGTGCAATCATCAGGCCTCCAAATTAACATATGGGAAACATGGCAATTGTGATATCAAGTCTTAAAGGTGCACTAAGCAATTTTTGAAAAACGCTTTTGATCGCAGTGTCGGACCATGTCCCAGAACACAGTTGCAGTCAATCAGCAGTAAGGGGGGAAATATTTATTTAGGTTTTCTCTCAGAGCAGTTCTGCTGATGTTCATGTTTATGTAGACGCTGAAAACACCATTAGTGTCATGCATTCATAATTCAGTATGTAGTAGATAAAACGGAGCCACTCATATCTACTTTTGATTTATCCATCCATCAGACTGCGCGTTTTACGTGACAACCTCATTAACGTTATACTGTAAATCCCATGTTCACGACTGCACCGCGATTCCCTCTGCATCACGGAAATTACATGACATACTTTTATCTGCACGGACGGATGGTGTCCGCGAATATGCCTGCTTTTGCAGCCACTTTGAGTCCACATTTTTTGCAAATTGGATCCGTCCTCAAGGACAACCCCGTGTTGTCTTTTTTTTTATATTCCATACTGTATTCCCATACTGCAGATTTAAACTTTTTTCAGTGGGGGATGGCGATTACATATAATCTTTGTCTCTGCCATTTTCTCCGCTGCACGTGCGTGTAAGCAGCCAAGTGAATGCAGAGTGAAGCAGCCGAAATAAATTGCATGTGCGCGGGCGAGATTTTTTTTTCATTAATTTAAAAAAAAAAAAAAAAAAACGTAGATATGCAAAAGTTTACGGTATGATAACCGTGCACGTTCAAACCGAGATAGACCGTCATACCGGTATATCGTTAAAAACCCTAGCCAGGGTTGTGCACGTACGTGTGGAGCAGAGATATCAAAATAAGGGTGAGGTCCTATTGGGCTATGGGCGTGTTCATTTTGGTGCTTTCAAATATCAACATCGTTTGGCATAAATCACTTAGTGCACCTTTAATGATGGACAGAATCCTTTGAAATAAATTAAATAATAACAATAATAATTATTGATATTATCATTATCATCACGATGGACAGAGGACTTTAAATAACAAATTAACAAAATAAATCATTTAAAAAAATAATTTAAAATAAATAGTGACATTATCCCACTATACTGTCCCAATAATTTATTTTATTCTATGTCACACTTTGTTGTTCTGCTATTGTTTTTGCAATGAACTATAAAATGGACTATATACAAAATATTTTTGAAAACAGGAAATTCTATAGTGATTTTACAATAATAATAATGATATTATTTCAATAATATTACATATTTTATTCTATACTTGTATTCATATTTTGTTGTTCTGCCATTCTTTTTGCAATGGACTATGACTAACACGTTATTTACACAAGACTTGAACTTGAACTTCAAATATCTTCCAATATGATTTGAAGGTGAAAGGACCAGTTAAACCCCATTGTTTGTTTATTACCAGGGAGGGTAGTGCACTCTTGATTTCTTGTCTCCCATTGGCAGTTCTGATCTGTGGCACAACTTTTACAGCTGGTCTTCTTGCTGCACACAAAGGATGGGTTATCCTTTGGACATGCCTCATACTCCATTATCCCACCCTGCAGACAGATTAGTCACGTCAGAGCAAAGTCCCAGTATTACAAATTCATAAACGGAAATGTGTTCTTCCACACACTTTTCTGTAAGTCACGGCATATTAAATGTTGAGTCTTACCGGGGAACTGGTGCAGTTACTATGACCAGACACACAGACCGCAGCACACCACTGGCAGCTGTTAGTGTTCGCTGTACAGCTGTAGCAGTCTGAATATTGGTCACACTTTTCACCATCTGCATCTGGAAAGCACACACATATATTACTGCATACAACGCCTGTGGCGGTAAGTGCGTATCCAGTGATGCCACACTCTGGAAGAAACGGTAAACAGAGATAAATCTGTTGTAAGTAACTGCATCTGACAGATCATTACGAACATCTTCTATTCGGACAAGACTAGTTCATGTTCTGCAGAAGTATTATCTTGATTTGGACTGGAATTAAATTGAGAATTACAGTTTCAGTAAAAAAACAAACAAACTGTGTAATAACTGTACAGAGTTATTGTTTACATGGCCGTCAATGATAGGCAGAGAAAATGTGGGCCTCGCCATCGTTTTCAAAAGTCTCAGTTTTGGTCAGTTTACACTGAAATGCACTCTCGAAGTAAAAAATCCTTCTAATATGCTGATTTGCTACTCAAGAAACATTTCTTCATTTCTTACTATCAATGATGAAAATATTAGTACTGCCTGGCATTTTTACAGGATTCTTTGATAAATAAATATTTCAAACTAATAGTATTTACAGTATTTGAAATAAAAATCTTTTGCAACATCATACATGTCTTTACTGCCACTTTTGATCAATTTAATGTGTCCTTACTGAAAAAAAAAAAATTCTAAGGAGAATTCATTTCTTAAAAAAAAAAAAATCGTACTAATCTCAAAATCTGAACAGTAGTGTAAATTAAATATTTTTGCAGTTAGCCGCAAGACATTAGATCGAAACGTTTACAGGATCTCACATAAATGCAGTTAAGTGTAATGGATAAATTCAGACACTGCCACATAAAATGCCAGACATCCTATGGTAATAATTGTAACTTAAAAACTCTGAATAGTTCTGAAGACACCCAGGAAGCAGACGTCCTCTTTGTTCCTGTCACTTACACCCTCTGGGACTGCAGGTGTTTCTCAAGCCCTCGGTGTCATGGGGTGCCATTGCGTCCCAAGACATACAGGTGGAGGTAGTGGAGTTCCACAGACACTTCATGCCGGGCACAGCCGTCACACACTCCAGATGCTCAGAGAAAGCAGCGCAGCTCGCAGGGGTGAACCTCAGCACATCGCTGAGCATCAGGCTGTTAAAGCCTCCATACACGTACATCACCCTGACACACGCGCACAAAAAGAGACAGAGATTAACCTCGAGTATCTCCGAAGGAACGAGGGAGGAAAGGGAGAGGTATGAAGGGTGAGGAAGAAGAGGGCAGTGCGAATGAGGAAGAACATAAAAAGGAAGTTGGGAGGAGTGATGAATAAAGCGCATGAGACTGACAAGTCAAACAGCAAAAAGCAGTGTTATGCCACAGCTCCCCACAGAGGGGTCACTCAGTGGTCATATTGGTGCTGACAATGACGCTGGGAATTATGGGTAAGAATACAGATCACAGTCAAAATCTCACAGGAGAAAGCCTTCTGTGTGAATAAGTGCGGTTAGAAGACTGTTTGTTAAGCTGCCAATTTGAAGCACTAGTAATGAGATGTGTTATTTATGGATAATGATTCTGCTTTATGACTTCATTTGACTAATCCGTATGGAAGGAGATTACAGGCAGCTTTAAATACAGACTTCATATTTACCACAACACCGTTCAAACATCACAGAAATAGCAACACTTTTAAAAAGGAAGATTCAGGACTCAATACAACTTAAGCATTAGTGGCATGCTGTCAATTATCTAGGAAATTATTCTGACTCCGTTTGTAACAAATCAAACAGCTTATTTACAGTTTGTATGACAAGAGTGTTTAAAAGCAAAAATATGATGTTCTTATATTGTTAAATCACTTAAATGAATTATTCAGTGCAAATGATTAGCATTTGAGCTGTAAATCAATTTTTGGAAATGGATTTGGTTTCTAGGCAGATGGCTACGTTCCTCCCTGGTGATTTTTCATAAAAGTTTTCCCATAGGTATAGTATAAAGTATAGTTTTCATGGTCATAATATAAATGAAAAGACCTATTTTACATAAGACAAAAAGTCATTTTATCACACTTGTCCCATACTAACACAAAGGGTCATGACTATAATTATGAAAACAAATTAGTGTATAGCTTTTACACTATTTTCAGTTATAGATATATAGATACACATATACATATACACACACATATATACACACACACACACACACACACACACACACACACATACACATATATATATATAACTTGATTGTAGAAATCTCATTTATTCTCAGTGGTATTCAAAAGCATGCCACAAATATCAGTAGATTTTAAAATGTCATTTATTCCAGTGATGCTATTAATCTAATTAAATGTAATGTATTTATTATTATAAGAACAATAAACTATGCATAATTACATGCAGGTAACCCTAATCCTAACCATATAGTAAGTACATGCAGTTAATTAATATTACTCCGTACTTAAATGTATAATTACACTGTAACAAGACACCTTAAAATAAAGTGTAAAATATTTTTCATTCTAAATGTCTTTATGGTCACTTCCTTGCTGAATAAATGTATACATTTTTTAAAAATAAATTAATAAAACTTACTAACGCCAAACTTCAGAACGGTAGTGTATATCATCCTAACTATTCCTTTAAAACATTCCAAAAAATCATTGTGTTTAATCCAAAACAAACTATTACAAGTGGGACTGGATATTTTCGCATACTGAGCACATATAAAACATTGAGATTACCCGTTGTGATACACGGCTGAGTGGCCAAAACGGTTGACATCATGGTGAAGATCTGGATTGGGCAGAACAGTCCACTCATCACAAGCTAGAAAAGAGAACACGGCAGACAAAGTGAATCTCAGCCAGTGCTGCCAGAATACCTTTAAGAGACATCAGTACAGAGAAGACAGAGCTCATGAATATTAATTAACTAAGACTAATCGTTGCTCAGTAATCTCCACTTACATTACCCAATTAATATTCATAAGTCCAACCTTCACATAAATTGATGACCTGCGCAGATGTGCAGGGGCTATAAGGCACCTTTACTTATACTCTGAAAATACATAACACTTTAATATCACGCAATACGGGATAAAACTGAATGTTCCCTGCATCTTTCTCGGCATGGTTTGGAAAATGAGCTCCTTGCATTTTCTAAGATGACCATTAATATCAAATCATCTCTTTCCAAGATCTTAAATAGAAGGAGTTAGTGGCTAATCTAACAGGAGTAAGAGAGGCATGAAGAGAAATGACTGCTATTAGCGCAGAATGTGTGACAAGTCACTGCCCCCTGCTGGCAAACTCTCTGACAAATCGAATTCAGCATCCTGGTGTGGGCCAGTGTAATTGAGTTCAGCTTATAAGGACAGAGCAATTACCCTCAGGGCCAAGACAGGCCTCTACTTAATTACAGATTAGCACAGCACTAGTCTGAATCTCAAAAGAGAAGTTGGCATGGGAAGAACAAGAGAAAGAAATTTAGAAGTGAAGTGATATATAATGATGAATAAGCAAATGCAGATACTTCTGATATGTCTGAAGCTTCCTGTGTATTATGCAGGCACTAGAAACTCCTCAAAGATGCTCTAAATTTCTGCCCACGCATTCAAGAGCCGCCGTATTCAAGTGCTTGTAGTGCGTCTATTCTGACATCATAGCATCCCTCATTATCTAAATGAAAAGCGAGATAATACCAGCAGACAGGCATGTATCCGATCCCTGGAGATTACAAAACTCAAATGTGTCACTCATGAAATAATGGCTTCAAGATCACGCATCCTTCTGCAAGAAGCCCCCCTGATGAGGGTATTTCGCTCTCTAATGGCTTGCTGCTACACGCACAGAAATCCAATTACGATTTGTGTGCGAGTGTCTCTTCTGCTGTTCAGTATTGTGAAAGACAGAGATACTATATAGATATATGATGCCATACGTGAGAGGATGCAGTAAGTGAATGATTTCGAATGTAAAAAGTTCTTAAAAGTTCTGATTAGATTAATAAAAAAATAAATAAAAATCACACTACACTATAGTTACTTTGCTGGAAAGTGTATTACGTTCTTTACTTCTAATTTTAAAAACGTGATGGAAGCAATATAAAAGTATTACAAATGAATTAAGTTTAAAGGGCCTGTGCATGCTAAGAAGTATGTTCAGGCCGAAACATTTTCATTTGAATAAATTCAGAGCAACACAAACATTCACATACCATCAAATGAAACATTTTATTTTTTTCCACTCTCACTACTAAGAAAACTGTGCACCCAATAATCACACACTTTTTTTTTTTGGTCAACTCTTTTGTCCAGATCAGCTGCTGGTACACGAATAATCTATAAATGCTAAACAATAGTGCAGAGCAGAGGTCAAATCCACGATTAACTCTCTTGTACTCTTATATTTGGTTTTGGGAATACAAAAACCTGAACAGCTGTTTTCTTTTCTATAAGTGCCACCTACTGTCAGACAGTAAATGTGCATTTTCATTCAACTCATTGGCTGTTTTTTTTATTTTTGTTTTTTATTTATTTTACACAATCTGAACAGACAAGTCGCATGTGAAAATCAGACAAACATTTGTGATGGTGGTCTTTACAGTCACATCATCATCAAAAAATAAGACTCGAGAGTAAACCAACACCTAACATCACATATTCTCATGTTTTCCAGTCCTACACTGAAGTAAAAAACCCTTGTGGTTTGAATATTTAGGTGACAAAGGAGGTGTTTTGTACTCACCTATGCTGTATGCTATGAAGTCTGAGGAGAAGCACTTTGCCCCGTGGCTCATTGAGGTGTCATTGTGTGTGTTCCCTCCAAACACCAACATGTTCCCGCCAACAATCACTGCCGTGTGGAGGTAACGGAAAAAACCACTGTCCCTCAGAATCAACCTACAGATTCAGAGATATCATTAGTGGGAAACCCAGAGAAAGCAAAAAACAGAGTCAGAATATGTTCACAGCAGCATGCTAACATAATCATAGACCATGTACATTATACCATGTTTGAGCTTTCTCTATTAGTATGCACTACCATTCAAAAATTTGAGTTGGGCAAGATCGTTTAAATGATTTTGAAGAAGTCTCTTGTGCTCACCAAGGCTGCACTCATTTCATAAACAAACAATAAAAATGAAATATTACAACAAAAACACATTATTTACTCCTGTAAATGCAAAGCTAAATTTTCAGCATCATTACCCCAGTCTGTGTCACATGATCCTTCAGAAATTATTCTAATATGTTGATTTGTTGCTGATTTTTTTCAGAAGTTCTAAAGAACAGCATTTATTTCAACCTGAAATCTTTTTAAAATTGTAACATGTCTTCACTGTGACTTTTGATCAATTTAATGCATCCTTGCTTTATAAAATTATTCATTTCTTTAAAAAGCCTCAAACTTTTAAATGGTAGAATATTCTATTTCTGTTTTGTTAAAATCAACCTCCAGATAAACAGAATATCAAATAGGTAATATTTCATTGACTTGCATTTTTGCAAAATAAGCAGACATTCCATTTTACGCATAGCCTCAAAAAGTAGTCTGTGTTAAATTAAATTGCAATGCCATTTAACGTACCACATTCTCTTGTCCACATCGTAGCGGTACAGGTCTCCGGCCAAGCCGTATTTATTGGCACTGAAAGCTTTATAGCCTCCATGGATGTAAATGGAGCGGGTTTGAGGGTCATACACACTGCTGTGCCCATAGCCACCCTGAACCAGCGCCCCACGAGTCTCTAAAACGCTCCATGTGTTCTTTACTGCAAAGGAAAGAGTGAAAAGTACAGGATGAGAGAAAAGAAATAACTGGTTCTCCTAAAAAATATATGTGATGTTGCTCTTCCATTGCAACACCAGAGGGCAGCAGAGTAAACAATTACTGCAAACAGACCAGAACAAGGATAACTGTCACATGAGGAAAAATTACATTAGTATGTATGACATTTTATTCAAATGTCCAACTGAATAAATGCTTGTTTTCCCCAAGCAGTGGTTTTTTATGTTGATTTCAAACCACACTTGAACCCATTCACCTTTAGAAACCAAAGTGAAAACCGGCCCCAGTCTCCCCTCTCTTTCTCACACGAATGACAGCAACAATCAATCATGAAAACAACTGCACAATTTTTTTTCCAACTTCAAAACATTTTACACCGATTGAAAACTAATATCAAAAAGGGGCCTCGTTTTAATTTTGTGATGAATGACAGAGTCGGTCTCTGCGGTACCTAGCGGTCTGATTCATCAGACAGAAACTGGGTCACAACTGTTCACTGTGACTTTCAGTCCGTGGTAGCACTCAATTCTGAAAAGGATTAGGGTGCTTTCACATCAGATGAACTCTTCCTTTCAAACAGCTAGACTGAATGAAACAGCGCACAGGTGTCCTGAGGCTTGTTTTTAAAAGATGCTTTTTTTTGTTTTTAAAAAGAAGTTTTTTATAAGCTATATCATAAACATAATGTGCGTGATGCAAGATGCTGAAAAGGAAAATGTGGTGTAACAGCCATCTATGAGAACAGATACCAGTAATTAAATTAAAGAAATATCACAGAAGGATGCACAGTACTTGGTTGATCTATCTGTCGAGTAGGGCTGGGTGATAAAGCTAAAAATGTATCTCTCAATATTTTTGCTAAACTTACTCTATATTCAATCTTGATATGTATCTTGATATTCTGGAATAAAAAAGGCATTATCTGAATAGAACAGATATTGTTGCAAAGTGCATTTAAATTATTTACTGCAAAATCAACGAAAAAAAAAAGACTACTTACTGCTTATTACCAAATGAACAAGTTCATTAAAGTACTTAGTATTTAATAAAAAAAATATAAATGTAATATATACACACACACACGCATGTACATACACACATTATATACACACACACATATACATATATATACATATATATATATATATATATATATATATATACACACATACACACACACACACACACACACACGTATATATACATACATACACACACATATAAGAAAATAATACAAAAACTGCAATCTTCTAACAAAAGTTTGCAGTTGTCACAAGAAAGAGTAACCTAATGCAGATTTATTTTGACATACAGTATGAGATTTTTTTTGCCCCATCTGTATCTATGGTTATCACTGTCATTTATCACATTTTCAGATTCAATCCCATATTTATTAAATAAGGTTATTGATTCAAAAACAGAGGAGCGTTTGAAGCAGCCAAACAATCCCTTTTACAGTCATATTTGTGAGATTTGCGAGTCTTTTTAAAACTAGGGATGTTCATTTTAACCGTTTAACCGTTAACCGACCGATAAGAATTAATACAATCAGTTAAACGGTTTAAAGTCATTTATTTATTCATTTATTTTTTCAGTAATTTATCAAGATGTTTTAAAAGGTTTAATGCATGGTTAAAATAAGCTAGGCGTATAAAAAAGAATAAATAATAAAAAAGCGTTTTTTAGAGAGAGAGAGAGAGAAAAAATAACATAAGTGGCCTATAAGTCGCATTTTATTATTTCATTCAGAAATAGGCCCACGCGAATTACAAATATTATAATAAACACTGTAAATATAGCTATGCTATTTTAGTTCCCCTCACTCCACAACAAATCCTTTCAATTAACAGTAGGCTATTTAGAAAAGAACAAGAATTAAAAATGTAAGAAGCTATAGCGGCAAACCAAAACAAATTAAGGCTAAAACGAAACTGAAACCAAATGTTGGGTCTCTCGTTCGACACAAAATCAAATGTTTCCGTATTCGTGATGTATTTGAATGCCAAAATATTATTTACCTTTTATGTACAGGCCTACTTCACTCGCGCTCCAATATCCACGTAAAACAAAATGTTTTGCATAACTTCGCGGCGGTACGGTGATAACGCTTAACGGCACAGATTTTACTACACATTTAAACTGAGGGCCCCCCCCCACCCCATATGTTTGACTGAGTTTTTTTTTTAAATGATAATGAACAGGCTGCATTGTCAAAGGTAGAATGCTAAACTGTGTGCGGCGCTGGAGAAATCACTTTTTTTCTCCTTCTAGTCATGAAGATAATCGGAATTGTAAACGGTTAGGGTTGTTTGCTGCTTTTTGCGCATGTAAAATTAATCCCCGGAAAACAAACGTTAGTATTTTTAACGGGTCACAGACACTTATTCTTTCTAATTTAATTTTAGTTCTAATTTAAAATAATCTTGTCGGTTAACGGTTAATAATCGGTTAACGAGTGTCGGTTGTCGGTTAGGAAAAATAACCGAAATGAACATCCCTATTTAAAACTAAACTAAACTTTTAACACCATTGCGATATTCACACTATTCCTTAATTTTATATCATTATTAAAATTATGGCAGCAATATTCATCATAACACCCAGCCTTGTGCACTACTGACCAATGTTGTACTGCTGCACTTGGCTGATGTATCCGTAAAGAGGGCAGTGTCCGAACACGACCAGTATGACGGGCTCCGATTCGTCGAGATGGACAGTGTGTGCAGAATGGCCCACGACAGCATACTGTTCTTTAGCACGTGGATTCAGCAGAACCCACGACTGGTTCTGCGTGTGGAACACCCACAGTTCTGATGTCACGTTTCCTGTGGAGTCAATCTTCCCACCGTACATGTAGATTTTATCCTGTATGCATGCACACAAAGACAAGTTATTTACTCACAAGTTTTTGAGAAACAGCTCTCAGTTCAGTGTATGTAGGGAATAAATACAACAGATCATAATGAAGACATTACGGTAACACTTTACAATAAGGTGTCATTTGTTAACATTAGCTAATGTATTAACTAACATGAACAAACAATGCATTTATTACACTATTTATTAATCTTTGTTAATGTTAGTTAATGAAAATACAGTCGTTCATTGTTTGTTCATGTTAGTTCACAGCGCATTAACTAATGTTAACAAACACAACTTGTGATTTTAATAATAAATTAATAAATGCTGAAATGAACATTAAGATTAATAAATGCTGTAGAAATATTGTCCATTCTTAGTTCCTGTTTACTAAAGTTGTTAACTAATGTTAACTAATGAACCTTATTGTAAAGTGTTACCGACATTACAATAGAAGAACACTGTTAAACAACCTGTCATCCATTAACAAACCTCATGCAGGGAGAGAGAATGACCGTAGCGTCCAGTTACAGAGTTGCCGGACCGGTTTAACGACATCCAGCTTTGAGAGGAGATGTTGAACCTGAGGAATACACACAGAGAGTAAAGGAGAAAGTGAAGCTGCGAGCCTGAAAAAGTTTTTATACTCCAGTTTAAGTGTGTATGTGTATGTGTATGTGTATGTGTGTGTACTCACGCAGTCACCATCTGGTAGTGTGTGTAGTTGAACACATGTCCACCTATCACCCACATCACGTCTTCATGAACCACAGCCTTATGGGACGCCCGCGCCAAGCCATGTCCGCTGTATGCCTCACGTGTCCAGAAGGAAACATTTGCTGGTACAGTTATTGAACAGTCCAGGCCTAAAAAACACACGCACACGCACACTTTAATAGTTAAGCATTGAAAGTCAACCTTCATTCACTTCAAAAATGGCTAATTGACTAAATTTACAGAATTATAAAACCATAAAATTAAAAGATACGCAAAAGGGCTATGCTTGTAAATATAAAACATTACAGGAAAGCATGGAAGAACTTGAAACATGAGTCAGTGTGGCTCAACCTGTTGTTCACAGATTGGTGATTAAACACTTCCACATGAGAGAGGAAGAGACAGAGCTCAGATATGAGAGAGAGACCCACACCTTCACAGCTCTGGGCAGCAGTGCTCTGCCTAAAATTAAGGTTTGGTGGCTGCTTGCCATAATTACCATAATTACAATTAAAAACAGTTCACGTCTTCGTTGACTTTGCAATTACAAGTTAGAACCTCACAATTATGAAACCTCAGACTTGTGATGCTATGTATAGAGTCAAAATAGCAGCAGCCTCAACAGTTATTAGTTGTAAGGAGGAACACATTTCTTTCATATGTTTCTTTCATTTATTTTTGATATTATTCAAGCAAGGTTTTAAATGTCGAGAAAACAAAATTTATGTTGTTATCAAATTCTAGATCTATGTCAGACAGTTGGATTGCCCTCCGGACATTGCAAGGAAATTTGATTACTTTAGTGTCAAAGTATAAATATCTGGAAATTATACATCAATAACACATTCAATTTTGGCTCACATATCAAAAATTAAGGAAAAAGTTGGGTTTTATGTCTTGTTTTTCATTTAATGCAAGGAAGAAACTTCTTCCCAAATTCTTACCAATAGGGGTTATGCGCAACAGACTTTCGAATTCTGCTAACCAGGTCTCCTTGCTTCCGGGTGCACGCATTTTGCAAATGCCCCGTTAAATATGAAGCTGTTTTACTCAAGATGCCTTCAAAGTAGACACTAAAGTTTTCTGGGTTTGGTCAGGTGACGTTCGACATATACCCAATTCTTGACTATGGGGATGTAGTGTACCAACATGCACCATCCTATCTTCTTTCCTCTTTAGATGCTGTGTATTATTGTGCCTTAAGGTCTATCACTGATTGTAAACATTTAACACATCATTGTGCATTATACATTAGAGTGGCTTGGTCTTCTCTTGCTGTTCAAAGAAAAATGCATTGGTATCTAATGATAAGGCAATTTTGTTTTGTTTTGTTTTGTTTTTTACCACAGAATCTCTTGGTAATAACAGTTGGTAATTATTCACTGCTTTCACAAATGTATTATAATCTCAATGTACCTTCTTTTGTGTGGTTTGGAGAAAGACTTGGAGATTTGCAAATGTTTCTAACGGCTGTATCTTTAGCAAGATTTCTTTGCTTAGTGTTTTATTGTGTACTGTATATTATTGTTTGTTATATGTACTTGTCAACTTGGGACGCCTATCTTGGCCAGGACACTCCTGCAAAAGAGATTGTAATCTCATTGGGCTTTCTTTCCAGGTTAAATAAAGGTTATAATAACAATATGCCATTTTATTGTAGCTGATTCTCCCTGGTGCACTTTTCTTAATATTTCACAGTCCTCGTGGGTATATTTTGATTTTACTGCCATAGAATCAAATAATTATTGAGTTTGAGGTGGTGAATACAGTATTTGAGTAACTGGGTGTTTCTTCAACTATGGGCATTTTGAGCCCTGCCAACTAGAAAATACACTTTTTGAAAATCCTTGAAAGAAAAAGAAAAAAAGCTAGAATTTTATGCATCCTAAACACAAAATTAAATAATGTTTAACAGCAGCTTGATTGGGAATGATACACAATAAAATATTCTATAAATGGAATAACCATGTCTGAAAAATTGTTAAGAGATTATTTTCAACCTATAAACATATTATTTTGCTCTTTCTTTAGATCATCATAGTCATTTTTTATGATTGATTTTTAATAGTAAAAATGTAAAGTCTGGGTTTTGGGATAGGAGTAAAACATTAAAATCAACAAATAAGACATTTCAGAAGGTGCTAATATAAATGATCTATCAGGATAAATAATAAACGAGGCATTTTTGAATTCACAAACTCACTATAGTAACCACTGAAGTTTCAAACTTACTGGTTTTTCTTACAAAGTCATTTTTGCTTACCTTAAATATTAACTTTTGGCACATAACTCACAGCAGCCGATCTCTGTTCTATTTTGGTACAGGCATGATTTAGCCATCTAGCACTCTATGTACCAATTAGACATTTATATGTGCTAAAATGTACATTTTTAAAAATGTACCTGTATTTTTCCACATTTGGGATATCAGAGCTGATCGCAATCAAGCGAAGTATAAGAACACAAGCTGTTCTCCAAAATACAGCCCTGGGACAAACGGTATCAGTACACAGAGTCCCGTCTTTCAAGCAAACCCAAACAACACTAGCGGCGGCGAGATTGAGACAGAGAGAGATCTGTAGTCAGTGCTGTGAGAGGCGAAGAGGAAGAGAGCCAGGAAACAATTAGCGAAACCAAAAAAAAAAACTTACAAATTCCCAGAACTGAGAGCGAATTACAAAACATTTATAAACAAATTTGATGATGAACAGCTTCCTTAATGACTCTTAACGTCACAGAGCATGCATACAGTATCCAAGCCACTAATGTACAAATAACTAATGTCATGTCATTCTCACGATTGCTGTGAACAGCAGCTGTAACCATAGCAATAGTGACTAAAAGTAAATATCAAAAATGGTGACATGCATAACACTGAAATATATCTTATCAATTCACACAACTCAAGTTAATAAATGTTTGAGCAGTGTGTGATGAGGAGTGTCACCGAACTCACTCTCAAAATGCAGTGCTGAAATGTATCATAAATGAAGTCTCTGTTAGAAGCATGATTGTCCAGTAGCTTACTGCCATCCCTATGCTTGAGCCAAGCGACAACTTACCTTGCCATCCTGGTTTGCACTGGCAGCGTTTGGCAGTGCTGTCACACCGTCCCCGCAGAGGAGAGCCGCAGTCAGAGAAGCAGTAGGGCACATCACAGGCCTCTCCTTTCCAGCCGTCCTCACATACACACTGCACAGAGTCACTGGAATTCCCCACACGACACTCCCCACGATCTGAGCAGTTATTGGGGCAGGTATTTAACCTGGGTAGAGCAGAAAGACACAGAGAAATCAATGCAACAGGAAATCTCACATCTGTATTGATAAACTAGACCAAAACTAAAACGTGTGTAATTGCTGCATTACTGGCAGAACTGCTTAAATTAGGATTGTTTCTGGTCTGCCATTGTTTGGACAACAATTTCCTGCTAACGGCTTATTTCAGATAGCCCCACGCCATTGGACAAGACTGAAGTTGATATGTCAGATTGCTCAATCAGAGCAATGTTCTGATAGAGCCAACATGTTTACAATTTTCAGGAACAGTGTTGTTATCGTTAACTACCAACTAGGGCTGTATGACGTTAATGGAAAATGTGATAACCTGTTAAATAATTGTATGATTTTACAACCTGTTAAATAACAAGTGATTTGGAATGCAAATTAAAATAAAATTTAAATACATTTAAAAGCTGAAAATTATGAGAAACATACTACTTTCGACGCTAAATTTTCTTTGCAACTTTCTGAAGTATTAAAATCACTGTTGCAAGTATTTGTTGCAATATTTTCAGCCCCATTGCTGACCAAAACTATTAAAATTATTTAATTAATTGAAAAAGCTGAAATATTGCTTAAATAAATATTATTTCATGCAGTGAAAAACTTATTTTAGTTGCCAAGGTAACATTTCAAATTATCATCAAATAAACTAAAACTAAAATTAAAATGCAACAAAAATATAAAAAGCTAATTCAAAGTAAATAATAAATACAAAATAATACTATAATTTTATATGAATGCTATAATAACACTGTTCATGTAGTCAACCTACAAATGGTGTACTTGAAGCACTTTTATATTGAGTAAAAAAAAAATATATATCTTAATTTTTTTCCCAGTACACAATTTTTATGACTGAAAATTGATTTTATATTATAAATCTATTGTTTATTTAGTGTTTTACTAAGATACATTCATTAATTAAAAATCCTAAAATTTTACATGGTGATATCAGCCATCAAAACATAAAATATAGACAACAGTTCACTAATTTTGTAATACGGTACAGACAAAAGCCCTGATTTTATTACATTATTACTTGCACCCACCACACCTTATGTAAGCCTATTGTTACACTGTTTGCTTGGGCATTTACCTTTTCCAGCACACAGTTAGGCATTGTACTCAGCAGACATTAGATGTTGCCAATATTGTCTGCCCATTTCCCCAATAAAACAGTGTCTGGCTATACAACGGACATTTAGTCTAGGCTAAAAATGTCTCGATTCAGATTTAGCTGCAGTACACCAATTCAGCGACACACGGAACTGCAGAGCTGTGTCACATTGCCCCGTCCATAAAGGATCTGCAACAACCAAATATAAACTTGCATGAGACGTTTGGTTAATATTTGAACTTCATCTTAAGTTAATAATTGCTTTTGTAGCTCGAAGGTATGTAATAAGCAACTGAGGGAGGAGCTCGAATGAGGTGAATACTGTTTATTTCAATACAACCTGTACTGGCATTAGCCTGAACAGCCGCATTAGTAGGCAGCTCACTCCCCTCTACAGCTGAACACAGGAAGAGAATAACAGGCAGTCTAGCATCTGTCTTTCAGCTTTACGCGGTTTTGTGAGTGTCTGCAGTGTGTGTCAGGATTGGTGTTTGATGTTCTATTGATACTGCACTCCAGTGTTTTTTTGGGTCCCTGTAAATGCAGTCTCTATAGAAACCGTCGCAGTCACTGTCAGGACTTCACATAAGCAGTCCCTGCCACAGACACCGAGGTCAAAGATATCTGCGCTTCCTCTGTCCCGCTCTTCTTAAATTACTCTGCCCTGCATTTTCTTGTTCTCAATCTTGTTCTCTAGCGCACAGAGCCTTAAAGGGACAGTCCAGCCAAAAATTGGTCAGCATTTACTCACTCTCGGGTTTTTCCCAGATCTGTCTGACTTTTTCTTATGTGGAACTCAAAAAAAAGAAGTAGAACTCCAGTAGAATCGCATTCACGTTTAATTATGTGTTTAAACTTGACGTGTTAAGAACAATCATGGAGCGAGCGAGAACCAATGATCTTTAGCATTACTTTCCACCTACGGTTTCTTTTTTTGTACTGCATTTAGTATTATTACAGTATATATTGTCTACAAAAAAAGTTTTGGGAGAGTAATTTAAAAAAATATATATATTAATCTAGCAAGGATGCATTAAAATGACAAAAAAAAGAAAGATTTATACGGTTACAAAAGATTACTATTTTAAATACTGTTTTGTTTTAATTTTTGGTAATTTTATGTTTATCAAAGAATCCTGGGGGGGGGGGAAATTAATTGTATCATGGTTTTCACCAAAATATTAAGCAGCACAACTGTTTTCAGCATTGATAATAATAAGAAATGTTTCTTGAGCATCAAATCAGCATATTAGAATGATTTCTGAAGATTTCTTAAAGAATGAGCCATTTAAAACCGGAGAAATGACGCTGAAAATTCAGCTTTGCCACCACAGAAATAAATTACATTTTAAAATATATTAAAATAAGAACAGCTATTTTGAACTCCTATAATATTTTAGAATATTACTGTTTTTTAATTAATGAGCATAAAAGACTTTTCAAAAACATTAATCTTAACATATAAAACTGCAATTTATCCTGTGAAGTACATATTTGATTTGCAATACAGACTGGGTGAAACAACATTTCCACTATATTTTTGAAATGGCTTTAACAACAACAAACCAAACTTGACTTGAAATATCAGCACTGTAAACTTCTCCTTTTGTGTTCCACAGAGCAAAGGAAGTCACACTGGAATGATGTAAGAGTGAGAAAATGACAACACAGAGCAAATTATAACAATTTTCCATTTTGGGGTGGACGACAGATTCACATTACCCAGAATCCTCAGATCTCATCATGAGCCATGAGCAACAAAACCAGAGCCTGTCCCAGCTCGTGGATGATGTAACTTCACCATTATGCAGCCACAAAGCAAAGTGCCGGCCATTCAAAAGCAGCCATGTATATGTGATTTCAAGACACCTTCCTTATAAACACACATGTTCTTAAATAACACAGTGTTCGTAGGTCAGGAAAGCTTTGTTACAAGTTATAAATTAAGGTTAAAGTTTCAAAGTCCAAGACAGTAACGAGCCTGTTTACAAGTAAAAAGCTCTGTTCTAAAACCTACTGAGCTTTCAGTGTCACACAACCCTTCAGAATTCATTCTAATACGCTGATTTGTTGCTTTTGGAAACCAGGATACATTGTTTCAAAGAATGAAAATAGAACTATTTATTTGAAATAAAAATCTTTTGTAACATTACAAATGAACTTACTGTCACTTAGGCATCCGTGCTTAATAAAAGTATTAATTTACTAAAAAAAACGACATTTTACTGAGCCCAAACTTTTGAACTGTAGTGTACATATTATAAGTTGCGTGAATTTTGGCAAATTTAAAATAAAGTGGCCTATACTGATTCAACCAATCAATTTCTATAAATACTTTTCAATCCATCTGCTATCTTGGATTTCACTGACAATGCATACACGCAATACTGCCTTAGCATAAATACAAAATTGAGGTATCTTATAAGGCAGCTGGCAGCATAATGTTGCTGTCTACCTTCTGGAACAGTTGTTTTAATGGAAACGTGCCCACAATGCCTTAAGACGCTGTCAAAGCAAGAAGCTCTCTAGGTTTTGGAACAGAACTCCAGCACAGCTGTGAGCATCAGTCTGCTTCGGGCCAGGAACTAAAGCTTACCTGTAGGAGATGTTGAAGCCGGTGAGATTATACGCAGCGTCACTGAAGAAGTGCAGCAGGGCGAAACCAGACTGTGCCACCACCTCTGGGACAGTCTCATTGCTGTAGCTCTCAGGAACAATCAAACCACTGGAACATGAAAGAGATGAACATTGAATACTTCATACCTCTGCTGACAGGGAACCCAACAGATTTAATAGTTTCAGTGCTTTCTCACTTAATTGTCCTCTAGTAGAGTGTATACGTACTTTTTTTTTTTTATAATGGGCTTTTTTAAAAAGTGTTAGGGTTGAGATTTTGCAGATGTTCTGTCAAATATTGTACTAACTATTGGAGTCACTATCCAAGTTCATACTTAGACTTCCAGGCTCACCTGAGGGGTAATCAGTCTTATTTTTTGCTTTCAAATTAGATCAGTCTATCATCATTCAAATCTATCATCAATCTATCATCATTCAATTTTTATGCAGCTGACCTTAAAAGCCAAAAATCAGACGACTATATTGTAATTTTCTCCACTTTAAGAAACAAAAATAAATAAACATTTTGATGTTGGCAAAAAAAAAAAATTGTGTTTCTAAAATTTGCTCACATACATTTAATATTGTGAAATATTACTACAATTTAGAATAACTGTTTTCTGTTTTTTTTATATATACATTTTAAATTGTAATTTAATGCATTCTTTCTGGAAAAGAAAATAATTCCTTCACAAACAGCATTTATTTCAAATAAAAATCTTTTATAACATTAAAAATGTCTTTACTTTTACTTTTGATCAATTTAAAGGGGTCATCGGATGCCTATTTTGCACAAGTTGATAGGATTCTTTAGGGTCTTAATTAAAAGCCTATAACAAAATTTCTCAATGGTAGTGTAAAAAACGGTAGTGTTTGGTAGTGTTTTCAGGAAGCCATTTTTTGGTCCATGTTGCTTTAAATGCTTATGGCTCTGCTGACCCCGCCCCTCTCTTCCGTGGGGGTGACAGCAGTACTGTTTACTTCAGCCGCACTTTATTAGGAAAGGCAATTTGCAAAGATTCATAAAAAAGTTGTAGATGAAGTTGTATCACAAATGATTCGCGCGAACATAGACGTATTTAGGCAGATCAAGATCGGCACATTCCCTTCAAAACGAAAGTAACCTTAATCCTCTGTGTCTTCAGCGGCTGAGATGTCGGGAGTAAATGACGGCTGCTATATTCATTATTACATCCAACAAGAAAACACCTCAATCTCTTAATCTGAGACATCTCGTCTTCCCTGCCCCGGAGTCGACACAATGGCGGTTGGACTGTTTACAGCTCACTCAGGGCGGGTCTAATGGCCTTGTCAATCAACTATCGTGGGAGGGGCCTGTACAAAACTACGTCATTCTGACAGGAATCTCAGAACAGCCTGAACTGAGAAAGAGGATTTTGAAAAAAACACTGGGTGGATTTTTATCATTATATGATGGATGTGTACACACACTTCCAACACACATTTATGTTAAAACAACTTGAAAAGTGAATTTTGCATCCGTTGACCCCTTTAATGCATCCTTGCTGAAAAAAGTATTAATTTCTTTAAAAATAAAATAATATAGAATAAAATTTAAAAAAGCTATGATGTTAAGATCACATCACCAGTCAAATCCTGCGCATTTGATCCAATTATAAAACACTTGTGGTTGAAGAATCAATTAATCATGGATCACACATATATCAGGGTATTTCCACCAGAGCTTAGTTATATTTCCTAGCGGACGTTCACACAGGATGCTTGTGTTCAAAATCAGTGTCTGATGTGGTGTAAGGAGCTTGAGAGCTGGAGAAGCACAGCGGCCCCTGCGGAAATTCCCGTATTCTAATCTGATCCTGGATTAACAGGTCATTACCTGGCCATCTTACTCCTCTTGTTTACACCTCACACACACACACACACACACACACACACACACACACACAGATAAAGAGAAATGATGAGAATACCTGAAGGCAGCGAGTAAAGGAGAGTAGATGGAGTCTCCATCATACACATAAAGATGATCCCAGCTGCACTCGGTGGCAAAATGCTCAAAGCGAAGCCTCAGAATTGAGTTTGGCCTGTCAAGAAAACAACCATCAACCACCGAAACCCACACAAATACTGTGTATATGATACAGAGTTCTGCTGCATGACCCAAACCTGACAGGACCTGAGAAACTGTTTCAATTTGTATTGAATCAAAATGTGTATCATGCAAATCAAGTGATAAAAGAGTAATCTATTTTGAGTTAAGCCAAAATGTAAAATTTTGCATTACTGGTCAGGTCAGGTGAGGCCACAAGGTCTTGTTAACAGGCCAGGATCAGGCTTAACGTTCAGAACTCTAATCTGAGAAAGACGGTTTCATTTTCAGGCCAATACTCACTGTCCCTCAATAAGCCATGTGCACTTGGTCTTGTATTTGTAGTTTCCTGGTCCATCCGAGAGATAGCCTGAGGGTCCCGTTAGCCTGTGTATGACAGACACAACATTATTAAACCAATCGAACAACGTTTGCTAATGCATGCACATACAACTAAAGGGACAGGTTATTATAAAAGACAAATATAAATCACCTACAGTTTAGCAATTATGTAAAGCAAGTTTAACAGCCCTCAGTAAAAGTATAATTGGGGAATAAAATAAAAGGTGCATCTCACGTCACAGTTCAAGGTTCAATAGTGAAAACAAGCACAGTGCGTGCAGCTCAGCCCTAGCTTAGCCCTTAGCCCTAACTCTTAGGGAGAATTCAATCTAAAATTCAAATTCTAATCATTTACCAGAAAGTCCCATGGGTTTGGAATGACAAGGTTATAAAGCAGGACTGACTTTCATAATTGGGGGGGGGAGAGATTCTCACTATTAAGTAGTTGTTTATTAGCATGCCTATTATTAACATATTGGCTTTTTATTAGTACCTATAAAGTGCATATTCTGCAAGACCATATTCTACATCTCTAATCTTACCTAATACCCAAACTTAACAACTTACTAACTTCTTACATCTTACTAACTATTAATGGCAGGGCTGCACAATTAATGAATTTCTAATTGCGATTACGATTATGGATCCCATGATTACATACATGTAATCGCTCAAAGCCGCGATTACAAAAATAAATAATTAAAAATGCCCACTTGCATTATTCTGTGTGCTTAAGAGGTGTTTGCAACGCGGGGTTTAACAAACTCAAACATACTGGATAAAAGACATTTTGTCTAACTGATAGTCGTTGTCACTCTGTTGTGCATGATAGATATATGTTAAGTGGCAAACGTGTCAAAAGCAGAACAAAATAGCAGTACTCGTTTGAACTGCGAGCCACATGGACCTTATATCCGCTCGCCTCAAAAGAAAACAGCGCAGCGTGAGTGTAGAGCGTATGTATGGAGTCAATTTAATGACAGATATATATGCAAAAGAATAAAGTTTTGCAAACGAAAATGAAAGTATTGAGAAAAAATAAATGTGCTTTATGTAAACAAATATAAAAGAATTGCAAAAGAAAATGAAGTATTGCAAGAAGAAAAGAAGTTTTGCAAACAAAAATAAAGAATTGCAAAATATAAATGAAACGGAGCAAAAGCAATGATTTTGCAATACATATTTTCCCTGGCCATATCTATTAATTTATTTGCAACGCTGCTTTTATTTTAAGTTTGAGCTTGCGATACCATTTTCCCCTTTACACTTCACGCTTCTGCACGTCTCACTTTGTGGCGCTGTTTTGACATGGGGGTGGAGTCAAGGGACGGGGGCGTGTATAACAGGCCTGGGCATGCCTTCCTGGAAGTGACGTTATCGGCCCGAGATGCAGATCACAACTGATTCAGGCACCATCATTGAGCAGAGGCATTTTCCTTTTATTCACTAGCTTTAAAACATGCATGTTTTCATTTTATTAACTTTATTAACAAATGTATGTGTGTATTAGCAGCGTTTGCTCAAGTTAAAGAAGTTGTCCATATGAACATCTGCTGTTTATTTCTCTCAATGTGCACACTTCTGTAGCATTAAAATGTGTATTGTTTCATTTGGTTAACTAAATGTGTACTAACAGTGCTCGTTTAAAATCTCTTAACCTGTGTAATATAATTTATAATTTGAATAAGAGAACACCACCAATAAACTTGTGGTAATCATAAAAATTGTTTTATTCATTACATCATAAGTCGGATTTTTATTTTTTTTTTCAGGAATAAATAAGCAACACCGTAGCGAACCATAAACGATAAAAAAAAATTGCGAAACAAAAATGAATAACTAATCCAAAGTTTGAACATTTATGAGTAGAGGAATAAACATCTAAAACATCTTCATTTGAACGTGTTTAACGCGTACAATGACAGCGCAACAATAAAGGAATTATGCGTAAATTTGTCCTGATGGTGCTTATAGGTAGGTATAAATGCCCCATTTTTATTCTGGTTTTATCTAAACAATTTTTTTTAATAACAGGGGATTGTAAATAACACAATTTTAGTAAAAGTCAACGACTCTAAGACTTGGATATTTTTTATTGAAAATATATTATGTAGCCTATTTGAAAAACAGCCATGGGTAAAATTACCCCGTGATGGTGTTAATATAATTATTTAATAATGTAATTTTTTAAAATTATAATTTCTTAATTCAAAATAAAATATTAATAAATACATCTCTGATAATCCCAGGTTGCTATGGTCAAGCGGGTTTTTTTTACCCATTAATATCTCGTGGCCACGTGATCTGCGTCTCGGGCCGATGACGTCACTTCCCTTTTGTACACGCCCCTGTCCCTTGACTCCGCCCCCATGTCAAAACAGCGCCACAATGGTATCGCAAGCTCAAACTTGACTGAAACGCAAAATAAAACCAGGTTGCAAATAAATGAGTAGATATGGCCATGGAAAATATTGCAAAATCATTGTTTTTGCTCGGTTTCATTTCTATTTTGCAATTCTTTATTTTTGTTTGCAAAACTTTATACTTTTGCATATATGTGTGTCATTAAGTTGACTCCATACGTATGTGTTTATTACAGTGACCGGTCGCGATCACGCACTAAACAACGCTGTGAAATTCAGTAAGAAGCACTCGAGTTCAGCGCAGAGTTCTCCAGTACAAATCATGTCTCTTTAATTTAAACTAGTTTAAAGCCAAATAAATCAGAGCTGTTATTCTCATCAACATTGATGCAGAAAGCAGCAGAAACAGTGCAACAACGATCCAGTTAGAAGATGTTTCAATCCACATTTACCATAGTTTTACTGTAGTAACTCTAACGGCAACTATACAGTGGAAGAAAAGTAGGATATTCATATTGAGTATTATTATATTATCAACATACTAAATATGTTAAAGGAGTAATGGAATATAATTATATTATTTTGTTAATTATTCTATCAGTTGATGTGGATTTGAAATTGACAATGTCTTTAGGCTACTGTTTTTTTCAATGCAAACACCATAGAAACCATATAGTTAGGCTACTTTTTTACCATGGTAATGATGTGCTGTACTTTTGGTTATGTATAAAAGATGAGGCTGTTACAGTTTTCACAACGGTACTGTCAAATGTACATCTTCATCCCAACTCAAGCTCCTGTTACTCTGAACTCAAGCTCCTTTTCTAATGTGCATTTCTAAGAGACAAAACTTGTAATATTACATGTTCAGTGCAACCACATCAGGTGCTGTTGCCACTGCTCTCGAATGTTAGTCTGGAGCCCTGATAATAGAAACTTTTGTCATAATTGTGCAGCCCTAGTTAATGGTTTGTTAACAGCAAGAATTAGAATTAAGAAACCTTAAAATAAAGTGTGACCAAAATACCACTGAAGTTAATGGCTACTGCAACTGTTTGGTTGCACACATTCTTCAAAACATCTTCTTTTGTGTTCAACAGAAGAAACCCATTCATAAAGGTCTGGGACAACTTGAGGTTGAGTAAATGATGATAAAATTTTCATTTCTGGGTAAACTATCCCTTTAACATCCTATCATTTTTTTACAGAATCTAAGAAACTCCCACTCTGGTTGAATTGCGTTTTTGTGTGGCAATAGTAGCTACGCTGCATTGTGTGGTGACGAGGTATCTAAGCCCCTGACTACAGTCTCAAGGAGCTTTGTTAACATTGAAAAACAGTTCATTAACACACCCACAATCCTGTGGGAGCTGCACATACACTTTCCAGCAGACAGCTGTGACAAACACGCATAACCGAAACATGATTCTCGACGGAGCACAGCAATCTTCCACCCAGCCGATTAGATCATCATTCAACAATGTCCCATTAGAATCATTAACAATTAAAATCACATCATGTATTTCCTCAAATAAAGCACACGGGTTCAATAATGGGCAAAAGATTGCAGAATAATTGAGCTGTTGTGCTTTTTTCTTGTCAATTTGGCAGTTGTCTCCATTCAGCTTTTATGATGATAGAAGACAGCCGAGCGAACGTCAGAAATGCCCGTCTGCCATAAGTGATTTCAAACCTGGGTCTACTGAGAATTAGACTTGCTAAGTGCCGACGGAGCTGCTGAGAGACAGAGCACTTAGCGTGAGCTACTGCACGGTTTAACAGAACAAACCATCAGATGGTGTTCAGCAGAAATGCAGTGTCCGGTCAGGGCCAGATTCTGGGGCAGGAATGGACTCATGTGTTTGCGTTTGGTGTGGGGAAACAGTCAGGCTTCTGTACTTCACCAAATGATGCACTAAAAAGAGGCCATTTACTAAAGCAGATCCTGTTGCTGATAATTATGTTACAGAATTATGAATGGGCCGGCAAATTAGAAGACAAGCAGCATACAACATCACGGCTTTCATACAGGATACACATCCTCTCTTTCTGTGACAGAATTCTATTTATAGATTCCTATTAATAGATTCATATTAAATAGAAGAAAATAAAATCAGTATGTACTAAGACACAGGTTACGTATTTACTTTTGCACATACTGCACTCATAACTAAAAAGTAGTGTGGCGTTACTATGAAATATACCGTGACACTGAATGACTGCCATATTTACATATGTACCGTGATACCTCAAAAAAAAAACGACGAAAATCCTGAAAAAAAAAAGTCCATGAAACGTGATTTCACCTGTCAATTTCCAGAAGCATTGTAAAATAAGGATATTGGAATCACCCAAGCATGGCACCATCTAAAAACAGCACTGGTGCATCCAAAATCACGTACCAACCGGAAAAAATTCAGACATACTTCAATCACCACTTATTAAATGTCACATGACCTACTAGCGTCTGTTGTGACTTTTCACTGCCATGCATAAATCCTCTCCTATGGCCTCACGGGACAGTCCAAATGCACACCTCAGAAGTAGTGGGTCATCCAGGTACTTTTTGTATACTGTTTCTTGAATACTATGAATTCGGAACATCATTTTCTGTTTGTGTACTCTTTTCACATACTATATATTAGGGAAGTATCTGATTTCAGACGCAATACTTGTCTCATACACAAAGCCTCTCCATATCAAAGTCAATGTTATTTAGTATTATTCATATACTACTGCAGTATTTATTATAGGGCTGCACGATATATCGCATGCGATATTTAATGCGCATCTTGTCAGTAAAGCCGGTTCTGTAATCAGCGGTAACTTTCCATCACGTGTGTGATTTCACATGGAGCAGCATTTACTACACAGAGCCGTTGTTCACTGACAAGCTGCGCAAATCCACCGCTGATTACAGAACCGGTTTTACTGACGCATTAAATATCAAATGCGATATATCGTGCAGCCCTAATTTATTATTATCTTAAAATAGCTTTTGGTTTTACATATTTGGTTTTCATTTTAATTTTAGTTGAAGTTTCAGTAATTTTATTATGTGCTTTGGTCATTTTTATTGCACTTTTATTAATATTTTTTTAAAACTTCTATCTAGCCTCAATTTTTTTACTATTTAGTTTTAGTACTTTTAGTACAACTTAATCATATTACAGGTAGCTAGTTGCTAAAGCAAGCATTTCTATTTTTTTGTTTTTGTTTTGTTTTTTGTCTGCTATTTATATTTGAATTTATTTCAGCTTTATTTCAATTAATGAATTGTAGGTTTCTTTTAGTTATCAACTGGGTCTGATTACTACACAATATCAATGATTAAACATCACATAACATGAGTCGGATTATGAAAGAACCTGTGATGAGTGTCAAAATAATGGAATATTACTAATATATTACTCTGATGACGTGTGTGCCCACAATATGCCCAATATGCATTTCCTTTGCAGAAATCTACATAGAAAAAACAGAGCTAGCACTGAATTTAGACTGCGTTTCATAGACTTTATTCCCACTTATTAGCAGGACAGAAACATTCCTGAACTGAGATGAAACAGCAGAATGTAAGGAACGGTCTCTGCCTCCAGCGTGGCTGTGTTAGATTCATGATTGACACCACATGATCATTTGGCTTCAGTCTGTCTGTCTCTTCGCAGCCATTTGGAGCCTGATTCACCCCACATGACCCAAAGTCTCCAATGTAGCCAGTGTCTCTGCCAGACTTTGGCCATCAGTGAGTCGCATCCCATGATGGAGCAGCATGTGGAAAAAATTCATATTCCAATGAAACCATAAAATACTACTGTTCATTGCCATTTAAGGCACTGTTATGGAGATATTTACAGTCCCTGTACAGTACAAAATAAGTATGACACAACAGACTCAAGTCATTATAAACTATAACAATAATTGATGATGAGTGCAAAATATTCAGTGATATTCAGCAAAAATATTCAACATTGCAACATTTCAATGAGCAAAATTTTAAGGGCCCAATCGGCTTATGCATTTAAATTACACAATTATTAAAAACACTTTTTTGTTACATACTTTCGTAATTAAAGTGATAATTAAATGACAACACCTTAAAGTTTATCCTTTGTGGTTACAAAAATGTTTGAAGAAGCTGTTAAAAAATATTTGTAACCCTGGACCGCAAAACCAGTCGCTAGTAACACGGGTATATTTGTAGCAATAATAGCCAACAATACATTCTATGGATCAATATGATCCATTTATCTTTTATCCCAACAATCATTAGGATATTAAGTAAAGATCATGTTCCATGAAGATATTTTGTAAATTTCCTACCGTAAATATATCAAAGCTTTATTCCTGAAACTTCATTTGGCAACATTAAAGGCGATTTTCTCAATATTTTGATTTTTTTGCACCCTCAGATTCCAGATATTCAAATACTTGTATCTCAACCAAATTTTGTCAGATCATAACAAACCATACATCAATGGAAAGTTTATTTATTAAGCTTTCATATGATGTATAAATCTCAATTAAAAAAAAAAAAAACTGACCCTTCAAGAATACATACTTCACAGGACCCCCCAAAATATTTTATATATAGACTAAAACTTTGAGGGCTTCAAGCGCTCTACCGAAATCAGAATTAGCACCCTGTTAAAGACCCGTTTCTGACGCCAATATCAGACACCAGACAGCGCAGGTCGTATATATTCATTATTCCCTAAGATGAGCGGTCACGATACGTTGTTAATATTACCGCACATAAACCAAGCTATGACAAAAGTTCCAGCGTGTTCTGAAAGAGCTTCGTGGGTGTCAATGTCACGAGCATCAGCTGGGAATAAGAGCCGTCTGTGTCTCACCTGAAGCGGCCGCCGCAGTGCTGGCACTGCTCCCCGACCCATCCCGGCTCGCACACACACACGCCGCTGGCGGTGTTACACTGGCCGTTCAAGCACGGTTTATCGCACTCCTTCGCCTCCGTGGCCGCGGGGAGACGGACCAGCCCGCTGAGGGCTGTGATGAAGAGAAGAGATCGCAGTACGGTGCCGTGAAGGCCTCCGCGAGCCAGGCCGAGTGTCAGACACCAGCCCCGGCCGAGGGCCCTCCGAACCTCCGCGGCCATTCGCGCAGATACGGCTGACAGTCGGCGGCGAATCCGCTGCTAGTCACTAGCGGATGAAGGGAGACAAAGGATGACAGTGTCGTCGATGCTGTCCGCGGCCCGTGCTTTCGTTTTGGAGGCAGATTGTTTTATCTTTTCTTCCCGTTCACATCTTACCGATGCTTATCGCTGCAGTACCGAGACCGAGACGCATATTGACACCCGGAAATGACGAGTTTTCGGTGAGATGCGGAAGTACGCATTGATTGATAAGGAGCGCGGAATTTAATCCAGTAACGTTAATTGGGATAAATGACCCAGAGCAAATGATATAAACATTATTTAAAATATTTTTAGGAATAAAGCAATATTATAACAGACACGGACAATGCCGTTGAAGTGGTGTTATTTTCTGTAGGATATTTACGTGGATGGGACATAAAATTATAAAGCAAGCATAACTCTCTACAAATCTTTCTAGAGTCATTATCACCATATCAAATTGTATGTGATAAGATTTCTATTCCATTCCACACATTCTGGTGCATCAAAAGTTCATTAGTGTCTGTAGTAGAGAATCTTATTATAGCTCAACAGCGTTCCCTTGCGGCATTTTGTGGTATTTAATCATCAAATATACTACTACACAATGTAAAAAAAATTGTTCAGTTGAATTTTTTTCTTTATATAGTTCTTCTGTAATGATTATTATTGTATTGTTTATTTTCACGTAGCATTAGTAGTTAAGTCAGATACATTTTAGAACTTTTATGATTAATCATGAAACATTGGTTTAGTACAAATAAATGTTGCTGTTTTTTTTTTTGCAAGATATTTTGCTTTTGCAAGGATGAGAACATTACACAAGTTTATGTAACATTCAGGAATATTCTAGTGCTTTCAGAAGCATTCCAGAGCATTGTGGGACTAGTCACAAAAGACAGAAATCATGCAATGTGCACTTCTGAAGTTTTGGACTCACTTTGGTGAGTGTTTATGTTAAGCTGTTGTTAGCTCAGTATTATGCATGAGTAATAACAGATTAGCTTGTATAAGTTGTCAACATTTGTTTTTTTTTTTGTTTTTTTAATTTTTCATGGGCACTTTTAATGATACACAATAAGTAATGTGATTTTTCGTATTCAGCATGTCAAACATAAAGAAACTTCAAAAATGAAAGTGAAACAACTTTTACAAAAATTTGTTTCACTGTGCTATAAAAGATTCTTGGAAAAGCATAATATAAAACAGCAGGAAACTGCTTTAAAAAAAAAAAGAAAAAAAAGTGCATCCTTAAAAAAACTGATTAAAAAAAAAGCACTTTTACAAACATCATAGAACGTTTATTAAATTCTGACTTGTAAGAAGTCACAATAATTCAACGCACTCCACTGGATGAAGTGCATTCATATACCTTATTTATACCTCAAACCAATCCAACGGATTGATTTTTGTTCTCAACATAAATAAAAACAAATAAACATATTTACATAGACGGCAGGAGACATGGCTGGGCTAAAGAACATAAACATGAAACAGGGATAATCAACAATCACAGGGAAAAAAAAAAAAACCTCTGAAGAACACTGGAGGAACAGAATTGTCAGAACCAAATACTACATTAATAACAATGAAACAGGCATGAAGAAAACGGATTTAAACCAAGAGACTGAAGAAGATCATTAGGGAAAGAGCTGTTGGAAGGATTTGCCACAGTGATCTGAACATATGGGATCAGCACTCGTTGCGGTCTTCACTGGGTCAGGTTCACAGATACAGGTTAAAAGCTGAAGTGGTCCCTGACGTGGATTACAGGACGCAGTCCTCATGATTAAGGGTCAAAGGTCATAATCTCATGTCCATTCTGCAGCATAACGGCCCTTTCAGGAATCACACTAGTATTCACATACATACAGAAGCGGCTCCTGAAGGTGCAGAGGCACCCGGTGCTCTTTAACACGACCACAGAGATCAAATCCATCACCAGAGACCATAAAGATCCACTCTATCGCCATTGTCTCAAACAATTCTTAGGAAAATCATCCACAGAAGTCAAAAAAAAAAAAGTTGTAAAAAGCACTTACTATACAGAAAATTCCATCATATACAAAAAAAAATTGAGTCCCTCTAATCAAAATTGGTAAGAAAAATCATACAATCAGTAATTACCTGATATGTTACAATTAAGGGTGTGTGCTGAATATTTGGTCGAAGTGATTCCTCCAGCTGTATCCTTTCTTATTGTGTAATTAGTCAAAGCACTTCTTATTCAGATTTTTTTTTTCTTTTTTTAGGAAAAATTATCACAATTTGTGTTTCAAAATGATCTGAAATACAGTAAACTACTTTTCTGGCTGCTAATGACATGAAGTATTTTACAGAATGATGTTCAAAGTCTCGGTTTCAAATCACTCAAGTCTCATACTGACCATCATCACAAACGTGTCATTCGTGTCTCAAAGTCCAGCTTAAAGGCAGTTTGAATATTTCCACATCCGCTCAGTCACACGCAGATTCACGTTCATCAAGTACTGTGCACATAAGCCACTAACACTGTAACAGCGAGTGGCTATAATGCCTCTGAACTTGTGCGTTCGGTCTTGAACGAGCACCTTTAAAGCACACAAAGCCTCTCTTGCTTATTATTTAAGCCTATTTACATTAGAGGAGAAAAAGTACTCGTACAATTTTCCATTCGGACAGGAAAGCACACGTCGCACGACTTCCTGTTTAAGACATGCAGAGTGAACGGCGTCCAAAGACAGGACATTCATCAGCATTCGTTAGCACTGGAAAAACAACAACTCTCCTCCTACAGCAAGTGTATGTGTGGGTGGGAGTGTTTAAATGCTTCTGGAGTATGGAATCATGGGATTGGTCGAAGATGAGTTGAAAAATGCGATGGGGGCTTATTGTAAATCAGCGAACGCCCTTGGCACAAACGCCCCAGCGGGCAGCTTGTTTTATGGTTACGATGTGTTTGGTTCCAGTTGTAAAGGTTTGTGGAATGATCTGTTGTTTAGTTGGGCTCAGTTTATCTGTACGATAGTGTCTGAATGATGTGCGTTCTAAGAGGTGGTGACTGGTTGTGTTTGTCATCCCGCAGATGAGGCACAGCATGTGTCTGTCTTTGAGTGGGAGTTCTAGTTTGAGGAGGATATCTGTCGCGACGGTCGTCCTGCAGATGAAGCGCTGTACGTTCGAGTGCGTTGTCGGATTCTGCAGGGCACCTCCAGCTCCTGGAATATAGGGGCCTCTGTGATCTCTGACGCCTCTGGCCGCTCCGCGGGCACTCGGGACAGCATACAGCGCACCATCTGAGCCTGAAACACAAATATAATGGTAAATATTTATTTATGTTTTAATGCCTTATCAGCAACAATGGCAACATTAACAGTACCATTTCAATACATCATTTACAATAATATAACATTTTCTTAAGCAGTCACTTTATAGTACTGATAAATATCTTATAGAATCTTAACATAATGTTATTAGTGTGTGGAATAATGCATTTATTTATATATATATATATATATATATATATATATATATATATATATATATATATATATATATATATATATATATATATATATATATATATATATATATATATAGAGAGAGAGAGAGAGAGAGAGAGAGAGAGAGAGAGAGAGAGAGAGAGAGAGAGAGAGAGAGAGAGAGAGAGAGAGAGAGAGAGAGAGAGAGAGAGAGAGAGAGAGAGAGAGAGAGAGAGAGAGAGAGAGAGAGAGAGAGAGAACGATTGTCTATATGAACAAATAACCAAAAGGCAAGATCATTTTTTATTCTCACAATAGAAAATGGTGGGTGAACAAAACTTTTTCGATAAAGCTGTTGTGAAACATATGTTGTGGTATGTACTATACAAACACAGTATTCTAAATTTAGTATTCTAAAACAGGTCTGACAACTGCATTCCGCTGCTTTATGAGTGAAAAACAGTTTCGACTGGAGATGTTGATGTTGTAATTGTAACTTTGCACCTCTAGGGGGCACAAGAAGTGTTGTTCATCTTTTGGATTTCCCAATTGTAAGGTCCCTCCCACTCCACCATTGCAAAATACCCAGCAGTATAGGCAAACAAACACAAACAAACTTACTTCCAGGACATTGGCCTTACAGAAAGCAGCAGGAAACTGCAGGGCTCTGACCTCTGTGAGAGTCTGAAAGAAAAACAGTTAGATGTTTATCATTCGGTACGATATAAGAAAATATTCTGTGCAAAATTTTTATTCTTGCATTCACATAAATACATCAGCGTTCAGACTTTTTGGAGAGAAATAAATACTTTTAATTCAACAAGGACAAATCAAAAGTGACCATAAATACATTTATATTGCTGCAAAAAAATAATTATATTTTTAAATAATAGTAAATATTGTACAGGAATAAAATTATGTTAACAGTTGTTTTATATTGTAATAATATTTCACAATATTTTAATTTGTACTGTTTTTCCTGATCAAATAAATGCAGCCTTGGTAAACATAAGAGAACAAAAATCTTACAGACCCCAAAAATCTAAACAATATCTTACCCTGACTCTCTCCATCTGGGTGCGGAATGGACAGAGAAGCTCAAAAAGAATCAGGCCAAGGGAATAAATGTCCACCTTGTGAGAATAAGAATTCCCAGACAGCTACAGAGGGAAAAGGAAAAGACGAAAGGGAAAAATAAATATAGTTTTTAAATAAATATATTTTTACATCAAAATAAAAATGTCACCTCCTTGATGGCTACCAGGATGTTGTTATGAGTCTGTTAAGGTGCTCTTACATATATTGCTATGTGGTTGCTAACTGGCCCAAGTCAAAAGAGCCCACGTTAAGTCTCTTTGACATTCAAATCCTTAAATGTGACTCAGGTCCCTCCTTTATGCTGGTTTTATCTCCAGCCAGCGTTTTCCTTTGGCTTGTTTTATGGTAAACAGCAGCATTGTTTTCACACTAAATTGTGTGTAGTTTGTGCAGTGAGTGACAGGAACTGACCTGTTCTGGGCTCATGTAGAGTTTGGTGCCCACTTGGCCAGTGTGACGGGCATAGACTGGCATTGGTGTGAGGGTACTCAGCTCCTCGTCATCTTCCTCCTGATCCATGGCAGTGACCAGCCCGAAGTCGCCCACCTTCACCACATCATCCATTGTGAAGAAGATATTAGATGGCTGAGAGACAAAGAGAAAGAAAAGAAAATGAAGCGCAGTTTGCATTGGAAAAACCCCTCAATGCAAGCATGTTTTCATTTTTAACACCAACCTTAAGATCTCTGTGCATAAGCCCTTTGCTATGCAGGAAATCCACAGCTTCTGCGATCTGCAGGAAGATGTCCAGACACTGAGCGTGTTCCCTGAGCTCAGGCAGACACCTCTGAGCCATCCAGTCTTTCAGGTTCTCCTTCCTGCACAGCTGCATCTGAATGTACAAGTAGACCTTAGGTGTGAGCGGGGGCCGCGTGACAGGACAGGGGGTGCTGGGGGCCAGGCTCAGAGAGGTGGGCCTTGAAGGTACGGAAGAAGGCGGTCCCGCTGATGCACTACGCTGAGGTTTGGAGCCAGACTGTGAAAGGCACGCAGGTGGCACAGGTGTACTTCCGCTGAGGTCACTGTCATTGTCCTGGTGTTCACAGCCTGAGTCCTCGAAGACGATATCGAAGGAGGAAGAAGTGCAGTCGCCATGAGTAACAGTGCGGGGAGGGCAGAGCTCAAAGGAGTGCGGAGAATCCGAGACCTCCAGGATAGCATCTGGGTCGGCCTGACTGTCACGCTCTGACATCATACTGTCCGGCCCCAGGCCCTCCACACACACCTGATCCCCGACGCACACACTTGTGTCGCCACCGGCCGCACACATGCATGAGGAGTCCACCGGAGAAGGAGTGGCCACAGGAACCTTGACTGAGAACGCCTCCATGTGGTCAGGAGAGCTCAGCAACCAGTCAGCAGTGCTGAAGAAAAAATAAACAACAGGATCCTTAAGTTAATGTCTTTGCTTACAGATTTATTAAGATAAAGCAGATTTATTTTTATATTAAAAAATATAAATTAAGAAAAATTTAATTGGACAGACAGACAAATTACCAAGTTGCAATTATTTGATCAAAAATACAGTAAAAACAGTAATATTGTGAGATGTTATTACAAATTAAAATGATTTTTTATTTTAATATATGTTTAGATGTAATTTATTCCTGTGATAAAGCTGAATTTTCAGCATCATTACAACAGTCTTCAGTGTCACATGATCCTTCAGAAATCATTCTAATATTCTAATTTGGTGCTCAGTTACTATCAACTATATTAATGATAATAGTTCTTATCATCAATCTTGAGTTTTTGCTGCTTAAAAGGTGGGGTATGTATTTTTTCAAAAACGCTTTAGAAAACTGAGTCAGGCCAAGTACCAAAACAAACTTGTAGCCAATCAGCAATAAGGGGTGTGTCTCACTCATGATGCGAGGAGAGAGCGCTCAGTGCACATGACGGACATTAGCCGAGCCGAGCGACGACAAAGATAGAGATGGCAGATAAAAAATAAAAGAGGAAAACGTCTGCAGATCAAAAGAAGGCTTGTCTACACCGGACGTGACAGTTGTCGTGGCTCGCCGCAACAGCTAAAATCTGTCTACGTTACACTGGATGCGACAAAGCGACCGTTGAAATTCATTTGAAATTTGTGTCAATTCATCATAAATAGAACGTGGCAGCAGTTTACTGTCGGGGACTTGTCGTGTCCCATCCAGTGTAGACAGCATCACTGATTATAATGAGTTCTATGTTATTTTTTCACACTGCTCACATCCGGTGTAGACACGGTGTTACGATAAGGCAAGAAGTAGGACCCGTGTAAATATCGGATGAGATTTCTAGCGCTGGAGAGAACTGAAGGAGTGGGAAGGCCAGTGATCGGACGCCGCGGTTGCTTTGTTTCTTCTCGATAGGTGAGTCACACTGGTTTTGCTTTGTTTCACAGAACTAATCGTTGCCTGGGTTGAGTACGTATGTGTGGGGCGGAGCTATCATAATGGGGCCGAGACCCTTTCGGGGTAGGGGCGTGTTTGTTTTGGTGATTTGAAATATCAACATTGGCTACCAGCAATCACTTATCCCACCTTTAATATTTTTGTGGAAATCATGAGTAGAAATCCTTTGTGTGTTATAATGACAGGATTCGTAAGCACGCAATTTTCAGAACTGCGCAAGAACTTTTGAGCGGTGAGTGGATTCTAACTTTAACACCTTTGGCCATTGCGTTCCTGAAACTGAACAGTTACCTGTGATTGTCTACATTGCTCAACGCGGCAAACACGTGATATAAATAGAAACTGCCTATACTTGTGCATGTTAATCATTTTTATTTTACATTAGTTGTTCTTGTTGCTTTTGTGCAATAGATGAATAACAATTGATATATTTTATGTTTATTTATGTTCTATTTTGCGGGAATCAAAAAAAATTATACATATGTATAAATATAAAATGTTCTTGCTTCCAGATATGTGTGTGTATGTATCTGCCGTTTTAAACATTGATAAGAAAAGTGTCAGCAAAAAGTTTTTTTTTTTTTTTTGTTTTTTTTTAAATTCCACAATTTTTTCCCCCCAATATTTACACTATTTTGATGGATTTACATGACGTGCCATTTTGAAAAATCATTTATTAGACATTGTCATGAATATTTAGGAGCTGTCGCAATGAAACACTGAAGAACTAAGCATAACTTTAAAATTGTTGATTCGCTAGAGAATTTTTCATGACTTTTACAGGCCCGGGAATCATGACTTAAAAAATTCTCTGACCGCAACAACCCTGTATTTATCAAAAGTCACCAGGTTTCTGTTCAAGGCCATGTTTCGAACCTTGCGTCTTTGAGCCAGCGTTTGTCCATGTCCTCCTGCCAGCCCTGGGGCGGGCTCTCCTGCCAAGCATTAAAGTAACGGATGATGCCTGGGTGTTCCAGCTTAGCTAGAGCCTTCACCTCTCGCATGACCTTCTCCCGAGCCAACTCCCTACAATCACAAACACAGCATTAAAGACAAACATACACACACCTGTATCCCAAATGGATGTTTTTTTAATGGAGAACTAATGTTTGTGTTGAGTGATACCTGTTTGGTAGACGGATCCTCTTGATGGCGTAGTTGCAGTCATCCACTTTGTTACGTGCCTCAAACACAACACCAAATCCACCACGTCCCAAACACTGCACTGGCTCGAAGTCTGTCAAGTACCTGATATACACAAATGCAAATCAGTTATGAAAATATTCCTATGGACTTTGTTCTGCTGATCTGAATCACCACTGTATGTTGTACAATAGTATAGCTGTTCAGCTGTGTGTCGGTGTTCAACTGGGCTCAACAGAGCGTGCAGAGAAGCCTACTAAAACGGTTACATACTGTATAAATTAGTAATTTAAAATGTCACTTAAAAACAATCAAACTCAAACAACAAATAAACTGCACAGCAAGAGCACTTGAGTCATAATAGCTGTGCATTTACCCTTGAGAATTTAAAAGCAAAATATGATCATGATGCCATCTGTGCATTCCACATTCAGCAACTGCAAGTCTCTAATGCACCATGTGCAAACAAGTGTTAACTATTTTAGGAAATGAGTTTGAATTTCCTTATTTAAAAGAGGAACTTCAACTGTAATTCTGCATTTGTTACATCTTCATTTAATGGTAAAGTTAAAAAATGGAAGTGAAATGTATTTAAGCAACCTGACTGAGCTGGACACTGGCTCAACCAATGGTGCGAGTATGGAGTGAGACTACCAAGAAACTACTAAGAGACTACTAAGAAAGAAAGAAAGAAAGAAAGAAAGAAACCAGAACTCATCCATAACAGATGGTTCAGTTAAACAATGAATTAATCTATTAACAACAGAAAATTAACAATCAGTTATTAATTTATCATTAATGTTTATACAACATGCATGTAGCTCATTTCAAATTACGATTTATATATGCTTACGAAATGTTTTCTTCTTAATACATTTTCAGTTTGCTATCCATATTTAAATGCATTGATGTTAAATATGACCTTAATTTGTTTAAATGTACTATTAATTGATAACTATTAATGAACAGAAACAGAAATAATGAATAGTAAATACAGATTCAAGTTGGTCTCCAATAAATAAATAAATCTGCATTTACTATTCATTATTTCTGTTTCAGTTTTTTAAATTAACATCAACAATTAATTGTAATAATAATGAACCATCTTACACTAACAAGCTATGGACCCCAAATCAGTATCAACATCAATATAAAATTCAAAATGCATGCTCACTTACCTAGAAACATATTCACAAGGACGTGTCTCTGTGACAACAATTTCTTTGGGTTCTGTAATGTCCAGTTCAAACTTGCTGTCAGTTTGACACTGTGTCTCAGACTCCTTTCGTTGCTGCACAGATGAATTAAAACAGAGCAACATACATGACTTTTCACTGACATTATTTTGACACTATAAAAAAACCTAAGATATTTTGTGTATTTTGAGTTTTTGTTTACCCGCACATATGTTGTGGGCGGGTGGAAGAACTTGCGGACGATGTAGGTGGTGGCAGCGATGCAGAAGATGATGGTGCCCAGAATCTCTTTCCACCATGGCAGCAGCAGCACAGGGTCCTTTCTTCTCACCTGTGACCCCTCTCCATCTTTCTTCAGCAGAACACTCACTGCCGTCTCATCACGCCGGTTACGGTAACGAGGACTGTACGGAAAGTAGTATCCATTATCTACATGGGGAAACAGAGAAGAAGGTGACGAGTTCAAATTGTCTCTCAAGCCATATGTTTACAGTCAAACCAAGTGTTGAAATGGCCTGAAGGACTGTTGTTCTTACCATATGGGTACTGAAGTATTGACAGAGCTCCATTACTGTACTCCTCATGAGAGAATTTATCATTATTCAGACATTTATCAAACTCCTCAGAGCCCACCAGGACTGGAGTACGGGAAGGGGAGTCTAGGAGGAAATGGACAAGTGTCATTGATACCAACACACAGTCTTGAGTGCATTCTTTTTTTGTGTGTATGAGGTGTAATATACTTACGGATAAGGGGTTTCCATTTGACCGTAGGTGGTGGCATCATGTCATTGTTACTGCTCCAACCGTTCAGAGCATTCGGCTTCGATGGAAACTTCTCGGAGATTCTCACAGAAGACTGGAGGTACAGCTGACCCTGAAACATCCCTTTAATGAGAGAGAAAGCACATTTTAGATTCCCGTTACATGCCTCTATTTCTCAAAAAAAAAAAAAAAAGCACGTCTCAAATGCATCTCCTGTAAAGGGATTTTGTGATTGCATACACCAACTTACACCAATCAAAAATACAGTAAATTGCAATTTCAAATAACAGTTTTCTATTTAAAAAGGTTTTAAAATGTAATTTATTTCTATACTCCAGTCTTCAGTGTCACATGATCCTTCAGAAATAATTCAAATATGCTGATTTGCTGTACAATAATTATTTATTACTATTTATCATGTTAAAAAACATTATACTGTTTAATATTTTTGTGGAAGCTGTAATTTTTTTTCAAGACTCCTTCATGATCAGAAAGAACAGCGTTTATTTGTAATAGAACATTATTCCAAATAATGACTTTTAAAACAATGAAAATATTTTAACTGGCACTTCTAATCAATTTAATGTATCCTTTCTGAATAATAAAAAAAAAAACCTTACTGAAACCAAAATGAGCAAAATGAACAGAAAACTCATTTTAGCTGAGCAGCTGTATTTACAACATTTAAAGCTGGCATTTCAAATTTTGAGTAAGAAAAAAAATATTTTAAAGCAAAAGTAAAGGAGACAGGTCAGGAGATGCATTAGCATTTACCACCTCCAAATGTAGCTTGAATGAACAGATTGCAAAAACATTTAAGACACAGTTTACACATGCATTTACACCTGATTATTAATTGGTTCAGCCAATATCAATTTGTATACCAGATGTAAACACATTCATGTGTGTAAAACAAATGTCAAGTGTGTGTTACCCAAGTAAACGCTGGACTCCGTGGCCCCACGGGCCTCCTCCATGATGTCATCATCCTCCTGAGCCTCAGTCTCAGTGTGGGAGTTATACGAGGTGTCATCGAACAGGCTAATGGGCGTCACCTTCCCCCCTCCTACCAACCATGCAGAGGCAATGGGTGTGCAAAACTTCACAAAAAGAAAAGAAAAGAAAATCATGAAAAATGTGAAATCACAAGTTTTAGCTGAGACTCCAAATGGCAACAAAACCGGTTGAGTCGTGATACCTGATGCTCCCACATCAGCTGTCCTTCTGGTTTGGTGCTGAAGGCCATGACTTTCCAGTCCGGCACAGAAACCTTAATGACCAGGTCTAAGCCCTCTACCTGAGTGTGCGAGTTTGGATGCGTATTAGCATGATTTTTGGTTTGTGCGTCTGTCTCCTCTTGGATGACGCGTTGTGCTTCACGTCTGACCTCTCGCCATGTCTCCCCATTAGATGTCTCCCCCTCAAGGAAGTTGAGGTTGGACTGAATCTCAGGGACGAATTTTAGCTCAAAGTTTCCCACGCTGAAGTTCCATCTAATAGGAAGAGAAAACACAATTGGCATTTCACTAGGAAGACTACTATTCTACAATTGCTTTTCAATATCCAGCTGTGCAATGTTGATACAACCTAGCATACCATGCATCCAATCTACCTCTGTATCATTTGTGAGATCAAAAGCAAGGTCACATGAAGCGCTCAACAGAGCCTGCGGGTATTTCTTACTTCTCAAATCCGTTGCGAGGCCTCACGGCTCTGACAGTTTTCTGTGTTCTCTGGAGTAACAGTACGTCCTCTGGCTCTCCTTCCTCATCCCCCCACCGACTGCAGCCCACCGCTGAACAAATATACTTCAACTACAGAGAAAAAGAGAGAGAGGTTAAAGCTGACAACCAATACTATATGATAAAAGAGTTTGCATAGTGCCACAAAAGCACATCAATCATTTATTCTTCTAAAAAACAATTGAAAAAAAGGGTTCAAGTTACCTTGCCGCTGTATGCGCCAAGGCCGTACGTGGTGAGGGACTTGCCACCTACAAGCACAGTGTCCTCTCCGATGCGGTACGAGGAGTCCAGCAGGGACTCGACACTGAATGGAACAGCCTCCATACTCTCCCTGTCCCTGTTCCACTGAAACAGAGCTCCATCCAGAGAGGGAATGAACATCTTGTTCCCAAAAATCTGAAGAACAGAAAGAGGTCATGAGAATCTTATTGTTTTTGATCTGATTGTTGTGGTAAATCGAAGTGGCACATGATTTTTATCTTGGGAAATACTTCACGTTTTCGATCATCAGCAGCAGGGTGGATACAATGAGCAGATCATGATGGATAGAGACAAGGGGACAGACAACACTGAGACTTTGACCAATCAGCTTTGAGTCTGTGTGTGGCATTATCACACTGTATGCCATTAACATTTGGCGCTTGATCTCCTGTTGTCCGAAGAGTTACACAATCCGACACGTCCTTAAAGGATGAACAGGGACAAACGGTACAAGTATCCTGAACACACGCATTGATAAAAAGAAAAGGCCATTATATAAGGATGTTGTAACTGACCCTAATCCAAAAAGTGATCTCAGCTCAAACAGACACTTTAGTCAACAGAGGGGGGAGATGAGATCACTGACTTCCTGTTGTGCTAAATCTAACCTTGACACCTGGTATGAACCAATAGGAAGCTGAAACACCCTGAGAAAGCAAGCACCTGGATGGATGAAATGAAAACAGCCGCTGTGATTGGCTGAGAAACGAAGGGATTAGCTCATCTGTCCATCACGTCTGGGAGGACGGGGCTAGTGAGGAGCTTGCAGTGGTAGTGAGGGTAAGAGGTTTAAAGAGTGTGTGCTGTGTGTGTGTGCTGCAATGATGACTCATCACTGTGCTACATTGAGTTAATCCATCATGTGATCTATTTGTCTGATCTCCAGCTCTACAGGATCTTGACGTTGGGTGAGACTTCCATCATCCTCAGCCCAACTACATCCTGAATCAATGAACAATTAAAGCCAATCAATTAGAAGAGCACGAATTTAACCCCAGCCGCTGTCCAGAACTTCATTAATGCTATTAGCTGTAACAGAGCGCTTCTGGAAATCTTCAGTGTCAGCTACATAAAATCTATTTAAAAACTAGCACGCAAGCAAAAAAAATTGATTGCTTTGTCTCAATTAATCAAACTATATAATATTGTATTAAAAAAAAATATATCATATAATTTGGTAACACTTTATTTTGATAGTCCACTTTAGACATTCTACTAACAGTAAGTAACTTTGCAAATACATGTCAACTAGCAGTCATTAGAGTATTAGTAGGCTGTCTGCTTAATATCTTCTAATACTTTATTTTGATCGGCCCACAACATACAACATACTGACTATCAGAAACTTTGCAAGTGTATGTCAACTTATTCTACTAACTCTAATCCTACCCTACTGAGAGTTAGTTGACAAGTAGTTACAAAGTTACTTATATATTTAGTAGAATATCTAAAGTGAACTATTGAAAAAGTGTAACCTATAATTGACACAATTTTATTTAAAAAAAAATTAAATTAAAAATTACAAATAAAAATAAAAATCTGAATTTAATGACATGGGATAAAACTTATTTTGAAAACTACATTTATTTCACATTTATTTTATAATACGTTTTTTTTTTTAAGAAAGAAACTTTAAGCAAATCATTCTGCAAAAAAAAGAAAGAAAAAAAAAGTGGACAGTAGCCAATTTAAAGAACTACACCTGTGATTACTCTGCTAGGACATTCTTGTGAACTTGAGAGGAACTAACTACATACATTCACAACTGGTTAAAAGTTATTAATATAGCTTTATTTTTAATATACTATACTACTTTATATTAATTTTAAAAAAAATTCCAGTGTCCAAAAAAGGAGGCTCCCGAAACCTTGAAGAACATGAAATTAAATGACTTTTCAGAGAATGAATTTTTATTACACAACAAGGAGGTTTTATGGCTTGCATGAAAGGAAGACCAGCTTTTAAACCTCTTAACTACAAGCTGTAAATGTAAAAGGTCGGCTGCTTTTTACGAAGTGTGTAATTTAACCTCTACAGTATCGCATGACAGTGTGCTCTGGTATTTAAACAAATGTGAAGCTTCAGTAAAAAGACACATGGCACAAATCTATTTTTTCATGCACTGGATGCCAGGGAGGACTGAAGGACCAAGCTGGTAGCCTGGTATTGAAAATGCTTTCTTTGACAGGGGATATCTGGCTTGGCAAATCTCTTTTCTGCACTTCAGTGCCAAATCTGGCATCAACTACTTGTGCATTTCATTTAAAATGCCCCAAAGCCTGTAGTTTTGATAGGCCTCAATTTAAATCAAGATTCTGTTATTTAATTAGCGTCGGGCGATATGCTCAATTGTCATATCGTCCTATCATCAGCCTGTGAGATCGCCGTTACACCATATTATCGTGCTAATTTATTTAATTATTTACTTTTAGCTTCATTCCCGGAAAGTGAACAAACTCCAGTGTAAGGCCAAAAGCAGCCTAATGTTTTTAATACGACTGAATTTGTATTTAACATAATAGCAATTTAATAGAAACATTGTAAGTTACTAATAATAACGGTTACATTTCCTCAGTTATTCTCTATTATAGATCAGTGACTGGAACACACTAAGCAACAATCACTAGCTTCAGTTTACTTTAAATTTGATAATTCCTAGTTTGCCATCATTTTCATTCAAGAGTAGGGAACACATGGGCATGATATTAGACTGAAGCCTGTAGCAGCCCAACATGAATCAAATACTTAGTTCAGCTGTAGGCAATGACTTCTGGAATCTCGTTTGACACATTCAATTTGAGAGATTTAACCAAAGGCAGTCTGGCCCTTGTCTTAAGGGATCACAGCAGGTTTGAGTATGAAGTGTGTCTATGTAGGCAGGATATCCCTCTGTACTCATTGACCTCCCACAGATGATAGCGCTCCACTGAGTCTGACACATAGCATTACATCAAGCTAGACGCAATCCCCTCTCCCTTTCCTGTTTGGAGGTAATCTCTCTGTCTCCCACACACATATAGTCGCACACAAACACAACGTTATCATTTCACACTTTTCCTGGCACAAAAATCACTTTAGTGCACCCTACATACAGTTACAGTTTAAAATCAAATAAACACACTAAGGTCTACAAATGACATGCTATCAAGAAAAACAACAACTCAAAACATTTACAGGTTATAGTTGTGACATCAATTTGTAGGCCAACCTGGAATATATGGGTTTCAGAATGATTCAGTTTGGAAGTATAATAAGGCCTGTGGTTAAGCATGTTGTAGAGAAAACAGTGAAAGTCTCTTCACATGATGTTAAACACACTCTCCTGACAATTTGTAACTGTTTTACATTTTACCAAGTTGATGTATTTCTATGATCTCATTTGTGTGTTTTATACGATCTGCTTTTGCTCCATTGAGATTTAGGTTTAGGGGGTGGACCTGCATGCTTGCTTTTTTACAAATCGCATGTTTTCAAACAAATACAATTGTATAAAGTCATATGAAATCACCAACTATTAAAATATTTACGTTTTCTAATGAGATCGGTTTGACAGACCTTACTTTACTCATAAATCAAAAACCTTTATTCTAAAAATTTCTGAGGGAAAATGGCAATATTCTTCTGGGTTTTGGGACTAAGCAGCACTCTTGTGAAACCGCTGATGCACTTTTGTCTTTTTTCACGGCAGATGAGCTATTCAAGGTATCAGTGGAGTCGTGCCATCTCTCTTAAGAAGTTGACATCACTGACATATACCAAAAAAGAAAGCAAAAGAGCTGCACCAAAATGACACTTCAAAGAACTGAGTGTTCGCACAGCATTGTGCTGTTGAGGAAAATCTCACAAAATCTGTCAGGAACATGTCAGGGTCATATTTTCCCACAAAATTAAAAGAAATAAGTTAGAGAGAGAGAGAGAAAGAGAGAGAGAGAGAGAGAGATGCGTCTGTGCGGCTTTTATGTTGCATTTGATTGGTCAATGTCTTTGAATGGCCTTTTAAATAAATGAAATAATTTGGTGAAGTGAAAACTGTCATGAGGCCAAAAGACCATAACCTACTTCACAGCTGTGCACTTACTGAAAGATAACTGCCCACTGTAAAGCATGTCAACCAATCAGAATCAAGCATTCACCAGCCCAGTGGTATAACAGGAAAATAAGAAATTTGTGCTTATTGTGCACTGCCTACTTATATTTAAATTACAAAAATCATTGTATAATTGTAATCACTGTAAACCAAACATCATTGTAACCATAACCCTACAGTAAGTAATATGTAGTTAAATGGGTAGTTCACCCAAAAATGAAAATTCTGTCATTAATTACTCACTCTCAGGTCACTCCAAACCCGTTGGTTCATCTTCGGAACACAGATTTGTAGCAAAGATAGTGGTGTTGCTGTCTATGGAGGGTCAAAACGCTCTTGGATTTCATCAAAAATATCTTAATTAGACATTAAGCAAGCGGTATTAAGTAATGCGATATGTCATGATAATGAACATGCACGATATTGTTATTGTGGGCACTTCAAAATACGGTGAATAAGTATTTACTACAAATTATTCGCAATTTTATAATGCATTTTAAGAATACTTTTGCTATGAACTGGTTAAAATGTACAACACCCCTGCATGCTGCGTCAAAATTGCATGTGAACTCGTGTAAACAAGCACTGACGAGAAAGCATGGCGGAATGCGTTAGAGACACTGAATGAAAGCGCACTTTCAGTCTCTGACAGCAGATGGCCCTGAACAGCAGAAATACAGTCGTTACCCCGGAAACCCCGGAAACAAAGCAGCTGCGCTACTTTCTGAAACGTATTTAAATGTTTTAAATAGAGTTCATCACAGCGCCAAATACTTAAATATTTAGAATTAATAGGCTATTTATTTTCAAACTTTACAACATGCCTTGGACATTGTTTGAAAATGTTTTGATTCTTTATTGTTCATTCACACTTTACATTAAGGCTCTATTAGAAAAAATAGTTGATTCATTCTGCCAATGAAAAATTCTTCTAAACATTCATTAATCTTAGGTCATTTAAATTGTTAATAACATATTAAATTCTAAAGTTGCAACTGTATTATTTAATGAACTTGAGCAAACATGAACTAACAGTTGTATTTTTTAACAAAGATTAATAACGTCTGTAGCCAGTGTAGCTATTGCTCATGGTCAATGTAAACGTATTAACTAGGTTAACTAATGAGATCTTATTCTAAAGTGTTACCTATTGGTCTTTATCATTCTTTTGCACTTTAATCTGTGTGATTTTTTTTCTCTTTATACGGTTTTTGTGTATTGCTTTATTGTATTATTTGTTCAGTTGTTTTTGTTATAAGAAAAAAGTTATTACACATGTTATACTGTATTATGACAACAAAATTGCATTATCGTGATAATACCGTATACCGTGATAAAAGCATTATCAATTAATCGCAACATGAAAACTTGATACCGTCATATGCTTAATCTTAATTTGTGTCTTGAAGATGAACGGAGGTCTTACAGGTTTGGAAGGACATGAGGGTGAGTAATTAATGACAGAATTTTCATTTTTGGGTGAACTATCCCTCTAAGGACACTGTAAAATAAACTGTAACCTAATTGTTTTGGTGTGAAATGTTACCTGGACATGGTTTTCAGAGATTCAAATGACTTCATGAACTTTGTCAATACCTTTATCCTGTGAGTCACATTAAATGATTCCCTTTGTTGCTGCAATCAAACAAACAAAAGGCCTTGTGCATTGAATAGTGTGCAGGCATACCGGATTTTCAGCTCATTGGATTAATGTGCCTTAATTACAACTGTTCACTCTAAAGACTAATAGATGAGAGGGGGTGCTTGTGTTTGTTGGGTGGGTGGGGGGGGGGGGTCAGCATTCTTATGGATGACATCATCCCACACATAAGGCATTACCTCATTCTTCAATCCTCTCAGCATGACTCACACCACACTGTCAGTGGCATCCCTCTCCACCCCTCATCTCTCTCTTCCTCATTCCTCTCATCTTTCTCTTTCTTTCCCTCCATCCTACCTCCCCCTCGTGCTGGGACAGTGTGTTTCTGCAGACAATGCTGTTTACTGCTGGCCTCTCTCCTACTGTTGAGGCATGCTATAGGTGACTGCTTTCTACTGGCGCCATGGCGAGGGCCAATCAGAAGGGGGCAGACTGCTCTAATCACCGTGCAGAATGCCTTGCAAGGCATTGCCTGAGCCAATCAGAATGGCTGGTTGCTAGGCACCCAGAGGTAAAAGGGGAGGGGCGAGGAAGATTCCAGCCAATGAAGAGGCTGCTCCCACAGCAGCCAGGCATTTCAGGTTACCGCCAAACCAGACAGGGGGTCAACACTATCACTCACACACATGCTCATTAAGCTATATATAAAATACATAGTATAATATATATATATATATATATATATATATTATACACAAACACATACACATAGATACAGAAGGGGGGGGGGGGGGGGGGGTAATAACAGATCATGACCACTAATTCTTAGCATGGATCAAAAAAATGTGTAACAATGTACAAAAATGAAATTAGAGGAAGCCTGTTAGTGTAGCACCAATGTTTTCTCAGTGTTTGTGTAAATGTGTGCATGCGCACAGGCGCATAAGTGCGTCGCTGCCAAACGCTCTTCCTCCAGGCTAGTCTTCAGTCTCTAGAGAGTACGAGTCTGTGATCTATGTGTAGTGTATGTGTGTGTGTAACTTGTTTCAGATTCAATTTCCTTTGGGCAATGTCTCATTCTCTTCTGGGGTAAAGAGGTTCAAACAAACATCACCTTTTCCCACACACACACAAAATTACACACAGACACACACTTACTCAAACTCTTATGAACAACAGACTGCTGTGTGCCGTGTGCATGTTTGGGGAGAAAACCTTCTTATGTTGAATCACAACGCAAAAAAACAAGATAGTGTTTAATACTTCTAACCAAAACCCAGCTGTTGGTCATTAAGCATTAGCTTGTGTATTTTAAAGGTAGTGAGAAAGTGTGTTCAGTACCTCTGGTTTGCTGAGGCTAGAGGACACTAGAGAGCCTGAGCCCACGTCCAGGTCCCACTGCTTGCGTCCCTGGTTTAGAGGATCCAGAGCAGCGATTCTCCCATCCAGTGTGCTGATGATCACCAGAGCCCTGTCAAACACATGAAACACATGGGTTCACATAAAGTGACAAGGGTTTCCATCACTCTATATTGTACACTAGACATTTCCCTTCATATACAGGATGTACATGAATTATATCCTGTATAAATATTATGACTAAAAACAATACGTGGCCAATATTAAAATACTATTTTGTCTAAATAAATTTAAAATAAAAATAAAATGTGTATATACTGCGTGATCCTACAGCTAAACAGTATGAAATAAAACTGATGTTCATTTTGAAATTTGCTAAAAAGACATTTAACAGTGGTATTAAATTATTAGTTTTTTATTTTTGTGTTTTTATTCATGTAAATTTAGCCACCTACACTATATATACACTGAAGTAGGTAGTAAAGTTTTCAGCACCAAAAGAACTGTCAAAAGAAATAATAATAACAATAATAATAATAATAATAATAAATCTTCAAGTTCTTATAATAATCACTGGCAATATTTTAGGTGTAGGGTGGCCATTAGCCAATATAATAACAATATATGGATAATAATAATAAAAAAATATTTTACACAATACTGAAATCTAATCAAGAAATGTTGTAAAATCATTGAAAGCAGTAATTCTTTATCATCTTTATCATCCAGGTCTCTTTGGAAGAATATATAGTAATATCTCAATGTGATTTCCTGGTTAAATAAAGGAAATAATAATAATAATAATAATCACTTTATTTTAAGGTCCAATTCTCACTATTAACAAACCATTAACTATAATGTTTGCCTCAATAAACTACTAATTTGCTGGTTATTAATAGTTAGTAAGGTAGTTGTTAAGTTTAGGTATTGGGTAGGATTAGAGATGTGGAATATGGTCATGCAGAACATGTGCTTTATAAGCACTAATTAACAGACAATATGTTAATAATAGTCATGCTAATAGGCAACTAGTTAGTGAGAATTGGTCCCTAAACTAAAGTGTTACCTTTCATCTAAGGCAGATCATTTTGGATTTATTACAAGGGCGATTTGACCCATAAACTCTTAACGTCTATAATGTCTACAATCGGCCAAGAGAAGTGGGAGATTAAACTGTGTGCACACCAAACTATCACAAACTTTTTGTTCTTTTGTAGCATGCGATAAAAGCTAACAAGAACTGAAGTCTACACAGGACACTTCATGGCTAAAGTGCCAGGGAACTTTTTAATGGACAGGGGCAAACGCACCTGCAGGGTAGAGAGCAGGACTAAGAGTGAGAGAGTCGCTTTGATCAAGTCTAAGAGAGTTAACACATCCCTCCAGACATCAACACTGATGAGGTCAGAATTTAAGGGCACTTCAGTTCTGCTCATCCCAATGCTCTGGGCCAACACCGTTTGTTCTCATTCTCCAATAGGATTGAAGAGCAGAAAATGTTATAGCACAGCACTCCTGATTGGCTGGAGGGCCCCTCCAAAAATATGAGGGCTGATTGGTTGTTGCTAAGCAGTGGGCATTGTGAGAATGAATGAGGACACTACACGGGTCCCGCCCAGCCAAAAGAGTGATTGAGGGAAAGAAAAAAAAAAAAGAATGAGAGAGAGAGAGAGAGAGAGAGAGAGAGAGAGAGAGAGAGAGAGAGATAATAAAAGAAGAATAACAAATCCCATTTTCTGGATGAGATCAAAGAGTAAGTGTATTCCACAGGCTGTTTAACCTCACGAAAAATAAAAAGGAGTACAAGAGCCTGAAATAGAAGGGAAAAAAATGCTTGAGAAAAATTGTAAAACTAAATTGAAAGAAAAAAAAAAAAAAAAATCAACAGTTTGTCTGACACAAATTCAATTGTGTAGATAATATTATAACATAAATAGCATAAAAAGTGCCATGAGATGTAATTAAAGTCAATGCACACAAAATGAATTGATACACTAAAACTAAACTCATACTCTTGTACTCTCTAGTTAACCTTGTGTTTTTGTAATTTGTGCATTTTACATTGTCTTTTAATTTCCTTTTTATTTTATTGCATTTTACTGCCCTTGCACTTTTCTACATTGTTTCTTTGCTATTTGTCTCAGTCACACACTGGTTTTACTCATCTGGCATATTTATGAGTTTTGAATACAAAAGCACATATATAATGTTAATATTATAGCAAATGTCAATATATGCACTACTATTTAAGGGAATTTAAAAAGTTCTTCAACAACACAAATGTCTGCATGAAACTGTAAAAGCAGCTTCACTTTATCTTACAGCCTTTTAAAAGTGTGCCCGAACACTCACAAATGATGCTCACCCTTTTGCTTCTCTCAACATTATTCTTGTCATGCTGTTTAACACACTTAGCACTTTACACACAAACAGATCCTTAAGTGCGCGTCCACACACCTGTGATCCCTCCCTCTCGCTCTCACTTACTCTCTCGTCTCGCTCTCAGAGGAAGTCAAGAGATTCTCAACTCAGACCTGATGTAAACAGACTGCATGGAAGAAGAGAGAAAAAAAAAGGAAACAACTAGGGTATCTGAGGGGTTTGGTCCAATCACACGAGGCTTTCCTCTTCTCTCAGCCAATCAGGGCTTAGATGCGTTTCTGCACTTTCAATCAGAAACCACTCCTTTAAAAAAAACACCAGCCAATGGACATAAAAAGCCCACTGTAACCATGCCACAGCGAGCAGCTCTTATCAGCCAAATGCGAGTTAGCAAGTACCACTGCAAAACACACACGCGCACAATAGGGGCATGGGGAGCACGTGGCCAAGTTGTGAAAACAGAGGCACACCCCTGCGGAGAAGCCGCAGAATTCATGACAAGTTAACAGAGTAAAGTACTTTGTGCCGACACAATTGTTCAGCATGGATGACATGCAGAAACCTGATATGGCAATTAAGCATAAAACAATGTGATTCAAGCAAATGTTCACTCAGAAATTAAAAACCTGTCATTTTTCACAGTCCCATTCTAACCCCTTTCTTTTTTTCAGTGGAACCCCAAAGCAGACGTTTCAAAAAATGTCCAGGCTGCTATTTTTCATACGGACTGACGAGTTTGTCAAGTTCCAAAAAGAAACATCCATACACTTTCTTCTAGGGTGCAGTCACATTGAAATTCTGCAGTCGTCTCAGTAGGAATTGGGAACGCGTCCCTCACTTGGATTTCACATTGGATTTAAGTTTGCAGAGCTGTCAAATATGTGAAGTTGACCATTATAAAGCTGCTTGGTTTGGAAGTGACTTCTAGATAAGCCGTGCTTCATGCACTGCTACACTGTAGACAATGGACCTTCTTTGCCCAAAAAATTCTCATTAATGGGACTGCACCTTAGATCTTCTGAACCCACATGAAAGCTTTATTAGAAGAACAGACTAAAATTGACTTAAACATGAACACTGACGCTCTATTACCTCCTTTTGTGGTCTGCAGAAGGAAAAAAAAAATCATACAGGTTTGCATAAGGCTGTAGCATGAAAACAGCCACATCATATCCTTATTTGTTTGGTTGTTTATAATTTAACACCATGGCGAGAGACAGGTGGATTTTTTAAAATAAATAAATAGATAACTTTTCTTTGATTTAAAATCAATTAAAAACATTTTATTTCTGTTAAATTTTCATAAGAATTAACTGAAAAGTAAAGAGACTTTGAAGAGTTAAAACCAAGTCAAAAGCCCAAATACTGCACATGCATTTTCTGTATTAGTGTAACTTCTGCTGAATAAAAGTCTCCAAAAACAATTTAGAAGGGGCATCTTTTAAAAAGGATGAGATAAAGGCTCCAGAATCCAACGAGTTTCCAAAGTGAAAGGGATTTTCTGCTTAAGTGAGCACACAATAAAATATAGCACTGCAGTAGCATGCAGAGCTCGGTATGGAGCGTTACACAAAGCACTCGGCAATGCATTTCAAGGTACCATCTTCCCCAGGCAACATCCGCAGTACACAAACACGATGTCCATAACCGTATATCTCACTACAGAAAGAAGAAACCCTCACTAGAACATTCAATCCAGTCAGTGCAGTCTGTGCATTACTTGTTGAATGTGTGGTGGACCGAAAAACTGTGACTAACTGCATGACAATGTGTGTGCTAATGTAAAAGAGAAAGGTGATCAGAAAAACAATAAAAAAAAAAAAAATCTAATTAATAACAAAAAAGAAAATATAACCAGTATTTAAAGGGACAGTTGACCCAAAAGATTTACTCAACATCTTTCTAAACATGTTTGCATTTATGTCTTCCGCCGAGGAATTTTAGAAAAATGATAAGACTCAAACTGACTTGTACAAACAACACAGAGACATTTCTCAAAATATTTTATTTTCCACAAAGGGGGAAAAAAAAAAAAAAAAAATTGTGGGTGAACTGTGACTTTAAGTCTAATGCAACCCATTAAAGAAAGTTGCATTCATTCTAACATTGTCTCCTCCATCATGCAGAGTTTTTCTCCACGTATTGATTAAGGCATTTACCCAGTGTGTCTGAGTGTGTGTGTGTGTGTGTGTGAATGCTTAATCTGTCCTCTGACTCCATGTCACGTTCTGACACGCCCAAGCTGCTATCTCCATGCAGAACTATAAGCGCTTCTGCCATCTCAATTGACCTTGCTAAATTTGGTGCATCCTGCAAAAACTGCAATACAGCAATTGCACAGAAAAGCATTTCTAGCTGATTTTGATGATGAAACTAAACTAAAACAGTGAAGCACACCTGTATGATTTTTGAATAAGCTCCGACACTCGCTTTGAAAAAAAAAAATACCACCACAAACTTTCACATGAAAACATGAAAGGCATGTCACACAAACTAATTCCATCGTGCACAAGTCACTGTCATTTCACTCCTCTTTAACTCTCATCATCTTCCTCCTGTTTCTATCTCTCTAACGTGCGCGGTGCGGAGAAATCAAAACTCTGTCACATGGTGCTGCTCTCATCCTATTGGACGAGTCCTGGCATTGATCTAGGTGGCTGATTTGTTGTTGCTAAGCAGTGAGGAACCAAACTACAGGAAAGCCGAGGTCCTGACTACAGGGTCCTAGCGCCTTCGGTTTTGGGTCTCGATGTCCCCCCTTTACTTTCTCCCTCCTCGTCTCCCCAATCTCTCCCTCTGCCACACCTCTCCCATCTTCCCACCCATTGCTGCAGTGCAGTAAGGTGTGTCCTCTGCAACGAATGAAGAAACGGCTTAAAAGAATCAAACCACAAACAGCAAAAATCAATCAAGTCCAGAGTAAGTGTCGCCACATGACTACAAGTAACACAGAATCGACATCCTTAAAAAAAAAAAAAATGAGCTGTTCATAAAACTGGTTCTATTTTAATGGTTTGAACAGCCTGAGAGATATTTCAAAAGTGCTCAGGTGAAGGAAAAGTTTGCATTAAAACATGCCAAGTTTGGTTCTGATTACAAGTCTTCACTCCAGATCATGAGATCATATAAAACGAATCTCAATCTCTCGCTAGTTACCTAACCATCAAATTGGACAAAAAAAGCTCACAACAACAAGCGCACGAACTCTACCCTTTCCTTCCCTCCTGCTTTCTCTCTCTCTCTCTCCCCCAACTCAAATTCTGAGCACTTTTTCCTTCCGATCGTCTAATTGGCCAACAAGTTTGCCAGCTCAGCTCTTCTGATTGGCTGTTGCTAAGCAGTAGGCAGTTGGAGCTAGACGTCTGGCAGAGTTTGCACCAGGCAGTGGAGAAGCGGCATCACCGTGAGTGTGTATTTGTGTGTGTGTAAGAGTGAGGGCACCTCGAGCGAAGTGTTCCTTCCAAAAGGTCCCTCAGGAATCACCAGCAGTCCAAAAATACACACACCGAGGCAAAGCTGAGCTACATTAGCCTATACGCCATACCTGGATCATGTTCACCAATGGAACCACCAAACCAATTTAAAGGAGAACACATACGTACCACAAACTAATTCAGTTATCTGTGCATTTAAACAGCAATTGTGTTGCATAGTCTTTGCTCTAACAGCAGCCTAGGAACTGGCATCTGGTTGGTTGGTTGCTTGACTCGTCTGGAAGAGCTTTACAATATGTTGTTGTTGTTGTTGTTTTTTCTTCCACCGTCGCTAGACTTAATGGACTGAGTAACAGAGCATGTTGATGAGAGCATCTTCATTACAAGTGTTCCCCACAATCTTTGCTTTTGTTGTGAGTAGATCTCTCCAGGGTTAGACTCCCATTTGCCAGTCGACCATGCTGTGCAACACATAAAACTGTCCCAGGAGAACACCATCCCCCAGTAAAACTGTTCCATGTCACGAGGAAGGCCTGAGGGTGTTGATTATCATCGCCGAGTTACTGAGAAGTGAGCACAAAGGTCTGGTTCTTGGTTCATGCATTATCAATAAAAGCCAGGCACTTGTTTGTTTATTTATATGTGATTGACGGTTGCTTGAACAGTGCACATAAATGCATGAGATGGTTTGATATTGAGGATTGTGGGGGGAAACATGTAGAAGTATGAGCGAGTGTTTTATCTTTGCAGCAGGTGTGAAGGCAGCTGCTACTCTCACCCCTGTAGAGATACCCAACCAATGCAGTGTTAAACACACTACACACTATTCCCTCGAGTGTGCATGACACATATAACTATGCCACCAGAAACAAAGACCAGCCTCTCCTTCCAGTGATATATGACTACTGTCAAGACAAAGTCCCAGGAACTTCACATTAAAGCACCATTGCTGAAGTGGTGTTTAAAACTGGATTTCCAGTGGGCTATTCATATGCACAGATAAAGCATCATTGCACTTATCCTTTTCAACATATCTTGTAATGCATGGAAGTCAACACTCATATCAACCCCAACTACGTTTTTTGCTGTTGCCGTTTCTTGGGTAAATTACTTTGTGGTTGGTGTAGACTTGCAAAAAGCATGCAAGATATTTTTAGTCATTTCCTCTATAACCTGCAAATGATAGGAATCGTCTCTTTATTAGTCTGTTTAAAACAAGCAGCCTTTTCAATATCCAACTGAGGTGGTCCGTGCCATTCAGGTGTGCAGATAACTGCTGCTACATTGCTATCAGCAATTCCAGAGCAAAGCATGTCTCACTCATTCGAAGATGTTTAGAAGAAAGTTATTAACCAAACAGTTTTTGTGACCTGACTTCCAAAGAAGAAACCTGATACATTTCTCAAAATATCTTCTTTTATGTTCCACAAACGAAAGGGTTTCATTTTCATTTCAAGATTTTTCATTTTGGGTAAACTATCCCTTCATATTAAAAGATCAAAAGCAAAATTGGAAATTGCAAATGTATGTCTCATTCATTCATAATTTTGCACGAAAAATGGCAGATTTTGCAAAATTATGAATGAATGAGACATACATTTGCAATTTCCAATTTTGCTTTTGATCTTTTAATATGAAGGGATAGTTTACCCAAAATGAAAATTCTTGAAATGAAAATGAAACCCTTTCGTTTGTGGAACATAAAAGAAGATATTTTGAGAAATGTATCAGGTTTCTTCTTTGGAAGTCAGGTCACAAAAACTGTTTGGTTAATAACTTTCTTCAAAACATCTTCGAATGAGTGAGACATGCTTTGTTTACCCCAAAAATGAAAATTCTTGAGACTTTCTTTTGTTTGTAACAAAAACGGTTTATGTTAATACCATTCTTCAAAACATCTTCTTTTGTGTTTCACAGAAGAATGAAAGTTGTACAGGTTTGGATTCGGAAGAACATAAGTAAATGAGTAAATAACAGAATTATTTATTTTCATGTGAAACATCCCTAATATCCCTTAAAAGCAAAATCAGCATTTTTTGCGCAAAATTAATTCCCCTTAAGTTAAATTAGATATAAAAATTAATTAAAATAAATTCAAAAAATAAATAAAAGTTAATTAATTAAATGATAAATTGTTTAATTACATATTAGAATATTGTATTTAAAAAAAAAAAAAAAAACCTTATATAACAAAATGTTAGCACAAAAATATTCACAATATTTCTTGATAAGTTCCAAAAGGTGTCTGCTTCCACACTTCCTGAACATGATAACCATAAACCTGAGTCAAATCTATATATAGCGGTTTTCAGATGTAACACAACTGTTCTTCTTTTGCCTTCAAAGGTTTCAGAAGAATCCTCAGCACTGGCAAACCGTATCCACCCTAAAATTCCCCGCTGTAGTTCAAGTGAGGGTTTCCTGCTCCTTCTCAAGTTATTTTCATTTTTGGAACACAGTCTGTTCTAGATACATCAATGTGTTGTTGTTTTCCTATTTTACCTCTTTTTCTATAGCCTGAGCCTGTAATTATCAGGACCGGACTCTGGTGCCAACTTGTGCTTGTTTGGAAAAATCCTCCATTAATGGGTGCGTCACACATCGATGTGACAGCATGTCGATGGCAAGGCAAGGTGTGACAGATTTTTTACTGCAGTGGGGCAGATCAGGTGTTCCCAGTGATATGATCAGCTCCTGTGACATATTTGTAGAACCAACATCTCCACCAAAAACAATATCCAGCTTCAGCTAAAAGAAAAAAAACTTAACATTTTTACAAGGAGGGGGAAAAACATTCACCTTAAAGGTCTTAGACTAAATGTTAGATTAAAAAACAACAAACTAAAGCACCAAAACAGTTTCAGTTAGTTTTAAAGCGCGACCCCCGAGCTCCCCATCCACCTATTCGACACTGCTTCTCTCTAAGGTGGGGCAGAGGGCTCGGATGCGGTAACACACTGATATCACATCCAGTTGAGCAGAACGACGAATTCCCGCCACAAACAAAAACAAAAACATCTGGAAAGTTGGAGCGCGCGTCTGGGCGCGGGGAGACGCGTCTGTAGTTGCGCGCTGAGCAGCGGATTAAAGTGCGTCAGCGCAGCCTCCAGAGACCGCAGTCTACCGACGGACACCGGCTTCCCTTGTAATAACTGTAGTATAAACAGAGAACTAATGTCTGAAAAAAAATATTTCCCATACAAACCTATTAAAAACGGCATTGAAATTAAAATGTCAAAAGACGTCTCTCTCCTCTACTGGTACCGTAAACTGTCGCTTTTTGGCGTCTTTAAGTCTGTTTACAAACAACATTGAAGTCAGACTCAGTCAGGCTGACATGCATCGCACGCCCACACTCAAAACACTGCAGCAGTTCTCAAGACAGGAACAGCCTCCTCAACCTGCGACAGCAGTAAAACAAGTTTTGAACTCCAGAAAACAGTTCCGTTTAAATACCATAAGGCAGTGCAAGTACATAAGGTGCTCTTTAAGTTCACAAATACACACTCAAACCATCGAGCGCGATTGGCGAGATACGTTAAGCGTTCTGCACTGGCTCCGAAACTGCTGTCAGTCATCTGAATCTCCATAGTAACAGACAAATTCCTAACTTATCAGATTTTTGCGTACAGGTAGCCATATTATAAATGGCAGCGTCAAGTCGATCTAAGATGATCTGCTGTCACGCGGATTTAATTTGGTCATGTAAATATTTGCACACATTTATGTGGCCCAGCGGGGAGAGGTCGACTGCTGCAAACATCCGCCCATCACGAACTCCAGCTCAGCTGCCTTACGCAAACTTTACCGAAGTTGAATAAGACTACAAAAAGCAACGTGACAACCTAAAAAGCGCGTCACGCCCAGACAAACGGAAAACTTCTGCTACGACTCGATGGAAACTGCCTACCTCCGCTGCTTATGGAAGTTTGCGTCGCTGTCTCCAGACGGCTCTTCGCTCTCCCCGGTCGAGCCGTACTCGTCGTCCTCTACTGTCACTTCTCCGATGCCAGGGGCTCCTCCGGCGTTGTCCAGTGGCCGCTCCATAACGGCGGCATGTTCCGCCGTCTCGGTGTTTGGCGTCGGAGCCACTTCGAGTTCTCTCTCTGAGAGAGACGGACTTTGCAAAGTAACCGTTAACGTTCTCAAAACAAGCAGCAGCAGCAGCAGGGATGTGCACACGTTTCCAAACTGAAACCCCCTTTCCATTGGGACAAGTGGCACATGAGTAGTTAGTCAATCACATACCAAAATAAAGTGAATTTTAAAAACTAGTCTATAAAAGGCGTTTTACAATTAAACTCGTAAGCTATTAGATCTCTTTCTGTTGTCCTCTCTTAACGTAAACATGCACTCAACAGCACCATGTTATTCCCTTTATACTTGACGTTGGCCGTGCCGTGGTAACGTCAAGCCCCGCCCCGTATCCAAACGCCCATTGGCTGCGCATGAAAGCAAATCCCTGCAGTGCGTGCTGATTGGTGCTAGCGTTTGTCAAACTTCACTGCTCGTCTACTAAGCAGATTTTGATTGCGTCCCACAACTGTCGTTTACAGTGCAGTCTGTTGACGTGGTCGGCCCTCGAGCCTCCTCATTCAATTGGGCGCTTTTCTTGTCACTCAGAAATATAGGCGGGAGGAAAGGCGGTCTTCTGTAGAGTTTTAACCAATGAAATAGTAGTGTTGGCTCCAATATGTTTCATTGGTATGTTTACGGAAACCGCGAAAGAAGTCAAGTCAACCCATTGGTCTGACAAGCTGTCAATCAAAATAATAGTTACAGTGATTTCTAGTGGAGGGGCGTTGCTAATCCGTTCTGAGCGAAATTTGATTGGGTAAAAAGTACAAGGATGGAAGTAACGACGTGGCCGTTTGTTTGCGAATGAAAGTGAGGTCATGTTTAAGTTTTATTTCCGGGACTTTTGGTATGTAAAAAGTAATGTACTCATCCGTTGCGCAAATTGTAGTAAGTTCAGTTGTTGTCCTTTAATTTTACTTAATTTTATATTACGTCGCTTATCGGTTTGTAATTACAGCTTAACAACCATAACGCTTCATAAAATAATACAAGTAGTTTAGGCAACTTCAGCATTGCGGTTCAGTGTGTTCACTTTTTGTAGTCATGAAGGCTGGCCATTGCGTAATGTATATGGCGCCCCCTTGTGGTTTGTTAAATAATCTTTTGACGTAACTGAGCCACACTGGTAATAAAGCCCTTAAAACTGTCTCACAGTGTCATTTTTATAATGTTTTCCTGATTTTGTAACCTGTAATTGTATTTTCAATGGTACTCACCGCTGACTTTGATTTTTGTATGTTCTTTCTTGTGGCATTATAAAAAAACGGGTTAAATAAAGTATGAGATGCAAAATGAATAAGAATTTATAGTTGATTGGTCCGGTTTTAATATTGATTTTCAGTCTAGAACATAACATTTGAAAACCTCAGAATCACAGTAAAATTGGTAGAGTAAAACACATGCTGGTATTTTAAGTATTACATACCCAAAAATCACAGTGACCTCTGTGAAGAGTTTTCATTAACAGAACTGAAAGATCAATACATGTACAGAAGATAAGGCTTTCAGCTGTGCCACCAACTCACTGCTGCTTTCATCCCTCAACAACACTGTGTTCGTGGCCACAGGCACATCGAAAAATTATACGAAAACAAAATCAATATCAAAAACCGAGTGGCATTTCACAACTTCAAATAGTGTATTTTATCCAGGGGCGGAATCCTCTGAAATGATTGATCACTGAACTAAACTAGCTGCTGTGTGCTGGCAAAGGCCACTTGATTTGCTTGAGGTTTCACGTTGGAGTGTCTGAGGAAATCTGTCATAATCAGTCAACAAAACAGATTCAAAATGATACAAACCCACAGACACTATACTAACGATGCAATGGGGTGTGACTGAGATTTTCTCAAAAGCTGCATGCATTTGTAAGGCTAGCAACTATGCTTTGTGAAAATATACATTTACGGAGGCACAGACGCAAGCCACAATATTCATACAGTTGTACAGACGACCATGTAAGACAACATTCATGGCTACGTAAAGAAGCGCAGAAGGCAAACTGACACTGTAGATGTACCGTATGGACAGTCTCTGCAGACTCCAGCTCAACATAAGCAGAATTGTCCAGACAGAGGATATCAGATGAAAAACAGGAATATCTGAAGGGACTGAAGATCTAATGTTGCATTGTTGTGTAAAAATCCATATTTCATGTGCACAGCAGCATGAGAGGTACTGATCAGACGTCTAACGGTTTCTGTAACAGAAAATAAGATAACCTGTAGGGAAAGAGCTGCCAGAGTCTGTGTATTTTAACGGCACTTGAGGTGTGCAGGCTGGTCGATCGCAAGCACAGAGGAAGGATCTTCTTAATTGATAGGAGGGTCTCTAGTCTTGACACTCCCATCCTCCATACCGAAGTACACCCGCTCAGCCATTCCCACAAACAAACCCGTCTCAACCACACCTTTATATACATATAAAGAGAGAGAGAGAGAGAGAGATAGAGAGAGAGAGAGAATTAATTTGTGGTTAGCAATACATACACTACAGTTCAACGGTTTGCAGTTGAACTGTAGTTTACATTTCAATAAATACCATTCTTTTGAACTTTCTATTTATCAAACAATTCTAAAAAAAAATAAAAAAAAGTATCACAGTTTCCAGTTTTTCAACATTTCTTAATCAGCATACAACCCAAATTCCGGAAATGTTGAGACGTTTTTTGAATTTTAATAAAATGAAAACTAAAAGATTTTCAAATCACATGAGCCAATATTGTATTCACAATAGAACATAGAGAACATACATGTTTAAACCGAAAAATTTTACACTTATCCACTAAATGAGCTCATTTCAAATTTGATGCCTGCTACAGGTCTCAAAAAAGTTGGCATGGTTAGCTATAAAAGGGATGTCTTAGACTAGGTTCACACTGCAGGCTAAAGTGGCCCAAATCCGACTTTTTGCCCAAATGTGACCCATATCTGATTTTCTTATGACAGTCTGAACAGCACAAATCCAATTTTTTCAAATCAGGCCCAGGCCACTTTCATATGTGGTCCTAAATCGGATACATATCCAATTTTTGCAATGCGTCTTCAATCTGAACGGCCATGTCACATTTCATGCGATTTTTACGTAATTGAAATGCGACAGACGTCACAATTCTGCGCTGGAGGAAATCATGCTCTCCTTCTTAATTTTCTTCTTCTTATCACTTCGTTATTTAGGCTCTGATTGCTCATTAACTTAAAAATTGCTAAACACGTGCCAACACGAGCAGCATTTTTAATTCCGCAAACACAGTGCGCTGCGTCTGATGTCACGTCCTCTGCGCATGCGGGTCACTTCAGGGCACAACAGCGCAAAAAAGAAATCGGATTTCAGCAAAAAATCCGATCTGAGCATTAAGACCTGCAGTGTGAGAGGCAGAGTCTCTCAGAAGATGGGCAGAGGCTCTCCAATCTGTGAAAGAGTGTGTAAAAAGATTGTGGAATACTTTAAAAACAATGTTCCTCAACATCAAATTGCAAAGGCTTTGCAAATCTCATCATCTACAGTGCATAGCATCAAAAGATTCAGAGAAACTGGAGAAATCTCTGTGTGTAAGGGACAAGGCTGAAGACCTTTGTTGGATGCCCGTGGTCTTCGAGCCCTCAGACGACACTGCATCACTCATCGGCATGATTCTGTCCCTGACATTACTAAATGGGCCCAGGAATACTTTCAGAAACCACTGTTGGTGAACACAATCCACAGATGCCAACTAAAGCTCTATCATGCAAAATGGAAGCCATATGTGAACATGGTCCAAGGCTCATTTAAAATGGACTGTTTCAAAGTGGAAAGGCGTGTTCTATGGTCAGACGAGTCCAAATTTGACATTCTTGTTGGAAATCACAGACGCCATGTCCTCCGGGCTAAAGAGGAGGGAGACCTTCCAGCATGTCATCAGCATTCAGCTCAAATGTCAGCATCTCTGATGGTATGTGGGTGCATAAGTGTATACTGTATGGGCAGCTTGCATGTTTTGGAAGGCACTATGAATGCTGAAATGTGTATAAAGGTTTTAGAGCAACATATGCACAGGGAAGGCCTTGTGTATTTCAGCAGGACAATGCAAAACCACATACTGCAGCTATTACAACAGCATGGCTTCGTAGTAGAAGAGTCCTGGTGCTGAATTAGCCTGCCTACAGTCCAGATCTTTCACCTATAGATAACATCTGGCGCATCATTAAACGAAAAATACGTCAAAGACCACGAACTCTTCAGCAGCTGGAAACCTATATTCCAACACCAAAACTCCAGAAACTAATAACCTGGATGCCCAGACATCTTCAAACTGTTTTGAAAAGAAGAGGAGATGCTACACCATGGTGAACATGCCCCTGTCCCAACTATTTTGAGACCTGTAGCAGGCATCAAATTTGAAATGAGCTCATATTGTGCATAAAATTGTAAAATTTCTCAGTTTAAACATTTGTTATGTTATCTATGTTCTATTGTGAACAAAATATTGGCTCATGTGATTTGAAATTCGTTGTTTTCATTTTATTCAAATAAAAAAAAAAAACAAAGTCCCAACACTTCCGGAATTCGGGTTGTATTAAGGCCAGTACACAGTGCACCAACAGACACGACCATTGGCAACAGCCTAATATTAAACCGCTGTTTGTTGGGTCTTGGAATATCTAATAAGTGGAGTAATGCTGCTAAAAATTCAGCTTTGCCATCACAGGAATGAATTACACTTTTAAATATACATTTAAAAGGAATTTTAAACAGTTATTTTAAATTGTTGTAATATTTCACAATATTACAATTTATATTTTTGATCAAATAAATGCAGCCTTGGTGAGCAGAACTGAAGTTCTTTTAAAAAACATTAAAAAAATATATATAAAAAATAAAAATAAAAATTTACCCACCCCAAACTTTTTAACTATAGAGAAAGGGTGTTCATCTGTACTGACCTGGGATCATCTTGATGGCTGTGTTGACTTCTTTCCAGTTCTGTGCATGCTCAAACTTCCAATCCAGGATGAAGTTACTGTTATCAGTAACCACTGGACCCTAAAATTAAACATCATAAAGAAAACTCATCACGTGACTAGACCATCCATTTCATAGAAGCCCATCACATTCCAAGCTTAATGAGGTGATTCCAAGGAACTACATGGAACAATGCTACTTTCTGGGAAATTCAAGGCAAGATTTTAGAAGAAAAATAAATAAGTCAAAATAAGGAGCATGTCAAAGAATAATATACTACACACTACAATTTAATACCCCAAATAGTGCAGAAATGTAATAACTTAGTTATTTCAATGATCGGTTATTCAAATGAAATCAGATAAAAAGAAGTCCGTATTTTAGGGCAGGACATTGATTTTGTTTTACATATTAGAATATAGTTATATTACATAAGAAGTTAAAAAAGAACCCTTAAAAATGTAAATAACACGTGATTCAAAATCCATTAGTAAGACTCTCTTACAGCTTTACTGACTGCCATCCTCAGCACAGCCTCTCCTCCAAAGCGCCGGGCAATGGCTCTGGACACCGGCACATACGCCATGGGAATGACCTCCACCGGCACACCTTTCTTCCACTGCTGCCCCAGGGCCTTCGAGTCCTTTCTGCCCACACAAGAAATAAAATGACATCACACAAACACATCTCCACTTCTAGTGGAAGACTCTCATATAATCATAGCAATCACAGGCTGGGTTATGATGCAGTGATCAGCAGTAATTATGGGATGCTAAATATACCAAATATTGTTGTTCAAACAATAGTGCACAGTGAGTTGATTTTCTGGGAAATGCATAAAATGATGAAGTCACTTTGGATAAAAACATCTACTAGACATCACTACATACCTATAGTCTGCAATAACAATAAAGTGTTTGGCACAACCAGCTACAATCTTCTCCTGGGTTAAGCATCCTCTGTTTTGAGGGAGGAAAAGAATAGGACATGACGCTAGACCTGATGACACCTCAGGGATTTCACACAAATGAAGAGAAATGGTAAAAATACTTGAATTAAACTTTAATTTTCCAATCATACCCTCCTCCTTTAATCAGTGTCAAAGCGGCATCAACCTCATCAGCTCCATCAATCGCTACATCCAGCTAAAAGAAATAAAGACTCAAAATCAAAATTTGATTTATTTGTTAGCTCTTCATTAATTCACAAACCCCCTGCAGTTCCCTCATAAACCTCCAGGGGTTCACAAAAAACCCAGTTTAGGGAAAACTGATGTAATTAAATTTGGGGAACTGAACTCTTTATGCTTTTCAGGGCGTCATGGGTCCTCAGGTGAGAAATTAATCCAGTCATAGTAAAGTTTTTTGGCAAAAAGCTGTTACTTTATTTCAGCCCAACAAAATGTTACCTATTGCTATTCCAGCATCAAAGTCTAATCATACATTTAATTACCTTTTCCAACATAGCTCTGTTTTCCTAAACTTTTCCATTCTATAATGCCTGTGTTTACACTTGGCATTAACACGCGACCTGTATCCGGATGTTGTCCACATTCACATTGAAATGTTATCCGATCAGCGTGTCCAGGGGCCTGTACCATGATGGTGGCTGAACAAACTCAGGTTTACAGGATTAGTTTTGAGTTGACAAAACCAAACCACTCCAATCTGGCTTTGTTGGTACCGTGAAGCTGATCATGAACTGAACAGGCTTGATCCTGAGTTAATGGAGCGTGTGCACATGAAACATGATTCACTTCCTATGAGAGAGTCAGTGTGATTCACTACCAAAGATTAAAAGACTGAACAATATGAAGAATTTTAACATTTACACAGCAAGATGAATCTATCTATCAATAAAAGAGGAAAACATCTTACCATATAAGTGCAAGTTGTAAAGTTAGTTTATTGAGTTTATAATATTTATAGGTATAAAAACACTTAATCTAAACTCATATGTAGTCATGTTTACAGCTACTGATTCTAAAACATTTATATTGCATATTATCTCTGATCATTTTATCTTTTAAATGTGTTTCACTAGGTAGCGTCCTTTAATTTGGAGTAAGAGAAACTGAAGGAGCGGCTTTATTGCGTCAGAGACGTGTCACTTTGCTTGAAGCTGATTGGTCAAATTTTGGTTTGAGATCTCTAAACCAGAACATAACCTGCCCCCGGAGCAGGTAAGCTGTGGAACGTAAGTTACTATGGTGATGAGCACCGCTAAAAGCCAAACCACTTTCATGGTACCTAAACCCAGAGTACAGGCCCCTGGTCCAGAGGTAATAGAGGACACATTGTGATCGGATCTCAGTGTAATGTAAACGCAATCCAGCCATCGTGTCTGCATTCGCAGGTCGACATCATGCAAAACCTCTCGCTAGTGAGACTCGTTCACTTATATCTTTGATTTGTAAAATGTCCCGCAACAGAAAATGCTTTTCAAAAGAAAACACCACTTCAGGTTGACTTTGCACCGGGCCATTCTCTGCTGACTTATTTAAATATTTCACGGAAGAGACAGATCCGATCAGTTATCCAGATAGAGAAGTCATGTGATGTTGCCAAGTGTAAATGCACCATGTCCTGAAAGACTGATGGTCCAATCTGCTTGATCGGATCACGGTGATTGCATGTTAATGCCAAGTGTAAACGCAACAAATATTATCTGAGCTGTTAAGCTGTCTAAATAATCTTTTTTACTTTTTTGTATTGTCTGCCTGTTATATTGAACACTACATCTGCCCCGTTCCAGCTGCCCATCCACATGCCGTCTCGGTCCAAACTCACCTCAGGATGTCTGTCTAAATCAGACAAAGTGAGACCATGCTGCAGAATCAGCTGACGGGCCTAGATCAACACAACTCAATTAAGTTAGTTATAAAACACAAGATTTTTTTGTTAAACGAAGCTCCAAATGAATGAATACTGACCTGGAAAGAGGTGGGAACACACACAATATTCAGCTTCTCCTGTCTGACCCTCTCAGCTAGGAAGAAAACAGATTTTACTAATTATCACTGTTAAGAGCTCTAAGCACGAGTAGATAATATTAGATCACGTCTTACCCAGCCTGTCCACGGCATAGACGATAGTTGAGCCACTGCCCACTCCAACTACCTGATTATTCTGAAAGAGAAATGAAGAGTCAAATTTTATAGCAAAAGCATAACCCAACCAAATACAGTCATACATCAGGCCACCACAACACTAATAATAAAGCCCGAATTCATTCATTTCTTTCAACAGGGGCAGTAAAGGAGGCGCTTAACCTTGAGGAAATATTCTGTAGCCCAAACAGTGGATCATGGTGCTAGAAACAACAAGGTCATGGGGTTTGGCTTTCAGAGAGTGCATGAACTGATAAAATGTACTCAGGAGGTCAAACCAAATTTTACATTCACTTTTTATATTGTATTTAAACGTTACTAAATGTACGTTATCTAACAGGCATATAAAAAAAGTGTGCCTTTAGTGGTATGATTGTGGCACAAGCTGCTCTCAATTTGAAAGCATGCAAGAGTCGGGTGAGGCTTGCAGAACCCAAAGTTCACATTGCTAGTCCAGTTTTTACCACTGTGTCACCTTAATAATCACTCAACTGAACCTGCAACAATTAATTATTTATAGTACACACAGGCTGCACCCGTTAGCTATTTCCAAACATGCTAATCGCTAAAGGTTTAATTTGAGCGGAATTAGCATCTTTATCGCCTAGCTTACTGTATGTTTAAAGCAAGCCGCTGCGTAAATAAACACAGGTGCTCGACTGATGCCACTTGAGCCACACTCTTTACTTTCTACCGTTAGCTGACTTCAATGTAACATCCCAGCTAGCATATCTGAAGCTGAAGTGTCACAGCGGATACTCAATAACACATACTATAATTTTCAAAGCCGTTAGCCATGTAGCAAAACACAATTACACAATCACAATTGTTGAAGCGTATTGTAATAACGCGGGAAACATCGATATGCGTCGTGTTAGTCACGCCTTCTAAAGTGTTTAAAGCGCCCGTTTTTCCGGTTAAACTAATGTAAGTAGCGTTAATGTGTCACAATGAAGGTAAATACACAATCTCACCTGTATGTGGTTGTCCACAGCAGCATAAGCTGCCAGTTTTTTGGCCTCTTCAGCCATGAGAGTGCCGTGGTGCCGCCTGCTGCCGCTACACACGTGTTGTTTCCTCGGCGGAGAGAGGAGGAGAGATCTGCAGCTGATCACCGCAAACTCAGCCCACCTCCGCGGCCTCATCACACTGCGCCTCCACGACCAGCGCTACGCCACAATAACATACGTGCACGAGCAGAGGGATATTAGAGAAGCTAAACTGAACAGATATTAAAGGAAGCTCAACACATCAGCTGTCAAATAAGTACGAGGCAGGTGTTTTCGTAACAGTGTTGTTGGACCCAATGGCAGACAGAGCGGAGTACGGTAAGGATTCTGACTCCGCTTGAGTCGGATCTTTCAAATGAATCAGTTGCACAAACCGCTTGAGTCGGATCTTTTCATCCAATTCATCCACTTTGAAAATACCCAGTCTGATCTTTTTATGAGAGGGAGAGAAAACAATCGGTCAACAAATCATCGACTGAATCTTGAATCGTCTCTTTCGGACAATATTTCCGATTGAGAATCAAGGACATTTGGTATTAAGGTAACCTTAGTAACTGAACAGCAAAAATATCATACATTACATGTAGAAATATGTTTTCAGTAGTGATGGTAAAACTAAACTTTCTGAAGAGGATACAACTGTATTGAAACTGGGTATATTGTTTATTTTATTTTTTAAGACACACGAAATCTGGTTTTAATATCATTTTATTAACAACATCCACCATCCAGCCGAGTTAACATTTCAAATATATTTATATCAAAATGACTTGCCATTGAATGAGTCGAATTAAGCTGCAATAATCAAATGAAAAAATAAAACGCAATAAACACTGGTAATTGCTTAGTATGGCTTGGTTGTAATTTTTTTTATTATTATTATTATTATTATTATAGCCATGTGATATAAAGAACCGCTGAACGGTTTTTTGTTTTTTAGATGAATTGTTCAAATGAACCGATTCGCGGAAATGAATCATTCCCATCTGTTGAATCTGTAATGTTGTTATTAACTATATTTACCATGGCCAGTAGAGGGCAGTTAATGCCAACATTATTTTTAATTTGTAGCATTTGTAGTAAGAGCATATAAACACATTAGACCAGGGGAAAATAAAAAGAAACAGTGAAACTATAGCCAGCATAAGTAGAAAAGAGAGGAGAGCTGAAACAGATGGGTATCAATATATCTCTTTATTTGGCAATCAGCTTGAAATGATCTAGATTTCAGTGTATAGCATATACCCCTATTAAACCCACACAATCCTTCCAATAAACATGTCTCTTATTTACCATAGTTTTTACATATTGCAGTTTACAAATTTAGCTTATCTGTTTGACAAAATCAATTCGACAATGGATCTTTTTTATGTGCTATATAAAAATCTACACAGTATACATTCATGATTAGAAAATAAAAAATAAATCCAAAACAATATTAAAACAGCACAGAACAGAACTCGTCAACATATCCCACCCAGGTGTGAGCGATCACAAATTAAAGCTGAATACTTCAATATTACAGTAAATACTGAGAGATGTCCAATGACAAACAGGATTACTGAAGGGAGGTTGTTTTTACACCAGAGGTCTGGACTCAAGGAGAATAACTATGATACCGTTACAGGGAAGATAGAGAGAGAAACAGGAATGCTGATTACGCGAGTGGTGCGAGATGTTCAAGAGAAAACCAACTTTTTCAACAGTACATCTAATCTCTCTCTCTGAAGCTTAAAGCTCTTCATGACAAAAATCAGTCGAGTCTGCTTCTCAGCTTTCTCTAATCTCATACTGCCTATGATTAAGTGCACAGGTGCTCGCTTTTTTTTTTTGCCCACAGTTAGTCAAACCATGTCTTTCTCAATTTGTGCGCCTTCGTTTATAACGTCGCTCTCTCTAGGAATGAAACATGGTTTAATGGGTCAAAATTATCGGAGATATGTGCGTCTTCCGACTTCTTTTATTCGGAAAGATCGCGAACAACTATAAACAGTTATAAAGTAGGAATATAAAGGTACTATACCTTCATTTGACCAATATTTCTAGTTGCTTTTAATAATAACACAACAAATTACATAATAGTAATACAAATCAAAAGATTTGATGTCTTATAAAAGGCATGCCTTCTCTGTTTTAAATATATTGTGAGATGGACAGACATGAAAGTGTGCGTTTAAGTGCCTTTCTTTTGGGTATTGTTTATAATCATGCCTCTGTGTGTGTGTGTGTGTGTGTGACTGGGGAAAGTACACAGATGTGGTGTCTTGTGATGTGCAAAGCTTAAATGTCAGAGTTCATTCAGCAGTGAGTAAGGTCCGCAGAAATGCTGCTTGTTTTTTTCCGTTTCCCTGAAACCCCAGCGCTTAGGATACATTCTCTACACATCAGTGGGTCTCCAAACTAGAAGTCTATTACCTCGAAAGAAAACTCTCTTTAGAAAACTCTAAAATATTGATAGCCTCTAATAATCCGCTGTATTGCTATGAGACACAGTTTCCTAAGGTGAGTGTATTCTTTTGGTCCATTCGTTATTACTTATTTGCACTGATATGTACCAAAATGCGCTGGAAAATCTGCCATCGACAGCTTTTTTACTTGATGTATGAGAAGTTTTGCACTGAGTGTGTGTGTGCGTGCGTCAACGTTCAGCATTAAGAGGTATTGCTACAGATTCAGTTCAGTCTCTTGTTCAACAGCTGTATTTGTGTTGAGAACACTATGGACGGAGATGGAGTAAACACTTGTGTAATTTAGTCATGGCACAGTTGTCGAGAATACGTGTGATGTTTCCTACGTCTCATAAATCAAGTGTTTGTGATGCATGGATACATCAGAATAGACTAGAGAGAGAGGGGGCGGGGGGGCTTTGGTGTATTATTCAGATCATGAGAGAAGCAGTGACTGACCAAGGTCAATAGTCAAACAGTCAGACAGCGGTCTGTCGTTCTACTCTTGTTTTGAACAGGCATCTCGTCCTCCCCCTCTCTGGTTCTGTCTTCACATATCCTTCTTTTCTAATCTCTCTCTTACTCGTTCAGTGCTTCACCAGAATGTCTGCTGTTAAACACTAGAATCAGTTTGTTTTTCCTCCCAGAGTTTTGCATTTCAGAAATACAATTCCCAGAGTCCTTTGCTCAGAGGCTCAGTGTGCATGCGGTTACATGCGCTGTGCATCCATAATGTCCAGGTACTTAGCCTCGATGATCCTGGGCAGTAGATAGTTCCTGAGACAGAGACAAAATTACATGCAAACATATAATTAAGAAAATGAATGAATGAATGAAGCATTTATATAGCGCTTTATTGTGAATTGCTATACACCCAAAGCGCTTTACAATCATATGGGGGGGGGGGGTCTCTTCTCAACCACCACCATACATATTTGATTTTTTTATATTTATTTTTTATTAAGAAAAGCATTTTTAATGACATTATTATAATTATTTATTAATTAATAATTATTTATTAAGAAATAAAATGATATATAAATATTGTTAATACATTAAAAATTATTAATACATTTTACAAATATTTTTATATATATTTTATTATTTATTAAAAGAAAGTTTAAACAAAAGTGCTTAAATTTTTTATAATATTTGAAAGTTTTTTTGCTTATAAATCATGTGGTGCAACAAAAAATTCACATGGAGCAACCAACATGCGGGGAAAAAAATTAATAACATAAAATTGGACATGACTGACCTGTGTCAAGGTCAGTAAATCTCTTAAAATATCAGATGTTTTTTTGTTTGCGTTTGTTTTGCCAAGATAAGATAAGTTTAGGTTGTAAAATATCATGTTCTGTGACTACCCAAAAATATAGTAATAATTCACAATATTTGTATTTAAAAATACATTTGACCTTGAAAATAAAGTACTGCTTCAATTTGTTTTATTAACTTAATATTTTAAAACAATTATCAAAATGTGTAGTTTTTCAAAATATATGAAAAGCACATGACTACAAAGAGTACATTTCTGAGAACTTCAAAAGATGTTTTTTCCTCTGCCATGAACAAGCCGCACAATGTAAAGCTTCATTCATCATTCTGTAACATGACCTTTAGCAAACACCATTTATTACACATGCACGTGCACAGCAAATCACACACTGCACAACAGACAGGAGCTGAAGGCATTTCAGTACTCACCTGATGGGTATGAGGATAAACATCAGCAGAGGAAAGATCATCTTCATATATGGGAGAGGGTACATCCCAAACGCACACAGAAAAAGCAGCTGCACCATCTGAAGGAAAGTGAAGTAATGGATCTTCCTCTGCGGCACCTTGCGGATGTAGTGAGTGGGAGGGTAGGACGTCTGAGAAAGAGTGAAAGAGATAAAGAAATGAAAGAAAGGTATAGATAAGAGAAAGATAGGATAGGGTATAGCTGTCATAATGCAGATAAATAATACTGTATAACCCTGAGCATCTTGACTGATGGGGTTAAGACCGGTTGCAGTTTGAACATTTCACTTTCACCTGGCCACATACACGAGTCACCACAATATGGATATAAATCAGATCTATTGCTGGGCTATATGCAAATTAATGGAGATCATGTCCATGATTATGCTGGGCAGATATTTCTACTCTTTTTTTATCACATAGAGCAAACAGTGTTTAAGTTTGTGGTTGCTAAAGCCTCGTGTCTCATCTATGATTACTTGTTCAAGTCTAGCTTATTAATGAGATCAACAAGTGCATTTAATATATTAATATATTTCATTAAAAATATAATAATATGTAGTATGTAAGTGTTATGCTTAAAAAAAACAAGTTAAAACAAAATACTGTTCAAAGGTTCAGCAAGGCATTTATAATTGAACAAAAGATTTCTATTTCAAATAATGCTGTTTTTTTTGAACGCTCTATAGTCTATACATCAAATAATCCTGGAAAAAAATGTACTATGTATGTTTTCAACTTTGATAAATGAAAGAAATTTCTTGAGCATCAAATTAGCATTTTAAAAGCATTTCTGAAGGATGAAAATTCAGCTTTGCCATCACAGGAATAAATTACATGTTAATATATATTAAAATACAAAACTGTTATATTAAATTGCAATATTATTTCACAATATTACTGTTTTTACAGATTTTTTTTTTTTTTGATTAAATAAATGCAGCCTTGGTGAGCATAAAAGCAATGTGCCAAGATGGTCGACTAATTGTCCAACAAACTAATCAGTTAGTAAAGTTAACAAATATAATAGTGCTATGCTTAAACGTATATTAACTTAATAGTTAAGAAAAATAGTTTCAATAGATGAAAAGTTATTTGAAAAATCAAACAATTTGGGTCAAATCAAAAATCATTTTGCTAAATTATTCTGCTTTCAGGATGTGTTTACTTTTTTCTGCCAATTTGTATTGGATCTTTTGTTTTGAAGACTTGTGTAATAAAAACCCTAACTAGTTGATTATGAAACATATTGCCAATCCATTGCATTTACACAGAAGTATGCATCTCAAACCATCTCCTGATCCGTCTCGATGCATCTTGAGGGCATTCACTCTTAGCTATCCGTTCAGTAAAAATGCACTAAGCATCCAGCCACAAAATGCATCACTTGATACATAGACATTTCCATCCATGACAGGTAGAGGGCGCTCTGATGCTTTATTTGCACAGCGGGTGCTCTTCTCTCTCTCTCTCTCGTGTGTTCATATTTGTACAACACCTATGACTTTTATTTGCCTTTGTTTTCATCAAAGACTCGCGCGCGCACACACTTACTTGTTCTTTGAGTAGCAGAGCCATGCGGTCGCACATTTGATTGCCGTCAATGGATGTGAGAGCGATGTAGAGGAAGAGCCCATAGAGCACAGGCTTAGGAATCCACTGCAGGGGCACCGGCAGCAGAAACAAGCTCACACCTATCAGGATGTTAGCCACGAGCGAGGTCACCCGCGTCTCCTTCACACTCACTATACTACACACACGCACACGTACACACACAGAGGAGTCATTTAAAACCAAGCACAGAGTGCCAATAGCTACTAGAATGACGTTTGTGCTTCACAGATTGATTGTGAGTGTAATTGTTTGTGGTGTGTGCTCACGTCTCATAGAGGTGTCCTCCCTCCACCCTTTCCTCCACGATGGCTAGCTGTCTGACGTGCAGAGTGGAGTGCGGGAACGCAGCATGCATCCAAGGCAAGCCCAGCACAGACATCAAAATATTAATCAAGCCAGACAGAGTCAGGTCCCAGTGATACGCCGTGCCCTTCAGTAACCTGTGGCACACACACACAGTCACGACTCAACAGTGTTCAACAGCGGTGCCCTACCAAGACCAATGCACAATCTGACCCAGTGTCCTATTCAGGTTTAAAGCATCCAGTTTCTAGCGATGTGTCATTTTTATGTCAATGCTGAAAGCCAATCATAATATATTTGATGTTTAATATGCAGCTAGGTAGAGCAGGACCAATGAGGTTTCACTGTGAATTGGGCTTCATGTTGTCATGCAATAACCTACTGTTCTTTTTTTTTATTTATTCAAATTAATAATGCTATTTGGCAAGGATTCCAAATAGGATTTTTAATAAATGCTGTTCTTTTACAATTTCTATTCATCAAAGTATGATTATTTTTTTATTTACTTTGTTTTTTGTGAGCACCAAAGCAGCAGATTAGAATGATTTCATGTGTAACTGTATACAATGTATTAAAAAAGAACACTGTTATTTTAAATTGCAATAATATTTCACAATATTTGTGTAAAAACGGTATATTAGTGTGTGCATCTTGGACCCCAAAGTGATTCCTCTAGTTGAGACAATTATTTATGAGTATTAGAAATTCCAAATAAATAAATAGTTTAGTTTTAATCTAATGAAATTAGATGAAAAACATGTTCATTAATATTATTTTAAATGACACATCACATTATATGATCAAAGTTAGGGGGTCAAATTAAACACTTCCCTTCAGTTTTCCTTCACCAACTTGCTTAGCTTTCATTATGGTAATGATAATTTACATAAATATTAACCATGTTGTGTTGCTCATTTGTTGCTCTTTGAAAATAAATGAGTGTAGGATGCTATAAATTGCAGCCAGTGCAAACACTCCTCAACATGAAATAGGCAGCTTGTCACTTTATCACATTGTGCCTGGTTAGGTTCATGTTTGGTTCATTTTAATCTGTAGTTTTCTGTAATGAAGCCACTTGTATGAGTGGGGATAGGATCTCAAAACACAAGTTTAGCTGAAACTAATTTGAAAAGACATGAACCTGTTTTCAGGTGCATTGGTGAGAGAAACGACGATGTTCTGGTCGATGAAGATGAGGAGAAACAGGAGGAAGCCCAGACCCATAGCACTCAGAACACTCGCTCCACTCAGCTTATCCAGCGGGGCTATTTGAAACACCGGACCTTCATGGAAGTTAAACACCGGCACTGGAAGAGAACAAATAACAGAGTGAACCTCAGATCACAACCCATTACAGACCCTCTGACACAAACCAGGCCCTCCAGCATAGTGTGATTAAATCTACAGCAAACACTCATCAATGATTTTCCTCCCGGATTATTTCTTGCAATCACAAACATTACTTTATAATACTGAAAAAGCGATTTCTATTGGGGAAAAAAGTTGCAGAAAAAAAAGGGTCCTTTATCTTAACAGTAAGCCTGTCAGGAAGCATATTTGTAGTAGAACAAATCTAAAAATGACCACATTTAACTGAAATCCTACATTTATCACAACTTAAAGATTTTTTTTTTATAGAAAAAGTAACAATAGCACAATTATAAAGAGTACTTACATACTTACACTTACATCTACAGGAAAAAGAAATGAGGTACACATTAAAATGTTCATAGGAAGGTTATGTTAGTGTGCCAGCATACCATTTGCTTTTCTTTTCTTTTTCTTTTTACCTATTAATTTATCATACAGTAAGTTAATTATGAAAATGCAACCCAATGTTTATTTTTTCCCACATAAAGTGTGAAGTGGCCCTGAATTTACACATTATTTAGAAGAAAACATTGGGCAGGACATGAAATAAAATACAAATAAATTTGGGGGCTATATATAGCACACAACACTACAGCAAAGTTTTGGACTGTTTGGCCATTTCTTGCAAAAGCAGGCCTTTTTTGAGAGGTTGTGATTTGATCCAATTTGGAATATGAGCCTCTTGACTGCAGCATTGGAGCGCTGAGTGAACGTTTAAAGAGCCTGAGGTAAGAAGTAAAATCTCACTCTGATAACCAAGTTCAACTCCCACACCGAAGTGATGACAGAGGAGTTGGAGGAATAATGTAGTGATAGTCGGAGTGAGTGGCTTTGCTGTAATGTGCTGGCAGTAAGAGAGGGAGAGTACAGGCAGTGTGTGTGTTTGTGTGAATGTCTAAGGGTTGGTAGGGGCGTACATTTTGGCAAGCCTTCCTGGACACAAACTGAGCCAAAATTTAACTGATTCTCAGTACGAAATCTTTTCTGCTATTTGCATGTAATTTCAAAATTGCTGCTTAAATGCTGCATTTTGACATATCGAAGATAATCCCCCAATATGATTAAAAAAATTTACATAGTAAAGCAGTTTTATCTTTATGAGTGTTTTGATTTTTCTCTGCTTAAATTATACCATGAATGAGCTCACATTTTTCACCTTGTTTTAAATACTATTATCATGATTAAAACAAAAAAACTGAATAATACTGAATGACTAATTCGAAGTGAAATAATATAATGAATACAAAAATAACCTAATATAAATGATGAAGAATGTTTCATGTCAAATAAAAAAATAACAATAGCAAAAAACAACATTAATAAGTAATAATGATAAAAAGATCTAATATAATCTAACTAATATAAAAAATAATACTACCAACAAAACACAAAAAAATGTGAAATGAGAATTTAAATAATATAATATAACTGAAATAAAATAGATCTAATTAATAGTAAGAATTTTTTTTTTTGGAGTGACATATTGTACTTGCCAAATGTTTTGGATATAAATGACCAATCATCAAATGGAAAATTGAAGAGCTGTAATGTTTGCACATGTATATGTTAGTGTCTCTGTGTGTGCAACATGAACACATATAGTGACTCACAGGCAATGTCGTTGAAGACGTATGATCCCACATAAGAGAAGACAAGCACTGAGATAGGCAGAGCACAGTCGGACAGAATCTCTCTCATCTTCACATGCAGAAACGGACTGCCAGGAGAAATGAAAGATGGGGGTGTCAAAACAGTCTTCTATCACTCTTTAAAATCCCCGTCAGTGTGTGTGTGTGTGTGTGTGTGAGACAGGGAGAGCTCCTCACCTCCTCCTGAACTGGTACAGTGTGTATCCCACCCACAGTGTGCCCAGCATGAGGAGCAGAAAGAGAAGAGGCCGTGCCCGCGTGCACAGAATGAAGGATTCTGGGAGGGTCACGGGCCCTGTCTCTGTCAGGTTCATTTCCCCTAATTGTAAACTTCCACTGATGCGATTCAGCTCCGCCGCACTCCCATTGGCCAAAGTGGGAGCATGGTAGTACTCATGAAAGACTGTAAAAGAGATATCAACATAAGGTATCACTATTTATATACTGAATGTACAGTACACAGTATGTCAAAAATCAGCGTTTACTATATGCATTGTGTAAATGTTTTTCAATCATCAATATGAACAACTTTCAAAGCATAACATTTTTTTTTTCTCTGTGCCTTCATTAAATAATTGGTTTAAATTATTAAGTATTAATGGAAAAACACAATTTAACACAAGTCAAATTATTGATACAGTTGCCAAACATTGTGAGGATCATAATTAAAAATACTTTCACACTACTAAATTTCATAAATTAAATGAAAAAAAAAAACATTATCAATTATTTATTTTATTATTATTTTATTTTCTCATTCTAAGATAAACAATCTTTTCCATTGTACTGATTAAAAAATACAGTATATATATACTGCAAGTCTAAAATTCATGTTTACCGCATGTAATGTGCAGAAGTATTGAAAGTGACAGACTTTTAAAGTGTAACATTTTTTCTGTGCCATCTTCATTGAAGAATTGGTTTGAACAATCATGATTATTGATTTAATTTGGTAGAATCTCGTTTAGAGATAGCAACAACAAATAGCATCAACCAATGCAACAATTGCATTATTGGCAATGCAACAATTCATATAACTGGCAAATGTAATGATTACTACAAAAAAAATACTTTGACAATCTTATTTATTCATAATTGTAATAATAATACAAAATATTAATTATTATTAATTATTATTATTATTTTCAACTGTACTGGTAAGACTACTTAAAAAGTACAGTCTGAAACCATCTTTTACGTTTGTTGTGTGTAAACGTTTTGAAGTCGTCAGCATGAATGGCTTCCAAAGCGTAACATTTTTCCTGCGCCACATCTTTATTGAATAATTGGTTTAAACGATCACGATTATTGACGGAATTTTTGTGGAATCTTGTTTACTGCCAATAACATCAACCATTGCTTTCTGCTGATAACACATGCGCATTGTTTCGGTTCATGCACATTTTTGGGATGTCTTTCTTGAACAGCCTGTTTCACATCACAGCAGAGCATTTCAAAGGAAGTGGGGTCAGGACTCTAATTTGGCCATTGTGAAGTGCTGAATTTCTTTTGTTTGAAGCGTTCTGTTGTTGATTTACTCCTGTGTTTTGGATCATTGTCATGTTGAATGACCCAACTTCTTTTGAGTTTCAGATCACAAACAGACGCTCTGACATTCTGCTCCTGATATAACTAAGAATTCGTTGTTCCCTCAGTGACTCCAAGCCGTCCAGGCCCTGAGGCAGCAACACAGCCCCATATCATTACACTCGCCCCACAATCCTTCACAGCCGCAATGATGTTTTGGCAATGGTATGGAGAATTTTGTGTAATTTGCAGTTATTTTAGATATATTAAAAAAATTTAAATGAATAGTGTGTCTTAGCGGGGGGAGGGGGGGGGGGGGGGGGTTTCAAGCAGTTTTTGGATTATTCTGAACACCTCATGTCTGATCTTGCCTCATAACCAACTCTCACAAGTGCAAATGACACCACTATCAAAATGCATTATGTTGGCCACTACAAAAAAAGCAATTTTTTTGTTTAAATTATCAATTTTATATTAACTTGTTTAATCATTTAATTTAAGTTTCAATTGTTATTATTATTTTTTACATCATTACCATTGTCCTGATAAGACAGGTAAGTTTTTAACAGAACACTTATTTTTCTTTTTGTGTCTATTGGAATATGTGACCTTATTGCATATGTGGCAATTTAAAAAGCAATTCAAAAATAATCACATTATGTTACTTTAATTTGTAGTGCATTACTAATTAAATAGGTTAGTAATTAACCATTTGTACATTATATATTTATTTATTTATTAGCTAGATCTCTGGTTCAGTGTCACTTCTTTAGGGGTGCAATGATTTCTCCTTGAAACTGGTACAGTATTTGTAGCACGGCAGTTTTTAGGGAACGCTTCTTTTTATTTTACAGGCAAGTGACACTTGTTTTCTATTTATTGAAGCTGTTTCAGCACACATCAGACTGGCTTCATCTTCTAGAAAACACAGCAATGGTGCTGAACTGATGGTGCTAATCTGCCTGACTGTAGGCATAAATCTTCCGAAATCCTTTGCAAACATTGAGTTTTATGAGTTCTTCTTTTGAGGTTTCCTGAAGTCCCTTTTGATCAGTCTAGATTGTTCTTGAGCCCAATTGTTTGCTGAGGAACAACTAACATGCTGCTTTCCATTCAGGATGGCAGGTCAAACCCACAGCTGAGTCCAATTATCTTCTTTTCAAGAGGTCATTATAGTAGAGGTTATCTTGATTGTTTAACACATTTGTTCAATAAAGACACGGCACTGCAAAATGGCTTGTGTGTGTGGTTCTAAATAAAGCCAGTCACAAGGGGAAGCTGTAACCTAAAAATATTATTCAGCAACTGTAAGGTTTTAAATATTTGAAACATTAGCCCCTTTGACACAGTAATACCAGTAAATTGCCGTAAAATTAACAGAACGACTTTACCAGTAAATACAAAAATGCACTGTTCGCACAGAAAATGATGTTCCATTTTTTTACCGGTAAAGCACCATTCACACATTAGTTTGAAAATACTGGTCAATTCTGTGACATCATTACCCGGAAATGACCTCTAAATGGTTGCGTTGTGTTTTGTTGATGTTTACATTTCTGTGTCAAACGTTCACATTCATGCAGCTGCTTTTGGCCCAGAAACATCGTATTAGATGACTTTAGACTTTTCTTTGACTTCCGTAAACAGCATGGAGTAAATGCATCATCTGCGTCAGAATCTTACGATTGGCCCAGAGTAGACGTCTGACATCAACTAATTCGTGCTCATACCATGGCTCATACTGGTAATCTCGTTCTGCGTTCACACAGAGCACATTACCCGTAATTTACTGGTTTAGATTTTAGAGTAGATTTTAGCTCAAAGGTTGAAAAGTGTTTTCAGAAAAAGGCTACTGTTTTTTAAATATCAGGGCAGGACAAATTGTCACTTTTATATTGGGACATTTTATCACATATTTTTCACATTTTTATTTTAAATTACAATATTTTCTTATCTTTTTAATTTTAGATTTTATTAAAAAGCCAATAATTGGCATTACACAATAATATACTTAAAATACAGTATAACATACATACGCTACTGTTCGAAAGTTCGCTGTCAGAATAAAAAATATCTGACAGAAATTAATACTTTTATTCAGCGAGTACACATTAAATTGATCGGTCACACTTTATATTAGGTGGCCTTAACTACTAGGTACTTACATCAAAAAATAAGTACAATGTACTTATTGTATTGCAAAACACTTTTGCTGCTATTGAGGTGGGATATGGGTAAGGTTAGGGACAGGTTTGGTGGTATGGGTAGATTTAAGGGTGGGTTAAGGTGTACGGGATGAGTCAACAGTGTAATTATAAATGTAATTACAGAAATTAATTACAGATGTAACTGCATACAGGTATTTTAAAAAATATAAGTACAATGTAAAAACATGTATGTATCAAATGATTCATTTAAATGCGAGTACATAGTAGTTAAGGTCACCTAATATAAAGTGGGTCCAATTGATCAATATTATCAGTAAAGAAATGTACATTATTACAAAAGATTTTTATTTCAAATAAATGTTCTTCTTTTGAAGAACATTTCATGGTGTCCACCAAAATATTAAGTGGTATAACTGTTTTCAACAGAGATAAAATGTTTCTTGGAATCAGTAAATTAGAATGATTTCTGAAGGATCCTGTGAAACTGATGTTAATCCAAGATGTTAAAAATCCTGATTTTATAAATGAGCCATCGTCAAGTGAAATCAAATACACATAAGATAAGATAAGACAAATACAATGCCTGTGCTCTGATTTTGGCTATATGCATGTAAAATTAGAGACGCAACAGTATATCTGTTTTAACTGAAAGCACTGCTCCTCTCTGCCACTCACTGACCAGAGCAGACACAGAGGGAGAAGTGTGTGCACGCTGGGAAAGCAAGACCTTGCGCTCGTGCGGCAGTACCGGCGAGTCTCAGAAACTAAATAAGGTTTTTCCAAGAAGTCGCTAGATTTGTCACTAGGCACTTTTTTGGAGAAAAAAAAAGGGTCTGAAAAATCACTAAATCTAGCGACAAAGCAGATAACGACTGCTAAAAATTCAGCTTTGCCATCACAGGAATAAATTACATTTAAAATAGAAAATAGTTAATGATGGTTCTATGCATCAATTCTGGATCTGATGAAGGCAGGTCTGAATCCAAGCTTGCAGTCGATTGTAAAAAATGATTGGAGAAATGTGACAGCATCTTTCCATTATCACTAAACAGCCTCATGTGTTAAATGAGCTGTATCGTTTTTCCTGGGCAGTATCAATGAAAATCTTGATTTTACAGCGTAACAACTTGCCCAAGTCTCCCCAGTATTTCTTATTAAGATCAGACTGTAATCTAAGAATCATTCAGTTCAGAAATACAGATTGTTTAAATGGTTTGGCTGTGTATATACAGTATGTATGTAGCACTCACTCTTGACGGTGCCCTTAACTGCATCTGCTACAAAAGCAATAGAAATGAACAAAGCTATCACCTCTTCTATTGACCTGTGGGTCAAAAACAAGAACAACAAAAACATATCAGTATTCAAGCGGTGGCATCTGCCAAATTATCTATATTTGTAGGTAGGTGTGTGTGTGTGTACTGGTACATATGGTTTATGAGGACACAAATGTGTGTAATAACATGGGTACTACAACGTGATCATGGTTTATGGTAAAACCAAAGGCTTAAAAAAACATACAATACGGTGTTTTATGAAATTCAAAAATTGCCGGTAGTTTCCTGTAAGGGGTAGGGTTAGGTGTAGAGTTGGTGTAGGGCAATAGCACATACAGTTTGTACAGTATAAAAACCATTACGCCTATGGAGAGTCCCCGTAAACCACAAATGCCAGACTGTGTCTGTGTGTGTGTGTGTGTGTGTGTGTGTGTGTGTGTGTGTGTGTGTGTGCGTCTGACCTCTTGAAAAGCTTAACAAGCAGGCTAAGGTTGAAGACTCCTCCTATGATGAGGAAGAGGCTGTTCCATAGGCCAATACATGCATAAAATGCTGCAAAGTCCAGATCATAATCATCACAGATCCCCCTAATCACTGCAGCCACATAGAGACAAACACACAGAAGCAACAACACAACATCCAGATCATTAGGAACGAACAAAAACGCAATCAACTCAAATCTCATAATGACATGGGATTATAACGCACAGTAAATGTCCATCGTTTGATGTTTAAAAAACTGCTCCCAAACATTTAAAGAATTCCTGCTGTTATTCCCATGAGAAACCACAAGACAAGATCTTTGATTGGGAAGGATCATTATTATAGATGGATGTGGCGGTTTTGTCCACCTCTGTGCATTTTAATCCAAACAGAATTTCATTTTAATACAGCGAAACCATTTTTCAGGGCAACCCTCCCACTGGTAACAGTGTGTGACTGCAGCCGCAGGAATGAGCTTTAGGAGGAAATCTCCTCTCAGCCAGGGCAAACATCAAACTTCACCCAAACAAATGGCGGCCATATCGGACTCCCATCCTGCTGTTTGTGAGATTAAGAGTCTTGTTCCACCTCATCCTGTGGTTAGCAGAGCTCTCTAAACACTCAATGTCAAAGTATTCAACAAACAATGAGTGCTCATCTAAACACACCACAAAAACGAAGCACGGTTCAGGACCAGACTGCAAACGAGAGCCAAGGTATGCGTGTATGTGAACGTGCATCTATTGTTGCACATGGAGGCATGTATGTACATACCACTGATGAAAATAGCAATGGGCGCTGTGGTCAGTGGAATGACGAGAGGAGAGCCAGCACACAACGAGTAGATGATTCCACCTATACTCTGCCCAATGATCGTCTTCTGAACATCTAATCAAGGCAGAAAACAACTCAGTCTGTCTGTGTGTGCGAAAACACGGTGTGTGAAGAGCGTATATGTGTCTGTGTGTGAGTGATCACCAATCTCGCCCCGAGTGCTCTCGTCGTTGAGTGAGCCAAAAGCAATGGCGGGAAGCAGCACAGCGATGTAGAGGAAGATGGACGTCGTCATGAACTTGACCAGGGCTTTGTTATTACCCACTAATCCTGAAACACACACATTTATAGAAAACGCACATAAATATTACAGTTGCCAAAGTGAAGTCCTGAGATTAACATGTTTAATGGCATGTAATGTCATATAATTAATCCACATTCTATGTATTTATATCTGTTTACATATAAAATAAACATCATTAGAGCTATATTCACTTATAGCATAAAACAATAAACAATCAGAGTGAAGCATAAAGTATATACACTCCATTTAAAAGTTTGGAGTTGGTATGATTTTTTATGATTTTGAAAGAAGTTTCTTATGCTCACCAAGACTGGATTTATTTGATAAAAATACAATAAAAACAGTAATATTATGAAACATTATTACAATTTAAAATAACTGTTTTCTGTCTCCAGTCTTCAGTGCCACGCGATCCTTCAGAAATCATTGAATAAAATGCTGATTTATTGCTCAAGAAACATTGTTGTTGAAAACAGTTCTGCTACTTAATATTTTTGTGGAAACAGTTTTTTTTTTTTTTTTTCAAGATTCTTTGATGAAGTGAAGAACAGCATTTAAAAAAAAAAAGAAATATGTACTGTAACATGTCTTCAGTTATTACTTTCCTATAATGTATCCTTGTAAAATAAAGTACTAATACCCTGATATAAAAAATACTGACTCCAAACTTTTGAATGTTAGTGTAAAGAAATTATAATTATAACCAGAAATGTATCATTTATATATAAATGGAATGTGTATATATATATATATATACAGAATATATAACTGGAATATTTCACTGCAAAACAGAAAAATCTAATTAATCAGTGTTTTTTTAACTGCTTATATCTAAATGAACAGTTTCACCACAATGAATCAGACTTTTTAATGCAATAAGAGAAAGAGAGAGGAGAGCTCAGAAGAGCATATCTGATAATTTCCTCAGACTGCTCAGCTGTACTGTACAGTATATCTCTGTGAGGAATATAAAGTGACATAAAACACAGAAATACAGCATTTTGTCATTTCTGTTTGTTCCTGGTCCTGCTTACTACTGGACAAGCTCTTGTGAAATCATCTGAACTACTGTCACATCTTTAAATATAGCTAAGGACGTTAATAAGACCATTGGAGGACCATATATCCTTTTTGAAAACGCAAAAAATAAAACATAATAATTTCCAGAACATCTGCAAAATTTGATCCTTTACGTTAAAAACATTTGTAAGTTTATGCTTGACACACCATCAGTGAAGTCAGACGGATAGAGAGGCAGTCGGCGACACAGATCCTCATAGATTCCTCTGCCCACTCTGAAAAAATCTCTACACTACACACATACAGAGAGAGAGGGAGAGAGAGAGAGAGAGAGAATTACTCACACACACATGTACATACATCTACATATATAAAAGTCAAAACATTTAAATACATTTACTGCAATACTGCAGCAGGAGAGGCACAGGATTAAAGCACACACACACACCAATTAAACATCATACACACCAAATCCTGCCGAATCACAGCAAATACACACACAAAAGCACATACACACTCACACAACACTTTACACTGCAAGGGAAGAGATACTGTGTTAAAGCAGACAAACACACAGACACACTCTCTCTTACTTAAATCCTCACACACAGACACACACGTACACACACAGAAGCTCAGTGTAATCGCACTCACACAGGGCCCCCTGCACAGCAGAGAGAGAGACACAAGATGAGAGAACACAGATTCTGCAGACTAGAGAGAGAGACAGCCCAGTGTTAGAACAGCATTAGTACAATGCAAGAGCATTACAACTACATCAGCAAAGCATAGTCAAGACACCTGTTACATTACTCCAAATATCCATTAATGTAGCATCAGAAAACATCTGACACGTGCATTTCAGAGAACTGCATTAGACTGGCTTAAGCATTTTATAAATAAAAAGCCCCCATGAAATGTGTACACTTTTGTAATTGTGGATGCTTTATTTAATTACATTTTTATTATATTTTAAAATGCATTCTATCTTTTTTTTTTTATTTTTTTTTTTTTACTTGTGTGTATTAGGGTTTTGGGCATCAGTATGACACTATATTTTTTTCATTAACACTATGCTTTAATTGTGAGTTTGCAGTCTGAATTGAATATGATGAGAAAGACCAGAATACTACAAAATAATACAAAGACAATAAACAGAAATCCTATCTTTGGATTGCATTCATTGGCTGCATATAAACTCAAATCTACAGCATAACCAATGTGTTTCATCTCACAACTTTGATAAACCAGTTCTTTTAATGAATTGGTTAAAAAGACAAATTACTCAAATCAAAATCTTTCTAAGCAGATACTGAATTAATTTCTCACTTGATGTTTATTGAGCTGTTAATGCATTAGGTATACATTTTACAACACTGATCATAAATATTAAAAGTTAATTTATACTACTGTTCCAAAGTATGGGGTCTGTCAGATTTTTTATGTTTTTGAAAGACGTCTCTTACACTAACCAAAGCTGCATTTATTTAATGAAAAATACAGTAAAACTGAAATATTGTGAAATATTATTATAATTTAAAATAACTGTTTTCTATTTGAATATATATTAAAATATAATATATTCCTGTGATAGCAAAGCTGAATTTTCAGCATCATTTCTCCAGTCTTCAGTGTCACATGATCCTTCAGAAATCATTCTAATATGCTTCTTAATATTTTTTAGAAACTTCGATACTGATGAATAGACATTTGAAATATAAATATTTTGTAATATTATAAATATCTTTGCACTCAATTTTGATTGATTTAATGCATCCTTGCTAAACAAAAGTATTCATTTCTAAATATTAAAAAAACATACTGACCCCATACTTAAACTTTAAACAGTACTGTATAATTATTCTATTGTTCATTGGTAATTTATGTTTCATCAAAACTTTAATATTAAAATGTATTAGTAAATTTATAAATTAAAATAAATAAATGATGTAAAATATCAATCATTTTTAGTTCATAATACCCAATCCATTAAATAATGTTAACAATTTGAACCTTATAGTATAAAAGAAACAGAAAAATACTACAGGATTTTTTTAAGCATGTAGTTAGGACCAATTATGGTGAGGTAGGAAGCCCTGGTGTGTATGTATGTGTGTCTTTGTCCCCAGACACAAATATAGTCTTGTTGAATTAATCAAATTTTAATAGGCTTTACAGGTCAGGATTTGGCAGCGGAGCAGTTTGTCCATCTCACATTAATGACCCACATTAGCCTCTTTTTGGCAGACAAGCTCGTTTTCTGTCAGTCAGAGAGAACCTTGTCTCAGGATATGTTTAAATAAGTCGTACAGCTTTAAGTGTTCATTACTGAGCCGCACTCATTCATCATGACAGCGTGTGTCTGATACAGAAAGAGAGAGAGACCTTTCCTGGTGGTTTGCCAGAGATGAATGGCTTTTAGTGTGCACACGCGCAAGTGATCATGCACACACACACACACACACACACACACACACACGCAAACACACAAACACACAAACACACACACACACACACACACACACACAAAGTAATGATCCTCTCCACCTGGTTACCATTCCTCAGATGTGTGATGGAGTGAAAAACACAAAAAAACAAAAACACAACTATTTGGGCCTCCACTGTTGTCTTTACAGAGAAGAAAACAGAGGGCTTTTACAGGCGGCTAACCTCAGCCAGGGTGGTCTAATGCTCACATATGCCGAATCGGACTTTGTGTGTGTGTGTGTGTGTGTGTGTGTGTGTGTGTGTGTGTGTGTGTGTGTGTGTGTGTGTGTGTGTGTGTGTGTCAAACCAGAGTAACAAACAAGATAAATTCTCATTAGCTGCTACATGCTCAGTAGAACTTAATCACTGGAGTGTAAGTCAAACAGCAATAGGCGAAGGGAGAAAGAGAAAGCGACGGACAAGGACTGAAGAGAGAATAGAGGAAAACAATTGCATTAAAGCCATTAGAACTGAACCTTAAGCATCGACGCACGCACTGCGATACGCACACACCTTCAGTGGTTTTTGACTGTGTGGGTCTGTCTCTTCGCCCTCCACAGCCGTGGTTTTACGCTTGGCAGCAGTCAGGTGGTACCTCTGGATGAGCAGTGCCTCTTTGAACTCCTCCTGGGTTTTACTCTCTAGCAGCTTCTGTCTGAAGGAGATGTCTGAGAACATGCTGGCGAACGTCCTGCCCAGCTCCATCGCCGTCTTAGTGCTTTTCTGAGAAACATCGAATACAGAGATCAAACAAATTTAGAGATCGTTACTCATTTACAACTGCTATTAAAGGAAATATTCAATGTAGTAATCCAGAAATCACTTCATCTTCTGAGCAGAAAATGCTTTATCATCTTATGGATTGAGTCCAATGGGTATTTAAGTTATATAACATTTGTGCCATCTATTGTTTTAAAACACAACGCAAGAGGATGTATCTACACGTGCCGGCATAACAATCCAGCTTTTACTGTAATGAGAAGATGTGCTTGTCTGTGTGTGCAATGTGATTTGAGTTTGCGAGAAGAGCAGAAGATTATGAAGCAAAAAAACTTTGCTGTACTGAACTGCAGAGGACAGAAAGAGATGAGTGCATGCAAGAACAAAGAGAGAGAGAGAAAGAGAGAGAGTGATTAGATGTAAACAGATGTAAACACATACACACAAACACACAGATTTATGATGTAAACACAGACACAAAGAGATACACAAAATGGTCTTGGAGGGAGCCAGGGGCCCCAAAGACTTTACAGGGAGACTGCAGGGGGAACAAGAAACGCAGGAGCCGGACTTTAAGACTTGAACATGATAGTATTAGTGTGCCTATACCTGATTTTATTATCTCAAATCGTTTCTCAAAAATAGCAAACTATTTAAAAAGAGAGCAGACACTTTTGCTCAAGTCTTTTTTCCCAGATTTTTTTTCTAAATACCCCAGTAATTTCATGTCTCTCTTTTTTTCTTTTTTTTTTTAACTTTTTGATGCCAAGGACCCCCAAACATGATTATCCTTTTTCTGAAATATGAGGGCAAGTATATATTTTAATGTATAAGTACTGATTTAAACCATGTACGTGGAAAAAAGTGTGATATTGTAAAAAATATGTTCTCTTCATAATTAATTTTTTTTTCTATTAAAATTAAAATATTATCTGAAAAATATTTTTTCTATATATTAATGACAGACTATTTATGAACTGAGACATGAACACAGAAATAAATATTGTTTCCACTAATATATACAGATTTTGTTTTTATTTCTTACTGTTAAAAACTAGGACTGTCAATAGAATAAAACATGATTTTAACCTGTCCTTAGAAAGCAGAATGAAACAGCAATCATAACAAATTCAGTAAAAATGTAATGATAAAAATGTAACTTCATTTTAACATTTTTTGTCTTGTTACATGTTATATGTACTTAATATAGTAATAACAGTAAATTGTTAATATTTACATGCAACTAATCCTAAACCAAACCCCAATCAAAAACCTAAAGTAAGTACATGTTGTTAATTAATATTACTTAGAAATTAAATGTATAATTGCACACAAACAATAATTTAATATATTAAAGTTGTAAAATACCATTTTTCTCATAATTTGGTGCCAGGACTACTAGGTTTGTTGGTTTGAAAAACCTGGGTCTCTAGAGTAGACTATAGGCTCAGATTTGCAAAGGTAAGAATTTTGCAAAGCTATTTCTTTAACATAAGTCTAAGTTGATGTTCTCTGTGCAAATACATTTTCTTCAGTTGGTATTCCCTATAATTTGTGGATCAAATGTGCCCACAAGGATTGTAATACCAGCAAATTTTGACCTTGTGGGGACATTTTTTTGGTCCCTTATTAGGGAAACAAGCTTATTAAAAAAATCAGATAGAATGATCATTTTTGTAATCATTTTTCTAAAATAGCAGAAAGTTTTGTGTGAGGCATAGAGTCAGGGTAAGGGGACAGAAAATACTGTTTGTACAGTATAAAAACCGTTACACCTACAGAATGTGAGTGTGTGTGTGTGTGTGTGTGTGTGTGTGTGTGTGATTATATTACCATCTTTGAAGGTGCCAGAATAAGGATAACATAGCGGACTTCTGCACAGTTTTCCCCCCAGTTCTGTGGACGATCCAGGCGTGAGATACACACGTGCCGCCTCTGCAGGTTCTTCACATTACAGCTGTCACAAAGAGTTCATAAATCATCATAAATCCTCTTTACACAGTGCTTTAATGTACCTGGCACAGTATCAGATTAATTCAATATGTAACAGGAGTACAGCAAACACATTAACAAATCCATTGGTTGAGGTCTAATGGGATTACAGAAAGCTCTTGAACAGAGGTGTCAAAGTAAAATTCGGTCGTGGGCCGGGTGGCAAAAAAGGCACTTCCTGTTTTCTTTCAGGCTTATAAAGTTCAAAAGTAAAAAAAAGTGTGTACCTTCTGTTTCAGGCATGTGGCCACCTATTATGAGGTTAATATCAACTCAATTAACTATATTAAAACAGAAAAGATAAAAGCACTCAATGCACTTGACTTGGTAATTTCGGATACAGTAAGTTGCTTTAATAAATCAAGTCAAATATTAGCATAAAGGTTGGGCAAAGGAACAAAATTAAACAGTACACTGTTGCACGTCTAATTTACTTAAAATATGCATTAATAACAGGCCCTAAACTCAAACCCTGCCAACAGGGGCGCCGAATCGGTATCACTGGTCCAGCTAATACTCATAACCATAAAACTCAGGCAATGTACTGAGGTCACAAGAGAGTTTAGAAAAACAAAATGCCCAGGGATAGTCTGATCTAAACCATGCTAAAGCTGTTGTGTTATTCTGTAAGCACTTTGGTAACCTTGCAGCCTTACATTAAGCGCATTTATGTGCTCTGTTTTATTTACTATAAATGTGGGTCATCCAACATTGCCACTTGTTTCCCTTTCTTGGTCATAAAACTGTCCGCACATAATTCAAAGAAACACAAATCTTCTGCTCACTAGCCTAGTGTGGGCCATTGGCTGAACTTGGCCTTTTTTATTTTATTTAACTCACTTAAGGCTTTTTCTGTCCTCAAAGAGGGTCTGAGGGTCTTCAATGACTTTTGATTTGTGATCTCTAAATGTATTATCTCATGTGAATTAAGTAAATAGATAGATAGATAGATAGATAGATAGATAGATAGATAGATAGATAGATAGATAGATAGATAGATAGATAGATAGATAGATAGATAGATAGATAGATAGATGATAGATAGATAGATAGATAGATAGATAGATAGATAGATAGATAGATAGATAGATAGATAGATAGATAGATAGATAGATAGATAGATAGATAGATGGATAGATGGATAGATAGATAGATAGAATAATGTAAATCCAAGTACAAGTACGGGAAGAAAAATATTCCTACAATACATAAAGTGGTTTTTATGAGTCACCTGATTTTGTTCTTTAAAATGCACAAAGTGCACTTGACTACATTGTGTTTCTGGATATAAGCCCAGTTATAATGCTGTTCTCCTTCACTTTATCATAATTCAATGAATCACTGCTGCCATTATCACTAGAAAATCTGCATAATTGTCCCTTTTATATAAAATTCAGTTTACCACTTGTTTTAAGTACGTAGTAACATAAATTGTAGCACTGTGCATATAGCTGCTGCTCAAGTTTAACAGGGAGTGGTTGGTGAAAAATCACACCATCTAACGTGCTGTACTTGCAAGTAGAAAATAAGACTTGTTAGTTTGTGCACTGATGTTGGGTGCTGCCTGACACTGCTACAGTTTGGAGGCTGTTGATAAAAGTTTTGGCAGCTATTAAGCAAAAGTGTTGAGAAGGAAAATGTGTTGGCAGATCTTGAAAACTCTGAAAGAAAGCAGATGAATCATCAGAATCTAATCATGACCTGCAGATGTCTGTTAGATAAGGTTTGTTGGGGATCAATTTTTGATAAATGACTCAATAGCAGGTAGCAGATTTTGACAGATGTGAATCCTAAAGACATCAATGTATGATTTGCTCAAAAAATTAGCAAAAAATGACAAGAGCTACTTCTGCACAAGCATTGGCCTAATGATATATATATATATATATATAATAAAACCATCCATGAGACAACTGCTGCAACAAATGTATGGGATACTAAAAGAGACAGGGCCACCTGATACAAATGCACAAATTTCAAAGTGTTAAAGTTATGGATTTAACAGACAGTCAAAAAAGACCATCTATTGACAACTCACCTTTGTTGTAGGCTACTTTGTGTGTGGGTGTGCTTGTGTGAAATGCCACTTCTTAATATCCTTGTGTTAGCATTAGGGATGCACCAGTTGACGGCCATAAATCGGAACCGGACGGTTTTTGCTTATAATTCGTGATCGGCAACCGGCCCTTTATTTTTTGTAATTTTTCAGCCGATTTTTCCGGAAGTGCGCCCGCGTGCACACTACATTGTAATCATTCGCGAACAAGTCATTTGTGTGGAAGACATTTGGCACAAGCACAACAAACACAGAAAAACAGATAACAAGAAGTGAACAGCCGTTGGTGTAACATTACTGGCGCACAAATAAGAGCCGCTTTCCTGTGCTCGCTGAAGTTACACAAGCGTTATCTGTCCGCGCCCTGCACAAGCATAGACAGTGAACTGTTGTTCAGGACAGCTTCTCACATGTTGGATGAGAAACAAAACAGACCTATTTTTTTTTTTTTTAAACTTGCATGCACTTTTGTAAACGTCAGTTCTATACAGGATGATTATTTTAATTTTACCTTAAAATTACTTAATTTGATTTAAAAAGCACCTGCTGTAGCATCCTTGTTTTACTTGTTTCACTAAACATTATTTGATTTAACATTTTGGAAAAATGTATTTATATAGCCTACTTTGGTTTTATTTAGTTTCACTGGTAAAGACCTTTTTTCTTTACACCAAATTAAAAAATTGAAAACAAATGCTGAATGCTGATTAAGTAACATCTTTGTTTAGACTGTTGAATGTGTGTTGATTGTGTTGTTTGGATTGTAACTATGCAGTTGTTTCCTTTAATTTCACATGGTTACAGTTAATGTTTTCATTTAAGGCCAGTTTTATGTAGTTTCAACCCAATTTAAAAACTAAAGCTAAATGCTGATGTCAGTGCCATCTATATTTCTATTGAATGTACTTACTGCACAGTTACAGCCTTTAATTTCAGATGGTTACAGTTATTGTTTTCAATAGCCAAAAGCCAGTTTGGCCTGTTAAACACCAAATAAACATCTTGTTTATGTATACTTTCATTCTTTCTTGTTTGTTGCTTAAAACAAAACAAAAAAATGGAAATCGGTATCGGAATCTGAATCAGCCAGTTTGCTTGTAAAAAATCGGTATCGGAATCGGTATGATAAATCATGATCGGTGCATCACTAGTTGGCATCAAGATCATTCAAACATATTTTAGAGATACTAAGTAGGCGAGCTCTCAAGGTCATCAATTATTTTGTTGATGTAACAAAAAATGTAGCTAGAAAGTAGTAACATCACACATTTGATGATTTCATTCCACTACTGCTTCTATCAATCCGGTATCAACAAAAAATTAGCCCACTGTGAGCTTTCCTAAGTAAATTATCCACTATTAAAGTTTGATGACCCAAAATAAATTTACTTTCATCAACAGCTTTCAATATTTCACAAAAGTTTGTTAGTGTCTAATAGGCTTGGGCGGTAATACGGTAATATGGTATACCGCGGGATCTAAAAATATCAATGGTATCAGTTTCAATACCGTTATACCGTCATAAAAAACAATGCACTTATATAGGAGATGAGGATTAAATATTAAATATAATTTATTTAATGCCTAAAAATGCGTATGCTTGGTTGTCATCACGTGACAGTGTGGAGGAGAAAGAGAGAGAGGGGGAAAGATGGCGAGTCGCGCACCAAGTGACCAGGGTAGGGTTGCACCAGCCATTCGTAAGTTCTTACTTAAATTAGAATAAGTTCACACTAGAGGCTAGTAACTACTTGCTAGTTTGTAGCTAAATTTGTACTTACTTCGGTTGCACCAGGTGTTCGTTAAGCAGGACGTAGCTAGTAGTTCTTAAGCTCTCCGTTAAGTAATGCGTAGTCGCATAAAATGACGTTTACCCTAAATCATCCAATAGAAACCTTCAAATACACGAGCAGAACTTGTTTAAATGTTATTGATTTTAATTTTAATTAATCCTTCATTCTAACTTCTTTCGCCTCATGTATACTAACGGTAAAAACAAGTTTCCATTAAAAACGATACATTAATAACATTAGTCTATATGTAAGCTATTTTTATATGTAAATAACATTCAGAAACTGTAATTGAAATAAATAAGGATCAATAAATACTGAAAGAAAAAAAAACATAAGAAATGCCATTTATTTATTATTTCATCTGACATGCGCAAACACGGACCGAAGTGCACAGAGGCGCGCTGTAGATGAGGTGTTGAAGACGGGCTAAAAAAGAAACAAAGTACTTTTATTCACATATTGTTCTCTCTCTTAATATGTACGTGAGTGTAAATGTCAGCAGCATCATATATGCCTAAAGGATTGGAGGTTGTCAGGTAAAAGAAGAGCATATTTATGCAATTCACTCAGTCTGCTATTTTATTCCAACCGTTACTCCTGACCAGACGCGTCCGTAAATATTTAGTTTATACGTAGAGTTACACTTCAACTAAGTGTAATGGTGCCACGAAAAACTATTTAGTAGTGCGTAAGTTGTAACTTAGTGCCCATTTAAGTCAAAACTAGGCTAGGTTGTAACTTACGTTCAGCTCGTGCAACCGGCCCCAGGGTCTCGAAAAAAACACAACTTCTGCAGTTTGGCAGTATTTCGGGTTTCGACCGAACGAGAAGGGAGAGGCGGTAAATACGGACGAGGAAATTTGCAACAAAATGTGACCGCGAGAGATGGAAATACATCGAACCTAAGGTGACACTGTCTGAGCCCTATGTCATAATTTTTTTATTATTCACGGTAATACCGTATACCGAGGTAAAATAGGGAGGAGGTTTGACGGTATCAAAATTTGGATACCGCCCAAGCCTAGTGTCTAATGTTTGTTTTTGTGTAGTCTTTTTTTTTAAAACACAGAGACAACCTTGTTGGCAAAGGCTATTTTCTCTAGCCCTACCCACCACTGCTGTTTAAACATTTTGTACAAATAGCATGTTACTTCTATTTAATATAGCATCTATCATTATTTGCACAATAAACTGTGTAAGACACCTAAGACAGGTATCAGGAAGGAAAGCTGATCCTCCTTGCAGTGGCAAACCATACATATACATGCCATGAAAATATTTGTTTTTTCCTAAATGTATAAATCATTTTTGGGGCCGCTGTATATTTGGGGAGTAAGCAGTTCCTTATGTCTCTGATTCTTCTGCAGTGATCTACTTCATAAAGCTAGTCGAACCCCCGCAAATATTCAGGGCAGTGTGGAATGACACTGCTGGCTGTGCGATGTGGCAAAATAGAACGTTCCCCATTATAATCACTGTCAACACTGCAAGTGTGGCAGCGCGGGGTCCACTGCACACTTTCACACAACTGTTTGAGCCCACAGTGTGCGTTTTGCTTGCACAGTGAGATCTGAACTCCTCTGAATGCTCTCATTATAATAAACGAAGCTGTTTTGTTGCATCACTCGTTTGGGGTGTAGATGGGCTGCAAAAATACCGCTATCCCAAAACTGCTACTAGCTGAGCTCCATTAATGAGTCTCTGACAAGATCTTCATTTTCTTATTCCTCACACACAATTAGAGGGCTGCTTTATCTTCTCTGAGTGTTCTCAGCAAACTCTAACTTTATGTTTCCATTTGTTTGCTGGTTTTAAATTTAGCTTTCTAAACATTATTAACACAAACTTGTTCCTCTAAAGTAAAAAATAAGCCAATTAACAATTGCATACTAGCAAAATACCTACAGTACCAGACAAATGTTTGCCAATACTCTACCTACTATCATGGTCAGAAATGCATCATCATAATACATATTAAGCAGCACAGCTGTAAATACTAGTAAGAAATCTTTCTTGACCAATAAAGCAGCATATTAGAATATAATTATATAATATAATTATAAAGAATATAATTTCTGAAGGATGATGTAACACTAAAGACTTGAGTAATGACTGCAATAATATTTCACAATATTGCTGTTTTTACAGTATTTTTGATCAAATAAATACCACCTTGGTGACCACAAGAGACTCCCTTTTATACTGCACTATGCACTGCACTGTTATACTAACACGTACTGTTGTAGAGAAACTAGTTACATGTAACGGAGTTGCAGGACGTAATTTAATTACAAAATAAATGTAATTGTAAAAATTTGGAATTAAATTATACTTACTTAAGGGTTAACCTGCCTGGTTTAAATGTTTGAAAATTATTGTTTAAAACATCTGTTAGAAATTTAGAAAATTAATCAAATGTAATCAGTAACATTACTTTACAATAATTGAAATAGTAACACTACTTATAGCATTTTAAATAGGGTAACTTGTAATCTGTAACCTATTGCATTTCCAAAGTAACCTTCCCAACACTGTATGTTAATGCCAATCCTCTGCCTCCAGGATACACCTACCATCTGAAGAGATTTACACCCCTGTGAACCTCAAATAGGGCTCACACAAGTTCATCTTGCCATGATAGCAACTTCTTCCCTGAGGCCATCCGCCTCCTCGCTGGCCTCAGGAAATGATTATACTGTCCATGCTCAAACTGATCCAGCAGTATTTCATTATCACAATACCTCAAAGTCTATCAGAATTTGAAGTTGACTGTTTTGATAAGGTTTTATTCATTTGAGCAGTTTCATTTCAAAGTCAGAACCATGAATTTCATGTGAGATGGCAGGAGGACACACCAGGGCGCATGTTCACTAGACTAACTGCTTATAGACAGCTGACGACGCATCAGCACTGTGAAGACATCTTAACCCAAGAGAAGGCAATAAATGACTTTTAATTGATGATTCAAGCACTCCCTGGCACAGAAGTGCAGTGGCAAAGTAATACTGGCAAAAGCTTCTGCTTTCATAATGCATGTTTTGACCCGGCTCACCCCTGGATTGGTCTTCTTCACCGAATCTCTCAAACTGATTGCTTTTTTTTTTACTTTTTTTTTCAGAGAGACTCTGAAGCCTGCTACCTTGTTTTGTACTGAGGTGTCTTATGTCTATGAGTGTCATCTGATGTTGTACTCTTGCCACAGATATGTCTTCTGAGCATTCTGTACACTGACCTCAGAATATTCCATTTATCTCTTTTTCTGGACAGCATTCAGTAGGAGAAACTATTCGAAGCATCTCTCAAATCTCACTGGTAACCTGCTGAGGTTATACTGGACACATAGTTCTGGATCTTTTTTATTATAGAAAATAAAGAGTTTATGTCATATGTGACCCTGGACCACAAAACCAGTCATAAGTCGCATGGGTATATTTGTAGCAATAGCCAACAATACATTACATGAGTCAAAATTATCATTAAAAAAATCATTAGGATATTAAGTAAAGATAGTGTTCCATGAAGACATTTTGTAAATTTCCTAAAGTAAATTTATCAAAACTTCTTTTTGATCAGTAATATGCATTGCCAAGGACTTCATTTGGACAACTTTAAAGGCGATTTTCTTAATATTGTGATTTTTTTGCACCCTCAGATTCCAGATTTTCAAATAGTTGTATCTCAGCCAAATATTGTCCTATTTTTTGTTTTAAAAATGACCCTTATGACTGGTTTTATGGTTTAGGGTCACATTTGTATTAGAACAGAAGGTCATTAAATTAATTTCACATTTATAACAACCGGACACAAATATGTCATTGTTAAAACTAGGGCTGTCAATTGATATAAAGTAAAATCTAATTAATTATATGCTGAATTAATGATACCCAATAATATTTGCATATATAAATTTTTTACAAAAACATTTTAATTTAATTGCTAATCACTTAACACATAGTTTACATATTATTTGGATATAACAATTAAATGTATTTGTTTGTTTGTTTATTAATGTTAAATATTTAAATGTTTATATACAGTACACAACACTTCAAAGGTTTAGTGTTGGAAATATTTTATCATGTTTTTGAAAAAACGTTTGAAATGCTAACCAATGCTGCATTTATTTGATAAAAACACAGTAAAATATTAATAATGTGAAATCTAAAAATAACTTTATCTATTTTAATATATTTTAAAATATAATTGATTCCTGTGATGGCAAAGCTGAATTTTCAACAGCTAATAACACAGTATTTCAAGAAAGGTTCAAAAGAAAAGCATTTATTTTAAATAGAAATCTACTGTAACACTATACATGTATTTACTGGGAATTTTAATCAATGTAATTTATCCTTGCTGAATAAAAATATCGATTTCTTTAAAACAAATGTTACTGACCCCAAAATTTTGAACTGGACTTTTTTTTTTTTTAAATTAAATATGTAATTTAATTTGCCAGTCCTAGTTATAATAATTTTGTGGACTGTCTTGTGGAATTTCTTCAGACACCCCTGTTCTAGAGCCTCTAAAAGGTCAGCATTACAGGTAAGACAGGTTGAGGTAACTCACAGGATACAAAGCCAAGACTGCTGGTACTGGATCCCCGTGGCTGTGGCCGTCACACACTGCAGAGTCTCTGACAATAGATGCACTGTGAGGAGAGAAGGCAAGGGGTCAGTCGTGAGCAGCCATGCAATACGGACAATGGATGACCATGCATGAAGACAGAAACTAAACAATTCAAGTTAACTTCAATCTGGATGCCACTTCAAAAATACTGCACATCATGAGTTTGACACCAAGATTGTCAACTGACTTTCACTGTATATTATGACACACCAAAAACAAACAAGAGGATGTGAATTGATGGAAGGGCCGGTAATTAAATCAAAGTCCACTCATCTCCATGAAAAGGCTAATGCATATCAAGGTAGAACAGAAGCAGAAGCTTACCAGAGGACAATACACATCACTGCAGCCAGCGTGAGTGACAATGAAGACCTTTCCAAGAACACCACCAAATGTTTAATTCAAATTAATCAATCAGTGTGTGTGTGTGTGTGTGTGTGTGTGCGTGCGTTCCCTGCCCTCTATCTTGTGTAGGTGTGAGCTGTCCAGCATATTAACAACAAGCAGTGTGAAAGCATGTATGTGTGTGTATATGTCCTCAGTCCGGCAGAGGTGACAGGTGTGAGCTGTTCAGCATGACCAGCAAAAACAATATGTGTGTGTGTGTGTGTGTGCGCCCGTTTTTTTTGTGACAAATGAAGACATAAATTTGTATAATGACAAGGGTATTACATAGGCATTACAAGGAGAAGGTGACTTTTCAGGACATTACCCCATGTCCCCACTTTTCAAAACGCGTATAAATCACACAGAATGAAGTGTATTGAAAATCTGAAATAGCACAAAGTTTCCTGTACGGTGTAGGTTTAGGTGTAGGGTTGGTGTAGGGCAATAGCACATACAGTTTGTACAGTATAAAAACCATTACGCCTATGGGATGTCCCCACTTTCCACATAAACAAATGTGTGTGTGTGTGTGTGTGTGTGTGTGTGTGTGTGTGCTGTTTAGCAGGCAGGATGGATGTCTCTGGCACACAGTCACACTGTCTCATCAATAAGACATCACACACTCACACCGTGGACAGATGGGTATCACCATGACAACACACTCAGCACCATCGAGAAATAGACAGGAAGAGAGAAAGAATGAGAAGGAGGGGAAAAGAGAGGGAAACGTATCAATGGAGCAATACAGGGCAATATGAAGACCGTTGAATTGGCAGGAGGACAAACAGCTGAGATAATTGTGTACTTGGTGTGTTCGTGAAGGAAAAACCAGACCAGACCTCTTGCCACTATTCTTTTGGGCCATAAAAGCACGTACACTAAGGCAAAAATGCACACCTTCACAAACACTACAGCTGGATGATATATTGAATATTTACAATACTATATATTATTTTGTTACTGATGAAAACATAACTAATTTTGGGATGTTTAAATGATTTTTAGCTATTACATTTGTAAGGCTGTGCCAGTAGGACAGTTTCACGCTTGCTCATTGTATCGCAACTTGTATGTTAAAATGTGAGTAGGTTGATAAGATAATTTGAAACCTCTGTGGCAAAAACACAGCTAGAATTGGGAAGTGTGATTCATTTCCGTTAATCAGTTCAAAATGATTCAACAATCAGGATTATTATAGTTAACTAAAACCACAAAAATGAAACTTGAAATAAAATAAAATACAAAAGAATTATTTTATTTCAGCTAGTTGCCAAAGCAACATTTCTCATTTTCATTTAGTGTAACTTCATGTACTGGAATAATTGATGATGTAGTAAAACTAGAATAACTATAGAATAACTATAATAGTCTCAGTGATACCAAAATAAAATTGTCAACCATTTGTGAAAAATATTAATAGATTTGTGGCATTTTACTTGATTAAAATGTTTAGTAAAAAATATTATATTATATTATAATAATCTTACTATGATTTAAATTATAGACGATATATATATATATATAATATCATACTTTCAAAAATCATACAATTATACATTGTTATATTGGATCATGGAAATAAAAATTAATAAATAATATTATTTTTGGATGATTTAGTTAGTAATATATGGAAATTATGTCTTGGTTATTTTCAAATAGTTTTTAGCTATTTGAAAAAAGTATAGATATGTATACTGCATTTTGTCAAATAGCTGAAAATACCCAAATATAATGTTTTCAGCTATATCGTCCAGCCCTAAAATACACACATTAACATTCAGGCAATCATCTAGGCCAACCCCACCTCACCCCTTCTGATAACTGCCAGAGGCCTGGACATCAGGATGAAATGAGATGCTTTTATTCACACACACTAAAGACTTTTCCTCAAGATATTAAAAAGTCTGTTTGCTCCTTGTGTGTGTGTGTGTGTGTGTGTGTGTGTGTGTGTGTGTGTGTGTGTGTGTGTGTGTGTGTGTGTGTGTGTGTGTGTGTGTGTGTGTGTGTGTGAGTGTGTGCTGCATAAATATTAAGCAGAAAAAGACATCAGAATGACAGTGGACTTTTTCAATCACAACAGCGGAATCCATGCACAGCCAATCAGCCGAACGGCAATGAGGCAGGAATGAGAGAGAGAGAGAGAGGCGATGATACAGCCCAATCTAAAGCACCACCACGGGGAAGGGAATCACTCAGCATTCACCACCGACTCTTTTAAAACAACACCGAATCTTGTCATTTCAAATGTGTGGATACTGATTTCAAATTGGATTGTGTCACTGCATCAACTGAAAAATGCAGCAAATCGATGGATCTGAATAAGAAAACAGAGACTCGCATGTCTGTCGGACTAATGGTACGTGTCAATCACATCCACTGGAAACATCAGCACTCAGGGAGAAAACACATATGAATTGTGGGTAATATCCCACGTCTGATCATATCGTTCTTACCGTTGTCATAGAAAATGAAATTCGCCGACCTGTCTGTGCGAGAGAATTGGAGACACGCAGACGCACACACGCAGGCACACACAAACACACACACACACACACACACACACACACACACTGAGTTCAGCTTGGAGAGGAAAGAGTTAAAGTTAGGTTGAGCACAGAAACACATGTTGTGAACCCTAAAAGCAAGCAAAAAGAGTGAAACATCTCTCAGACACAAATTCAGATAACCCACCACCCACACAGACACACCGACCAAACCTCCCTCTCTCACTAATTGGGGCTGGGTTGTCAGGCAGATGCTCAGGTCTCTCTACTCTGATGAAATATGATTTTTCTCCATCTTTCATTGTGCTTGCATCTTAGCTGAATGAGATCTTTATTCCCATTTCATTCTAATTTGATCTTCAGACTGATAGACTTTGGGTTGCGTTTCTGTGTGTTAAAGACCTGCCGCGTGCACATACAATCAATGCGCTCACAATTAGATCCCATTCATGGATTCTCAACCAAATGATCATAAATTATCATATTCATGACATTCACATTTCATAATCCAATCACACATCAGTTCATTTGCATGTTCCCAGGCTCATATCATTAATATGATTCTTGCTCACATGTGAGCTATGTATCCTAGCAACAGAGACAAGAGGGAATGTATCATCCCTAGACTTGCAAAAAAAACAAAAAAACAAGTCAACTAACGATAACTCACATCTCACCATTCACACGATCCGACAGAGTCCGGGCACAGATTAGGTGCCGTGTTAGACCGGACTGGAGTGATGGCTCAGTGAAATCCAGGACTGGGCTTAATTGGTGCCCAATGATATTCTGTGTGTATTCAGTGTGAATTTGGCATCGATGATAAGAACACAGAGATTACTGGTGAGCCGGAAACGATCAATACAATCCAGAAAAAGCATGCTGCCAGCTTGTAAAAATCTCAGAAGGAAATGACACATTCATGCAGCCTGATAGTGTGATTATATATGTTGTGTTGTCATGAATATTTCATTTATTGTAGTGAATTTTGATTCAAGAAATCATTCGGAAAGACTCTGAATGAACCTGTGAGCAACAAGCACAAATTGAATCATCAGGATAGAAAATATCGGTGAGTTTAGTGGTGTACAGCATTACAACATATAATAGGCCAACCTGTGTCTCTCAATGAAAGGTTTCCTTTACCCTTGTCTCTCTTAAGTGTTTTTGGCAGGATGTCCTAATTAGGTGCTTAATTTCAATGCTAGGGGTTTTTAAATCTGTATAAATCAGGAGATGAAACAAAAAAAACTCTCACTATATAGTCACCTTAATCATTTAAAAAAGCAGCATGAACTGAAAGATCTGTTTCTAATCTGAATCTCTGGTGGTGCAGCATCACCTCTAGCTGAGAGTATGCCAGAGGTTTCTTATGTTTGGAAGAATCTGTCCATCTTCCCGAGAGAGGAGGAGTTAGTGATACAGAGACCAGCTGAGCTCATAAAGCAGGGATACTTGAGTTACGTAGCTTGGGGACCATTTTTAGAAAATGCTGGGTGTCCAGGGGCCAGTGAATAAAATGACCCAGTAGAATAGATCTAATGATAGCTGCAGTAATGTGCAGTAACCAACAGCAAGCACTACCAACCTCACATTTGAACATGCTGGTCAGTCTTTAAAAAAGATGTTTTCTTGCTTCATAACAATAATGCAATACAATAAAATTAAATAGCATTTTATTAAAGTGCCCCTATTATGCCATTTTTAAGGTTGCTAATATTGTTTTATGAGTCTCCTAAAACTGCGAAGCAGTTCAAAGAATCAATCTCTCTAAATCCCTCCTTTCTGTGAGCCCTCACTGCTGTGATTGGTCAGATGGTGCAGTCCTTTGTGATTGGTTTATGAAACACCCATTTCATAACAGAATTCCATCACATACAGCTACATGACACACTGCATGAAAGTTAATAATCGAATAGGCATAACAGGGGAACTTTAAATCAAAATAAATAAATTAAATAAATAAAAAAAATACATACATGTGTAAGCACAAATTGTACACACAAAAAACATTGATAAAATTCATAAATTATTGTGTAAAGTCTGGAATACACTACACAAATTTTGAAATCTGAAACGATCTGAAAAAACTAGGCATTATACACTTGCCAACATGCACTTCCTTGCTAGAAACGACACAAAATATCATACTTGACATCCTACAACTGGATGGACTCTTAAGGTGTGTGCACACCAAAAGCGAAGCGAATCTTCGCATCACGTTATCACACGAGATTACTCACTGTGTAATGCTCTCCTACAACCGGACGTGTCAATGAAGCAATTTCTTCGCATCACACGGTGCAAATTCATGCCTGTTCGCATCTTTGCATTGACTTTGTACTCGTGCAAATAATTAAATTCACTTTTGGTGTGCACACACCTTTCGTCTGAAGCTACAAAATCTGAGTCTGTGCCCATCATACACTATGTAGTTTTCTGTGAAATCCGTCAGCTATGACTGACCAAAATCTGCAACTTTCTGCAAATAGCACCAAAAATCTGTACAAAAGTGATGTAGTGTATTCCAACATTAACTCAACTAATAAAGTTCAAATAATTTGTAAGAATTCTAATTTGGTTCTTGTATCTTAACTATTGACTCAAATATCTTATGTACTCAATCTTGAATTATACATTTTGTACTCATTTATATTTCATATTTATTGCATTTTCCTTTCAGCTGCTCCTTCCTTAACTTTTGTGATTCGTCTCAATTTTCTTTGACTTCATCACTGTCATAAAGGCTTGTGTGTCCTCTGGGAAGGTTTGACAATTCCAGTGAGTCTAATGTGTGAATGACTGGACAGAAGAGTGTTATTATCACCTGACTTCCCTTTATGGGGTCATTCAGAGCAAGTCCTCTTTCTGACACATTCTAGACTGAGTTTCAAAGCTATGGGGTCAGCAGGGATGGAAATGGACTTAATTATTGTTGAAACTCTTTTTTCTGTCTGTCTCTGCACAGTTCCCTCTGTTACTCATTCTTCTGTCCCTTTTTTATGTAAAATCTGTATTATAATTTATAAAGCATTTTAAATTAAAATAACATTGACTAACGTCAAACTGCTGTGCTTATATCCTTTGAGGTGTCAGTCAAATCAGCTCTCTGAGGTATTGAGCAACCTTTCATAAGCTTTTCATGAAATAACACACAAATAAAAACAAACACACTCACCATTGACTTCCTGTGACCCTGCGTCTGTGAAGAGGGAGCTCATGATCTCCTCAAAGTTGCAGCTGGGCTCAGCGGTGTGAGGGTCCTGCGAGACGTGGCGGAGCATTGTCTTTAACACATCATCTAGAGAGGCCTCGTCCTCGTGCAGCAGAATACTGGCCCTCTCCAGAAACCCATCCAGATCCCTGTGAGCTCGCACTTCCTCCTCGAAGTTCATCAGCTTCACGTACTGAGGGAACACACAGAGGTACATGTAAGCAATGCTAAAATAAAAATAAAAAACGATATAGTAAACAACTTACTGTATAAACTATTTTTTTATTCATATATTAAGCTGATATTTTTTAAACAATGATTTTTGAAATTTTCCATGATGTATGATTGTATTTAAATTTATGAAGTATTTAAAAAATATATTTATATATTTTTTATTTATATATAATTATTAAATAATATATTTGTTGTTTAACATATTTATATTAAAAAAGTATAAAACTATTTATTTTTATTTTTATTCACTTTTACCGAATCACTAAAAAGAGCTTGAAAGACTGGTTCACTCAAATTGGACAGATGCAAAACAAATAGAAAATCAAATAAAACAAATAAACTAATAAAAATGTCCTGATATTTCCATATTTTCCATTTTCCGTGATCCCAAACTCGTGAATGAGTCATTGGAAACTGTGTATTACAGTGTTAGTTGTTAGGTTTGTTAGAAATACAGTTTGTATGTATCTGATACTGTGCTGAAAATATTTATATTTTGGACTATTGTCTAATTTTTTACAACATTTTTCATTACAAATTAAATTGTCAGCATAACAATTTGAGTGAATGGTTGATAATTGAAGTAAAAAGCAGTACAATTAATTTTAGAATGCAGAATTAAAATAACTAATAATAATTTGAGTAAAAAGAAGTCAAATTAATTGTAGAATGCAGAATGTTAGATGAAACCTGATGATCGTGTTATCCAGTAAATTTTTTTAATCATTTATAGCATAAGATTCGTTTTAAAAAAAAAATAATTCGTTCTTATTTGCATATTTAAATAAGAAATACCAGATTTTAAAAAAGAGGTCTCATATCTTGGGGTCCAGAATTCAATTAATTTGCAGTCACAGGTGTGCATATAACTTCAGACAGTGACTATGCATCTTATAAGATCTGTTTGGCATGTGGATGTAATGAAAAGTCTCACCCTTCGAGACGTGTTAAGCAGCACACAGCCGTGGACATCAGATTCTGTAGGAAAGAGAGAAGAGGAGGCCTGAGGGGTGAATACTGTGTGCCAAAACAACAAGCATCAAAAAACAGCTTTTAGAGTTTTTAAGAAGATAACGACTAGTTTCAAAGAGCTGATAGCATAAAATTGTTAAAAAAAACAGTGAACATAAAAGCCATCTGCATCAGAGAGCCACTATTGTGATCTCCTCAATTTAACCCAACATCACAAATATCTGCTATGAAACAGTTCAGTCCCTGAATACAAAACAAAATATCACTCCCACAACACTGTTTATTAGTAACCGCCAAATACATCACAGCATACTCCATGGATCATGAGCATCGTCCAGACTCTGAAGGGACGGGATGTACTTGTGTACGCTCATGTGTTGCTGTGTCCCTGCCTGTCCTTTATTTGCTTAATTCATGTTTGGTATTGTCCTCAGGTTTGCAGGTTGAGCTTGAAACCCTCACGTGATGGCTGCATGCTAAGTCCTCCTCCATATAGAGATTATATAAAGCAGACAGCCTTTATCAAATAGAGATCCCTCAGTCTCTGTGCGCGTGGCCCGCAAGAAGTCCTGCCCCTTGAAAAAGAGATATTCAGGCTGGATTAGCACGACCCGCGGCTGACTCCTCCGCTGCCTTAGCTCCAAGATTAAACAGCCCCTCAGATGGGTTTGGGATTAAAAGGGGAAAATTGAGAATAAAAGCACCACTTTAAAAGCACAACTTTGGGTTTTAATAAGAGGTAAGTCTATGTGTTAAACTAATAAGGTTACATAACCCCTCAAACCTTTTAATGGCTTACAGTCACCACGTGAAACCGGATATTTTATTCTCTCCTCTGCCGTCCTTCTGTCCTTCACTTTTCCATTTGTCATCTGCATTTTCAGATGTTTACAAGTACGCAATATACATTATCAATTGAGGTCACATCATGTTGAACTGAAATGTACTGCATTATCTAAGCTCCTAATTAAAGCTCAGTGAGTTGTCGGTATAAAACTCGAAACCACTGTATTAACATAAGATAAAAGGCAGCATTAATTGAGCTCGAACTACACTGGTGCAAACTCTAATCCAAAGAGAATTCAGCAATTAGCCAGTTATCAAAACCACATCCAATCAAACCAGCATCAATGATTTGCCGGAGGCTGGTAATAGTCAGACGTACTGTATATGCTCACCCCTGTGGTCTTCTGAAATGAGGAGCCAAAGCCCCTCTCTCTATTTACTTATTTAGTCTAATGTAAATTCATGTTCCATTGAAGTTTATAGTTTCATGGTTAAAATTTAGAAATTTACCTTATACAAACTGTAATAATGCTTGTATATACTTCATCATTCAAAAGTTTGGGGTCATTTTTAATTTTTGAAAGAAAGATTTTTTAAGTCTCTTATGCTCACCAAGGCTGCATTTATTTGACAAGACATACAGTAAAAGCAATAATATTATGAAATATTATTAGAATTTAAAATAATTGTTTTCTATTTGAATATGTTTTAAAATGAAATGTATTACTGTGATGGCAAAGCTTAATTTTCAGCAGCCATTACTCTAGTCTTCAGTGTCACATGATCCTTCAGAAATTATTCTAGTTGTGCTGCTTACTGTTGGTGGAAACTATAATACATTTTATAATCATTTCTCAAAGTCCAGACTCCGGTTCTGTGTCGTGCCGAATTCTGCACCCTGCCAGATTATGCATCCCCTAGTATTGGTAGGTTAAGGAGTAGGTGTGGGGGAGGGGTTAGGATTAGGGATGGGGTTGGGATTGGGATTGGGCAATCAGGTAGCGATTTCAACAAGGGGATGCATAATCTGGCAGGGGTGCAGATTCCGGCAAAACACTGGTTCCGGACCCAGAGGGAATTCAATCTGGACCCGCCTCCATTTCATATTTCAACAGCACTAATTTTGTGTAAGGAATTAAAAGTGTGGATTTCCTACTTTGATAAACTCATGTTAAACTTGTAAATAATTTGTTTAGTTTTGTTATGTCTTTTTGGAGATTGTCCAAAATGAAAGCGAAGACGACGAGATATTCACACTTTTCCTGCTTGTCATTGTTGTCATGACATCCAGTGAGCGTTTGACATAATTGGGCGACACTTAACCACTGTGTAATGGGGGGGGGGGGGGTTGTTTTTTTTTGTTATCACTTGGATATGGCCATTGTAGCAGTGTCCAGGGTTTCCCATACACTGAATTGTGGCGGCCCATCTCTATATCAAAACTGACCGCCACAAATAGATTTTCCAAAAGGCTTATATATATATATACACAGTATCTCACAGAAGTGAGTACAGCCTTCACATTTTTGTAAATATTTTATTATATCTTTTCATGTGACAACACTGAAGAAATGAAAATTTGCTACTATGTAATGTGGTGAGTGTGCAGCTTGTCCCTGCAAAATAACTCAACACACAGCCATTAATGTCTAAACCGCTGGCCACAAAAGTGAGTACACCCCTAAGTGAAAATGTCCAAATTGGGCCCAATTAGCCATTTTCTCTGCCCGGTGTCATGTGACTCGTTAGTGTTACAAGGTCTCAAGTGTGAATGGGGAGCAGGTGTGTTAAATTTGGTGTTATCGCTCTCACTCTCTCGTACTGGTCACTGGAACTTCAACATGGCACCTCATGGCAAAGAACTCTCTGAGGATCTGAAAAAAAGAATTGTTACTCTACATAAAGATGGTGTAGGCTATAAGCCAAGACCCTGAAACTGAGCTGCACCACGGTGGCCAAGACCATACAGTGGTTTAACAGGACAGGTTCCACTCAGAACAGGCCTCGCCATGGTCGACCAAAGAAGTTGAGTGCACGTGCTCAGCGTCATATCCAGAGGCTGTGTTTGGGAAATAGACGTATGAGTGCTGCCAGCATTGCTGCAGAGGTTGAAGGGGTGGGGGGTCAGCCTGTCAGTGCTCAGACCATACGCCGCACACTGCATCAAATTGGTCTGCATGGCTATTGTCCCAGAAGGAAGCCTCTTCTAAAGATGATGCACAAGAAAGCCTGCAAACAGTTTGTTGAAGACAAACAGACTAAGGACATGGATTACTGGAACCATGTCCTGTGGTCTGATGAGACCAAGATAAACTTATTTGGTTCAGATGGTGTCAAGCGCGTGTGGCGGCAACCAGGTGAGGAGTACAAAAACAAGTGTGTCTTGCCTACAGTCAAGCATGGTGGTGGGAGTGTCATGGTCTGGGGTTGCATGAGTACTGCCGGCACTGGGGAGCTACAGTTCATTGAGGGAACCATGAATGCCAACATGATCCCCTCCCTTCGGAGACTGGGCCGCAGGGCAGTATTCCAACATGATAACGACCCCAAACACACCTCCAAGATGACCACAGCCTTGCTAAAGAAGCTGAGGGTAAAGGTGATGGACTGGCCAAGCATGAGCATCTGTGGGGTGTCCTCAAACGGAAGGTGGAGGAGCGCAAGGTCTCTTACATCCACCAGCTCCTTGATGTCATCATGGAGGAGGGGAAGAGGACTCCAGCGGCAACCTGTGAAGCTCTGGTGAACTTCATGCCCAAGAGGGTTAAGGCAGTGCTGGAAAATAATGGTGGCCACACGAAATATTGAAACTTTGGGCCCAATTTGGACATTTTCACTTAGGGGTGTACTCACTTCTGTGGCCAGCGGTTTAGACATTAATGGCTGTGTGTTGAGTTATTTTGAGGGGACAGCAAATTTACACTGTTATACAAGCTGTACACTCACTACTTTACATTGTAGCAAAGTGTCATTTCTTCAGTGTTGTCACATGAAAAGATATAATAAAATATTTACAAAAATGTGAGGGGTGTACTCACTTTTGTGAGAAACTGTAGATACTTCGTTGAATAGACATGGGCACTGCACGTTTCAAAATGTGGCGCAGGTGTTTTTATACTGTCATGGCCAAAATATCAGCACCTTTGGTAAATACGATCAAAGAAGGCTGTGAAAATTAATCTGCATTGTTAATCCTTTTGATCTTTTATTTAAAAAATTCACAAAAATCTAACCTTTCATTGGATAATAAGAATTTAAAATGGGGGAAAATATCATTATGAAAAAAATGTTTTTCTCAAATACACGTTGGACACAATTATTGCCACCCCTAGAAATTCATATGAGTAAAATATCTCTGAAGTATATTCCCATTCATATTCACAATCTTTAGCAGTCCAGGGTGATTATGAACATGTAATTATCCAGCCATGGCTTCCTGTTTCACAGAAATATAAATAGCAGGGAAAACAAAGCCCAAATTCCCTTAATCATCCATCAGAATGAGAAAAACCAAATAATAAAGTTCTGATGTGCAGCAAAAGATAATTGAGCTTCACAAATTAGTGAAGTGGCTTTAAGAAAAGAGCTAGAGCAGTGAAAATTCCCATTTCCACCATCAGGGCAATAATTAAGAATTTCCAATCAACATAAAATGTTATGAATGTCTATATCGTCCAAATGCACAGTGAGAAGGAGAGTTTGAGTGGCTAAAGACTCTCCAAGGACCACAGCTGGAGAATTGCAGAAAATAGTTGAGTCTCGGGGGTCAGAAAACCTTTAAAAAAAAAACTCCAGCATATTCAGTTATTAGACACGACTGGAACTTCAAATGGGACTGGCTTCTATGGTCAGATGAAACTAAAAAATTAGCTTTTTAGCAGAAAACACTCAACACTTAATTTGGTGAACACAGGGATAAAAAGTACCCAATGTGTACAATGAAATACACTGCTGTATTTTTGATGTTGTGGGCCTATATTTCTGCTAGAGGTCCTGGAGTGTCACGATCTGTGCGGGGAGGAACGAGGAGACATGGAATGCACAAAACAATCTTTAATGAAGTCCATTAACAGGGTACATCCAACAGTGGGAATCGCAGGAAACACACAAACTGAACAAGTAGACCCAACAAACATGAACTAAACTGACAGGGCTTTTAAACACATGACAATCAGGGAAACACAAGACACACCTGGAATCAAATCAACACAATCAACGGGAGACAGAAACTGGGTCATGGAGCACATGGGGAGCAAAAACAAAACAAAAAAAGTCCAGGAGCATGACATGGACATCTTGTTTAGACAAATGGCATCATGGATTCTATCAAATAGCAACAGATAAAAAATCAACAAGTGACTGACTCTGTTAGAAATCTTATAATGGGCCATGTTTGGATCTTCCAAACTGTACAATAATCCAAACACAAACCTCAAAAACAACACAAAAATGGGTCACTGAGCACAAAACCAAGCTTCTGCTGGCCATTCCAGTCCTCTGACCTGAACGCTGTAGAAAATGAGTGTGAACTGAAGAGAAGAAGCAACAACATGGAGCTGGGAATCTAAAGGGTCTGGAGTGATTCTGGATGAAGGAATGGTCTCTGATCTCTTGTCAGGTGTTTTCTAACCTCATCAGGCATTATAGGAGAACATTTAGAGCTGTTAAAATGGCAAATGGAGGTTTCAAAAAGTATTGAATAAAAGGGTGCCGTTAATTGTGGCCAATGTGTATTAGAGAAAAATATTTATTTCATAATGATATTTCCCCCATTTTAAATTCTTATTATCCAATGAAGGTTAGATTTTTGTGATTTTTTTTAATAAAAGATCAAAAGGATTAACAATGCAGATTAATTTTCACAGCCTTCTTTGATCATATTTACCAAGGGCGCCGATATTTTTGGCCATGACTGTATGAATGTATCTTTGAAAAGAACCTTCTTCAGAAAAGCTTGATGTCATTTTCATTTCGTCTTTCCTGTAATGTAGCGTTTTAAAGCACAGCGCTTATTTGATTACAGTCAATGAACTGTCTTTGAGTGAGTCTTTAAACCGTTCATTCAACTACACGTTCAAAAGCGCTGATTCATTCAGAGATTTGTAATGAAACACGCTGTTTAAATCGTTTTAACTTTGAGCGCCACTTTTAAAGGCTCAGCTGACCAGCAGAGCGTCGATGCTAAGACAGATTTCACTTTCCTTGGACATGACAAACTGTTTTCGGTTATGCTCGTCAATAGCTCGGTATTGCGATAATCGCGACAGCCCTAGCTCCAACAGCGTCTTCTGCTGGCAGAGATTGAATTTGCATTTGCAAGTCTTTGGGAAACACTGGTGTCTGTCAGCAAACATAAACAAAAAGCTTCAGAAGTGTTTTGAGAAGGTGCTTAAATTTTGAGCTATGTAGTATTACTATGAATTAGGCTACTACTATTACTACTATTACCATCTTTTTGTGATCAACTTTTTATTTATTTTTTAAATCAACAAAACAACATCCACACAAACAAAAAACAGGGAGGGGGGAACCAACAGACAAACCATAACAATTTCAATTTGCAGCAAAAAGGACAAAACAGAAGCCACATAAATCCACAGACCGACAACAATTGAACATTCCCAAAACATGCGGAGAAAAGTACCTGCTGATACAGTGTTACAGATATGACAGTTACAGGTTGATTGCAGTTTCATTTTAAACCTCTTGTAAGGAGTTATGTATGCTCAATGGATGACTTTGAAAAGGATAAGTCGATGAGCCAAGTTTTTAGAAGTTAAGATTAGATTAGATTAGATTATATTAGATTAGACCACACCCTCTCCCAGTCGACCAATAAATCACAATCTGTTAATTCACGATTCCACATAGATTTAATAGAAAGAAACTTTGCAGTGTGATCATTAAGTTTACTATATATTAAAGAAACAGATGGCCGACCAGAGGGTGGTGCAATCCAATCCCATACAGGATGAGAGGAAATTGGGGATGCCCAGGGAACTCCATAGGCCTTGAGAGCAGAACGTAACTGAAAAAAGACCAAATCTGATGATGCTGGTAAACAAAACTTAGTTCTTTGTTCTTGAAGTGAGCAGAGTCCCTGGTTATCATATAAGTCACCGCATGTGTTTCTGCCCAATGTAGACCAAGAGGGCTGGACAAATGGCCAATTTCAACATAAAAAATTAAAGTTGTGCCATAAGGGTGTGTTGTTACAAATTTGAAAGGTCCTCCCATCAGATGTTCCACCCTTTTTAGAAAAAAAAGAAAAAAAAGAATAAGTCCTTAGATGTTGTATTCTGGATTCTCCAAAGTTCGATTACATTAAGTTCAGTGATAAATTTATTCAGTAACTTAGAGGATGGGTTAGCTGTAGTATCAGGGATTTATCCAGTGCAGGATTTAAAACAGCATTTAAATCACCACCCATCACTAAAGGACAATCCATCTGCTCAAGTTATATATTGGAAATATTCGTGAAAAATGCACTGTCTGCCTCATTCGGCCAGTAAATGGAGACCAGTGCTAACCTGTCATTATGTATTTTACAGCGTATAAAAACAAATCTACCTTCATCATCATTCCTGGTATGTTCAATAGTTAAATGTAACTTCCTATTGACTAAGATAAGCACCCCCTTAGTTTTATTAGGGGCACAAGAGAAGGCTGCCAGTTTGTAATACTTGTTTTGAAAACGTGCCACATCGCATTGTTTTAAATGAGACTCTTGTATCAGGGCACAGGAAATCGATTTACGGTGTGAATATTCTAATATCCGGGTACGCTTATACTATTACCATCTTTTGCCCTGCAATAAACATTTACTCTACTCTCTTTTATAAGATGAAGGGGGGTGGGGGGCAAAAAAATTTGACATTGGCCATTGGCTGCCCTGATTTCTAAATAGCAGCATCGGCCAGAGAAAAACCCATATCGGTCGACGTCTATTGCTGACACTTAAATGAATTGTTTTGCCACTTGTGCACTTGTTATTAATGTATTTTGAATGCAAAAGGCACTTTATTTTTCAAAATAATTGTGTTTTTTTTTTCAAAAATTTGTTATACATGTTTATTAAAAACAAGTTTTGTAACAACCAATTGTTCCGGTCCGGACCTTTGACCTTGACATTGATGAAAATTGAGATTTGGACCTTTGAATAAACACAACACAAATAACATAAATTGGAGCACAAAACACCATAATGTTTTGCCTACAATAATAATGACTACAATAATACAATGACAAGCAATTCCATGTACCATTTATTCCAACAAATCCTCAATAAACACTGAGAGTGTGCAGAAGGTTGTGGACATGGTGATGAATTTTTAATTTCGACGAACTGCATGGTTGCTAAAAACCGGCTCACTTACAGGTAATTTCTTGTTTTTCAAGAAATTCAGGTTAATTTGGGCGAGAACAGAACCTGGTCATGGCAGTGGATGAGCTGTTACTCTGACATCAATCTATCCATTTCCTCCAGTCTGACACATTCAGTCAAATTTGTAAAAGAGTAATTGTGCTGCTAAGAAGGACATGAATTCCTCACATTTACGCCATGCTACATGACGTTGATGAGAGCTCACTGGGCTCAAGGGAGACAAAAGAGATGCTGCCTCCCTTTAGAACTGGTGTGTGACTGTGTTACTTCAGAAAAATGAGTGGTTTAGACATCATTTGATCTCATATTAGGTAATATTTGTTTTGCTTTATTTTTGTAGTGTGTAATTATTTCTCACCACCCCTGCCTCGCCCCCAGCAATCAAGCAGCATTAAAAACCCAGCAGTTTGCTCAATAACATGGCTGCGTGTTCGCTTCGGCCAACCGCTGAAATCATGGGAATTATCACTTAAAACGAAATGTTTGGAGGCCCTGGTTTATAAATATTTAAACACACACACATACATACACACATGCGTGCATCCTACACAGTTCAAACTCTTAGCAGTATGTCAGAGGAGTGGAATTTGGTTTTAATCTAGACAAGTGCTGACGGCTTGCGCGCCGAGGATGACAGAACATCAGACCGGATGAGACAACGTGTGAACAAACCCCACTCATCCTAATGTGAGCCCACCAAATGCACAGCAGGAGTCACTCACGCAGAAAAGAGAATTTAAAACAGAACTAACTGTATTTGAGAAAACAGAGAGAGAACATTTGCTTGTCTAATTCTGGGTCACCTGTCTAGTGATATTACTGAAGCTGAGCTCACTTTCAACAGCAGCAGCGCGTTAGGGCAAATAGCAACCCTAATAATAGATATGTTACATCATACATTAGATATTATACATTTCAAATGTTTTCAGTTATGCAAAACAGTAAATGCAGCAAAAATCTCTAATGGGGCTATATTGTAGCATATTTTTCCTCCCTTAACGTCCAATTATAATGTTACTTGAGGTTTCTTGCACCAAAAGCAGTTCTTGTTTTACATGGCCATTTTCCAGTCTCTTTCTGATCCATATTAAACAGGCTGTTTTTCCAGCTGTACCAATAAAACTTCTATATGTAATTGATTTGTGATTAGCTAAACTCCATGTAATGGTGTAGTGCACTTTCGTTGTTCATCAGGACAGGTCTTTTTTAAATACAAATGATACGTATGATGTTTAGATCCATTAGCAGTCATTTATCAGTCAGCATAATACTGTAGCATAACAAGTTTTACAATATAATCAGAGCTGATATTATGATGATCTTATTTTTTTCCCCAGATGTGGACAAGAATCAACAATTAATCTTGGAGCACATGATTCACTGGCATATGATTCATTGGTACTTATGTACTTATGTTTTTAAACGCACCTTTTTGCAGGTTTGGCACACATCCAACGTACAGATTTATGAGAGACAACAAAAGCTTTGTTCGGACAGGACTAGATTTACCTGAAAAGGTTAGGTAAATATGCATTGTACAAAAACACTTTACAGTATTATCCTGTCTTACCATGCAAATTGCCTGTTGTTTTTTTTTTTTTTTTGTTAGGTTTTTTTTTTTTGGCAAATTCAGTCCTCTGAGAATTGTAATTCAGTGTCTTTGACTGCAGTTTATTATTATTTCTCATTATTTATTTTGACATTTGTTGAATACTGTAGCTAAACGTTTCTCGTTGTGCTGCCTAGTGAACCTTCATTATGGATTCAGACAACTTTAATGGCAACTTTCCTAATAAAATATCAGTTGGTGGTTCATGAACTGCTAGCGTCTGGTTTAAAAACAGAGTTATATCAATAAACAGTAAAGTTTATAGACACAAAACAATGATGAATGATGATGAGAAATGTTGAATGCAATAACATTTGTTTTCCAAAACAATGTCCATTCTTCCTTGAAGACTTTACAGAATGTTTATCAGCGGTTTAAAAGCAACTATTTGGCCTTTTGCATACACTATATACCAAGAAGTCAATTACAATGGAGATGTTAACGGTTTCCACTGCTTTTTGTTTATTTTTCAATTGTCATCTTTGATTACATTTTCCTGCAGAGACTGAGGACAGAGAGAAGAGAAGACGACTTTGTGTGGTTTTGAGTGACAACAGGTGACCTGTCACCGCGTGTGGGTTTGGTGGGGGTGCCGCGACATAATCACAGCACACCTGAGACTGTTGCCGTGGCAACAACTGACCTGCTAACCTGAGCATCTCCAGAGCTAATCAACAGCTCTGGGTCTAACTGCCATCCCACCCTGAACTCGCTCGCAAACACACACATTCACTGACCTGTCCCTCCTTGGTGTGTCTGGTTGCCGTAGAGATGAATGTCATCTCCTGATGGGATGGGAGAGTCCTGGCCCTCCTCTCGCTCCTCGCTCCCCTCCTCTTGTTCTTCTCTCTCCCTCTGTTCTAAGAGCAGACACACACACAAAACAGCCTCAATCTATACTTTTTAACACATATTTTAAAACACACAAAATGTTTGTAAATATTACATAAAAAAGCAAAAATGCTACAGTAAAAACATTTTGGTAGTTTAAGTTGCTTGGTATTTTAACATTATATCACTTAATGAATTAGCCTATATGATTATAAATTGTGAAATATACAAGTACTAATATAAAGTGCTGGGGAGAAACTAGCTACATATAACAGTGTTAAACAATTCAATTACAAAATAAATGTAGCTGTAATCATGTAACTGAAAAAATCTGTAATTAAATTACAGTTATTTATGAAAATGTTAACAATCTGAATCTGAATATTTTCACACACACACCCACATACAGATTTAATTGATTTCTTTCCCAAATTGCATCATCTGCTCTCAAATATGAAACAACAATGTTTAGGACACAGAATAAGAGTCATGCTTATTCAATAAATTGAAAACAGTAATCAAAAAATAATCAAATGTAATCAGTTACATTACTTTAAAGTAATTGAAATAGTGACACTACTTATTATATTTTAAATATGGTAACTTGTAATCTGTAACCTAATACATTTCCAAAGCAACTTTTCCAACACTGTCATCGTATTTTTACAGTGAATTTCTGGCAACCACAGCTGTAATTTTTTTACTGTAAATTTGACAGGATATCTTTTACAGTATAGCAAAGTATACAATATTAATTTACTCTTCATATAAATAAAATAAATATCCAATTTCTACTAATCCTTAGTAATATTGCTGAATTTTTCATATCTACATACCTACACTGTCCTCTGCTGACCCTATAAATTACTGACAAACTCATATGTTAAAGCTGCAATTAATATACATAATTAATATGCTACACTGTACATTCAATCCATCCATTCTGAATTGACAGTTCCTCAACGCAAACACTACAAGGCTTCAATAATCCATAAATTTCTCTCCATTTTCCTGTTTAATACCCCACAGATGTGACTGTGTAGCCAGAGTGTGGCTGAAGCTGTGATTTATCCACACATGGCAGCTCGTTATTGTTCTCGCTTCTCTGGCTGAATGTGGCATGTGAGTGGCTATCGGTTCCATATCTTTCTCCTCATCTATTCATTTATTCACTAATCCTTCCCTCTATTATTCTCTATGTAAAGCTGGAGAGGAGAGGGGGCTGTTAATCCATGTGTGCTCATTGACTCTACCGCCCTGGACCTACGGTGAGCGGGCGAAAGGATATTCCTCTCCCCGACGACGGCGCTCCCCTTTTTTCCCCTTTTCTCGCTCGCTCTTTCAAGCTCAGCACACCGTGGTTGATCATATTCATAAGTGTTTGATTCACTGAAAGCCTATTCATGAACAAATTAACTCATTTATTGAAAATACCCCCCATACTTTGTTATAATTACGTACGCATAAACAAGAGCCCCTTGAATTGAACTGAGAGAGAGAGAGAGAGAGAGAGAGAGAGAGATGGCATAAACAGTGATTTCTGAAATGGCATAATGAGAGAATACTTGAGAAATCTGAACATGCCACAAGCTTTACTTGCACTAACAAAATTTACACATTTAATTTTACAGACAACATTTCAGGCGCTTTCAGACATTTTTTTCCTTTTGCTCGGATTTTGCTGCATTGGGCTTCAATGCAGCAGAATCTGAGACAGATAACTTGTCTCTCTTTGACGCTGATGAGAAAACTAGAAATATTACAATTTTAATATTCCTGTAAATCAGAAATGAGGGAATGCTTTAAGTACTGTAGGAAGGAGTTTCCTTCTGCCTGTGTTTTACTCCCAGCTCGACCTTCACACCTCTCCTCCAGGCCATGTGTTGAACAAACAAACACACACCAACCAACTCCTACACACATTCACTCACCCATCTCTTGATAGAAGTATCCATTCTTAGCCATCCCTGAGGAGGGAGCCTCTGCAAGAGAAATTAAAACCACATTTAACAAAAGACTTCCAATAACTATGAGTGTGTGTTAAATAACACAGCACGAGTAAGTGTTTCGGATCACCGTAAGAGAATAAACCAGGTTTGATCAAGCACTGATTCTTCAATACTGGGAGAAAACAGGCTACAAAAATAAAAGGTTATCTATCCAGGAATTATTATGGACTAATCAGTTCAACATGTTCGGGTGCTGTCTCCGGCCTCTATTTTCTCCCAAAATGTGTTTTTCCTCTCAATAAATGTCAACACCAACAGACACAAAAATAACGTGCAAAATAGTTATTATGAATATTAATTCATAATTTGGAATAAATTAATTAATAAATTTGGAATAAATTCATTTAGACTACAGGATAGTTTCAAACTGATACTCAGCTCCATCTATTGAATTGTCACCACACTAAGACAGAAAATATTACAGTTTTTGACAATTTGTTTGTTTTTATTTGAATGCAATATTCAATTTAGAAGCATTTTTTTCAAGGGTTGGTTGCTATTAGCAAGATCAGTTTAAAATTAGGGAAATCATTTAAAAATTCAAAACAATTTATTTACAATTTAGAGTTGACATATTATGACTGTGATCTGTGAAAATATAAGCATAATTACTTACATTTATTCATTTATTTTTATTAACCCACTATTAAACTTGTCTGTTTGACTTTTTGAACTCAAACCAGGTTAAAAATCTAAAGAGGACCTTCAAGATGAAGACTTTGCCAGATTTTTAAAAGGTATTGGTGTTGACAAATTCCTTTTAAAAAATAAATATTTTTAAATTTAACCTCCTTCTTCTGTCAGGACATAGTCGTAATATGTATATTTATATCTCTGCTGTTATTATACTGAATCTAGATTTTGATAGATATGAAATTTTGAGTTATGGTCAAAGGACAAAAATTTGTGTGCAGAACATTCAAGTGTTAATCTCTGATTTCTTTCAAAGCTGAAAAATAAAGGCAGGTGAAGTTGTACCATGTCTCAAGAATCAGTGTGAATATGCAAACATGAATATGCCATACACTAGTCATGCCCTTATGATGGTTACTAAACAACCACACACACCCCAAAGCACAATTACACTGATAAACACTCATGTATTTATTCCAACATGCTCACACTCAGGCATAAACACATGCACATGGAACCAGCACACATACTCCCACACCTGTGGCCTACATTCATTTGGTGCTGTTTAAGGAGATATTTATGAGGTGAAGTCAGCCGTGACTGAGGTTTCTCTTTTCCCACTTTCTGACTCCCTTAATTGTCAGGTACCTCTCTTTCCAGCAAAACACACTGTCTAAAGAGAGTACGCATGTACGGCTGGCACAAGTGTACCACAACACTCACATTTTGGAGCATGAAAATAATACACATACACACACCCACACACACAAACTTGCACATATCTTGTCCTGTTGTACAGTGAACAGACTACATCAGACATACTGACAGAGAGTTTGTCTCATATTTCTCTTCAGTGACAGCCCAAAAACACGAGCTGCTGTGCCGTTATATTCTGCAGGATGTAAAAAAGCAGAATGTGTCAGCGCAGGAAACAGACTGTCTGAATATAAAGCTGATATGAAGCTCCAATCAGCTGAGACTGGCCAGTCCAACATAAGAAGCCTCTGAATGCCATGTATGACAACCCTCATTCTGTGCTTTAAATTAGCACTTATTTAAAATCAATAAAAACCCTCACTGAAGACACAAAATTCATATATAACAAAGACATAGCTAAGCTAGCATCCTCATGCTCATGTCACTAACTAAATCATTTTATACAAAGATTTCTTGAGGGTTATTCTGACAGCTTTTGTATTAGTAATTTGACGCCGACAAAAACAAGGTTGTGAGCGATAGAAGAGCAGTCTGTTCAATATGTCGTACTGTCTCAAGGCAGTGTGATCTCATTAGTATCGTGACAACCCACAGACACACACACACATACACACGCACGCACATTAGTAAATGAGCGAAACACGTTGATGTTACACTGTAAAATTAAATAAACCTGCATTTAATATGTCTTACTTTCATCATTTACTAATAAACGCCACATAACTGAAGTCTTATAAGGCTTTACGTTTTAGATGCTTTCAGTACGTTTACATTAAAAAATGGGCATTTAAATAGGGGACTTAAAACACACACTTTTTTACAAGGCCTTAAACAACTGATTTTGTAAAGGGTACAAAATGTCCTTTTTATTTAATCTAAAGGAAGAATGAAAGGGATTTAAATGTATAAATTACAAATTCCATCACATGAATGATATAGGCTCTTTTCGATTTAAAACTGAAATATGACCACAAAAAGTAGTGTGAACGGTAAACTCTTCCTCCTTTGATTTGATTTGCCATCTCAAACATTTTGACACTGTTAGAATGCAGACAGACTATCCTGAGAATTTAAATTTTTTAAAACATTTTGTCATCCTCATAACACAGAGAGTGGAGCGTAATGGAGCATCAAGCATGTCAAATATTGGAGGGGGGACCATTTGGCCATATCTGATTATTTTAGGGGGGGGCGGGTAGTGAGGGGCTTGTCCCCCTCAATGTCTATAGCAGTTACGACGCTGCATTAATTTAACAGAATTGTACATGTGTGAAAAGGACCTGTTGCTGGAATACCAGTAAATCAAGTTAAAGGCCATTTCCATCTTAACGGCATTTTGATGCTGATGTGAATGTGTTTCAATACAAATAAAATACGGGAAGCTGTTTGATTTAATAGATGTTGTACATTTGCTGAAAATAGTCAATTTAATTTGCAATTTAGCAGGTTCTATGTATGAAAGTGAAGGTGTCCCTTCAAATGTACAAAAACGCACATACAATTAACACATGCTTAAGTTCTGAGTCATGTCTAATTTTTACAACCTGGAGTTTTTAAGAAGACTTTTGACTACAGAAAACATGTTTAAACTTCTATTTTTGCTTCTGAATAATCAAAACCCAGGTACATCACAATACAAAACAAACCTAACCACAGTAAAAACAAACATATCCTATGCAGTCTCATTGGTGTTTGTGTCAAATCAAATATAGCGTTTACACTGACTGAGGTATATGATCACAGTAAAAGCCCCAAGGTCACAGTATAAGGTCACCCTCCCACAGTATGTGACTATTCTCAGACAGCAAACAGGCAGGTTTTTGCTGTTACATGATGCTCACAACCCACCCAGCTCTAATCAACGACATGCACTAGCATTTGCATAAATGGCTTGAGCCAGCAAACCCATAATTCTTTAAATGTCCTCCCGTCGTAACATAATTTAGGAAGCCAAGAGTAAGCTGGTGAGGCAGACGGAAAAAAACGACTCTCTCCCTCCCCTGCCATTCAAAGTCAGTGACGACACAGCAGCCGATTGGTATTCTGAGCGTGTTCCCGTCAGAACCGTCCCTACAGACAAAACACCTTCAGCCCAGCCATGCCTACAGGCCCTCCGGAGGGGACACAGTCACTGTGCTATTTACCCCTACTCTGACCTTTCACTGGGTACTTCGTCTCTGCTGCCTCCAGCTATGGGTACTGTGTGACCAACCTTTACCAACCCCTGGCTCAACGTCTGATCTGAAGATATTTCTCTAATGCCACGTTACTGCATGCTTATTTCCACCGCAGATGCCCTCACGGTTCGACTGTCAATATGCAAAGGAAGCGAGCAGGACTGATAGAGGAAGTGGTGCTGCGGCACTTTCAGCCTTAAATCACTCAGGTCCAGGGACGGCAAGCATCACACTTCCTTTTTAGAGGTTACTGTAGATACGGTACGCAGTAGAGTTGTTCTGACAGACGATAGTATCGTGTATCAACGATAGTCAAAGATATCACCTGTGGCTGATGCCTTTGACGATAGATGATTATTATTATTATTATTATCAGGCTAGTAATATTATATAATTAATATTAGGGCTTATTTGTTTCATCATATTTGTTTTTCAGTGGTTTTACAGTGTTGTGTGTTATAACCAATCACACACGATTCCGTTGACTTTATGAATGCAATGACCAATCAGAGGCATCTAGATTAGTCTGAAACAGCAGAGTTTTGTTGTTCAGTGCGCACACTCGCTGACTGAATTCTGCTCTCTTGCGAATTCTCTCAACAAAAACAATTAAGTGCAGATCTATGTGCGATGCAAGTATAAGAGATTTATTCATTATACAGTGTAGACAGCTTCGCTGATTATAACGGGAGTGTTTTTAGAGGGCATATACTCGTGCTAGACTGAAGTCAGTGATGATGTTCTTTGATAATGTAAATGTTCTTTGCTCATTTTCTGTAGCTGCTGTTTGAATAACTGAGGAAATGTAAGCGTTATAATTACAATAACTTACAATGTTTCTATTAATACAAATTCAGTCATATTAAAAACATTACGCTATTTTAGCCTTAACGCTGGAGTTGGTTTACTTTCCGGCAATGAAACTAAGTAAGTAAATAATGAAATAAATTTGCACACTAATATCATGTATCGCGATCTCACAGGCTGACGATAGCACGATATGACAATTGAGCATATCTCCCAACACTAGTACGCAGACCAAGCCAAAACAGACATATCAAATCAAACAAGCTAAAGTTTGCATTCGAATCCTCACACAGGCGTGATGCACGAACCACAAACAGATCCGTCAAGACGTGTTGTTATTAATTCACCTTTACTGTTTTATTCGTACATGTTTAAAATGCAAAACTCTCTCGCTTTCAGTCCTACTTTTCTTCACAGTATCTTCTATAATCACATTTCCTGCAAACCAGAGGAAAAAAATATTTTTCACGTGGAGACGTGATCAAAGCCAATGTGTTGAAAGAATGAGAGATAAGAGGAGGGGCAAAAAGACTAAAAAACAGAAAAGCTGTTTCTGGAATAAATCTTGATTAAAACAAATCCTGCTAATCACATTAATGCAAGGAAACATGGACAAACGATAACTCAAATCTAAAGTGAACAGAAAATACCTGGTGTAGGCTGGGTAGCGAACAGGCTCCTAATATCTGATCATCATTACTAACACAGGAAGTGCTGTCTTGGCAAACAGGAAGCAAGAGCTGGCAGAACAGGTCTTTGTGTGTGTGCGTGAATATTTGAACGTGTAGTGTAGTTTTACTTTCAAACACACAGATCATCATTGTTTGCATGTGCATTTAATACCATGACTAGATTCAGTTCAGCTACAGAGATAAGCTGATGTGTGAGTCACAGACTGAAGCTTAGTAACCAGCGAGTCCTTTCCCTTTACAAACACACACACACACACAGGCAATTTCAGGCTCTCTGCGCCAGTGAGCAGTGAGAGGGTTGTCTCTTTAAAGCTTGGTGGTCTGGTTGTTAAGAAATACTCGTGTATGTGGTTAGTGTGCAACAAAACCACAAACAGCCTGTGCATCTATTCAGTTTCGTACTCAAGATAAAGAGCATAAAACATCAAATATGCCTCAGTATCACTCTCTCTCCCTCCTTTTCCTTCTCTCCTTGCTTTCATTTTGTATTTTTTTTTTCTAGACAAGACCAGACACGCTAGAAAAATACTGTCGGGATGGACGAACTATCTCTGGCGAATAATGCAAATTTACAGATAAAAGTGCGTGAAGATGAAACAACAGTGCAAGAGTGAGCGTGTTGTTGCGCGGCTGAGGTGGCTGTGTAGTTTGTCTGGTGTGAAAGCGGGAGTGTGTAGTAAAGCTGTCCTCCCTCTCTCTCAAACACACACACACAGTTAAATAAGCTCATCCCAGAGGTGCTAGGTCACACAAGACAGCCGCTCGATCACACTGCTTCCTTCAAGACAGAAACCTTAACGTGATATTCTTCTTTGAAATTGAACCTCATAATAAGTGCATCAGAAGTCATGCAGCCATGATGCATCTAGTTCTTCAGAACTGATTACAGCAGTCATGCAAAAGAAAATCAACATTTACAATCACAATTCAAATGTACATTTTGTACTTTCCTAAAGGGATATTTGACCCAAAATAAACATAATAATAATAAACTTCTTTGGTTCAAAAGTCTTTGGTGTTCGTGTCTCATTATTGACATCAAACATGTCATGACTCATCTTGATGCGCCTTTTTGGATGCATCATACTGCCCAGCGTTAACTGGAATTTTTCATTGACTCACACTTCATATTAGGCGTCTTTAACTACTTTGTACTTACGTCAAAAAGTACAGTATGTACAGAAACACATTAATTTAACTACTACAGTAATACCAGTAAATTATGCATAGTTACAAACAAATAACTTTACATAACCAAACTGTAAACCTAACCCTACAGTAAGAACATGCTGTTATTTAATGTTACTTGTTTGTGAAATTGCATGGTAACAAAGACTTGTAAAAATAAGGTGTAACCCAAAATACGTATTGTGTTCATGTTGCATTGCAAAATCCTTTTGCTGCTATTGACGTGATATATGGTTAAGGTTAAGACCAGGTTTTGTGGTATGGTTTTGTGTTATGAAATGAAGTTATTACATGCAGGTATGTTTTGTTTTGTTTTTTAATATAAACACAATATAAAAAAAATGTAGGCCTATGTACAAAGTCCATTTTATCATTTAAATGTTATTACACATTAGATGATTTTACAGTTTTTTTTGGTTACACTTTATTTGAAGGTATCCCTTTAAATACATTTAATACTGAGTCAAATTAATTAACAACATGCACTTACTATATGGTTAGGGTTTGGCTTAGGGTTACTTGCATGTAATTATGTATAATTTATTGTTATTATAATAGTAAGTACATGTAACATGTAACAAGGACACCTTAAAATAAAGTTTTACCATTTTTTTTTTAAGTTAACTGTTAAAGTTTTTTGTATTAAGTTTCGCATTTTGATGAAAATATCCATTAAATTTAATCAATTAATTTTGAATTAAATTTAGTTCTTATTACTTACTAAAACAGCATTTTAGTTGACATAAGAAACATTTTAGCTAATAAGAAAGTGCAGAATCACACAAAATATGTAAACATTTTTGTATCTTAATTTAAATATGCATCATATATCTGTCTGTTTATCTCAAAGCTATCGTACATCTTCAGAGGACTTGGAATATATTGGATCAAGTCATATGGACTACTTTACGATAGTCTTATAAGATATATTTTTTTTTTTCATTTTCTGAGCACATCCGCCCCTATCCCCAAACATTTTTCAATGTGTGAGAACAATATTCTTCAAAACATCTTTCGTATTCCACAGAAGCAAGAAAATCAAGAGGTTTGGAACGACGTGAAAGTGAATAAATGATTACAAAATCATTTTTGGGAGAACTATCCCTCTAACTTTTTCATCAAGAGAGGAATTAATTTGTCACGGAAATCTCACGGCGCATCTCGGCAGGTTTGCATAATGTCAAAAAAATAAATAAATCTAGTAAATTGAGTTTGCGAGGCTGTTACATCCAGCCATATGGCACCAAGCTCTGGCAGACCAAAAACATTAATCCCTGCCCCGACAAATGGACATTGTGCATTAAAAAATTGAAGGTAAGAAACAGGACACATGGCCTGCAATATAAAAGCACATCAAACATGTGAATGCATCTTTTACATAAGCTGTTACAGCTGTAATATCATAAGAGAAGGTACAAATGCAGAAAGCATGTGCTTTGGGTTTAGAAATGCTGCTTAGGAATTTAGTCACTGTTATTTCACAGACCTTAGGTTTTTGAGATCTTTTAATCCGGCGGTACCTGTACGAGAAGGGCCATGCTTTGACACAGATATGACTTTGTGAGAGATAAGGTATGAGAGAAAGAAAGCTGCCTCTTGCAGGCTGTGATGGTATTTTGGTTGTCTAGCAGTGTGTAGTGATGGTCCTTTAGCATAGATACACCTCTACTAAACAGACAGACAGAAAGAGAGACAGATTAAAGGTGCTCTCTGCCACTTTTTAATGTCACTTACAGCCCTGATCTACGAGAGAGTGTGCCGGAAAGAGAGAGACTTAATATGCCTGCAGGCTTTTTGGCACTCGAGTCTCCGACTGCTTAGAGAGGGAATTCCTTCTGAAGACCAATAATGACACACATACATACACGCATGCTGCTTCTTTGGGAATAAGGGAAGAGTGTGATGAGGCGAGGAGAAGGAGAGAGACACCGAGTTGTGTCTGTTGTGTGTGAGGCTGAGGCTGCTCGACAGAATATTCCTGGAGAGAAAAAGCCAAACAGTTGACGATGCATTCACTCCACAAATAAACCGTGGAAAGCAGCAGAGAAATATTAATATGCATGCTGTTGTGGGAGTAATAGAGGGAAAAACTCAATGCTATAATTATTAAATGAGGAAAAATGACTGTTTATGCATGCAAATGAGCATGTTATGGATCTTCAACATAAAACACACATTAAAAAGATTTTAGAAAGGCCAAGCTGAATTAGTTTCTTCAAGCAAGTGTGACATCAGCATACATCAATTCTCCTCTGCTGGAAGACGCTTTTGACTCTCTGCATGAAGTCTGGTCTGGAGCGAACTGCCTTCTTACACAGGAAAAGGTCTGAGTGACAAGAAATCGACTAATGTTTTGTTTTTACACAACTATTAGAAGAACGTTTATTTTGGACCACAAAACCAGTCTTAAGTCGCACGGGTACATTTGTAGCAACAGCCAACAATACATTGTTTGGGTCAAAACTATAAATTTTTCTTTTATGCCAAAAATCATTAAGATATTAAGTAAAGATCATGTTCCATGAAGATATTTTGTAAATTTCCTACCGTAAATATATCAAAACTTAGTAATATGCATTGTTAAGGACTTCTTTTGGACAACTTTAAAGGCGATTTTCTCAATTTATTTATTTATTTTTTCTTTTTGCACACTAAGATTCCAGATTTTCAAATAGTTGTATCTCGGCCAAATATTGTCCTATCCTATCAAACCATACATCAACAGACAGCTTATTTTTTCATCTTGATGTCAATTTTCAAAAAAATTGACCCTTATGTTTTGTGGTCCAGGGTAACATTTTAAATTTTATCAAAAACATAATAATCTGGCATGAAAAACTTAATTAATTAAAACAAGGACTCTGCAGTGTTGATCTGTGTTGAAAAGTGTGTAGAAGATTATTTCACAGACATAATTCAGAAAAAAAGTCAGACATACAGTTTTGCTTACTGATTTCAATTTCAATGTGAAAACACGGAATATCTTTATTCAGATGTTCAAAGAACATGCGTAGCACTGGTCAATCAGATCAGAACTGGTGATTTCAGCCGGCTCTTGCTTCTTTCTTTTTTTTTGAGTGCAATATGCATCAGTGAACAGACTGTGGGCAGTCTGTTGGCATGTCATCTGAGGATCTTCTGATTGTAATAGAGAAGATGCTGTTCTCATAACAGATTTATTAAACCACTGCCACAGAATAAGGTGTAACGCAGTTATAATGTTCTTCACATGTTCGGTTGAAATAACCGTTCATGGCAATTTGCAGGGAAATCCAGAAGCCGCAGCCATTTGCTTTCAGATGAATTTCATACGGCAGAGATGTTTCTGCAGCATGCGGCTGGGCTGATGCGTCCGTCTCACCTCTTTCTCTCGGTGTGATGGGAGCAATCACCAGGTGACCCTGATAGTGATCTATGCATACTCTACACATCACACAGTGTTATATAGACATACGTGAGCCAGCGGCTCCCTCTCTGCCTCTCTTCGTCTCACTCTCTATAAGCCGTAGGAGAAAATACGCAGAGCGGTGTGTGTGCAAAAGCAAAGCGCACCAAACAGTAACAGGAAAACCTAGGTAATATTATGAAGATGGCATCAGATCTCGCTCTCTTAAGTCCATTTATTCCTGTAAAACATCCTCTTGGGCGTTGGGAAAAGAAATGGAGACGGAGATACAGAGGGAAAGGTGGACGTCAAGATCCAGTGACCGCAGCGTTAACGTACTTCAACATGACAGCCGTCTTTAATCACACAGCACCAAGGGAATGCACAGCTTAAATGTGTTTGCATGGACACTATTGTCCTGTACATCAAGGGAATTGAGATTTTCCTTTCCTTCATATCTCGACTGCTCTGGTTTTGTGAGCGCTCTGCTGGGGGATTCCTGCTAACTGCTTGCACATTCCCTTCTTCGTCTATTAAAGCCAGGCCACCATTCCCTCTTACGATCTACAGTACCGCCGCCACAAGAGAGGAAGACCAAGCCGGAGACAAAACACAAGCAAGAAAGAACAGAAAAAGGAAACAGCTGTATCATACGAAGAATGTGAATTATGAACGAAAACAGAAAGACTGTTTGACATTTGAAGGCCATGATGGTATCTAGTTTATGCCAAAGACGGTTTGTCATACAGCCTGGCACAACGCCTGACCGCGCGCATCTGCGTATTTGTCTGCCGTATGCGTATCAGAAAAGTGGCATGTGTGCGAGGTTTCTCCCCGGCGCACGGGCAGCATCGCAATCAAAGGTCGGAATTCATCAACACTGGCATCCTCCGACATCTTGAAGCAATCTAAGGTTTACTCCAGGGGTGGGCGGGGGGGGGGGGACGCGTCTGTTTGCCTGAGTGTGGGTGTTTGTGTGTGCGTGCGGATGCGAGAGGGGGTTCCTGACATTCGCTAACAGAAAGTGAGGATGGAGCGTTTGTAACTTCTCCCGCAAGCTATATTTAATCCATTACGGAGAAGCCGAGGCATGTCTATCTGGGATCAGACTTTTAGCGGAAGAGACGCCCAATTAATTAGGCTCAAGCAAACAACACACAGCGCTTGGCAAATCGTGCACATATTTGGGCCTCTAAAAATATCCACATTACGGCCGTGCCTGTAAATCAGAAGAGGGTCAAGCTCTCCATCATGTGAACGTCTGCGAAGGCTGCTCCATTCGCGCCCACAGACGCCACTCTATGTATGAGAGAGGATGCCCATATGGCCGTTTTACAGCGTACCGTAAACAGAGGAGATAAACAGAGGAATGTGTGATTCTAATTTCCCTTGCAGACTGTAATGTACAGTGGGTGGAAGACAAATGGGGAACAGAAAAGTCAGAGATGCCTAACCGCATTACCAACCTCTCTGGGACCCGGCAGATGACTGTACACGCACATACACAGATAAATAAAGGGACGCACAGCCAGAAAATGACATCTATTCATATCGCGCCATCTGCAGCGCAAATAGGATGTTCAATACGCAAACACGATGGGAAATCGTAAATAAAGGAATCTGGGGACAAAATGTCCACCTTTCATGTGTGTGTAATGAGAGGCGGGTGAGCAATCACGATGCTCGTTAGAGAGAAAGACAGTCGTAAAAAGACAGAGGACATTGCTTATTACATTAGTCCCGTCATTAATTTTATTCTTTCATCCATCCGTTCATCCATTTGAGCAACTTCATTCCTGTTGCAGCGATTCCTCACCTATGTGAAAGTTCTCAGCACGCCGATGGCCTGTGACCTGTTCCAATGACATTGAGATTCTGTGGAAATGATGGTATTGACAGAGTGCCACAATGATTATCCACAAGCCGAGACAGGCACAAAGTAAGTGTCAATTACAACAGCCTGATCAAATGCGCACTTGATGCTGTGTGTCACACACACATGGAGAAACACACACGTAATCATGCGAGGAGAGAAAATTGAGACATCAACTGATTTGAAGTTCAACCCTCAGGCGAAGGATGCAAATCACAGTCTCATTATGTATGTGTGTGTGCGTGTGTATCGGCTGGAAGACGGGCACAAGATTTAGTGTCTTCCCACTTCTATTACCTACTGTGTTTACACTGAGGCTTTGAGCGAAGGGAAAGGACAGAAAGAGAGCGATGTAGGTGCACTTGTGCTGTACGATGGCGCATGTGTGTTGCATGCGGTATTAGACTGACTTCTCACAATGAGACGAATTGAACAGCAACATTGCGTACAAATAAGACCTACTCTCCCAGAAGACTACTAACTACACACACCCGCTCGTTTTCACGTGCACGCACACTCAAGTGCCGCCTGATCAGGCATGCAGGGTTTGTTTCAAGCGCTACCCTACAGGTACTTGATTTTGATCAGTGTTTTGCATCAGTCTCTTTTCTCACGTCTCCCTCTCCCTCATTTGTATTTGCGTGCGCGTGCTTTTGCAATGTGTGTGCGGGTAACTGAAAGTGTGTGATGTCATTTTTCTTTTTTCCTGTTTACTCGACTAAGATTAACAGCGTAAAAGCATTTACGACGCATTCCAGAAAACCAGCCCCGAAAAAGCCCGTCTGCATTCCAGCATAACGCACCCCAAAAAACACCAGCAGCAGCAGCAGTGGCGGCGGCAGTGGCAGCGTGTGAGAAAAACAATCCACAGACCTGCAGGATTCAACAGAGAGAAAACTTACAACAACACACAAACACGCATGCACCCTCTCCGCTGCACATGTTTAGCACACACAGTCTCAAATTTCAGGGAACCCTCGGATGCTCAGTCGTGACGGCGCAGGAGCATGTGCATATGTGTGCGTGTGTGTGTGTGTGTGTGTGTGTGTGTGTGTGTATATGTGTGAGAGTGCATGTGGATCTTACCGGATGGCACAAAATGAAGAACTTTGTTTGCTTCCATCATTCCCTTCTCAACCCATAATCATCCTGTAGTCCTGGCACTAATGAGGGCAAGATCACCTCTGCTCCGGTCTCTTCTCTCTCCCCTCCTCTCTTTACTTCTACCTCTCCCTCTCTCTCTTTCTCTCTGTATCTATCTTTCTTTCTCTCTCTCTCATTCCTCAGACATATTTAGTGAGTCAGCCTTGCCCTGCCTCCTTTGAGCTGTGACTCTGGGTCCTAAAGCCTACATTTCTTGCATTTCTCCGTTTCACTTTGCGTACTTGATGCTTGCGGGCAAAAATCGTCACGACAAACCGCCTGGCATATAGCATTACTTTCGTGTGAGAGAGAAGTGAGTCTGTGTCATAGAGCAGTCAATAAAATGTGTATTCAGATAAATGTTTTGCAATGTGCGCCATGTGGTGTGCCTGTAAGTTTACATACTGATGTCACTGTAATGTCCTTTGTTTCTTTCACAATAAGGAATAATGTCATTATGGCATCTAGAAAATCAAGGCATGATAGAAATACACACCCCGTTGTGAGGAGTGGTGCTTTTGGATTGTTTGATGCTATTATTTTTGGTGTGGTGCTTCTGGATTATTTGATGCTGTTATTTTTGGTGAAGACATGTTGAAACAACAATGTTTCAGAGAGATTTACTGCAAAGATGGCTGCTGAAATTGGGTACATTAGCTGAAACACATTGCAAGCATCCTGCTTTTTTCGTCAGCTGTGTATGAGAATCAACACAGTGTAGCACCGTCATCACAGTGAAAAGGCGGCTATATGGTTAAATAAATGCAAGAGAGAAAAGACCAATTAAAACAGAGGTAAAAAAAAAAGTACTCAATATGCCAATGGCACAATGACATTACTGTAGTCAATTAGAATGGCAAATATTCTATCAAATTAAGCCAATGGAAGACTTTAAAAAATTTAAAACTTTAATTTTAAATTATAAAGCTTACAAACCCAAAAATATATTTAGTACACTTAAAGAACACTAAACAGTTCAACCAATTTTGTAATCATTTACTAATCAAACCTGTATGACTTACTTTCTTCTGTGGAACATAAAAGAAGATATTTTTAGAAACATGTTTTTCACAATGGAAAAAAACAAAACAATATTCTTCAAAATATCTCATTTTATGTTCCACAGAAGACAGAAAGAAATTCATACAGTTTTGGAACTTGATGGTGAGTAAATGTTGACAGAATTTCTAATTTTTATATAATTATTATCCCTTAAATGCTAATTATCTACAAAAATATCCACACGTTTGAACAGAAGCTGAATTATCAGAAGACAAAGAATAAAATGAAGATGACAATGAAGAAAAAAAGCAACAAAAGACAAAAATAAACAGGGTGACGACAACGCAAAAAGTCGAACAAAAGAAGTAGAAGACGAAGATGACAACAAAGGAGATGGAGGAAGAAGACGTTGAAGTAGATACAGTATACTAGCGGCAACAGCAGAACATGATGACTAGGCAGTATTAGTAGATGAAAAAGATGACGACGAAGAAGATGACAATGGTGAAGAAGAAGGTGAAAAAGAAGAACAGAATGTTTGAGGAATTTCCAGCAAGCACTGTAATGACTCATCATTCCAAGGCTGTTTGTTTTATTTCTCTGTCGAATGGAGTGGGGAGTATGGGGGGGGGGATCTGTTTTTTATTTCAGCCCTCACAATAAGTCTTATAAAAAGTGTAGAACCCCTCTCTCCTCCCTCCATTTTGTTGCCATCAAAGGCTCTTTCCACAAAACACACCTGCTGGCAGTATGTAAAAGAGTTTGTAGAGGCGTGTGTGTGTGTGTGTGTGGGGGGGGGGGGGGCTGTGGGGCTGTAATGTTCACACAGCTCTTGTGTAAACCCTAGACTGTATTGTGATGCGCTGCTCTTTAAACTATTCTGTTATGGTCAAACCGAATACCTCCTACAATTTGACATGCAAAGCATTTGATTCGGCCACCTACGCGTCCAAGCATTCAACATAACGACACTACTGAAATATTCTACCTCACAATCACCTTAGTCTGACTGATTTAAGAGATGTGGCATATGTGGAGTGTGAAGGGTTAAATCCTGATGTGGGCACAGGATGCTGTGGGTACACAGAGTGAGGTCAATCTCTGACCTTGCTATTGTCCTTGAGTTCAGCAGAGTTGTCCGGAGGTGCCAGACAAACACACATACCGCACAGAGAAATATTTGGGCTAGATTAGGGACGCAATGTGCAATGGCCAACAGAAAGAGATCCCTACAGCAAAGCAAAGAGGGTTCTGGGTGACACACTGCCCCCTAGTGCCCTGTGTGGCTGTCAGAGGTCTAAACAACTACCTTATACAATGACTCTTTGGACCCGTTTCCTAAGCACGCACACACGCACACACACACACATTTAATGAATACTTTGTGCTGTCACTTGTGTGCCCTGGACCTCACTTCCTATCTGTGTTTGACTGTGATAGTCAGATCATAAGCTTCACAGGAAATGTTTTGTTGTCTTTCTGGACAAACAATGGGTTTTAGAGATTTATGGGTAGTGACTGCTGACTGTAACACTTTAAGCCGAGAGGTACAAACCCAAAATATCTTTTTTGCATAACTCCTGAGCTATCTATTCACATCACAAACACAAGTAATTGGTTTTCAGATAAATAAATCTAATAATTTACTCCCAGAATAGTTTCTGTTCATTCCAATTATTAGCAAAAGACACAAGAAATATGTAGTCAACTATATAGTGATCCACAGGGTATTTTTGCAGCACAGGTCAACAAGATTAAAAACTCTAGAGACTCAAAACTGTCACAACTGAGAAAAAACAAACAAACAAACAAGTATTAATCTACAACATCTATTTTATGGCTTGCAAACATGTGTTCGGTTTTCTGACGTATTCTAGATTTTTGTTACAAATTATGTTTATTATGATATTTATCTTTTTATCATGCAGCCAGACACAGTTTTTGGCAAATGTTTTTTTTTTTTCTCAGTCAAAAAAAAAAAAAAAAAAAAAACTTTATTGTTGAGAGTCCTTTCACTCCTATTTTTGAAACAGAAGAAGTGAGGATCTTTTTCTCCATATTGTGAGCGTATCTTAGTAAAATGGATTTGAAAAAGAAAAGTGTAGGGGGACATAGGTCTATACTTTCTTTGTTGATTGGATGGAGGCAGATCTGATTGTTAGCTTGAAGTCAATTGTGAGAAAGGGGTGGATTTTAAGAGAGTGAAATTAATTGGAGAAGTTAGGTATACATCAACAAAGAGAAGGCTGTTGTTTCACAGGAAGACCCAGTTATGACATTTTAATTAAGATTTCTGAAGTCAATTAAAAAAATAAACATGTAGATGAATTGTTCACAATAAGATCAATAAGCTGCATTTTAAAAAATGATTTCATGCTGACTTTAAATTGAACTTAAATTGAGTGACTGAGTTCACTTTTCATACTTACTGGGTCTCAGTCCACTTTGCATTCACACTGGAACCCAGCCTACTGAAATATTACTATCCCCTCCAAATGCTGTAACATGCCGTCAAATGGGTATTTTTATTGGCCGAATTGAGTTGTCAGATTGAACAACTTTATTCAAAGTCTAATTTGTCCAAATTCTTTGTTTGCTCCAAGCATTAAGGTCGAGCAATGCAAACACCAAGTCTTTTTGGGTTTGCTTCACAGACACACACACACACACACACACACACACACACACACACACACACATTCAAGAACACAGGGTTGTATTGTATCTCCAGGAAGAGCCAACAGTCAAACTGAGTGAACAACAAAGGGTGGAGCTTCCTTCCCCTGGACCCTCACCTAATGTAAGTAATGTATCAGTGAGAGTATGTTTGTCTGTATGAGTCCATGTGCACATGCTTGTGAGGGAGCATACACGTGCATTCACAGTGAGATTTGGAATGAAGAAAACAATGAATTTATAGCTTAATACCTTGACATGCTAGAACAAATACTAAAGATGTTAAAATGAAGCAATCTTTAATACAGTCTATCACAAAATCTATTGAATTCACAACCTAAGATGATACAATAACAAAGAGTGCAACAAACATTCTGAGTTACCTCACACTTGCAGTACTTCATGAGCTCCAAGGACAAGAGAATATGTGGGAGAAAGCATGTTATGTCTACACGGGAGATTTCCAATTTTTGTCAGGCAAATGACAGTCTGAAATTGGTGGATGCTGATTCTTATAGGTGTGCAATGATGCTTTAAAAAGAGGCTTTCTAAATGTTTTGTATAGATTATTAAACAGGGTATCCTCTTTGATCAGACAGCCTGATAGCTTTTGACTTTGTGAGACTAACAGCTGAAAGACAGCAGAATAAAAAGATGAATCTTTATCCAGCAGTCCTTCCTTCCCTCATTACCCTAAGAGCATGAGCCCAGGCAGCTTATGTGCAGCTCTATTGTATAGCAAACTATTGGGACACTCATCCTTTCTTTGTTGTGTCAGTCTTGATAGGGAGCAGAAAATACAGCTTAATCATGAAGGAAAAGGTAATTATGCTGATACAAAATCATTGTTCAAACACATTTTCATTTAAAATGTGTTAATACATCTAGAATTATTTATGACTAAACTGTTCATCAAAAAATTAACAGGCGATAAGATCAGATTTCCGAGTTCTACAGAAATTTCTTTTTGGGAAAGTGCTACTGCAGTACCTGTCCAAATAACTGCATGGATATTATATGAGGCGATATATTAACAGATTTGCATAATAAATGCCTTTATAATATAATTTATAAATGAACCATATTTATCATAGTCAGGTTGCGCAGCAGTTATCACTTCTGCAGTATTTGGCCTTGTGCTTGTCTAGAATAACAGGACTAGATAATGTGACTGTGCCAGTGACAATGAAGGCTAGAGTTTGAATAACTGGAAAAAGCCATAGGTCTATATCTTTAAAAAATTACCATGGTAACCATACCATAATACCATTGTTACAATTATTGTGACTTTACAACAACACAAGTGTGATTAAATATCAGCAAAAAATATATAGCCTAAACACTGATAAAATGACAGCAAGTTTCTCCAACGAAAAGGTCCTTCTTTTTGATGTTCGTCCAATATTAAATTATTATGGTTTTACAGTAATGTAAGTAGCCTTAGCAAAACTATGGTTGCCATGGTAATGTTTGTTAAGGGTTTTTTTTTTTTTTTTTTTTTGGTTGGGGTTTGGAAAAAGGCATCTGGTTCAAGGCTAGAATTGGAAAACAAACATTTGTTTTTTTGTTTGTTTGTTTTTTGTATTAAAGTAGCCTAGCTATATTCAAATACGCGACATTCAGCAGGATTTTCAGGTTTACCACAAAAATATAAACTTGCATTTTTAACATTAAAACTCTTACAACTACTATCACAGGCATATTTCCTTAAATACTGTATTTTCAAAGTTTCTCACCTTGTCCCGTTTCGATCAAAAATATTCTTACCTTCAGCAAAGCGGTTAACAGTCACTCCCCTCATGTCTTTACCGTCTTTATCCGTCTTCATGATGTCTTTCGCTTTGATACACCTTTTAACGTGTGAAATCACATCCAGAGGAAGCTTTTCTGAGAGTTAGCTTATCTTTATATCCAGACTAACTGGTCAAGTAGTTCTCTTTTCTCCTGAGTGTGAAACACAGACTGGCATATTAGCGGTGCGCGCGAGTGTTCCGCAGGTGTGCATGACAGCACGAGCGCAAGAGGTGCAGCACGCGAACAATAGCTCGTGAATCTGGACCAATCACGCTCCAGCAAAACTGTGCGACTGGACCATCAACATCACTGTTGTGTGGATTTTAGAGGGGAAAAAAACTGTTTCTCGTCCTGTTTAAGACTATTTTAAACGTGACTTTAAATTAACTGACATAAAGTTAAAACTAGTATGAGGGAAAGGTTCCCCACTAGAGAGCGCGCAGAGAACGCGACACATATGCGTTCTGTGCAATTTGGAGTTGTTATTATTATTTCGTTCTTTCTGTAGCTGGGACTGTGAAGTTAGTATTCTTTATTCAGTTTAGTTTTGAGAACTTTAGTAGAGAACACTGTGTTACAGTACTCAGTACTGATCCTTCAGTATCTCAGCACTGGACTGTCTCTCTTATCTGATTCACCCTGTTCAGTTCGTGGAGCCTCTACTAATGAGCTGATGAGTTGAATCAGGTGTAGTAGATAAGGGAGACATCCACAATGTGCAGTGACGGTCGATGACTGAGAACCACTGGTCTTTTATGTTCTGCCTACAGAAGATATAGATACACTCTTAAAAAAAATAACATTTCAAAAGGGGGGTTTCACAGCGATGAACCATTTTTCTTTCAGTGTAGTTCTCAAAACAAATTTTTCCTAGTGCAAAGCACATTTCAGTACTCTACAGAACCTTTATTTACACTGTAAAAAGTGATAAGTTGACTTAACTTAAAAAAAAATTGTGGAAACCCGTTGCCTTAAAATTATTAAGTAAATAATTATTTTAAAAATATATAAAGTGAATTGTCAAGTTCACTTAACTTTTTTTTTATTATTATTATTATTATTTACTTAATAATTTTAAGGTGACGGCTTTCCTCAATTTTTTTAAGTTAAGTCAACTTTTTACAGTTTACTGTAAGGAACCTTTTGTGGAATCGAAAGGTTCTATGAATGGTAAAGGTTCTTAATGGAACCCCAGAAGCCAATAAAGAACCTTTTAAGAGTATAGGAGACAGAGTGCACTATGCCTCGTAAATATTTGTTATATTGTTCAAGGCTGGGCTTCTTTATTATCACATCTTGAGAAGGAGAAAGAACATCACCTCATGTCCTCGTGTTATCTACAAGGCTGCATGTACATGGAAAAGACTTCATGTTAACATGATGCAAACCAGAAACAGGAAAACTTATGCAAGTTTTATTCCAAAACCTGGAGGGGAGAACTTCATAAATAAACACACAACTGTAGTCATTGCTATTCTGGCACACTGCCGATGGGTAATTGGTCAGGGGTAATTCAGCCTGCTAGAGGGGGTATGTAAGAGGACCCTTGAGGGCCCCCGACAGACTGTCTGACATGGAGCCCGAGCCAATGAGGATGTTTTCGGAGGAAGGGTCTCTATGTATGGAAATAAAAACTGCTTTGTTTTCCTGCACATAGCGACAGTATCCACTAAGGTCAGCTACAATTTCCATATCAGTGATTTTATTTACAGAAGGATAGTAATTTGGAGAGCAGGGTTAACGAGTCCAGGACTGGCACTGAAGGAGATGATGATTATTGTGATGAATTATTGTTATGTATGTGTGTGTGTGTGTTCCTCCCACTTTATTATTATTATTTTTTTTTTTATCCTAAGCAGACTAAACACTCACACAAACACTTTAATACCCTTAACAAGGACAAGTTAAACTTGTTTGCGCATGTTTATTAGCTAATAAATTTATCAGTTACCAACCACAACCTTCTTCACCCTCTGTGCCAATATCAAATGCCCTTATTTCGCCCCCCTCTCTTGTATCTTTGAGCTCATTGGCTGTCATGATAAGTCCAAGTGTATTTTTAGCATGCTATCCTTTCATAGGGGTGGACACAGGGAGAAAATAGATATATACAGACCCCTGCAATAGAAATCAAAACATTATATAAATCTGCTACTACCAACACTACTGAAAGTGACAGAAGGTATGAGTTTCACAATTGCGAAAGGTAAGGTTTTCCATCTAATTGCATTTTAAATGTATTTTGGAGTGTTTTGAAACTAAGAAGAGATGTAAGTATGAAGTATGAACTATGTCATCAGATGTTAGTTTCTGAGTTGGAAGTGATATAACAAGCAGGATGATGTAAATTTTAGTTCAGATGTTCTCTTTTCCTCTCATCTGCACTGATCAAGCTCAAACTGATCAACAACCAATCACGACAGAAAACGGCAACCGAGGCCACCAACCAGAAGAAACTGTCACAGATTCAAACAGTGACACGCATAAACAAAACTTTGATTTGAAAGTCGAAAATGGTGTGGTCAACTACAAACTTCAGAATGTATCTGAAATCCAACAGACCAGCATGAAGGATGAGAACAGCACTGAAGTCTGTTTGACTATTAAGAGCCACCGAGGAGGTTCACCTTCAGTGGGGCAAAATAACTCAAAGCTATTATCCATTGTACCGATACAAGAAAATGTGGTTTCACATAAGGTATTGTCAGAGAACTATGAAGGGAAGTTATGTGAGGAACAACGGCCGAGTACAAAGCGCCAACTGTCCGCTGAGAGCGCGGCAAAGTCAGTGAGTGTAAGAAAGAGGAGCACTGTGAAAAAGAGCCAAGAGGAGATTGTGAAACCCCTTTCAGTTGCCAGCCCTGGCACGCAGTCTGGGAGACCTTATCTACCTGCAGTCTCCACCTCTCAGAGGAAACCCAGAAAATTGCTATTCTCCAGCACAGATATTTTCAGCAAGGTAGACACATTCTCAATCCAGAAAGGAAGAGAGGTAACACAACACACAAGTCTTTGTTTTTATGTTTTTACAAACCAGGTGTGTCCAGTCATGGTCCTGGAGAATCAACATCCTGCAGAGTTTGGCTCCTACTTATCACAAAATACCTGCCTGGAAGATTCTAGTGATCCTAAAGATGTTGAATACCTTAGTTCAGGTGTGTTTAACCCCTTAGCATTCCAATGTCCCTCCTGAAATCCCATTCAGAAACAGACCTTAGGAATGCTAAGGGGTTAAATGGGATTGGAGATAAACTCTGCAAGACAGCGGAACTTCCAAGAGCAGGACTGGACAGCCCTCTTATAAAGGATAGATTTAGGCATGAACATGTGTTTTTCAGCTGAGGGAGCAGGAAGTATTTGATGCTCAGAAGATCGCTCGTGCAGTCACTGAGGGGGGCAGAAATGATCTGGAAAAACTCAGGGCCATATGGATCTGGCTATGCCAAAATATTGGTAACTGCACGTGCAAAAATGCATGCACTGTTAAAAATTATTTTTCTAAGTTGCAAATAAAACGGACTATTGGACTATGTTTTACATGACAATTTCATGTTTTTCAAAATATCACAATTCACCTTGTCATTTTTTGTAAGTAAAATGTCTTATGAGTTTGTGTGCGCAGAGTATGATTTGGAGGGATACCTTGGTCTTTCTCAGAAGATTTGCTCTTCTGAAGAGGTCATCAGGACAGGAAAAGGTGTATGTAGTGGATACTCCGGCCTCTGTGTGGAAATGTGCAGGTAAATGGCCACATGTATATAAATACACACATCACGCCAGTAGAATGTGGTTCTGAACTTTCTCTCTATCTCTAGGGAGGTGGGCATTGAGTGTGTGGAGGTGAGCGGGTACAGCAAAGGCGTTGGATACCAGGCCGGGCACAGTTTAGCTGAGAAGCGTTCCGATCATGAGTGGAATGCTGTCTTCGTGGGGGGCCAGTGGTGGCTGCTTGACGCTTGCTGGGGTGCTGGCACTGTGGATATGAAAAGCAAAACATTTGTGAAGAGGTCAGGCTCCTCAGAGTGTCAGTTATTCATATCATACAGTACACACATACTGCAGACTACAGTATATACAGACAAATCATGAGTAGTTTTTACATACTACAATAAACACAATAGATTCTACGGCATGCAAGAGATAAACTCCATGCAATCATTCATTCATTCATTGTAGAGAAATTGTTTTTTGTATTTAATTGATTCTAATGTTATTAATTGACTGGATATGTATCTGTTGAATCCATTAGTTAGCATAATTTAATATATTATATTTATTAGCCAGTGAGGAATTACACTACCCATGAAGAGAAATATCCAAAAAAAAAAACAAATTAAGACAGCAAATTAAGACAACCGCCAATCAACTGCCAGTAAGGCATTGTGAATGAGTCAAATCAGTCTTCCTACACTCTTATTTATGAATATTTTGCAATAAACTGAAATGTATTGTTACTTCTTAATCATGACTATAAATCCATATTTATATTGTACTATCACGTTTCATTTGGTTACATCATTTGCAATGCTTCATGGGATTATAGTTCATTCAAAATCAAAGTTTGTTATGCAATTCATCTTTGATCTGGTTGGTTTGGTTTAGCAGATGCAAATTTACAGTCTTCAGGGAAATTGGAACTCATACTGCAGTCTTTGGAAATGAAAAAGAAAAAAAAACAAAACACGGTGTAATATTCCACACTAAAGAGAATGAAAATAAAGTAGTGATGTCTGTGTGTTTCAGGTATGAGGACTTTTATTTCCTGACTGAACCTAGCGAGTTCATAAACTCACATTTCCCTGATGACCAGACCTGGCAACTACTTACCACTCCCATCTCCATGGAAGAGTTTGAAACGAGACCCTTGAAGACCTCAGCATTTTATCAGTTTGGATTGACCCTGACTCAACCCAAACAGTACAAAACCATCACAGGTATACATACACACAAAACATACACTAACGACACAACTACACGTATGCAAAATAGAATAATGCACAAACTCAAAAGGGAAGATTAGTGAAGCACACAATGTCTGCCACACTGTAATGAGATAATAGGCTGCTGCTGGCATCAGCTCGTGGTGAGAAGCTCTGAGAAAACAGATTAGACCGTTTGCTGCAGAGATTAGACTGTCTCATGAGAAAAAAGTTATTGTAACTAAAACTTCCTGAATACTGTCTATAGCATGCACTGCAGCAAATAAAGGCAAGAGTATTAAGTTAGTGTAAACATTAGTGGAACCATGAAGAAAGCTTGACAAAGCCTCTACTGGTACACTTTGGGCACTGAGATGCACACACTGGAGCTAAATGCGGTGTCACTTCTGGAAAATGCAAGGTCTTGAGATGAATTTTTATATCTAAACTTTTTTTTAAAACAAACACTCATGCATGAGATGCTGTATAAAGCAGCAAAACGTCTCGCAAACACTTCGATCTAATATGCCTACATTGAAATCCAATGAAATGTACTGCAGTGCAATGCAGTAACAACCCACTAGGGTTTCTGGGCCCCCTAGAAAGTATATTAGCTTGGGCCCCCAGAATTCGTTTTCAAGTTCCAGGGAGGGGCAGTACAAATTGCTTTCCCATCCCACTGGGAGAAATCATGATCATGTCCGGCCCCTTTTCTGTACTCATTTTTAGGGCATTTGGCTGTGTAATTTACTGTTGACAGATGAGAAAGAGCAAACATTGATTTAGCACCCTCCTAATTCCTGCCACGCTCAAATGCATTCTGATTGGCTAAACAAAGAATCTGACAGCAGCCCATGGCTGTTTTATTTTACTATTAATGGAGAGTCATGCTGTCACAAAGATCGACAAAATATCCCAGTTATATCAGTAATACCTTAAAGCAAGTATGATCAGGCGACTTCAGTCCCTGTTCCCTCCCTACCTAACCAATTTCTACCGAGGGCCCCCGCTCCCCAGAACGCAATTTCATAATTAAAAAAATTATGATCGTTATTACTATGTTAACCATTGTAATTTCAGGAGTAGTTTAAAGGGACCGTCGGATGTGAAATTCACTTTTATGTGTTTGCATATAAATGTGTCTTAGGAGTGTGTGAACACAACTACCCTACAATGATAAAAATCTGTTCACTCCTTTTTTTTAAATCCCCAAAAAACCTAAAAGCTGTTTTGATTTTCTAAGCAGTATGATGTCATACTGCTCAAGCCCTGCCCACGACCACTGACGGACTGTCCCGTATTAGCATATTTCTGCACTCAGCAATGCTAGCAGACGTATGATAACTATTGCATTTGTATGACAATTTTGACCTCTGTACGATGTACGATCAATAATGAAAAAAAATCCCATAAATGTACGATAATTTCAGAATTTTGTGACACTTCAAATGATAATCGTTGTAATCATAGGGCTTCTATACTCATTGATCTAGCTGTGGATCCTACGTCGACAGTCAAGATTGTGAGGAGAACTCAAACTTGGTGTTACGCATGTCTTCCATCTCATCTCGCTTTACGTCTTCTCAGCCAATCATTGTGGAGAATGATTCTCTCTCACAAGTACAATTTAACGTTAATGTTCCTGTTGCTTTTAGGTCAACTGTGTCCAAGCTGAGGTCGATAGTTTAGCAATAAAGAATAGAAAATGATGTTGGTCTAGATAAATAGCTGTATTCTGTACCTTTGACTTGTGTACAATAATTTTCTTCCAAATATGATAAATTTGAGCTTCTGGTATGATACTTTGGACATTTCTAATCTAGCAACACTGGCACTTATGCGCTTATACAGTTAGATGTATATCGAATACACCGCCACCGAATACACATAAAACAAGAGAGGGGTGGGGTGAGCAGGAGCTTATTATCATTTAAAGAGACATGCATCAAAACGGCTTGCTGTGAACAGAGCTGTTTTTGACAGGGTAAAAAGGGTGTTGTTTTACTCAACCATTAAGGAATTTTAACCAAAGTATGTTGCAAAGATTTCATGAATCATACCAACTTAAACTAAAATGTTTAAGAATTTTACTTCCTTATTTACATGTTGTCACTGCCATAATTTTCCAGTGTGAACGTAGGCACAATATTACTGTTACATTTTGCAAATGTGTCAAAATTTGTTTTCCGCAGACGATGGGGAAGCATTTGTGTCCGTGAGCTCCTCTAGACCATTGACCTTTTCGTATGAGATGAGGCAGCGGGAACCCCAGACAGGAGCTCTAAAGCAGGAGGAGGTTGACAGCTCCTGTGGTCTCCTGTCAGTGACTCGTCAAGGGATGAAGTTGCGATTACTGCCCCAAGAGCCTGGGGCCTACGAGGTGAAACTGTTTGCCCGGCGAGAGGGTGAAACTGGTGCTCTGCGGTGGATTTGCTCTCTTGAACTGGAGTGCCCGAGTATCCAGAAGAGGCAGGCCCTGCCTGATAACCCTTACCTGAACTGGGGCCTAGCGGCAGGGGCATCGGGACTAGGTGTCAAGGGTTGCAACTTTGCAGGAGAAGAGGCCGTAGAGGTGGATGAAGGTGGCGAGTGCAAGGTGATCCTAAACACATCACGACCTCTGATGATGGTGTGCGAGCTCACACACCACGAGCTCGAAGCCACCACAGCCAAGCGCTGCCTTGCATCACAGATCACAGCAGAGCAGCTGGTGTGTAACATCATGTGCCCATACAAAGGATTTTACCGGCTGTCTATATTCGTGCAGGATTACAACAGCGAAAGTGGGACTTTTCAAAACGCTGGGAACTACCTACTGCACTGTCAAAGCCCAGGGTTGAACCCAAACACTCTGTATCCTCCAGACTTGGGACTGTGGTGTGGTCCCGGGGTGCGTACCCAAGAAGCCGGACTGTCCCATTTCAGCCACACAGGGGCGATAGTGAACGCACCCCAGGGTCGGTGCAACATTACCTTCCACTGCACTTCACCAGAGCTGCAAATACACGCAGCGCTCTGCACTGACATGCATGAGCAGGCTCATTTTCCTCTGTCCCGATATGTACTCTTGACATTTACTGATACTAAGGTAACCGTGAGTGTGTGCGCACCCAGAGCGGGAGTCTATCGTCTTGGTATTTATGGACGCAAACCCCCTCAGCAGGACTACATGTCACTGTGTGACTTTATAATCAGGAGTGTGTGTGAAAAGCCCGGAGATCCGTTTCCATATGTGTATTCATCGTGGGGAAGAGGGTGTGTGCTGCTGGAGCCCCGCACAGGTGTGCTGGCTCCACAAAGTTCAGTGAGTTTTCGTGTGCGGGTACCAGGTGCGCAAAGAGTGTGTGTGGTGGGAGAGAAACGAACGGATCTGAAGATGAATAAGAGCAGAGTTTGGGAAGGTGAGGCTGTCACTGGAAATGCCACACAACTCAAGCTCGGTGCTGTCACTAAAGAAAGCAATGACATGCATGTTCTCATGACCTTTGACGTCCTTAACCTGAAGAATGAACTGTGAACAGAACAGACTGTTGTCTAGAGGACAAAAGGGCTACGGTCACACTGCAGTTCAATGCAGTCCAACAGATTTTTTCAATCATCACATGCAACACATTTTATTGATGATAAGTGTGAACCTGGAAGATCCTTCATATTTAGAAATAAATCAGAAATAAATCTGTTGTTTACCAAAACTGAAAAGAAAAAAAAGAAAAAAACGGTAAAAATATGAAAACATTTACAACAAAATAAATGAACATGAGAAGAAAAACTTTGTAAAATAATTAGAGTACAAATCGTTTATTTTTTTGTTTTGTTTAATGCCCGAAAGAAGAAAACAACTTTGTTATTGAAATATGAAGAATAAACTTACAGTAATTCAATGCATGAATAAAAAAATATAATGAGCATCTATAGTTTATTTTATGAAATTTTAGAGCATTTTAGAGTAGTTTATGACCGACATTTAAAAGATCTTACAAAAAAAAAAAAATTTTATCACAGGAATAATTTACGTTTAAAAAAATTTAAATACAAAAAATAGTTTTGTAATAATATTAATGTTTATATTAATATTCACAATATTAATGTTTTTACTGTATTTTTTGATCAGATGCACCCATGGTGAGCATAAGAGACTTGTATTTTTACACATTATCTTGTGTTTTGGCCAAAAACACGTGTATCATGTTTGATCAGAAGTGAATTTGGCAGTTTGTCTTGTGGTGCAAGCGTAGCCTAAAAGAGGCTTATTTCGAAATACACATATTTTCGAAATAAGCTGTTTCTTAATGACATTTATGTCACTGTGTGCGTGTGTGTGAACGTTATATTTGCATGGTGACACAAAGAGTCTGTATCCTCAACTGCTCTTAGGCTCTGCAAGTATCAGGGACATAAAGTGACTACCAGATAAAAGGGCTCTCCGGCCTCAGTGTGTATGCAACAGAAAGGACTATTACTGTCCATCCTGTACATCAGTCCCTGGCAGTGATCAAAAGACAGAGATGACCAAACAACTGCCACATTCAATGGAGCCAAAACATGGTGCTGCATAATGCTAGCAATACCAAGGTCATGGGTTTGATTCCCAGGGAATGCATGCATTAGCTTGAATGCAATGTACTGTAAGTCACTTTGGATAAAACTGTCTGCCAAATGCATAGATGTAAATGTTCAATCTTAAACTGCAATTCATATAAGATTTAAATTGTTGTATAAATGTAATAAATAAAAATGCTTAATGCTGGAAAACGAGGAGCCATGGGAGACAAAAAGTCCTTAGTAAGGTTTACATGATGCAGTCATAACAGTGCATCAGAAATGAAACCTTGAACTCGTCCCACTGGCCAGTGAAAAACAATGGCTGCTATGTGTGCAAAGGGTGGGTACCGTCTCCAGGGAGAGATGAAGGGAGCCTGATGCAAGTTGAAAGAAATGTGGGTATTGTATCCGCAAGAGGTTGAGCGCATTGTTTTTAGACCCACTCTGGAGCTGAGCACAGGTTGTATAAACAGCCGAGGATAGGCTGGGACACGTGTGCAGATCCTTGGGGTGCGTTACGGTAGTCTCTCGGGGGATCGAATACACGTATTTTGGAAGGTGGGCTGGGCAGGGAACCAAAATAAAGGCCAGGAAAAGGATGTGTGTGGTAGGCTTCAATTTGACACACAAAACAGTGCTCGATTACATATTACAGATACACATACTAAGTTATAAATAGCTTCTGTTGTTGCGGGCCCCTGAGATTAGTGTTTAAGCTGGGCTTGGCATCCTAAAAGATGTTATCACCATGTGACAAATCCACTGCTGAGTTGATAACCTTACACACACAAACACTCAGGCTGTTTTTGTCAGAAGATGATGTTTGCCTGCATTGTTTGACTGAGCAGACCACTACGATTGACTGATAATAAAAACAGCTCATCAACAGAAGTAGCTTATAAATATTTTAATGTGTTATTTTGTCATAAATACAACATATATATTAGAAAAAAGCATCAGTCACAGGAGAAAACACGAGTTACAGTAGTTTTGTGCAAACAACACTCAAATTTTGCTTTTCCACAAACTTTTGGCACTTTTCAAGTAGAACCATCTGAAATCTTGTTCAGTTAAGATATCAAAGATTTCATGAACTCCGAGCACTGGATATTCGGAAACTGAGGTAAAGACTGGGGAATCTATATGAATCCCACATTTTGCCTCTGGGTCAAAAAGGTCCAATGTTTCCCCAAAACGCCAATATAAGACCTTATGGGTGCATGTTTAGCTCTGTGCAAATAAATTTTAGCTAATAATATCTATTTTTAGCTATTTCAATTTTCAGGCTTGTCCCCAGCCAGCCAGCAGCAATTGGAAATTATTTAGCCCTTTAGCTCGTCCTAATTTTACTGTCGCCCCCGAAGCACAGCACGTTCATCCACAACACAATGCACTAAATGTAGGCCGGTTGTGATGGACGTTTGAAATAAAACTTGAATGCTGGTGTTGCCAACTCTACTACATACCTGAGAACACAAGACATGTGCTGTCTGAATATTCAGCTTCTGGTTGGTTATTAAAACAACAATCAGATTTAGGGGCTGGACAAGGTAAAAAGTTTTGGTCGGGAACAAGCCTTCAGTGACCACTGAAAGTCAGAATATTTATCTATAATAATAAGAGTTTGCCACCAAAGGCAATGTTAAGACTAAAAAAAAAGTGCTTTTCTTTAAAAGTTTGACCTTTTGGAAAACCCAGGCCGGTTTGCGTTCAGCAAAACAAAAAGAAAACGACATAAATCTATCCCTCCTATCTGAATAGCACTGCAGCCGCAAATTTAAGATTATTCTTGACATATTTATGTCATAAACCTTTCCACCAAACTCTGTTTTATTCCTCTAACCTCAGCTCCACGAGCACAGCTTTGTGGGCCAGAGGGGGTTCACATAATACCAGGAACTGCCTCTGGAGGGCCTCACTAGGGTCCTCTGCAATGAGGAGCAAAAGCCAGATTCACAGTGCTCATCTCTGACAAAAAGCCCACGTTTCTTGAGTTTTACACGGTGGCCCTCCAGTGCCTTTCTGTTACTCGGCAGACCCTTACTGACCCTTTACACTTAAATAGACAAACAACTCTTCATATCCTTTCACCAACACTGGCGCGTGGCTCTATCGGGGGATGCCCCTGCTCTCTGCCAAGACTCTGCAGTGGCAGCCAAATATCTCTCAAAGGAGAGAATCTGCTTCGCCTGAGGAATATTATCATCTGGCTCCAATTTAATTGATTTCACAGCATTAGAAAAATAGAATTTGCAAAGATAAATCACCTTTTTTCCAATATGAAAAATAGATCGAACTCTTGCGATTTCTTGGTTGTTCCAGTTTGGTGAAAGGCATTTCATTTAGCATAAATAGAACTTGATAAGACATCTTAACACATGCGGATAGTATGTGCTAAAAATGGCCGCTACTTTGAACTACACATTATATAAGTGTTACGTAGCCCTGTACCCATTAAGGACAGCTGCTGTGTAGAACCCGACTAATAGCGACACCACCAGCTAAATGAGCGGTGTGCGTGTGTGTGTGGGGCACATCGGTGATTGTGTTTCAGCACTCGTGAAGTGACTGCTTACCTCTGAGGCTCTGTCACCTATTAGCGAGTAGTCGGTTTCCCTTTGCTTGTCGGATCTACATCTCAGCAACGTCCTTTCAGAGTTTATTCACAACAGGGCGGCCTTGAGTAAAACTGCACTTGCATACTGACAAGGTACAGAAGTGTCAAGAGACATAAAGGCAAAGTTACCATATTAGAAATCTCTAAAGGAACACTAAAAAGGCCCATAGCAACATAAGCACTATGTAGCTCATAAATCTCCACAGTAAAGAGTGAATATGGCTTGGTGAAAGAACTGCTAACCATGTAGTGTATTAACACCGGTACAGTATATTGCAGCACAGAGGAGACCAGCAGTGTCCGGGTTTCTTTGGAAGTGCATCCCTTTAGTAGCGCTGTAATTGTTTCAAAACATTACTTTTAAGGCTCGTCTTGTAGACAAAAGTTCAAATGTGTGTGTATCTACACACAAGACACTGCTGCTCTCCTGCTGTGTGTGATTAGTCCAAGTAAACATGCATAGAATGACACACACCCCAAGATAGAGTTAAAATACGACCGACCGTAATACCAAACGGTACGGATCTAATACAGTACAGGGGTGAAATAAGCACACTAATTCTGCTTCTGCCATGCTTTTGTACCAGCACACGCTCGGCAAGCATGGGTTTAACACACCGAACAGATCCCTGGTGCTACAAATGAACCCAACACCAACAAGTCAATCTGATTAAGAACACATAAAAACTTCTAATAAACCCTCCATTGTACCCTGATTCCCTAACCCTCTCAAAAATGGGGACTTGAAGCACCAGCGTGTCAGTTAACGACTTTGGAATGGCTGAAAAGAGAACTGCAGCACATGAGAGATCCTCAGCCCTGATCCACACAGCGGGGGTCGATAGATTGACAGAGGCTGACTGAGGGCAGGTGCAGTGCACCTGCCTTTCCAGATGCACACGGCTGGAAATGAGCCTTCTGTTTGATCACTTTCAGCCTCACTGACAAACTTCATTACGATTCAGCTCAATATGTCTGCTAGGCACTGGAATTACAGTAGAACAACCTTCACTGCAGGGAGCTTCAGCACTACAGTATGTACACTGCGGAGAGAGTAATGATCTGGGCATCCCTTGTAGCCTATATATAAGCCTCGAATTTCTGTTTACCTTCTATTGTATAATACAGAGAAAATATTGTTCTTTACAGGAATGTTTTGACACATCTGAGGCTTTAGCATTGCTGTTTTACACAACAGCGTTTCAGCTTTCTCAGGGCGCTGGTACTATTTACAGTCATGGTATGTTGGGCAAAGGATCTCTCATTAGGCTGTGATATTTCTTCCTGGCTGTGAGCTAAATCCTCCCCATCTCTCAACAGCAAATCCCTCATTCTAACATGTGAAATGGATGGTTTTGAGCGGGTAATTGGATAGTGGACGTTAGTGATTGTAAAGTGACCCTCCCCTCCCTTTCCCCGGAAAGTGAATTTGTCAGATGAGAGGATTAGGGGTCGAAGAGGTCAACATGTGGCTGCAGGTCCACCTCTCTGTTGAAGTGCTCAATCTCCTTATTGGTCTCCTGTACGTATTCATCAATGAACTGATCCATCACTGAACACACACATGTAAGGAATCAACAACAAGTGGATCACACAAACACATCGGTTCTGACGAGCACACAGTAATATTCAATACAGTATTCAATATAATTTTTAATGCTGTTGGTTACAACTGAGAATAATTTTAAATGATGCCTCAGTTTGTATAAATGCTTTTACAGTAATACACTTTTAACGAAAGCTTAGCCACGCAAATGTGCTGCTTTTGAACGCTCCTGATCAAACATTAAGCCTACTTATTGGATTAATAAAAGTAAACCACCTTCCGGTACATTTATATACATATTGGAACAAGTTGGGACAAGAAATTATTGTCTGTGGTAATCAACAGCATGCTACTGTTGCAGTATGCAGACATTAGGTTAAATGTTCACTACTGTTCAGAAGTCTGTGGTTGGTAAGTTTTACATGCTTTTAATGGAAGTCTATTATGCTCACTAAGGTTGCATTTATTTGATCAAAAATACAGTAAAAATTGTTTTATATTTTAATACGTAATTTATTTCTGAATTTTCAGCTTCACTACCCCAATCTTCAGTGTCACAAAGTCTTTCAGAAATCATTCTAATATGCTGATTTGAACAGTATTAATTCAAAATAGAAATTTCGTAACATTACGAAATTACGAAATAATGTCAATTTTGATCAATTCTAATGCCTCCTTGCTGACTAAAATCTTACTGACCTCAAACATTTGAACGGTAGTGTAAACTTTACCACCACATCTGGTTAAATAGTTAAACTACAATTTAAAGATACGAGGATGGAAATTTTGCTTTTCTCCAAAGAAACTGACGAAGTGATGACCATTGTAGAAGTAACCGGGAGGGAGAGGATCAAGGTGTCTTTTCACCTAGAGACACATAAGATGAAAATATTTAGATCAACTATTTGCTTTGTTGCTAAATTAATGAAAAGATGCGTGAGCGCAAGTGTGTCTGTACTCACATGAATGTATCTGATCTCCTGTGTGGTGAGCGTCCTCTTATTCTTCTTGATTTTTTTTGCAACTTTCTGTGAAACACAAAAACACTGACACGTTTAAGCCCTAACCCTCAAATGTTTATGATTTAATTAAAATTTCCTTCTCTTATATGCAGGAATCTGCGCCCACAGAAATATGCAGAATAGCATGTAGTTCATAAAATTGTTTATTAACTATTTTGGGTTATATGATAATGCTTTCAGCTACCAATATGTTGTTGCTCTCAGCACACATTTTACTATGCTTAAATCAATGTTTATTCCTCCCATAAAATTAGGGAAGAAAATATGGAAGAAGTCTGTGGATTCCACCTGCTCCCACCTATGAGAATTTACCTGTTTGGCACAATGCCGAAGCCAGTCTTTCAGCCCCTCCTGGGTGAGCCCCACTCCGTGAAACATTAGATAACAGTTGTTTGTTGTCCGTGGGCCATGGTGAGTCCCCTGATCAGGGGCAATGGTCACATTCCCACTGATAGAGTTACAGTTTACCACCATCTGTCTGTCATTGTCTACAGTGAAAACAGACACCGCATGCAGTCAGATACACACGCACACACACACACACGCACACACTTCAACATGCTGCACACTAATTTATCAAACATGTCATCAAACGGAGCTATGTCTAGCATGGCGTGCCAACAGCCATCCATCCCATCAATCACTCCTCTGCAGTGTGGACTACGACTCTGCACTCTACAAGCAAGCAAGGAGTCAAACTTGAAAACAACTGATCACAATGCACTGAATGTTAGGGAAAAAAAATCAACTTACAAAGATCTGAAAATAAATCACACACCAAACTGAACGTAGGCACCAAAAATCAAAAGATTTCCATAACAAAACACAGATGATTCATGGTGATAGCTAGGCATTACAGATGGTGTTTGGACCGTATGGGTCCTAAATGAACTACACTATCTAGCGTGCTGGTACTCAGGCACTATTAAATCACTCAGCTCTCTCCATTCTGCCAGTCTGCCCACTCTCTCCATGCAACTACACCACAGATTCAAAGGAACAGAGGACAGTCAAAAACCCTCCAAAAAAATGTGACCACAGGAGGAAACGACTGAGAAAAAAGGAGTGAAAACAGATGTGTGCAGGCCACATCACTTTGAGGAACCAGAGGTGAGAGTCCTACCGTGTGGCGTTACCCCACAGGCCCCCTGCCTACTACTTTTCATAGAAAAATCATACATTAACTACACAGACAAAACCAGAGCAAGAGACATCCTGGAATCAAATAATACACATTTATAGAAAATCATAATTGATTTGTGACTATGTCACGCTGTATCAAACCATAAAAAAATTCATATTAAGACAGATTTGAGGGAGGTTATGGAGATCGACTGCCCTACCAGAGAACAGCACTTTCCCATTGATGTGATAGATGTCTCCTGTTAAAAAGCTGGGCTTGAGAGAGGATTTCAGAGCTGAGAAAAGAAAGGAGACAGAGAGACTTGTGAGTTGTGTTGACTTTGATCACTTACTTTTGACAGTTCCATTTTTAGCACATGATCGTACAGCATCCTTACATATACTGTCAGCAATCACTTCATAATTAAACCTCTTGAATATTTATTATTGATGATTAGCCCTCTCACAATTATTACATAATCACTTGATCACAATTATTTGATCAGATTGCTATGATTTAAAAAGACCTCAATCATTCTGCATGTTAAATTACAATCATATACTGGTATCAAAATAAAGTCATTTTAAGTAAATATGCCATTAAATGCATATTTTCTGCCCCTTTTTAAAGCATTGGTGCATTATGGAAAATTCTATCATCTTAGGAGGTGTTCTCATCTCATTGCAACTGACCCCATTTACTATCTTAATATTTAATTAAAACATATATTTTAACAGAACCATAAAGGTCTTCTTTAGTGCAACATGAAGGCTTAAGGGTTTTATCCATAGCACCTTACAATGCCATGTGAATAATTTAGAATGGAAATAATGATAATAAAAACATCTGTCTGTGTTATATTAGTGTTATTTATATACTATTATAGTATTTCATAATTTTGAATTAGCTTTTATTTCCTATTTAGCTTTTTTGTTTTAGCAATTAGTTTTAGTTGTAGTAATTTAATTTAGCTTTAGTAATTTAGCAATTAAACATTTCAGGTAGTTGCTAATGCAACATTTGTGTAATTTTAATTTTGATAGTCTTATGGATGATGATAAATATACAGATGCTTACCTTTGCAGCGCTGCAGAAATAATGCTTTTTCCAATGGACGACTGAACTCAATGCAATGCTGAGACATAGACAATGATCCACTTCCAGAAACAAACCTGCCTTCCCACCTGAAACAATAAACAGTATAGTCCAATATAGTTAAACATACACCTGTGTGTACACCCACATGCTGAAAAAGAGTAGAGAACAAAAACATTACCAGCCAGGATACAGCAGGTATCGTGCATTGATCATATGAGATTGTGAGAAACTGCTGTCATTCAGGATAAGCCGTATATCTTCAGTCCTACAATACAAAAAATAATCACTAAGTAATATTATATAATGAGTGTGCATGTCAGAGAAAATGCCAATGTACAAACCTTCTAACCGCCCCTTTCTCTGCTGAGATAAATGCAGTGCTGGGATTGGCTGCACGGATCAGCTGCTGCATGTGTTTGAGAAGTGGGTGCTTCTGCTCTGTAGTCAAACCCGTGAAGACAACATTGCTGACGACGCCTGAAAGAGAAACTCATCTAAGGAATCATTTTATCCAAAGCCACTTACAGTGCACTTATTACAGGGGCAATTCCCTTAGAGCACTGAGGTTAAATGAGGCTGCTTTAATTAGGGCGCACTGGTGATGTCTCACTGTCTTCATATACTCAGTACACTTTGATTGATATTGTTCATATCAGATGGAAATGATCAGGGACGTTGTTAAAAATACTGCTGGTTTCTAACCATGGGATTCTTCAGAGGGATATGCAGATACAGAACGTTGCTGAACACCAATTAAGCATTGTTGATATGTAAATTTGGTACGTTTCTGACAAATTTTAGTTTTAAAAATGCACATCATCGAAGCAAGGGAAGTTCAAATTCTGAAAATGATGGTAGGTTTCATAACACAAAGAACTTTCAATCTCCAAAGATACAGGAAAATCTGATTTCACATGATACGACCCCACAACAGCAACAGATCTGATCATCTATTCTGCAACATCCACACACAGGCACCATATTAAGAGAAACTCACCCTGACTGCACTGCTCCAGGAGTTTGGGGAAGAGAAGCCTGTAAAGAGCAGTTTCAGAGAGCTTCAGAGACGACATCAAACAAGGGAAATTACAGCGTGTTAACAGGCCTTTTAGACACTTACATTATAATTACATAATGACATATAATTCTTATTACAGCATTTACAATCTGAATTACAAGTGTTCGTCTGGAAAAGTAGGTGTGATAAATGTCATGTGGAAAAACTCTTGCCTGTGTTTGATGAAGGATGTGAGTGGGTTGACACATGCTGAGATGGCACCCACTGTCACTTGGCTGTGAACTTGTGGGTCTGGATGGGCCGTGATTGCCTGGATTACATCCAGCACATCAGTGTACCTACAACACACACAGTAAGCATGAAAACTTCACTTAATTGATTCTTGTATATGATGGCTATGTCTTAGAACAGTCAAGTCCAGTCACGTTTATTTTACACAATACAGAATGATTGTTTCCAAGTAGCTTCATAGCAACAACAGAATCAATGATGCAAACTTTATTAAATATGAGACCAATTTAAATTCTCTTGTAAAGCAGCTCTAACATAACAATAGTGTCAACATTCAGCTCAGTCAGTTTAATGTGAATTCAGTTCAAAAACTGTGCAAAGCTTATCAATTCTGAAAACAGTTCAATTCACATATAAGTAGCTCTAAAGAAGGCAACATATTGTTATTCGCCTCAAGTCCATTCAATGTTCAATACGTGTCAATGCTGTAAAATTCATCAGTAGACAGCAGCTGAAATAAACATGATCCTCAAGGTTTTGAGACTCAATGTTCATGTCTGTCTTACCCTGGTATAAGCAGCACAACTCTGGTTGAATTCAGATCTGTCTCCCTCTGTTTCGCCAGAAGGCTGCTCAGGAACCGCTGAAGGTGTGACGCACTGAATTCCTCAGAGTCCTCCAGAGCAGGGCAAAACACCTCCCACCTGTCAATCAAACAGTCCTCGGTTTAGGAGCGTAAGGGTAAAAAGACAGTAATGAGCGCACTAGAATTCAAAATGCTTTCCATTGAACTCAAAAAGTTATCATTTACAACATTCTATTTGGATAAATGCAGCAGAACACATATTCCAAATTACCAATTGGTTTTAATGTTCTTCCAATAGCAGTACAGCAAAAATCATTATGGTCAGAAGTCAGAAATATCATGCACCAGCAATCTGCCACATCCAATATTAAATGTAAAGGTCCTTGCACACCAAGTCCGAAATTTTCATATCAGGTTTTTTTGTATTCGTCATCCTTTCCTATCAAAATGCTTGCTATGAATGTGAAAACACAGAAAATCGAACCTGATCCGAATTATTTTATGACGGACAAAAGTTTCGGAGGCAGTGTGTTAACGTGATAGACAACGTGAGGTAGAATATCTGGAATATCAGACTCAGTGTGCAGTTACAATTGTAATGATTATAGATATAGTTCATGGCATTTTGATTATTCTCTCACCTGGCGCTATTTTGATTCACTTCCATCAAGAAATCACACAGATTCTCCTTATGACTGCCTGGCAAGCCTGCAATGATAGTGAGGACCACCTACACACACAAAGACATTTATCTATTATTATTCATATGCTCTGTTTCCTCCAGCATGACCTGTCGGATAGATTATGTATGACTGTGTTACATTTATACACATGCATTTCACCTTTTTCTTGGACTCAGGTTTGATGTTTTCAGGTGCGGTGTCTGAAAACACAGTAGACAAGTGGTCGCTACAGACAGATTCTTCACCCACGCTACTGCTGATGGCAAAATGCTGAAGGAACCTGAGCAGAAAATTTGATTGACATCAATGTACATGAGCAAAGCAACAAGCAGTGCAACCAATAAAACGATCAGAATATATGCTGTATATACACGAGACTGTTTGTCATCAATTTGTTGATTTTTCAGCATGATAGCACCATTTTCAATAGTGGGCTCAATTTTGGACCTCACTGACAGACAGAAACCAAGCAACTGGCAAAATGTCTTGTCAATTATTTGTCATTGTTATAGCTGGTTAGGTCAAAAACTCTGATTAACAAGACAGAGACAGATTTATCGCTTGACATTCTGCCACATCATTCTAGTTAGGACAGGGTGGAGGTGTGTTACCTGTCCTGCTCTTGCAGCTGTGGATAAGCAGTCTTCAGAACAGCTCTGTGGCTGTTTGCCGCTGGTGTATGTATCTCATGAAGCTTTAACAGCCTGAAGTACCTGAGAGGAAACACGTCATGGGATACATTTATGTGCTACATCATGATACCTCGGGGCTCAAGCACAATAAGATCTTAACAAATCAGGCTGAATGCTGTTGGCTGAGCTGATGCAGAATGAAGTGTAAACTCACATGCTCTTGTGCTCAGGGCTCAGCTGATCATTGAGGACGTGTTGCACTCTCAACCCAGAGTCTGACTTACGCCAAGCTGGCAGGACCTGCAAATCATATCACAACTCATTTACAACCAAACACTAAACAGAATACAACAACTCTGGAGGATAACAGAAACCTAAATGTTCCGCCTGCATATGTGTGTGTGTGTGTGTGTGTGTGTGTGCACCTGTGAATAGAAGCTTTTGTAGCTCTTGGTTCTGGGAAGCAGAGCAATAGCCAGAGAGAAATCAGCACTGTGTAAAGGGAATGGAAGGTGCGGAAGCAGAGAGGTCTGATACTTGATGAACAGAATCGAAACATCAGACAGAGAGCCCTGTGAAAACAACATTACATACAAAGCTAAATTGATGATATATACAGTACCGTTCAAAAGTTTTGGGTCAAAATATAGTTATTTTGAAAACATCTTCTCTTAGTCTCTTACACTCAACAAGGCATTTATCTCATCAAAAATCTAATAAAATTGTGAAATATTTTTACAATTTAAAATAACTGTTTTGTGTTTTAATATATATATTTTTTTAAATGCAATTGATTCATGTGAGGCAAAGCTGAATTTTCAGCACCCATTAATTACAACTCCAGTCTTGAGTGTCGCATGATCCTTCAGAATTCATTCTAAAATGCTGATTTGGTACTCAAGAAACATTTTTTATTATTCATCAATGTTCATAAGTTGTTCAGTTTAATGACAGCATTTATTTGAAACAAAAATGCACTGTAAAATTGATCAATTTAATACATCCCTGTTGAATAAAAGTATTAATTCTTTTTTCTTTCTTTTTTAATCATTCTGACCCCAAATATATCATGAATGAGAGCATTGCTCACCCCATCATAGAGCTTAATGGTGTTGATGTGACTCATAGAGAGTGTAATTGAGCCGTGATGAGGATGCACAAACAGGATACCCTCAGAGAAAAACACCAGCTTCCCTACAGGACAATAAACACATTAATGCTTATGCACAAAGACTACTTGAATCCATGACCTTCCAGCAGAGAAGAAATCTGACCTTCCTCAGGTGTAGACAGCAGGCTGTTGGAGAACATGTAGGCAGAGTCTCTCACTGTTAGAGGAATGCCCAAATATGTACCATCCTCTTCCTGTTTTCACACACACAGGTTTTAAAGCACATATATAACAGTTAATACAGCGTGAGGGGAGGAGGTTAAATGGTTTGTACAAACTACTGCATTGTAAAACTTCACCTTTAGCAGATGTTGAGCCTGTTCAGATAATCGTACATCAGCCTCATCTACCTATAACAAAGAAAACAATGAATCAATTAATTCAGCGCTCAATCAAAAATATCAATCATATCAGTCCTGCTAAAATATTATTCTGCCATAATTTATCATGTTTTTAACAAGAAATGCACATTTTGGCACAACCGTGCAGAAAGATAATGAGTGCTCTATACCAGCCAGCAGACATGGCGAGGAACTGAGGAGGTGAGAACAGTGAAACAGCTGTCAGAGGAAAGAGCACCATCTGCAGGAGAAGAGGTGCCTTACAATCTCACATGTACTATTTAGCATTAATTAGTACTTAATTAACCTCCAACTGAATACTTTCACAAAACGGCTTTTTACCTCTCTGCTGAATGTAAACGCTTGACTCTAGAAAGGACTCAGAGAAAACTACTGATCCCAGGTTTCCTCCACACTGGAGATCTGGGATATCGTGAACCATCATGGACGCCTGTGGAGGAGTCAGCCATTTAATACAAGTTGCAGTAAAACGAAAAGCTGCAGCTGGGATGGAAAAGATTTATACTCACAGTTTTAACCATAAAGCGACTGTCCTCATCACTGAGGGGAATGATTCTGTGTAAAGGAAGATTGTTGCAAGTTATGAAATACAGAAAGTGGAAAATGTACAATGAAGGGAATATCTGTGTCTGTGCATAGAAACTCACGTTCCCTCATTGTTGACAGCCTGTATGGTAAACACAGCTTTGGATCTGAATTAACAGACAAAGTAGATTCTCAATTCACAAAGCAAGCACCAAATGTGTCCTATAGTGAGACCTAAATAACTCCACTTTTAATAACCACTGTCTAATGTCATGGAATGACAAGGAATGTACAAGCTCAAAACCCCAGATAAGTTATACAAATTTCAACAGGGTTGAAACATCTGTCAGTTCTATACATTCTGTACCCCCTGTATGTTTGTTTAATAAATATTTTTGCATAATTTAATCATACTTCACCTTCCTATGACATTGTTTAAATTCATTCCATAGAATTCACCCCTAAATCCGCTCAGAAAAGGTCATAGAAAAAAATATGCAGATTTCTTCTGAGCTCTTTCTGTGTGAGTTGCATACCTGAGAGCTCCCCTGTACTGAACCAACCCAAAGTTGTCCAAGGCCAGCTGAAACGTTTGCTCGGCTACATCCTTTGCCTTGGAAAAAAAAAAGAAAAAAAAGTGAGCATCATTTTCTATATTGATAACCTGAGCAAAATTCTTTCTAAGCCCATAATGATGGCATCATAAAAATACTGTGATATCGTATAAAGGCTCATTCACTCCAAGAAAAAAAAAAAAAAACTATAATGATAATTCTATTAGCGTCCATGTGAATGGACAGTAACTTTGAGTTTACTTTGTGTTCTAAGTGCGCATTTCAGTTATGTTTATAACATAACTGCAGTACCTGTTTTAAAGTAAGAAGAATTCTGATAGGCTGTTAATGTTTTTTTTATTATTCATCAGCTGGAAAAAAATCTTTGAAAGTAATTCCAGCGATATTTCAGCGAAATAATTCTTCTGTGTCATTATCGTTATAGTTCTGGTATGGTGCTGTCATATTTACTTTTGTTCACCTAATTTTCACAGGCAAAATCCAATCAATTTAATAGGAATCCACATGATTTAGAATTATTTCATCACCATGTTGACCAACAGAAAACTGTTTGGTTTTACAGTGATTTCTGTGTGAACTGTGCTTAATGTTTCATTACACGTGACAATGGCCCCTTTTTGTCCATACAACTTCACTAATGGGACAACAACTTGTGTGATTTTAAAACATTATGCTTATAGTTATTGGAAAGCTATTTCTGAAATGAAACTTTTTACCCACATTTACTTCCTTTGCCTTTCCCATCTTAAGTTGCCATTTTATTTCATTTGTAAATAAGCTTTGTAATGTAAACCCTACATTAATGTTCATCACAGTTGTACTAAACAAGGCCCCTTTGGTGTAATACTTACTTTACTAGCACTGGAGTTGATGGAGAAACATTTGATTCCTGCGAGTACAGACTGAACCACAGCTGAGTAGATATGTGAAAGCAACCTGCAACACACAAGGTCTACCTTTAATACCAATCCAATCATAAAAACACAGTACAGAGCACGATTGGAGTACTTACTGGAGATCTGTTCCCTTCTGCTGGGTGTTGTCATTTCCTGTCGGATTAAAGAAACCAGTAAACTTACAACAGAAAAATTAAAAATTATTTTATTAAAACATTTTCTATAGTTACACTTACCCAAGTATGGGACATGTGTGCTTCCGAAGAAATAGGTTCGAGCACAGGCTAGTGGCCCTTTAGGAGCCACACACTGCAGCAGCTTTGAGAGAGGTATAACAAACACACATATTAAATTGTTTTATGTACAAAAATACATAAAGGAAGTTGAGGTTTCAAGTCATCATGCCGGTGCGTGGCGCTCTCACCATGTGTTTGGCAACACCCCCACCAGGGCCAGTGTTGCGAACCTGGTGGCCTTCAGAAGGGAAGGTGAAACAGTAGTTGTCCAGATCTTCCTTAGTAGAGTGGCTCCCAAACAACACAAACGGCTGTCTGCTTTTACTGGCATACAAACAGTGTAAAATTCATTACATGCCTTACAAAGAGAAATAATTCCTGCAGAATGTCTTTCTTAGAAATAAGAGCTGCTGTATCATATGTAAATACCTCTTGTCTGTGATATTGCTGGAAATAAGGCCATGCGAATAATATGTTCTGAAAGGCTAAAAGACACAGAAAATGAGATTAAGCATCACAAAAGGAATCATATCCAACATGTTATTTTCAGTGACTGTAAAGAAAAAACATGCAGGAGGTGACTTGATTCATTTGGAATGGATTTTTATCCATCGGGACCATTTAAGTGGCTGTTTCATACAAGAACAGAGTAAAATTGAGGTTGCAGTCACAAGGCTCGAAATTGCGACCATTTTGGTCGCATATGCTCCCATAATTTAATCCGTGCGACCTCAAAATATATTTGGGAGCATTTGAGCGAGTGCATATAATTGTTGTAGTGCGACCTGTTTTAATTTTTCTAAAAACGTTATAATAATAATACATTTTATTTAAAGGCGCCTTTCAGAGCACTCAAGCACACCGTACAGTAAAGTGATAACATAACACAAAATCCTGACGGCAATACAGCAAATAACAACTATAACAATAAATCATTTAAAATTGATCAGAAAAAGGTAATCTAAACAGGTAAGTTTTAAGGCATGATTTAAAAGTAGTCAGACAGTCACTTTCTCGAATATATTCTGGAAGAGAATTCCAGAGATTACATAACATTACATAACCTCATATTTACGTTCTTAAATTTAATGCAGATTTTAGATTTTAGGTTAATATTAGCTGTCAATCACTCAGTCACTGCTTTCCGCTGTCAGGTGACAGGGAGCTAACTACCGCGGGAAATGCAAAGGGCTGAAGAAGAGAGAAAATGAAAGGAAACACTGACAGATCTCTTTTGTAAACCACCTAAAGTTACAAATAATGGTGCTGTTGATCGCGATCATGTGGTGAATGTTGACCCACCAGGCGAAAAGGCGGCATAAAGTTTTTGGAGAGAATGGTTGAAAGACTTCGAGAAGCTCCGCTATGAAAATGCACTGTTCTCTATGCACTGCATTCACTTTAAACCCTGTGGGACGGAGTTTGCAGGTAACACTAACAGCATTTGCTACCGAATCTACACATTTTAAGCTCGAGAGCTTGGTTAAATACAGAGAGAGTGCCAAACACAAGAAATGCAGGGACAAGTGTGTAGCAAAACGTTCAGGATCATCAGGTTCAATCATTAAGGCCGTTAAATTGTCAGGATGCTCATGTAAGGGGCTGCGATAATATCGTAATTGTTGTTTTTGAGATGTGCGATTTGACATTATCGAGTATATTGCAAAAACCAAACCAAACACCTACAGGCTACAGAGAGTGCACGCATACATGACGTGATGAAGTCTAGTAGGTTAGACTAGTGCGCGTGCGCATTTAGAGTGCTTTTCACTGCATGATTCACTCTATTAAAATGCATAACAAAATTCAAGATATGGGGGCTTTATATCATTTCATATAGTTAATATCACACGAACAGTGCTGTTTTTTCCTCCAAAAATCAGCATGATTACAAATGTGATATTGATTTTATACAACACAAGAAGTGAATATTAAGAGACTTACGTTGTAGACACCATATTTCCTGTTTTTGCTCCATTTCGACAACAAAAATAATTCCCAAACAAAGCCACACACTTTCGCGTCTCTGAGCAACATGACAGTGTTTAGTTCCTGAATGAATCAACCCTTTAAATGATTTGGTTCAATCGCAGTGACTCACTTATTAACAGTGACTTGATGCCACCTACTGGCCATTGTAATTTCACATTTAAAGTATCTTTTAATTTTTTTTAAATATTTTCAAATATCAGTATTCAACGTTTTATGTTTACAGTATTAAAACATTATATATGCATGTGTAACTGCAGGTTAAATGCATTCATGTCCTGCATTAAGCAGGGTGTAAGTGCATCTAAATGCCACTTCAGAAATTCAAAATTTTAATTCAAAGATGAATTTTGTTGACAGTGATTTCATTTGCTTGATAACAGCCCAAATGTCTTATTATTCTAATTGACTGATTAAATGTAAGAATTTGACTCAAATGATGATGCACACTTTTAGAAAAAATGGCTTAATTGTGAAAATGACCATAAAAGGTAAAAATCAATTTAAACGTATTGGAAAAGATTAATTTCTATCACTGCTGTGAACTGACCACCACACAGAATATGAAGAATATCAAAATCAGCTAGACTACCAGCACAATAACACAAGCAAAATATCGTCAGATATCAGATTAGCAGGTGGTTTACAAAAGAAATCTGTCAGTGTTTCTTTTTATTTTCTCTCTTCTTCAGCCCTTTGCATTTCCAGCGGTAGTTATAGCTCCCTGTCACCTGACAGCAGAAAGCAGTGACTGGGTGATTGACAGCTAATATATTAACCAATCTGCATTAAAGTTAAGAATGTAAAGATGAAATCTGTTAATATATAATTTGTAGTTATGGTGCTCACTGCTCATTAATTTTTGGTGGGTGCTCTTAAATTTTTAAAGTTTGAGCACCAGTGCTACCGAGTAAAAAAGTTTCAATTGTGTCAACTGTGGAGAACTACAATGCCTAAATAGCCATTTAACTATTAGTTAACATTTCCCAGCTCATGCAACCAAGGTGATGTAATCTGAAAGTAAATAAACCATCTTTAATTTCATTTGGACTTTAAATTATGGTAGTGATACTATTACAAACAGCACCTCTGCAACTTGGGCCTCTGACAGCTCCTGCATGGAAAGTGCACTCTCGATTTCCATACTGGAGAACAGACAGCTCCACTGTCTTTCGAAATGCTGAAGATCCTGTGAGAGAGTATCACATCCACTCTTGTATAAGAAAGAAATGTGTGCATGGGCATTTGTCAAACAATCAAACTTCAAATATGCAAGTGATTTACCTCATTGAGAAGGCAGTCCATAGACGCTGGGTCCAATCTGCTGTAGACTTGCCAAAGTCTCTGACTTACATCTGTGAGCTAGAAGATGCAAGATATAAACAGTTTTGGTGAAGGATAACAACATGTGTGTTACTTTATTTGCACTTACACTAGTATCAGTCATATTATATAGCATTCATGATTATTATAAAATGTATATATTACCCATAAATCATGTAAAGGTCATAGAATATAAATTTAATACCTTATATTTCATGGTGAAAAACACTCCAGCCCCAATTCCTTCTAAGGCAAATGCTTGAATAATGGGCCATTTTTCCAACATGAACATGTCAAATTTCTGAACATGGCCTATGGACAATATGAATCAACTGTAAACATTATGCTTAAAAGTACAACGCTTTTGCAGTGCCTTCATCAGGATTGATGCAGTGTATCACATGCTTACCATGTGAACTGTAGGGAATTCCGATGCATCGGCAGTCTTGAACCATGGATACAAAACTTGAGATTTTAAATTCCTCCGCGACCTCTTCATCCTCATACTGAGAGACAGAAAATGAGAAGAAAACAACGAAAATAGTAATCAGATGAATATGAGTGGTTTTTTTTACATGCTTTTTACATCATCTAACACTCAAAGTTAATATGTAAGAGAACGAATAATTTGACAACACTTAAACGTAATTAATATTAAAATTAATATTTTATACTTTTTTATTATTTGTTAAATATTTTTATAAGATTTATATTTTATTACATTATTAGACATATAGACATTTGTTTATATTATATATATTGTCAAAACAGTATCAAATTGTAATATCTGCCATCACATGAAAATAATTATCAGCCTATTCTATCAGCTTGAATTTTAATATTGGTGCATCCAAAGTAGAGATGTGGATATCATGAAAAGCAGTGCTGTAGATCATTACTTCTGTCTCGGTCAGACAATGAAGCTGCAGATTCCTCCAGTGAGACACATAGGGAAGCAGGTACCCATAATTCACTGGGTTGCAGTACAGATGCACACACTCAGCCTTAATAAGGATGATCACATCTAGGAATAAGCAAACATACAATCAAATATATGTACAATAAATATGCTCATTCCAGCCAAGAATAACTAATTGCAATGAAAGAGCTTTTTAACCCTATTAGTGAATATGAATGCATATGTTATTGTTGTACCATCCAGCACTTCCTCTGGAAAGTCCTCTGGGATCTGCTCCATCTCAAAATGGTTGTGTTTATACAAGCCGCAGAAAAGGTAGCTGGCCAGCTCGCTGCAGCCTTCATTGTAGCGGCTGTCAATACCTGAAAAATCAAACACAGCATATTACTTACAGGTGGCTCACTGGAGCAAGTCATCTCCGCCTGTCTCTTTGGAGTAAAGATCATATGAGTGAAAGAGCACAGGTGATATTGATTAATTAACTCACCCAGGGAGCAAAGGATGCCATCTGGAGCTGTATTAACATCATCCCTTAGCAGAGCCTGGACCTGCCGTAAGCGGGAGCAGCTGCAAGAACAGCATTGCATTACATTCACTGAACATGATCCAGGAAATAACAAAACAATACAATCATGCATTACATGAAATAGGAAGGAAGGATTCCTTATAGGACTCGTGCAGAGAAACAGTTCACAAAAATGAAAATTCTGTCATTATTTATTCACCATCATGTCTGTCCAACTCTTTATGCAGCTCTTTCACATACAAGGACACTTGTGTGATCAAGGGCTGTCAAGCACCAAGGACACCATAAAACAGCATAAAAGTAGTTTATATGACTCATTCACTTGGCCTATATCCCAAGTGCTCTGAAGTCATGTGATATATGTGACCCTGGACCACAAAACCAGTCATAAGTGTCAATTTTTCAAAAATGAGATTTATACATCATAATGAATAAATAAGCTCTCCATTGATGTATGGTTTGTTATGATAGGACAATATTTGGCCGAGATACAACTATTTGATAATCTGGAATCTGAGGGTGCAAAAAAATCTAAATATTGAGAAAAATCACCTTTAAAGTTGTCCAAGTGAATTTTTAGCAATGCATATTACTAATCAAAAATGACATTTTAATATATTTACAGTAGTAAATTTACAAAATATTTTCATGGAATATGATCTTTACTTAATATACTAATGATTTTTGGCATAAAAGTAAAATCTATCATTTTGACCCATACAATGTATTTTTGGCTATTGCTACAAATATACCCCAGCGACTTAAGACTGATTTTGTGGTCCAGGGTCACATATTTGTGTAAGGAACAGATTTAAATTTAAGTCTTTTATTAATTAATAATCTTCTGTACCAGAGTACTGAAATATCATTTGCAATCATGCAGAGATAACAATAAAAGGCCAAATGCTACTGGTTCTTGTTTGTACTGTAATTAGTGATGATGGGTGCTTTTGAAACACTGATTCATTAAGATTCAAAACATTCACAAATCAAATTTGATACATTGTGCTGTTTTGAACCTTGGTTTCAAAGTTTTCTAAAATTCTAATGATTGGCACTGATCTGGTAAAATAGTGCCTAATAGTTTTTAATTACTTTGGGATAGTAATGTAGGTTCAGTTTTAATAAAATAAATGTTAATAATTATGCATGTATAACACAAAAAGGAGGATGATAATTATTTGTTTTTAATTGGCCTAATTTGCCAAGGCCTGCCTAAGGACACACAAACAAGCACAAGAACACAATAAAAGAATATTTATTCAGATCATACAGGACCTTTATATTTAATGGTATTTAATATTTGTAGATTATATTTCATATTTAGTTTATATTTTCATAAAAACATTTGCAATTGGTTTGTGAAAGGTGTCACTTAGTGGTTACTATAAACTATCAAAATATTTCATTTTCTGTTCCACAGCCAGCCAAAAGTGTAGGAGTGTGTATTGACAAATTGAATAATGATAGAATTTTCATATTTGGGTGAATTATTCATTTAATATTATCAAATAATGTGCAAAGAGTCCACAGGCGTATTTTCTTGAAAAGAGGCCACAAAACCGCTTTTTATCTGAGAATGATTGTGAGAAACATGATCATGGCCCTCCCTCCATCCCCCAAATTGGCCATGATCTCATATAATGGCAACGGCTTATGTAGACTACAGCTATACAACGTCAAGATCAAGATTTTTTACTATTACTGTAAGATTACTGTACTATTTATTTTCATATAGGTAACGTATACTCAATGCAATACGTGTAACTAAAATGGATGTACAAACTAACATTACTTTGCGTGAAATGAGATATGTCTCGACAATTAATTCAAATATCACCGGTCATACTGAATTTACCATTGAATTACCGAACGAAGAAACGATTGATGCGACGTTTTATATTCAAGGCATAGCAAAATCTATATTTTTTAGTTCATATTTAACTAAAACCCGGGCGAACGGATGTTTACAGTCTTCCCGTGCTGACACCATCTTGGAAACGGGAGAAGTGTTTCAGGGGATCAGAAATCAAGCGAGAATAATGGTTTCACGCTGAGGGGTGGGCGGGGGCGCTCGACAATTAGCTTAACTACAATTATCTGCTAGCTAATTACATTTTTATTGAATAACTGGTAATGTTAGCATCTTATTACATGGAAATCTCTTCTTTTGACACGATGTCTTTAGATGGAGGAGGCGCCCGCGGACGGTTGGCCCGCGAGCCTCAGCAACGGTCATTTCTGCTTGAAATAAAAACATCGTGCCTATAATATAACCGGCACGGAAATAAACGACGGAAAATGATAATTACCTTACGGCAGCGGTCATTATAGGAGATTTGTTTTTCCTTATAGCAGCCATGGTCGTTGTTTGGTATTTAGAAAGCATTTGGAGATCTGTCACTATTTCTATTGCTGTTAGTCTCCATAGTAAGCAAACGATTCACTGTAGAAGAGAACAACAGACTAGAGCGCATAGGAACCGCGCATACCATCTTCTCAAGGAGGGGGGGAGTCGTTATTTTCAGCTTTGCACAGTGTTCCAGGACAGACAGTGTGCTACCCCCTAATGGAAATATCAATATTGTTTGTTACAGTTATTTATCTATTTGTCATAAAAATGTTTATGAACGCATTTATTGCTAAATCAAAACAAAAGAATGATACGTTTTCCTCCTCCTCCGCTGCTGAGGTCGAAGGAAGAAATATGACCAGTGTCTCGTGCAATCCTCGAGCAATGTAATTCTCGGTTCAGTTATTTTTTATGCTAATAAAAAAAAAAGTTTTTACACAGCAATAAGTTTTCAGGTTAAGAGTGATCCGCATTTATAATATGTGTATATTAATCTTATAAATTAGGTTTATAAAAGAACATATAAATAATGCAAATCCAACTTTTTCAAATCCAACTGATTTGAATTGGCTGCTTATTTTACCTATTCACTCAACACGTTTCTGTTTGAAATCCTAATTTTATAGCTCGTTTAATACTGTGTTTGCTGTTGATCAGCCACTATGTTTCAAAAGCTAAATTGATCAACTGGGTTTGTTACTGGTCAACCAGCTAACCAGAGTCCATTAGACCCCTGAGCACAAGGGTGAAATTTTAATTAAGCACATGCAATTGTTTAGGAAAAATACTGCTATATGCATTATGTTGTATTTTCTATATGCTATTTGTAATAGTTTTGGTTTGTTTTATTGTCATGAACTTCAATTTGTAATGCCACGTTTTGTGTTGTGTGACATTAGCTGTTGAAAAAGGCTATTATGCGTTCTGTTGGTGTTATCATGGGGATTCTTGCCATGTTTATTTTTCTTTCCTTTTTTCTCTAATCTGTCCTATGAGAAAGTTGTAAGAAATGCCTTGATCCTTTAATGTTATCGAAAATATGGATCGTTTGTGAGGCTAGGAGATGAAGAACCACATGCAACATGTCAGTGTAAAATTATCAAGCCTACTTATTTGTGTAGGTCTGAGACCAGCAAAAATAGAAAAACAGGAACTTCGGTAGATGGCTTTGTGTGTGATAACATGAAGATAAAGACCTGGCAGGCAGTTTGTTGAACTTCCCTTATTATTCCCTGCCAAAGACCAAAACAAAGACACACTCGGACAAACACAAGCCTTAAGACCAAATTTTGTTATCCAGTTTGTTGTTACAGTACCTTTAATTGGCAAGCACATGCACTTTAGGTGATCTAAATCTCCCTTGAGACCGTATCGGGATCCTGGTAAAGGAAATGCCCTGGTTAGATGGCTGGGTTAAGTCGCTGAGCAGACTCAAATTCGCCTTTGCTTCTACCATAATTGACTAGAAAGAAAACATCTTTACTGAGCTCCTCCACAACATTTTACTTGACATGTTTATTGAACTTGACTACTGCTCCAGAAAACAGGAACACAGCCGTTGGACAGCATTCCTGCACTGGACCTTGAGGAATTGACTTCCTTTTATGAAGTATGTTACTTATCACTGTCTGATTTAGACTGTTACCAGCTAAGCATCACAACTAGCTAACACCGTTAACCACAATGAAATGCCAACCATGGCAGCAGCTGTGCATGTTCAAGACCTCTAACTTGCTGAAAGCAATTGTTTCCCTCATCTGACAATCTTTGCGAAAAGCATGCCATGGTTAAAAGAAAACATATACATTTGGATGGCAGGTCTTCTGTTGCAAATGTACAGTATGCATCCTGGATATTGTTTTAGGTTCTGTAAATACTGCAATATGCACTTACCGGCCACTCCATTAAGTGCACTTCCATAATGTACTTAAAGTGCTCTATTTTCGCACTCTAATTTTAATATACTAAAAATGATCCTTTAGTACTTCTTAAGGTCATCTAAGTGTACTCAACTGTGCTATTTTGAGACACCATGAATATGAACTAAAATGCACTTTTAACATACTATCTCTGTATTTAAAAAATGTATTTAATTACCAATTACCACCTGAATCCATCTTTCATGCACCACTCAAGTGTACTACAAGTGGTACATTGTGGAAGTGTACTCGTTTTTCACCTGGATGGTAAAGTCAGAATTTGGTGTAAAAGCATAAATCCATCCTGCCTTGTATCAATGGTTCAGTTCAGGCTGCTGCTGAGGATATTTTTTTGGCACACTTTGGGCCCATTAGTACCAACTGAGCACTGTTTAAATGCCACAACTGAGTATTGTTACTGACCATGTCCATACATTTATGACCCACAGTTGACTGTCACCAGATCTCAATCCAATAGAGCACCTTTGGGATGTGAATGGGAGATTCGCTGACTGTCTGAAGTTATCATATCGGTATAGACCTAAATCTCTGAGGAACGTTTCCAGAACCTTGTTCAGTCTAAACCATAAAGAAGTAAGGTGCAGTTCTTAAGTAATATTCTAATATTTTGAGATACTGATTTTTGACTTTCATGAGCTGTAAGCTCTAATCATCAAAATGAAAAGAAAATAAACATTTGAAATATATCAGTCTGTGTGTAATGAATGAATATAATATACAAGTTTCACTTTTTGAATGGAATTAGTGAAATAAATCAACTTTTTGATGATATTCTAATTATATGACCAGCACCTGTATATATATATTTTTTATTACATTTAAAAATGTAAAGTGTGGTTTTGGACATTTGTATTCAGAATACAAAAGTGGACAAATACTTAAATACTCTTTATAAACAAGAACAACTTTAGTTGAACTTGACAAAAAAAAAAAAGGCATGTGCAGCATAATTATGTAAGTACTGTTTAATCTCCATGTTCACTTCAGATAAACACGATTCTTGTTGTGGGCCCATTTCCAGAGGACTGGACATCCCTGGAAGAGGGGAAGACAAGAACCAGAGCCAGCAGGAGGAGTATGATACTCTATGTCACAAAATGAGGTAAATGTATCAGACTGCAAATAAGGGTGCTTATCCCAGTAGAAATACATGAGAGAGTAATGTTCTTAATTTAAATCATTGACACATGCAGGGTTTTTTGGTTTAATATCCATAAGATATTTCTGTGGAGAAAAACAGGGGAGAGAGGTAAAGGTCTGGCTGAAGAGCTTGGAGAGGAGGCAGTAATATTCCTTGTCATCCTGTCAATAAAAGCTGGTTATCAAGAATTTATCAAGAAGTCTTCCTGAACTGGAAGAACTGGAACATGTTGGATGGGCATTTGACCAGGAGTTTACAGAGAATATTTTCCTTTTCATCCATTGTAAGCACAATAGAAATCTATTGAATCTAAAGAATATATGTGGCCAACAGCCATAATGGCCTGCTGGAAACAATGGAAGTTTCCTGAACACTGTTAATTACAAACAGGTTGAGGAGTTATTATCTGGCATCCAAAATGCTTGCAGCTTCATACAGTACGGTTTTGCAACACAGAAAACTGAAAAATACTCTCCTCAAAAGACCTGACATGGGCTATTTAAGTTAGAGATAGCAGACATTGCTACACCGATGTGTGTTGAGAGGTCTGTTTAGTATACTGTTTTGTAGATAGATTCCGTTAGGACAAGCCGTTAGATTGTACTGGCATGTCATATGTAAATAACTGGAACAACATAAATGTTTCATAACTCAGATTTAATGAAGCACTTAAAAAGTCTTACATAACACGGTAAGCAGTTTATCATTGCAACATATTAGACTCAAATCCACAAAAGCATAACATCACGCCGTTGAACTGTCAGAACATGTGGAAATATTTTATTTATCTATCAGTGACACAGATCACAGCTCTTATCAGCTTGATGAAAATGTCTTCTACTTCCTCTTAAATTATTTCTTAAAAATGCTGATAAATAGCAGTTTTGATATGCATCTGTATAAATGGCAGGTTTTTATTGCTCAATTTTTTTCAAAATGGCAAATAGTGACAAAATAGCTTTTGATATTGCTCCTGTCTATTAGCCCAGTGAAAGGACGTAGAAATAATATAATATAATATAATTTTAGAAAAAGCCTTTTATAGCCACAGACTGTGAACGAGTCATTGCTTGTATCTTGTATCTTTTCCATCTCAATTTTTCTAATTCTCCCTACTATGGCATTAACTTGTCAGCACTAGCACAACCACAAATGATTCTGTATTCATTACATTGGTTGCTTGTCTGTTTTGGAATCGATTTCAAAATTTCCTTTTTTGTTTTAGATTTTTGAATAATTTGGTTTCTCTTCTTTAAAACTTGATGAGTTCTTTTAAACCCATAAGAAACGGTAAGATCAGAAAATCAAAAAATACTTGTCATGCGCAGAATGAGAAGCAAACAAAAAAGGTGATCAAGCTTTTAAAATAATAATGGGTCCAAAACTGTGGAATGGCTGCCTATAATCATTTGTGTGTTTAAACATTGGTTATGTCTAACTGGATATTGTTTGTAATACTGGTTTATGTGTAAAGCATTGTGGTCAACTTCAGTTGTTTTAATATAATGTATTGTAATATAATATATTATATGTAAGCATATAATGTGTGTGCATAAAATGGTATATTTGGCCTGGAAGAATGAACTTGACCTCATTGGGTTGTCTATTTCTATTGTCTATTGTCTATCATATGCTATTGTGTCTCCTCACAATGAATCATTTAATAGTGGTGTTGATGACTGAACAAATAATGAACAAATAAACAAGCAAAACAACAGTGAGTAGATTTAGGTATATATAGAAACGTTTTTATTAATGTAAAAAATAGGAATACATGTACATTGGTAATGAAAAAGAAAAAATGTTATGCAAAGGATCCTACAGCTTGAAAAAGCTTTATAGGATTAAGTTTTTTTTTTTTTTTTTTTACTGGGTCATTGTACTGTCAATCCACTCCGTGTAGTGGGAGATGATTGTGTAGAGTCCAGGCTTTTTGCTGGAGCCACATTTCTTCCCTCCATTAGAGGTTATCCCCACAGCAATGCCCTTGAATAAGAGAGGACCTCCGGAGTCACCCTATTAGACCAAAAGACAGCAGAAATGAGAGAGGTCATGTATTAGACGTTGTCTTAACAGTGGTCATGTTCATTTTGAAGTGCTTTATGAATCATTGCAGTGAACTTACATCACAGGTGTCCTTTCGTCTTTCTGCAGCACAGAGCATGTTGTTTGTGAACTTTGTTCCATAGTAGTCACCGCGGCCACAGAGCCATCGTTTCATGACTTTGATGCTGAGCTCTTGCAGTTTGTCTGGTCGTCCTCCCAGGTTGTCCAAGGAGCCCCACCCAGCCGTTTCCACAACATCAGACTCCTCGGGGTCAGACGAACTTTCACGCTGGAATGGCACTGAATTCACTGCATCGCTCTCAGTGATTGGCTTATCCAGCTGTCAAAAACAACAGCATATGAATCTGACGGTCTGCTGATGAAAAATGTTCTATTTATATACACATGCACAGACTGATTTTCAGCTAAATGATTGGATCACAGCGAATACCTTGAGCAGGGCAATATCATTGTCATAGTTGCTTATACTGAAATCAGGATGGTTGTAGACTGCAGTGGCTTCAAAGGTTTGTTTAGTGTCCTCGGCATTAGACAGTGAGTTAGCACCCAACACAACCTTAACACCAGATGTCCTCCTGCAACACAGAACATTTATCATTTTTCATAAATAAAAAAATAAAATACAGTTTTTTCTGAAACAAATGCTTAAAACAAACCACAGCTTATCTACACTCTCAGAAAAAAAGGTACAAAACTGGGGCTATACCTTTTTAAAAAGGAACACTTTTGTACCTTATTCACTAAAGGGTGCATATTTGTGCCTTTTACTTCAATGGCACATTTTGAAACCTTTTGAAAAGATACAACCCCAGTGACAGATTTTGTACCTTTTTTTCTGAGATTGTAGGGACTGAAATTGTGAAACATTTGCTGCTGAAATCATTTCAACTTCGCATTGCAATGCTGTCGGACAGATCACTAGTGTCGATATGTTACATACCCGTTCTGAAAGCAGTGCGCTGCACTCATTACCCACTGACTGGAGATCAGAAAGCCACCGCACTCATGTTTTCCATTCCACTGAAGTGAAGCCATGTACGGATGAGAGTGTGCAACAGCCTCTTTTCCTCCTGTGATGCATTCACCTGCACATAACACAATAATGTGTAATAACGTGAGGAAAACCTCATTAATCAGACAAAATATAACTGTTCACTGTTTAGAAATGCTCAACAGAAATGCATATTGCGTAGCATAAATAGATTCAAGTACTGATAATGAATATTACTCACCAGTCTGAGATGCTGCATAAAGCAGCAAAGTGGCAAATATCAGTGTATTCATAGTGAACGATCGTTGTCTATAATTCTGAGACTGGAGATCAGGGCTGAGCTTTATATAATGCCCAAACGGGAGAGAGACAGAGGGTGTGTGTGGGTGTTGTTCTCTTTGCATTCTTTTCCCAACCCCACACCACAAGACAGAAAACAGGAATATGCCATAAATCTTCCTCTCCTTCTTATCCTTTCCTTTACATCTCTATATCTGTTTCACTTTTACTTTCCTGTAAATGTTTCCTTTCCCATAATCGTGTCTATTCTAAGTAAAGGCAGGACCATAAATGTTTGTAAAGAGTGAAATGAAAGAAAATTGGGAATAATGATTTTCACATGTATTTGGATCACCCTCATATCCATCAGAAGTGAGCAGTATACCCTCATTTCTCAACCCTCTTCTACATATGTCCCCCCCCCCCCCCCCCAGATCAGTGAAATGCACTTGGTGATACTATCAAAATAATTTACAAAGTTTCCTCGAACCTTCATGGTCACTGACTCTTGAGCTTCCAGCTTCAGTTTTCCCATGTGCCATTTCTATAGAAGAAACTTTCAGTGAACAGAATGATTTTTTCTTAGTGTGAAGAACACTTAATAAATTTTAATTTTAAAGATTCCATGGGTATTCAAAGTTTTTCATGGAGATAGATGCCAATAAAGTACCTTTATTTTTAAGCGAACACTGCAACCATGTCAATGTAATTAAGCACCACAACATAATTTATTATTATTATTTTTTTAATTTCATTATTTTGTTAATGTTTTTGAAAGATGTCTTTTATGTCATCATGCATCATGGGGGCCCGAAGTGTCCAGCAGTTGTACCCGAAGGCCTGTTTGAAGTGGCCAGTTTTGAGCACTTCGGTTTGGAAAGACCCTTCAATATGGCGGCCATAGATTGTTTTCACTCCAAAGTGCCCTTCGGAAGGCGATATATCCCGTGTGGAGCGCACCGCACATGGACACTTCGCAGCCCACCCTATCCCAGAATTCACCGCGCGACGGGACTTTTATTCAAACAAAATAGCGGGTGATGATTTTACTTTTGAATATGTTTAAGGTTGTTACATTTAAAATACTTTTATGCAGGCTACTGTTGGACAGTGCATCATATTGTAAAAGACCATGTTTTTTGTAGTGTTTCTGTCTTGTGAAGGGGGGGGGGGGGGGACTCAGCACTTCTCATTTGTATGTGGATACAAGGAATGTATTTCGTTACACTCCACCACTTTGTTTTTGCAAATGAAACGAGCAAAGTTTATTGCTAGAAAATTAACAAATAGTTGCAAACTACAGCTGCGTCCGAAAGACTCTGGCTCTGGTGTAGACGATGGAGGACTGTTCTTGTTGCCTAGCAACTGTGACAGTTGCCGTTGACGAGCGGCAGTAACGTATGTAAGTGGACTTTTAATATTCAACTGCATAAAACTAAACTGGGTTAAAAACCTGTTTAAATATGCTCATCATGGTCCAGTTATGTACATAATAATGAATAATATTATAAACTACATAAAATCTAATTTTGGTAAGATACCGTATTGACCCGAATATAAGACGATGTGTTTTCTTGGAAACACATCTGAAAAAACGCGGTCGTCTTATATTCAGGGTCTAGACCAGTGATACTCAAATCTGGCTCGCGAGATCCACTTTCCTGCAGAGTTTAGCTCTAACCCTGATCAAACTCACCTACCTGTGACTTTCTAATGATCCTGAAGACACTGATTAGCATGCTCAGGTGTGTTTGATTAGCGTTAGAGATAAACTCTGCAGGAAAGTGGATCTCGAGCCAGATTTGAGTATCACTGGCCTAGAACAAGTTGGACTATCCATTTGTTCTCATCTCAGATCACCTACCTGGACTTTATGCAAGTTTGCTGTCTTCCCATCAGCTCGGTGGATACTTTCTTGAGAGGGACAATATGAGGGATATATCACTCAGTGTACTATTAAATTCCTGATCCGTTCAAGATACTCACCTGCCATCTTGCATTGCTGTTCACCTGTTAATCACCTGTTTTTAATTGTTGCTCTAACCTGAAGTCTCTACCTGACTCCTCACCCAACCTGTGATCTCCCGCAATCCTCTTCATCGTCTGCATCATTGTCTCCCCTGTGGAAAAGAGAAAAGGAAATAAACCTGCACATCTACTTACCTGTTGCCTGCTTGTGTTGAACTCTGCTCGAGCCTGCATTACCTTACCTGTGCATTCCTCTCATGGTCTTTCCTCTGCGGTGTGACACTCATTTGCTCTTCAAGAAACATTTCTTATAATCAATTTTGAAAACAGTTATTCTGCTTAATGTATTTGTGGAAGCCGTGATACACTAACATTCAAAAGTTTTAAGGGTAAGATTTATTTTAAAGAAAGAAATGAATACATTTATTCATAAATTAATAATCAATTAATATTTCTATTCAAAGAGTGTGGAAAAAATATCATGGTTTCCACAAATAGGCAGCACAACTGTTTTCAAAGTTGATATTAATAAAATAAAGAGTGATTCTTTGTTTGGCCCATCAGAATGCTTTTGAGGTGCTTTCTATCTGTCATCAAAAAATATATATATATATTTTTTGTGCTAAATAAAATTGTATAAGTTATACACTAATTAAAATATTTTTACTTAAGTGCACTGGAAAAAGTATACTAAACACATTAATATGCTTAAACTGATTTTTAGTGCATTGAAATAAAGCATACTGCTGCAAAAATATACACAGGAGTTTTATTAGCGTATTTCTTAAGTGTGAATGCTTTAAAAATTAGTTCAACAGTTTGAACTTTTATATATTAACTGTAAGTTTAAATGAAATTGATTTTATTAAAAATATATTACTATTACTAATGTACTGTATAGTACATTTTCCAAAATGCACTAATTAGCACTAACACTTAAACTGATTTTAAGTGTAGTCAGATAAAGTAAACCAAATATACAGAAGTGTTTTATGTAAGTGCATTACTTAAAAGTGTGCTATGATGCATGTGTGCTTTACATGAAATTTTAGTGGATTTTCATATGTCATTAAGTTTTATTTTAATGGATTTTGATGAAAAATACAGTAGAAATGTATTAATTACAAGTAAAACCCCAGGGAATATTAACATTGTTACAATACATTTTAAATGAATTATTTAATGTACAAAAAATATATGGGCAATTGTACATTATAAATACACTTTGTATATATGTATTATATATTACGCTATTCTTGTATTTTAAAGTATTTAAAATCTATTTTCTATGTATGATAATATTTTTAGTATAATACATTCAAAATTAGGGCGTGAAAAGAGAGCATTTTAAGTACATTATATATGGAAGTGTACTAAATGTAATGAAATAAAGTGTATTTCAGTGCACTTTTTTCACTTGGGCATTTTGCACATTCACAGCATGCAGTCCATGTATGGGACGCGAGAGCGTTATACCTGAACCTGGAGCAGTTTTATAAGTTTGGAGGGTGTGAAAATGTTTGATTGTCATGTAAACAAGTACACGGGATACTCACTAAGAGGAATACAGAAGGATAAAGGAAAACAATGAGACCACGAAGAAGCAAGACAAGTGTGAACATCGGAAGTCAAGAGCTTTACAGGTAGGAATACCATGGTTAAGCCAAAGGAGTTGTAGGAGTAAGTTTGGCTTTAATTTTGAAAAGCTTACATTTTAGACTCAGTAGTGACGTGTGTTTCTTTGCCAATTATTTATTAAGCTTAACTCTGCTTTGGCTTCGTTTAGAATTAATATAGCCTAATTGGCAAAGAATTAATAATTAAAAAATAATGTCAGAGTTGCACAGTAATGGATTTTAGACATGACCCCCCCCCCCCCCCCAGACATTAATAATTTTGAATCAATCTGTGAGCGAATGACTCGATAACTCATAACTCATCCACTGTCGCCACCTGCTGCTGTATCGATGTAACAATTTTTAATAAAAAAATGTTTAACAATGCTAGAAAACAATTTAGTATAATATAACAATTCAGACTTATTTATAGAGCACAGATCTATACACACACTAGTCATTCTAAAACACCAAACTTCACGAACCTGGTTGATGCTTATTTAAACAGTAGCTACTGCCCTGCTGAAAAACAATAGAAGCCTGCCCAAAACACAATAGAAAATGTAATGGATTTAATGGGAATTGTATTGTATTTAATGGAAACTATAATGGTGTCTACAGGTATGTGATGGATTCTATTGGTGGGATGTTAAATCCTATTGGAAAAATGCCCCAAACACACTACAAAAAGGAATTTTGTAATGGTTTAACTGGAAAAAGCTAGTGGTTTATAATTGTATTTTAATGGAAACCATTGGAATTTCTGTAATGGTTTCTATTGGGCTTCTATTGTTTTGTTTTTTTAGCAGGGTGTGTTCACGTACTTGACATTATACAGTTGATATGTTCAGATTTGATATTAATATGATTTGGCTAATATATTTAGGCTAATACACTTCTGCTCTCCAAATACTTCTAGTTTTGTCAGCCAGTAAAATATTGTATTACTGATAATAAATTGCTTGATTTCTTTATTTGTAAGTCATTTTGACCACTGCATACAGCTGCACATATAATTGTACATAGTAGTTATTTCATAGTGGTCACATCCCATGATCTTTATTAAGGAGCAGAGTAATTTTAATAAAACCCACTGAGAGGTAATATCACTGATTTTAATTCACATTATTCAGAGTTCAAGAGGAGAGGCAAAGCAATACAGCCCAGTGCTGTGCTCGTCCATATAATGTCCGCAAGGGGGCGGCAAAGACTTATTATATAGCTGTCAGATTTTTAGCTCAGGATACAGAAGTTGTCAGGAAGAAGAATGGTGTAGAATGGTTTATATGATCGTAAATGTAACAGCGCAAAATAAATAAGCTATCACAAAGATAAAGAACCTAAGTGAAAAACAACAACAACAACAACAACAACAACAAAAAACAGCAAGTGGGCCTAAGCTGTACTTTTTGTGTCTCCATTGTGTAGAGGTGTGAGAAGAAGTGACTTGACCCCTTTTGCTGGGGTCAGAGGTCAGGCTGTATTCTGTGGCTTGCATAAGAGTGATTGACAAGAGGAAGTATCTCCTTGACCTGAGGAAGAGAGAAGCTTTAGTTCAGTTAGTTGATGATACAAACACCATTTCCTCTGTTATTTTTTAACCTTCTTTTTTAGAAATGTTTATTTGAATGTTTATTCGATCACATTTAACTTTTTAACAGTTTGCATACAACGGCCTCCTTCATTTCATTCATGTTTAGGTTAGTTTTAATTTGAATAAAGACAACAGGTGAATCACCATACTTTCAACCGTCGATTAATCTCATTACATTAAGATATCCCTTTTATGACTCCATTAATCAAAAAGTAATAAAAATGTCACCATGTTTTTTTGGAATAAAACATTAAATATATATCAGGTGAGTTATATATGAACAAACCCCTCTGTAAAAACCTTTAGAGTATAGAAACTTCTCAATGCATGAAAAAACTCATTTTGAGAAAATGGTCTTTAAACATATGTATTGTAAATTATAACTGAAATCTGCAGATGCAAATAGATCAAGAGCCATGAAATAAACACCTAAATGTGTATTTTGGATATGATTTTTTTTCCATTTGTCTGAAAATAGAAAAAAAGAGTTAAGGAAGCAAAATCTCAAAATTGACATGCAGTTCCTGAAAAAACAGTGGTTTTGCCTGTAGTGTCTTGTTGTTTGGAATTATTGGCAGTTTTATGCTTATACAAATTCAGTAATTCAGCAGATGTTAAGTAAGGGGTTCATAAATTGCATATGCCTCTGATCCTGCTTGTGTTTAAATGTTTGTATGTGTGTGTGGTATATGGTTTCCTCTTCCTCTTTTGTCCCTATAGGGACCACTCTCATCTTTTAACACTTTTAATGGATAGGAAATAGGTTTCCTTCTCTGTCCCGCCCCCTCTAAACACATCTCCATCAAATTTCCACTTCATTGTCTCTAATTTGATATTTAAATCCATTCTCTCATTTACTTCAATCTCTTTATATTTATATGTTTCTCTCTTTTTCTCTCACTGAAAGTCTCTTTTCATTTTATGGACTTAAAATACAGTAATATTGCATTTTTAAAACATGAGAAAGAGCACCTCGGGTGACCTGTCAATGGATCGGTCACAGAGGGGTCAGGCAATAAGGTCATGACTGTCTGTCACCACAGCTAATCTGAGACTACATTCTGTTAGTCAGGGTATAATCCAACAGATTATCAACAACTAGAGGAAACGCAGGAAATATTTACCCAACCACCCAAGCCTTCAAATTCTCATGTTGAGAGTCCTTGATGCATCTACTGATCTTCTGAGATCCCCATGGGAGAGAATATTCTTTGGACGAGGGGTGGGAGGTGGGATTAGAGAAGCGATTTCTCAGAACATGAGAAACCACCACTGAATGACGTCTTCCTTTGCTGCATTCCTTAGTATATAGTGTTTTCTAAGACTAAAAATGGTATATACAAAGAAACGCCTACGCATTAGAAACACACTAACAGGCATTGAAGGATTAGTGTTTCCAGTTTGGTGATATCCATTGAATTGACGTCTGTCCCTCCACTGCAATGGGAAATCCCATTGTTTTTGGATGAGAACGTGTGAATAGTGAAAAGAATAAAGTGTAAATAGAGAAAATTTGATCCATTTTATTTAAAGCTGTTTTGAAACGACATGAATTGTGAAAAGTGCTACAGAGAGTGTTTTAACAAATAAGAAGAATACAAGTGGAACTAGTTATTCTGAGGAAAAAACAATACTAGTTTTGTTACTATGCCAACTAGCAAACCTCGGATCATCAAATCAGGGTGACTGCAGTTGTCAACTCCAAACAAATGAGAGCTCAAAACAGGGTTTGCAAGCCAAATGATCCTTAATTAATTGATTTAGAGAACTGATTTAGGTCAGTTTGGTAAAGCCTGTGAACGCAAAAAGGGCACAAATGCATCGAAGAGGCCTGTAACACTGTGTTTGGTTCTGAATACTGTACCGTTTGTTAAACTGTGTGAACCCACCAACTGACCAGGACACAGTGTTCAGTTCAGATAAACTCTCATGTCTTCTCACATGGCATGCGCACACAAACCTCATCTTCTGACCGTGATATTGTATGTGGCCTGTTTGAAAATCTGTGTGGTCAAGATGCATGGATGTAATTCTGCCTTATGCTGCAGTGTTGGCATTTATTGACAGATTATGCTTTTGGGTTACTTTTAGGGGTAATATGAAAAAAATGTAACATGATGTTTTTCTTTTTTGTTGAATTCATTCATTAAGGCCAATGTTTTGCATTTTAAATTCCTTGAAGGAGAGGAAGATACTGATTCTGCTTTATTCACAGATAAACAGCAAGGATGAATGATTTAAATTCTAAAATTTCCAACTGAATTAAACCTATTCAGATAACAGTTTTGAACACCTGTTTACAGATGTGTGTGTGTGTGTATAAGGGGGTTCTGTCTAATTAGGAGTGTTCTCTTTCTTTGTTCTCTGTATGAGAGTTCTCTTTCACTATTAGTTAGAACAAATCAAGTAAATTAACTTTGAACCCAAATCCTCTTAAAGACGATGACTGACCAGGATGGTCTCTATTCTTACTTTTCCTATCCTTTAAAGAAACTGTGTTAGTGAAGTTATACATGTAACATTTATACATTTAAGGTCAGCAGAGTTGATGTTTGCCTTGTTTGTACGATTAGTATCTTTGGCAGTATTAATAGTACTCTCCAAAAAAATAAAAATAAAAATAATAATAATAATTTGGTGATTGCATTTCATTTGGTCATCTTCCCTGCCTGTTTCTGTTTGCATTTTATTTTATTTTCAAGGCTAATTCAAAAAATTAAACCTTATTTTACCTTTCTTTCTTTCATTGTATATGAATTTAAACACACAGTATGATAAATGACTGAATTATGGATCAACTCCTCACAAAGGTCTTGATTGCATTATTGAGTATGTTTTTGAATACACTGTAAAAAATTTCAAGTGGTTTCAACTAATTATTATTTAGTAACTAGTTCCACAGAAATTTTACGTTCAGTCAATTTCTGACTTCAAAATGTTATCTGAATTATTGTTTAGTTGGCTCAACCTTTAGTGAACTAGTTTTATAGTCCATTCAACTAAAATGTTTTAATTGGTCAGACATTTAGAAGACTACAGCAAGTTATGTCAATTAAAATTTAATCGTTTACTCTATGTATTTTATTTGTAACCTCAACTAAGATTTATTATTTGGGCATCATAAGAAATTGCTGGGGAAGTACATACACATATATTTTTATAGTTAACAAAATTATTAAAAATGATTAACTGGTGTTTGTCAATCACTAAAAACACACTTTACAACACATAATAGCTTTATTTAATAACAAACTCCATTTATAACATTTTTCATACAAACTAAACATTCAGGAATGAAGAACACCTACATCTTGGATGGACTGATGGTCAGTAAATTAACAGCAAATTTTAATTTGTGGGTGAACTATCCCTTTAAAGCTCCAGTTCACAAACATTACATCTGTAAAACAACTGCAAAATTCAGTTTAAACTTTGTTTAATGAACTAAGAAAAAACTGAAACAAGCTAATGTTAGCAAACAAACATTTACAAATATTATTACTGTTCACAATTATATCTTTAAAATAAGGGAGAAGTCAAAAAATAAAATAAAAAATGAACCAGGTTACAGTATATAAAATCAAATAAAGTCACCTTTATTTACATAGCTCTTTATACAATACTGATTGTGTCAAAGCAGCTTTACAGAGTCAAACAGGAAAATAGTTAGTCAATAATGCAAGAGGACAATAACAAGTCATTTTTCCAGTTAAAGTCAGTTCATTGGTGATTCTGTGTTAACATTTCAGTTCAGCTCTCTTCCAATAGTGTCTGTGCAATCAGCCAAGCATTCCCCAAATATCAAGCCAAAGGCGATGGCCAACGAGGTCTTCGGAGGGGATCTGTCTCTGGACCTCATCTTTTTGTCCTGGTCTCCGCTGACTGTCAAGGTCATCTCTAGGTCCTGATCCATCTGATCTTGATACGGACTGGGTGGCTACATTCACCTCGGAATAAGAATGAAACTAATATTAGCGTAGATGCCACTGAGAACAATAAAACACATTATAATTGTAGTAAAAACTCTAAACATTTACACGTATTACCTGGAATGAAAACAACAAACCCCTAGTCTTGAAAGTACACATACAGTATGTAGTTGCAGTGGAGGGGTCTGGTGTTTGGTGCCTTGAAAGAACTGACTGGCCAGCATCTGAAATCTTGCAACAATGACAAAGCACCAAGGAAACCTTTGGCCACACCCTGATGGAGAAAGAAAAGTACATTTTAAGTCCAAAAAAAAAAAATGAAATGATGCCTTTTAAATCATTTACAATATATCAATATCAGTTAAATAAATTTGTGATGAAACAGAAGTTGCAACCTTTTTTTTTTTATTTGGAAGGGAGCATTTATGCTGACTGGATTTGTAATAGAACATGTACATTTCATTATAGTGAAAGTGAAAGTGAAGTGACATACAGCCAAGTATGGTGACCCATACTCGGAATTTGTGCTCTGCATTTAACCCATCCAACGTGCACACACACAGCAGTGAACACACACACACCCGGAGCAGTGGGCAGCCATTTATGCTGCGGCGCCTGGGGAGCAGTTGGGGGTTCGGTGCCTTGCTCAAGGGCACCTCAGTTGTGGTATTGAGGGTGGAGAGAGCGCTGGACAGTCACTCCCCCCACCTACAATCCCTGCCGGCCCGAGACTCGAACTCGCAACCTTTGGATTATGAGTCCGACTCTCTAACCATTAGGCCACGACTTCCCCATATAGGGCTATAGCATGAAAATAATATCAAAATATAACGGTCCTGCCTGTTGTTGATAAATAACGTTACCAGTGGTGAGGTTTTACAAATTGATTGATCACTTGTGTTTACTGATCACGGTCTTTCCCTGTGCAGGGACTCGTGTGCACCATCTAGTGATTCACTACCTAGGGAACCGACTGAGAAGCTTTGAACGGCCTGTGAAACGATTCAGTTGTTCATTTTCGTTCGGAACGACTAACTTCTCTCCCGAAGCGCGTTCACGAGACCAGAAACACCGTGTAATCCGCCTCGTTTGAAAAGAGCAACATTTCATTGTAGCTTGTTGTTAGTCACGTTTAATGTCGTCTTTTTACTTAATGGGACAACTCCAGAAGTTTACTAACGCAAAAACCCGTTCAACACGCCCATGTTAACTTCAAATGAGCGCACTCATTTGCTGTGGTTTACGCGTCTCATAGATTACGGTTAACGGTTACATTAGTCGTATTAAGCATAATGGCTTATAGAGAAAAAGACCGCGCGATCTCTTATCTTATCTTTTCACGTCACGGAAACACACACACACACACACACACACACACACAAATCATACAACAAGCCAAAATGAGCTAAAATTCATTCTAGTAACACAGCTTTTGACATTAAGTGCTTTATGGATTAAACAAGGTGAAAGACCACATTAAATCACTTAAATTTCCCTCAGACATATCATACAACGCTTATTCATGTTTTATATAGGTTGTACGTTTGTGTTTAAGTATACTGTATACGTTTTAAATAAAACATTTACAGCTTTTAAATATACGTTTTGATTCAGTCTAAGTTAACGTTAAGAATATTTATTCAGTGCCACAATTGACTTAAAGTTACCTGACGCCTGAACTTGACATACATTGTCTTATATCCACTTTTCTTTGGATATACAACTCATAAAACACTTTCTAAATGTCCACTCCAAAAAAAAAAAAAAAAAAAAAAAAAAAAAAAAAAAAATCGAATATGTTGCATGATTTTATCGTTAAATTTAGTCTAAAAAATAACATTTATTTAGTGCAATTTACCTGACGCGCGCACTTGGCAAGATGGCGGCGCTGTTTCTCCCGCGCAGTCACTCAGGCGCGTGCACGTGCAGAACGATCTCAGTGTTGGCTGGATTTGTTTTTATTAGTTCAGTCAAACAATGGCATTCTGAATGTTGACTGGATTTGAAAATAACCATTCGTTTAATGTTTTTTTAAATATATTTGGGCAGACTTAATATAATATGTTTTCTCAACTAAGCACAAGCAATAAAATTAGCTCAACTTAAATATTTTTGCCCTTCCAACATTTTGTTAATTGGATTTTTTACAGTGTATATATATATATATATATATATATATATATATATATATATATATAAATGGCTTTTAAATTCACATGAATGGATTTAGACAATTCACAATGTCCAAAAGCCATCTTGAACTGAGACATGAGTTTTACAGACAGAAGATTAACCATCAGGTATTAAAGACATCTCATGTCTGGCCTCTACTGGCCAAAGACAGCTGATGGTGGATCATTTTAAAACATCTATATGGTAATATTTTCACCTTGACTCACAACACTATAAAAAGTGCTATCTTGTAGGTGTGAGCTATTTCTAACTCTTAAATTTTGTTTTCTTTTTTGGGATGACCTAATGTATTTATGTTGATTTAATCATCTTAAATATATGATTTATTTGGAACTTTTTTGAAAGACAACATGATGAAGACGCTGTCATGAAGTGGAATATGATTCCCTCATTGCACAATGGAAGGTGAACAGAATTAGTATTGTTGTGAATGGCAGAGGCCTTGTAAGTTTCGCTCTGGAACAGCTTTATCAAAGTCTTCCAGGATCTTCTCTAATGAACATGAGTGATGATACAATATGTTGCTGTAGTTTCCTCTGTGGTACTGAAGGGAACAGTGCCTGCACCTGTGCCCTCTGGCAGTATGAGAAAAAGGAAAAAAACTGTTCTTGGCAAAAACAGTGGTTGAGACCTGTCGCATGCCAGACCCTCCTAAGACCACACGCAGGTGTGTGTGTGTGTGTGTGTGTGTGTGTGTGTTTGAATGTGTGTGGTCTAGTGTGGCAACAGTTATCAAAAGTGGGAGTTTCTGTGCCTTAAGAGACGTTTCTTCTCTTGTGTCTGAGCGTAATGTCCCACCTCTCCATCACTCCACAAAACCTCCCCCTCTCCCTCTCCCGAGTCCCGTGTTCAGTTCTGGACAGTTTCCAATGGAAGGGATTATTGTTAAATTCACATAATCTCCTGTGTTTCCTCTAGAGAATCTGACTTTTTAGACTTTTTAAACAATTCACACAGCTCGTCTATAATAATTATTATGTCCACCCTAGAGTTTCATTACCCAGCATGCAGCCTACAGGCTCAATACAACATTTAATACACAGTAAAATACATTTTAAAGTTAACTGAATTCAGATAACAATCAGTAATCTATAACGTATTGCCTGTCACAAACTACTGAAAAGTCCACTTGCAAGTTTCCAGGCCACCTATCATTATCCTCCTGGTTTTTTCCCATGGGATGCAGTAATCCAGGTCTTCTCTCATTGTGAAGCAAGTATCCGCTCCAGTGGTGGGCCAGAGAGTATTGGAAGGGGATTCCCAAGATTCCCAGACATCATGCACTTCCTGACCTCCTGACTATTTCACCTCACCTCAAAATACTCCACAAGCATTATCTCTCACTGAATATATATAAAAAAAAATACACCTGTGGCCAGGATTCTGGAATCGGGTATTTTAAAATAATATTCAGGGTTCTAGAAATTTAAGCTTATAAATTTATAAAAGCAATTTTTACGTTAATCCTTATGTTAAGACTTTGTTATTTGAGCTGTAAAGTTGTTTCTACCATTTTGATAATTTTTCAGGTTTTAAGCATAATATTGTCATTGCAACAAAAGTTGGAAAAATTGGCTATAACTTCACATAAGAAAGGGTTAGTAAGCAAATTATATGTGAAAATGCATATAGTTTGCATCTAGTAGATATACTATTGAGAGTATATATTAACATTTATGAATTCTATAAATATAAATAATTTTCTGTGAAATACATGTAGGCTATATGAAATAGATAGTATCCTAAATAGTGGTTTAGGATGTGGACCAAAATTTTTGTAATGCATTTTTTTTATTCACCTGAAATCTTAAAATCACAGAAATACAATACATGAAATACAATCCTGTATGTCAAATTAGTTTAACTAGTAGTTCATAACAGATTTTACATTTTGGAAGTGGTAAGCCAACAAACTAGTAAAATTGTGTATATCAAAGAAAAGTACATAAAAACTTTATTTATTTATTTAAGTAATATATTACTCAAAAATGACACCCTCTTGTCATTCCAAACTCTATACAGTAGAAGTCAGTGATCACCAAAACTGTTTGGCTACCAATTCTTCATCTCCCTTTGTGTTCCACAGGAGAAAGAAAGTTAAAAATTTTGGAACAACATGAGGGTGAGTAAATATTGACAGAATTTTCATTTTAAAGGAATAGTCCACCCAAAAATGTAATGTTTATGAAATCATGTTTAAAAATGTTACATTTCTCCAAATCTGTTCCAATGAAGAAGCAAACTCATCTTGGATGGCCTGAGGGTGAGTACATTTTTAAGCAAATTTTTATTTATGGGTGAACTATTCCATTACAATGTACTGCATAGGCCCAATAATATGCATTATTTATATTAAATTATCAATGTCTCAATATGTCAATCAATGTATCTAGAATTTAAATGGTTTCATGCTCCCAGCAGTCATTAATTATCTTTGCAAAAAACACATTGTGGTTGGGACTTTTGTTAATGGTCAAGAGAATGCGGGGCATGTCGCACATCTGTCTATAGTGACAGATGAATTTTGAAAAGTGAATATGAACCTTGTTTCATATTTCACGGCACAGCCTTTGATGTCAACAACAAAAGATACAAGAAGTATTTTCTCCTCCCTTTTAAAAATAAAACCTATTTAGATTAAACTACGATAAGCCTATTTATTTTGCTATCCAAGGTGGTTAGTTGCACTTAATTTTCACATTTAGCATAGTTTACAGATCTATTTTCGGGCCACATCCAACCATATTCAGAAGGCCTTGACTATTCGCAGTAAGCAATTTAAATACATGCTGTTATTTATCAAATACAGAAATATCAATGTAAATGTATATGTGCCCGAATGTGACTCTGTGCACCTTTGAAGTGTTGAAACCGCTCTTTGAAGCTCAGATGACAGTGTGTGAATAAGTGTTTGGGATTGATGTGGACCTGAGCTGTAGCGAAGAGGAACCCGGAGTCACTGACCCACGGCCCATTTCCACCCAACACTAACAGTCACTCAGCACTGCTTTGAGTGCAACTGAAAACACTCATACACGTAAGCACCATCCACAAACAGGAAAGCATCTTATATCTTCTGCTGCACCCAGTGCGGCCCATTTCAGGCTGTCAGCCTGAGGAGGCTCCAAGCAGACTGGTTGCATCAGCCGTAATCTTCTCCTCAGAAAGGGAAGCTCCTTCAGGGCACGCACCACATGCAGTCTGGCATAGCAGATGTCACCCGAATGAAAGAATGCCACGAACTGCACACGGACTTGAAACAAGCCTCAGAGAAGTTCAGTTTAAAAAATACGTGAGATGTCTTCCGCGCCGCCTCAAGCATGCTCTGTCAAGAAACCCATATCCTCCTTTGAACCTGTGATTGACAGGCAGGAATCCCCACATTTTACACTCAGAGTCTCCTGCAATAAAAACAAACCAGGACCAGTATGGATCAGGGTGTCAGTCACGAGAGAGGTGATCTCTTTCATATTCAGTCTTATAAACACCGCCGCTTTCTCTGACTAATTTGTTGAACATAGTTACAGTTGTCAAGGCCAAAACCGCTGCATTTGAAACGTGCTCTGACGATGTTTAGGTTGGAAGTGTCGGTTCCTCTCCCTTAGGCTGTATTATGGCTAGACGAGTCGATTGTCAATAACTGTCACCTGTCATGAGCGAAGGCTGCTTCCATCTGCCTTTACCTGCCATGTAATTAGTGAAGCAACAAGCCCTTGTGTTGAAAAATGCAGTCTGTCGTGCCATGCCAAAAACACGGCACATTGCGTGCCCGACCAAAGCGCAGATCTCACTTTATTGGTTTTCCATATTGAATGGCATTCAGATGACTCATGCATTACAAAATAAAGCTGTTAATATCTAATTAAAGTGTTGTTTTTTTTCTTTTTCTTATCCATGCTGAGCTGTTTAAAACGCGTTTTTGAATTGGGGTGGGTGGCAAGACCACAGTCCTTTCCACCTGTTTCCCTGCGGCTGATCTAGACGAGGGTTCTCATAAGCCGGCCTGCTAAAAGATATATGAGAATATTAAAGCACTTAATTTCATCTTGATGCAATGAAGAACAATAGCAGCTTTGTGCAACCTCACAGACTGTGTTTTTCTCTGTGGTTTCGCTAATAGAAGGTTCCACCCTCTGAGATATTTGTCTTGCTAAGTGGCTTCCCTAGAGATGATTCTGAATGATAAGGCGCTAGCAGACGTAGAGCATATGCATAATGTCTGATTCACATTTACCGTGCATCAATCAACTGCTGCATATTTCTTTTATGGAATGGAGGAAGCGTCAACCACAAGATTTGTTTTAGAGGTTGACTCGTCTACCTGATTACTCGGGCTGCTGGTGGTTTTATTACAACTGCTTGCTTCCACGTAAGGAGGTGAACTAATTACTACCCAATTAGTTCATGTACCTCACCTATTTGCAAAATGTAGAGATCATGCTTTTAGAGGGAGACCACAAACTTTCAACAATCTTTATGCTCTCTTTACTAAACAGAAAAAATCCCACAGCAGTAACCAATCTAAACTGAATACTATTTTGTATTGCCGCAAAAGACTTTTACAAATTCCTTCAAAGGAGCTTGTGTGTGTATACAGAACTGTGGTTAAAGGGAGGGTCATGAAATAAAAGGTAAATAAACTTCATCCAAATACCTATGACTAATTAACTGACTAAACCTTGAAATCTGGGAAAGGTGCTAAACAGTACTGTACAGTAGCCTACATATCAGGACATTTTGTCACAATTCAAACACAAGTTTGAAAAAAGAAACTAAAATTATTGGAACTAATTTGAGATGGAATAAATTGAATCTTAAACATTCAATATTATCTAACAATACACACACACACACACACACACACGCACGCACACACGCACGCACACACATACATACAGTATATAGACCTATTCTTTTTTTTCAAGCATTAAACAAACACGAGTACACTGTAAAAAAAAAAAAAAAAAAAGTTGAGACAACTTAAAATTTTAAGGCTACCAGCTTCAGCAGATTTTTGAGTTTATACAACAAAAATGTGAGAATCTCCCACAAAAATAAATTGAGCAAACTCAAAAATCTGCTGAAGCTGGTAAAAAAAAAAATTCAAGTTTTTTTTTTTTTTTACAGTGTAGATAGGATTCTATGATTAAAAAAAAAAAAAAAAAAAAATCCAAACCATTAAAACAATACTAAAAAATTATTAATAATAATAACTGCTTGCAAGACTAATGGAGCAAAGCAAAAATCCATCCAATCACAAAATACTATTTTTTTCTTTTCTTAATAAATCAATCAAATAGTATTTCACATGGAAAAAAAGTATAACAAAGTCCTGTCGTCAGTTAGTTTGTATTACTATGTCTCATCAATATGAAGCCTAAATCAAATGCTTTATCTGTGACATATATCAAGACAGCGTTTTATAATTGATGATTAGCTCTTAATTATCTGTCATAAATATTTGGTTAGTGTTGATTTAGGACCATCCAGGTTTGTTCTGTGTTGTTGTGATGGCATGAATCACACCTGAGGTTCCTGTTTTGCTCAGGCCTCGTTTGAGCCTGTCAGCAGCCACAGGAAGCCACACATTCATCTCTAACACCCTGCCCACACACACACACACACACACGCACGCACACACACACACACACACACACACACACACACACACACACACACACACACACACACACACACACACACACACACACACACACACACACACACACACACACACACACACACACACACACACAGAGAGAGAGAGAGAGAGAGAAACTCAAGAACACTTCTCCCCCCATTACATGACTGTGATGTATCAGCCTGGCACAAATTGTGTTCTACTGACGTATCGGTATCTTGGGACATGTGTCAAAACTTAATGTATATAGTTAATCACATATTTACTTAAGCACACATTAAAACGGTTGTGTACCTGAAATGTATTTATTTGGGTTTGACAGACAGTTGTACTCTACATGACGTAATGTCCACACGGTCCCAGACAGCTGGGAAACGGTTATATAAAGTGTGTCTGTCGGCAGTGGCACATAGGTTTGTTTGAACCTTTCTCTGGAGGCTTTGATTTGAGCTCTGTGTTGTTTTAAAGCCTCAGGTTCCTTGTTGCATCATTTCCCATGAGACGCAAAAATGTCTCTTTTGTCATGAGCAACTGAGTCCTTGGAAATTTAAAGCTGCATTTTTTTCCTTTTGAAAATTTGAATCGGGTAACTCAGTTATGCACTTAAAAGTGTGTATATATTATATATAAAACCCACATATATTTATATGACATAAATATATAACATATAATAAAGTATACTGAACTATAGATCTTTTCACATTTGAAATAGTCTCTAGGTCATTGTAGGTAAACAAGAGTCCTGGGCTATCTTGTTTCATGTTTCATACAACTTGTAAGTAGGGCTGGGCGCTATGGCCAAAAAAAATCACAATACATTTTTTCCATGCTAGAAACAAAGATTTGAAATTTACTGTGATAATTATCAATATCGATATTGATAATTATCACAGTAAATTTCAAATCTTTGTTTCTTGCATAAAATACGCATCTACCTCTGCCTCTCTAAAAGGAGGGACAAGCTTAACATATCTACTCGCATCAAAATCAGAGCGTTCAGCAGAAATAGGCGGATTTACCGGTAGAATCACATCTGAAGGAATTTTGGTACGGGGAACTGGAATTGGTCTACTCATTCTCCCACTCGCTTGTAAATCCAATTGATGCAGTTTAACAGCACGCTCCGTTTCCGCTTGTACCACACGCAGTTTAATTAACTGTGCCTCACATTCTTGTTTTTTAATCAACAAATCCAACTCCTTCAATTTAACAGCCAATTTGGTTTCATCACTTGATTCAGAAGCATCTACATTAAGAAAAACCTCAGAAGTTTCCACACCAGTTTCGGCCGACTCCTCCTCACCCGCTTCTGACTGACCTGGCAAAATACCATCAGAAACCAATTCATCATAAAGCTGCTCTTTAATAACCTGTTTAGTAGACTCTTTTAAAACGCTAACATTAAAGAAGTCAGCTATAAGAATTAAATCCTTCTTCCTACAGCGATTATAAACTTCTATAGTAGGATTAAGAGAGAATTCTAACAAATCAAAATCCATACTCACTCTATATGCCTTTGCCCCTCCCACAAAACTTCAAAGACTTCCAAACAACTTTTTAGAAATAAGATTACTTACCAACAAATTAAAATGGTGTTTAGCAGCGAATTTCATACCGGATTCATTAACAAGAGACAAATCTCCAAGTTACCAAATCAACACAACTATCAAAAAATGAAAACTAACATAGACGAGCCCCCAATTGTTACATACTTCCCATCTAGGGTTGAGCAGCCAGTAACAAAGCAAATAAATTTAAAAAAAAAAGAAAAAAAAAGAAAAAAAAACCTAGGAGAGAAAACCAGGGCATCCAACCTCCTGTCCCAGAATCAACACAAACACCAGTTCAAATTAATTTATTTTTAATTTGAATAAAGATAAGTCAACAAAAACACATCCAATACCTCCATGCACAATTACAAAACACATTAAATACGTCCTTGGACGTAACACAAGTTTAAAGGCAGATGTTTGCTCCTACTACAACTTTCACTGCCGGACTCATGAGCCTCCTATAAGTGAAAGTAGAAACCATTAATTGTGGTTTTAAACTACTCTTTATGGTCAGAACATGAAAAACTCTTCACGTTTTTGAGTTCTTTACACTTTTCTAGTAATTTTTCCTTACACTGTAAAAAATCCAATTAACAAAATGTTGGAAGGGCAAAAATATTTAAGTTGAGCTAATTTTATTGCTTGTGCTTAGTTAAGAAGACACATTATATTAAGTCTGCCCAAATATATTTTAAAAACATTAAACTAATGGTTATTTTCAAATCCAGTCAACATTCAGAATGCCAATGTTTGACTGAACTAATAAAAACAAATCCAGCCAACACTGAGATCGTTCTGCACGTGCACGCGCCTGAGTGACTGCGCGGGAGAAACAGCGCCGCCATCTTGCCAAGTGCGCGCGTCAGGTAAGTTGCACTAAATAAATGTTATTTTTTAGACTAAATTTAACTATAAAATCATGCAACATATTCGATTTTTTTTGAGTGGACATTTAGAAAGTGAGTTGACAGTGTATGTCAAGTTCAGGTAAAAAATTTTTTAAAATTTGTAAACGTGTATTTAAAAGGTTTAAATGTTTTATTTAAAACGTGTATAGGCTACTTATACACAAACGTACTACCTAAAAACATCGAATAAGCATTGTATGATATGTCTGAGGGAAATTTAAGTGATTTAATGTGGTCTTTCACCTTGTTTAATCCATAAAACACTTAATGACAAAAGCTGTGTTACTAGAATGAATTTTAGCTCATTTTGGCGTGTTGTATGATATTTTTTATGTTTCCGTGACGTGAAAAGATATGAAGAATCAGCGGAGACCAGGACAACTAGATGAGGTCCAGAGACAGATCCCCTCCGAAGACCTCGTTGGCCATCGGGACGAGACCACGAGAACCAGATAAGTCCTCTGATCAATCTGACCTGTGTTGCAGCCTAGAAATAAACCACGTCATGCTGGTTTCGTCTGGCCAGGGGAGAATTGCCCCTCGACTGAGCCTGGTTTCTCCCAAGGTTTTCTACTCAATCTCTGTCACCGATGGAGTTTTGAGTCCTTGCGGCTGACTTTATTTGATTTCTTGTACTGTAACCTGGTTCATTTTTTTTTTTACTTCTCCCTTATTTTAAAGATGTAATTGTGAACAGTAATGTTTGTAAATGTTTGTTTGCTAACATTAGCTTGTTTTAGTTTTTTCTTATAGTTTAAACTGAATTTTGCAGTTGTTTTACAGATGTAATGTTTGTGAACTGGAGCTTTAAAGGGATAGTTCACCTAAAAATGAAAATTTGCTGTTAATTTACTGACCGTCAGTCCATCCAAGATGTAGGTTTTCTTCATTCCTGTATGTTTAGTTTGTATGAAAAATGTTATAAATGGAGCTTGTTATTAAATAAAGGCTATTATGTTTTGTAAAGTGTGTGTTTTTAGTGATTGACAAACACCAGTGAATCATTTTTAATAATTTTGTTAAACTATAAAAATATATGTTTATAGTTCCCCAGCAATTTCTTATGATGCGCAAATAATAAATCTTGAGGTAACATATAAAACACAGAGTAAACGATTAAATTTTAATTGACATAACTTGCTGTAAAATTCTAAATGTCTGACCAATTAAAATATTTTAGTTGAATGGACTATAAAACTCGTTCACTAAAGGTTGAGCCAACTAAACAATAATTCAGATAACATTTTGAAGTCAGAAACTGACTGAACGTAAAATTTCTGTGGAGCTAGTTACTAAATAATAAGTAGTTGAAACCGCTTGAAATTTTTTACAGTGTAACAAAATAAATATATTTGATTACATTTTATTTTAAGGTGTGCTTGTTACAGTGTAAACATACATTTAAGTATTGAGTAATATTAATGACATTTACTTACTATGAATAAATAGATATACGAGATTGGTTATAAATGGATTTTCTTTATCAATTAACTTCTATTAACTAAATTAAATCAACATTTGATGTGACTATCCTTTGTGTTTAAAGCAGCTTTTACCCTAGGTTTTCAGGTAGCTTTGCAGGTAGGTTTCTTGAAGCATCTTGGAGACGTTGTTCTCCCCAGTTCTTCTGAATTTAGTCACTGTTTCTTCATGTCATTCCAGACAGACTGACGATGATCAGATCAGATCTCTGTGTGGAGCACAGGCTGTTTTCAGATTCATTGTGTAAATAAAAATCTCACTGGATTATTCCAATTAATGGCAAAATGTTTGGAAATGTAAACTGATATTTCCTACTGACACACTACAGCAAAAGAGAAATAACTGACTTAAAACCATTTTTAGCTGCTGAAAATAGTAATGTTCTAATAATTTTGGCCACCACTGTATTTTGGGCTTTTTATTGCTTTATTATTCAGACAGGACAGTGGAGAGATGACAGGAAAGTATTGGGCAGAGAGAGGGGAGCTGGATTGACTTTGAGACGGAAATCGAAAAAACAAACCAGATGAGTATATGCTGTGCTTAGCTACATGTTGGCGCACTAACCGATATGAATATTCCACATTTCTGCCACAATACCATGGTGTAGTTAGTGTTACTAGAGTAAAGCCATTATAAATGATGGCGATTCGTAGATTGAAAAGCCTTCTGACTGTATCATTGCCTACAGTGTTTCCACTTTTTGTTAGTGCTGTTTTATCTTTCTTCAAACTAGTTTAAATCACTCAGTATGTTTTCATCACCCTGTTTTTATGCACATTTTGAAGTATCGCATCAAACATGAGTGATGGAAATGCCAAATTTCGAAAAAATACCCTAATTTGCAAAAAAGGTGGTTTTTGACTTGTGCAAAAAAGGGTTAATGTGAATAATAAGAGATGGAAACGCATTTGCCGAATAAATTCCTCGATGCTCATCAACAAAGTCATGTGACTTTGGGCTTAGGGACGACAAAACCTGACTAACTAGGACCAATCTCATTCCATTGCATCTGAAATTATGATCATTCTGAAATGCTGAGCAAAGTCTGTCATCAAAGTATTTCTGTATAATTGCCTCCCAAACAGTCGTCTGCTAATTTAGCTTATATTATATATGAAAATCGTCACTTCCTGACAAACTGGACCTATGCTGCATAAACATTATATCGAACATTTATCAAACTCTTGCTATCATTTTATTGAATAAAATTAAATTGATAGCCTTATTGTTATCGTTTTATTGCCCAGCCCTATGTAATTTACCCTGGGGTCTACATCCTGACATTTCACACTGCAGTGTACTGTACATTCCTAAACCCTGGTTTATCATTCATATTTGGATATTTGTGATGTCAGTGTCATTGATTGGACAAACACTGCATGCAACCTGTTTACATAAAGGTTCTAGCATTACACATCCTTATATTATTGCCAAATTACCTATTTTTCCTGAATAGACTTTTTGGTATACCTGGTGTTTCTGTGACAGCTCAAAGCATGTGAATATGAGGTGCGAGATTTGTGTCTGCTTCTTTCCTTTTCCAGGGGTTAAAAGCAGGGTTTGGAACATCACGAGTTTACGGTTTAGCTCAGTGTGAAAATACCTTATATAAAGTACCAAGACATTGAAATAAAAAAAAGGAAAAGAATATGACAATAACTAAAAGAGCAATAAATAGGGTGATGAAAATGAGTGATAATGAGCTTTATGAGGAAGTGGAGAAAAATACAGTGGTCTGACAGTGGTTTGGCTGGCGTGTGTTCTGGAAGATAAGAATGTCATACACGCTCACACAGAGCACAGTGCTGTTATTGCAGAGTATAAAACACTCTCCTGTCATCTTCTCCCCACCACAGACCTACGCTGCTGCATGCGCCCGGAATGGACGTGTTTTTAATCTAACTCAAGCAGTTATCTGAAGAATCTCTGTACTGACACACTCGCAGCAGATTAAAACACATACACAGACACAAACGCAAACACTGTCATACCCAGACAGGTTTGTATCAGTTCATCTTTGGAGATACCTGTGTGTGGCAAATACATCATTGAAATAAGTCTTCTAAATAAGAGTGTGTGTGTGGTGTACTGCCATTATCTTATCCGTGTCAGCCATGGATGATTTAATAAATGGATGATCCCTTTATTTTGATTATGAATTATGTCAATATGTGACCCTGAACCACAAAACCAGTCATAAGTCGTACCGAGGTATATTTGTAGCAATAGCCAATAATACATTGTATGGGTCAAAATTATTGATTTTTCTTTTATGCAAAAAAAAAAAAAAAAAAAAATCAGGATATTAAGTAAAGATCATGTTCCGTGAAGATCTTTTGTAAACTTCCTACTGTAAATATATCAAAACTTCATTTATGATTAGTAATATGCATTACTTAGGACTTTCTTTGGACAGCTTTCAAGGCGATTTTCTCAATATTTTTTTTTTTTTTGCACCTTCAGATTCCAGATTTCTTAGTAGTTATATCTTGGCCAAATATTGTCCTATCCTAACAAACCATAAATCAATGGAAAGCTTATTTATTCAGCTTTCAGATGATGTATAAATCTCAATTAAAAAAAAAAAAAGACCCTTATGACTGGTTTTGTGTTCCAGGTCATGTGCAAGTGAATGTTTCTAAATAAGGATTCATAACTGTTGGTGAAGGAGATCATATAAATGTGTTACCGGTTTTAATAAAATACTGTTGTAGTACCACACAGTAATGGTATCAGAGGAAAATACTTTCTTGATATATGGGTGTTTCTTGATATATAAGTGTTTCCTTTGGCTCTGCAAAAAAATAAACTCTCTTAAAACAGAGAGTAGCTTATAAAATGTGTCTACTAATAATGTCTAAGCATAGATTGGATGTGAACGTCATTGATGTTTTAAAGATTTGTTGAAATATAATTTGTCTTGCTAAAGTTACTTATACCATTTTATTTTTTCCAAATTTTTCTCACACATTTTTTTTTTTTTTTGCGCAATTTGTCATAATTGCAGTATGATTTAAAATTAGTAAAAAAATATTAAAAGTTTTGTCTTTACTGACAATGTTGTTGCTTTGGGAAACAAGTACACTACCTTTTGGAAAAAAATAAAAACTGATGTAATGTCAGTATTGTTGACCATGATGGAAATGGTGAATATGGAAACTATGCTAAAAACGAGGGAAAACAATTAAAAGTAATTGTTTTCAAAAAATAAATATAGATTTTTTTTTTCACTATTGAGATTCTCATATATTTAAACAATAATAATTTAGTTATATTGGATATATGTATTTTAAGATAAAAAATCTGGGTCTATTATAAACAATAAACAAAAAAGAATATACTTGAAAAGTAGTAAATTTAACTGAAGTCATTGTGAAAAGTTTGGTAGAAGGCATAAGATAATGTGATCTTCATAATCTTCATGTAACAAAAAAAAAAAAAGAAAAAAAAAAAGAAAAGAAAAATTGTTAGTTTTTATCAAAAACAATTAACTTGGGAACTTAAAGTGCCTTTACCTAAAGAAACACCCATACATCATGGTGCTGAACCATGGTACATGGTAGGACTACTTCATGACACTTAAAAAATGCCATACTGTCGTACAAAAACTATGATAACATGGTATTTTTGCGGCATGATGAACATATTTATGAAAGTTGATAAGCTCTAAAATAATGTAATCGGGATGATATATATATATATATATATATATATATATAGTAGGGATGAGTGTGCAGTGTGTGATATGCATTAGCGTAATGTGAGTGTGTAATATGAGGTAATTTACTGCAGAAATTAGACCCTTTTTTATAGGGCTGCCATATTGTCAACATGGCTTGTTAAATCACCTTTCCACTCCTCTGCCACTCCCCTCCATTTCTGTCATTCTCTTCCCTTCTTCTTTTTCTTTTTCATTTGTTCTAATTCCAGGGCTGGCCAGGTCTTGCCTGGATTTGAGCAGTGCTGGGTTTCAAAGGGGTAAGTGACACCTTACCTGTAATTTCATGGTTTCACTCCACCTGCCTTTGAAGTCTCAGACTGGAGATGTGTGAGTGTGTGTGTTTAAGTGTGTGTGTGTGCATGTCTTTTGAAAGGTTGCTGAAGAAAGATTTTTAATGCTTTGCTAAGACTTCAGAAATGGGATTTTAGCTCATAATGAATTATTTTCAATAGGTCTTTATACAAATACATTTCAACCAGTGGATTTTATAGCATATTTTTATTACTCTAGTTTGTGTGATGTTCATACATCTGTGTATTTGCTTTGTTTGCTTAAACTTAAAACGGTTTCCCTTCTTTTCTTTCAAGATTGAGGTTTACTTTCTTTCAGTGTCTTCTACACGCTGCAGCAAGTCAAGGACTCATCAAAGTGCAAAGTGTGAATATGATTTCAGCCCTTTGATACTTTTGCCAATCCAGGTGAATAACAGAGCAAACACCCTCACTGTTAGTGTATCAGAATGCCACTGTGATATTTGTACTCTATGAATGTATAGAAATGAGAGACAACACAATGAGAGAGGTTTGCCGTGTAGCCCAGCCTCTCGCCAATGTCATTGGTGTTTACAGTCATCTGCTCTCTTTGCTGTCAGTCTGTGTACTGTCTCAGCCCTATTTGTTCAATGATAGGCTGTTCTCCGTAAAGTGCTGATAGACAAATGATGCATTTTTTTGTTATGAATCATTTTGAGCAGCTCTTTATGAAACGCTGCTCTCTAATCATCATCTCATTCACACAGCATTCACCATAGGCCATTACCTCCATTTCCTATAGGATTCCTTAGCATATGTCACTTTAAGGCCCTGTTTACATCTAGTATCTAGTACACTAAGGTGTTTTGGTCGATTCAATCACAAATGGACAACACTGAATACAGGTGTAAATAGGATCCAAAATGTTTTAGCATGTTAGCAACATACAGCATTGCTTGAAATGTAACATTTATGCGATATTTATTTGGCAGCAACACAGTTTATTTTTTGTTGTTGTTTTTAATTTATTTTAGCAATTTTTTTTTTTTTTTTTTTTACATGTGGAGCACTTTTGCTAATCACAGTCATGTCTATTGAGCACATGAACGCTATGGCCAATCTGACATGTTTCAGTTATTCAGAATTCACACAAGCTCAAGTTATGCACGTTTATGAATCCTTTCATAATAACATAATATTTAAATGTGGGATTGAGTCTGATTGACAGTGGATGACTGTGATGTCAAAATAGATATGCGCAAGTCTTAGTGTGTAAATGCAGACTAATAGACCTGCCACTTTTTCTGTTACAGGTAATATGTTTTCATTTGTTGTTCTTTAGTTTTATTACTAACTTTTCAATTAACCATTCTAAAGCACTGTTTACTTAATTAAAAAAAAAAAAAGAAAAAAAAAACTGTTTACTTAATTAAAAAATAATTTCAAAATATGTGAAGGCTACATGTTAATGTTTTAATGTTTAATTTCTTTGGTTTTTATTTTCCAAATTGTTAAATAGAATAGTTAATTAGTTTAACTTTTTTTCTATGATATTGTCACGCCCAGTTGCCTGCACCACTGTGAGGCATTAGAGGGCGTTCCTGTGTTCTGGTCATGGACTCCATTTCCATCATGTATTTTGGACATGTATCACTGTGGATTCTCATTAAAGGATCTTAAACTGCATTTGGACCCATTGTCTGTTGCGTAGTTGTCCTCAACCATAACACAACAGCTCACCACAACAAGGGATCCAGCCGTTTTCGTCATGCACCCACGTCAAGGTACTCGTTGTGACCCTTTAAAGAAAAAAAGGGGATGACATATTGAAGCTTATGTGGAGGAGTTTCTTTCGCATTGCCACCTTGTACCTGGTGATGATGCTTTGCTGAGGGACTGTTTTTGGAGTGGGCTTGACCTGTATATCAGCCTCAACTTGCCTGATGAGGATCCAGGTTGGTCCAGTGGCCGTGGAGTCTGGCCAAACAGGATTGCCACCATACCACACACTGATTGCAAGTCCAGTGTTTGTCACCACTTCCATGCCACAGCCAGAGTCAGCTCCCAAGATGGCTGCCATGTTACAGCCAGAGTCAACTCCTGCCAGAGCTGCTTCATCTGCCACCTCATTGAGTTGCTGCTTGCCCTGTCCGCTTCGCCACACCAGAGCCTCCAGCCATTATGAAAGCCACGCCAAGGTCTTCAGCCACCATGGATGACACCCCAGAGTTTCTGGTTATCATGGACACCAAATCAGAGTTCCCGGTCATCAGGAATGTTGCATTTGGAGACAATAAGGCTCTGGGCGTTTGAGTCTGACTTCCAGGTTGGTGGACCTACCATTGAGGTCAGTGAGAGCAGCTGGCATCTTAAGGCCTTCAGCTGTTGAGCTTATAGAGGTGGTTCCTCTGTCTGCAGTGCTTCCAGTCATGGCAGTGGCTAAGTTGTGTGTCTGGGCAGTACACTGTACTCTCACTCCGGAGCCAAGTCTAGTCCGAGAATACGTTCTGGAGCCAAGTTCAGTTCAAGTTTCTGTTCAAGGATTGTTAGGCTGCAGTAATTAGGTCAACCGGAACCGGGAACACTTCCCAAAACACCCGATGTACTTGTTACATCGTTAAAAGAATGGCATCTACGCTAATTAGTCTGTTTCTTTCTTATTCCGAGGTCACTGTAGCCACCCAGATCCAGACTGTATCCAGATCAGATGGTGTATCAGCACCTAGAGATGACTTCTACAGCCCTGAACATCAGCGGAGACGAGGACAACTAGATGAGCCCCAGAGACTGATCCCCAGTGAAGCCCCAGTCTCCTAGACGGCCATCGGGACAAGACCACAGCAACCAGATGAGTCCTTTGCACAATCTGACTCCGCTTTAGCCTAGATTTAAACTGCTGATATTGTCTGGCCAGAGGAGAATGACTCTATTTCGACAAACTATTTCCCCGTTTAAATACTGTAAAGCTGATATAAAGCCACCCAGCTTTATATCAAACTGATGTAAACGTGTTTGACACTTTTTGCATTGTTAAAAGCGCTATACAAATAGTGACTTGACTCCTGAGCCAAGTCCAGGCCGAGAATCCATTCGGGAGCCAAGTCCAGTTCCAGTTTCTGTTCCTGAACTAAGTCCAGTCCAAACTTCTGGTCCTGAGCCAAGTCCAAGCCGAGAATCCATTCTGGAGCCAAGTCCAGGCCAAGAATCCATTCCGGAACCAAGTCCAGTTCAAGTCTCTCCTGAGCCAAGTTCAGTCCAAGACTTTTCCAAACCAGGTCCGGTTGCTGAATCCAATCCAGACCCAGTTCCTCTCTGGCCGCCTATCCAGCCAGACCCACCTAAGCCACCATGTGCTCCACCAGCTCTGCCCAGACCGCCGTCTGTCTCATCTGTACCACCTTCTGGTCAAGCAGCTCCATCAGCTCTACTTTTGGCCTCAATCTGGTCTATATCCTTTGCTCTGCTGACTCCACCGTGGCCACTGCCTTCAGTTCTGTCCGCTTCATTTCTGGTGCTGATCTGGTCTCGACCCTCTGCTCTGCGGACTCATCCATGGCCTTAACCCTCTGTTCCGTCTCTGCCTCCCATACCTCTCCTCGGTCCTGGCCCTCCTTCCCTCCCCCTGTGTCCACCTCTGTACCACCGCCCTCCTGGACTTCGATGGTGTAGGGCGTCTGGAATCCACCCTTTTGAGGGGGGGCTAGGTCACGCCCAGTTGCCTGCACCACTGTGAGGCATTAGAGGGCGTTTCTGTGTTCCTGCCTGTTGTTCTGGTCATGGACTCAATTTCCCATAATGCTGTGTTTTCACTAGAGTCTACCTGGTTCAGCTGTGTTCCATTTCCTGTTTGTGTATATTAAGCCCCAGTCTGCTATTGTCGGTGTGAGATGTTAAGTGTTACCTCCTGTGTTTCTGGTTACCCTTTCTTGGTTCCAACATGTATTTTGGACATATCTCTGTGGATTCTCATTAAAGGATCTTAAACTGAATTTGGGCCTGTTGTCTGTTGCCTACTTGTGCTCAACCATAACAGGTATATCATTCAACGAACTGAAAAATGTGACTACTTAAGATTACTTAAAGTGATATTTCATCCAAAAATGGTCACACTTCTATAGATGTAAATGGGTTTGGTTGCATAAATTCTTCAAAATATCTCCTTTTGTGTTCAGTAGAAGGAAATTCATACAGGTTTGGAACAACTTGAGGAAGAGTAAATGATGACAGAATTTTCATTTTTAGGTGAACTGCACATACCAAGGGCAATAACTAAAGTTTTGTTAATCTTTCTAATTCTGTAACAGTAGGGAAGTCCATAACAACACAGAGGAGCAATATCAATGGAATCAATTTTTTTTTTTCAGCTGATGAATGATGAAAACCATTGACAGCCAGTCAGAATCCATCCAACTTTAAAAAGCTTGAGCATCTAATGCAGCAATGACAAAATTTCTGCATGCGTTCTTAATAAACAGAATGTTATTGTCCGCAGGTGTGGATGCTAATGTAGTTACCTTTTATAATTTTGGAATAGTGACAATATTAGTGGCATCACTTTTCAACCTATAGTATGTCTAGTAATATAGTAGCATAGTGTATTTACCATAATTGACGTAAGAGTTAAAGATGAAATGCATCAGTGATAGCAGTGAGCAATGTTTACTTGCTGATATGTTCAAATGTAAAAAAAATGAATGAGAGAGAGTTTCCACTGAGTTTCCAGTAAGGTGTCTGTGAGTCTGTGTTTGGGCTCTGCTTCAAGTTTTTGACAGGAATATCAGTCCGTCTGCGCAGGGGGTTTGACCCTTCCCTCCCCCCGACCCTCTAAAATTAACAGAGCGACGCCAATGACCCAGCCATGCACCTGAACCCCCCCCCCCCCCGCCCACTATCAGATTAAGGAAGTTTAGAAACCACGTTCATTCACAACAACCACCGGAGACCTAGTCTCATTTGCTTCTGTGCGAGTGTTTTCGAGCAATGCACTTCCTTCACAATTGTCGATGTGTTGCAACTGCATGGTGTAATTTCAGCAGAAGCTCTCTGACAGGAAGTTTGCCTCTTCCACGACACCGAGTCCAATCCCAGAAACGATAACTATCAACATATCCCAGTGTGTGTGAGCTGGTGTCATGGCCGCTGAGAGTGTTTACCCATAACACAAAGCTGTGAGTTTGATGCATTAATACCACGGACCTGTGTAAACTGTAAACAACTCGCCAGTGCCCACCTCTCTCGTTTTCTCACAGTGTCTCTTTCTGTCTTTCTCTCTTGCCTGGGTCAGATTAAACAATAATAACATGGTACGGTGCCAAGTTCACAGCACCCCCTTCTTTCCAGACAAAACCGCCACCGACTGTGCAGTTAGTTAACGTTGTAATCTCTAGTGCTTTTATTTATTAAAATATAAACTGTGATATCTCCTGATCCATCCACAGCTCAGTTATTTTTTTTAGAGAGATCTCCAGGCCCTAATGGCTTGAGGTGTTTGCCCATTTTAGTCTGGGAAAACAGCGAGCGGGAGTATATGGAAGACTGGGTACGTCTACTGTAGATTGAGCTGCTGGGTCATGTCTGGTCATGAGGAAAGAAGGAGCTACCACACTCGAGGGAGCTTTTCCCTCTCCAGATGTTCGTCCCTCCTGCCTGCCTCTGTCTAAACCAATCAGTGTCCGGGGTGCCGGCCTATCCAAAGCATACAGGGTTACCTGGTGGGAGCTGACCTTCAGGAATTACAAGGCGGTCATTCAGCAAAGCCTAAAAAACACAACACCATTGTAGAAAAAAAGGGATAATAAAGCAAGATATGGTGGTGAGATGGAGGGATATTTGTTTATTTAAGGAATTCAAAATATACTTGAGTCTATACATTTACATGTGTATACTAAGTTATACTGAACTAAGGCATTCTTGTAGCTCATGACAGTAGTCACACTGGAAAGGTCACGTATGGCGTAGGTGGAAGTACCGCCCCAGTGGGGCTTTACAAAGTGAACATGCAAAGAAAGTCAAACACCCAGTTCAAAAAAAGGTAAAACAACGATGTTGGACGCCCTACCTTTTTGAACCGAAGTACACAGATGAAGAACCAACCATGTGTGACCTTTCCAACATGATTACGTAATGTATGAAGTTGCACATGCGCATCGCAGAGCTAGGGCAAGACCAGCATTTGTGGTTAAAAAGTCTGTACATTTTTATTGTTTTTTTAGGAAATGATCATTTGGCTAGATAAGACCCTTATTCCTTAGCTGGGATCGTGTAGAGCCCTTTGAAGCTGCATTGAAACCGAAGTTTGGACCTTCAACCCATTGTGTCCCACTGAAGTCCACTATTTGGAGAAAAGAAGTTAATGTTTTTGAGGAAAACATTCCAAGATTTTTCTCCATATAGAGGACTTCAATGAGAGCCAACGGGTTGAAGGTACGACAGAGACTGGAAGGGAGAGAAAAGTGTTTATTAGGTTTGAAATATGGATATTTTTCTTAGAAAAAAAGCATGGATTCACTACAGGAGGCCTTTATTCACGCCCCAAGGCCGTGTAAGGCACGTTTTATTATGGATCCGCACGCTTTATTTAATGTTTCTTGGACTGTTCAGCAGAAACACCAGCCCACTGCAAAGAAGAGCCAGGATAATTTTTAATATAACTCCAATTGGATTCGTCTGAAAGAAGAAAGTCATATACACCTAGGATGCCTCAAGGGTGAGTAAAACACAGGCAAATTTTCATTTTTGGGTGAACTAACCCTTTAATTGAAATGAAAAACAATTTAAAAAACAAACATTTTTCTTACTTGGAAATAAAAATAATAAAATAAAATGAAATATATACAGTATATAAGCTAACTATATATACAAAAAAAAAGTTGATTAAATAAATTACAAATAAAAAACTATAAAACAATAACTTTAAAATTAAATTGAAAATGGAAAATACAAACATAAGAAAAATTTTAAATACTAAAAAAAGGGAAAAAAAGAATTATAATAGTGTCTCATTGATATACTAAAACAACACTATAGACTAATCTTAGCTTTCATAAAGCACATTATGAGAGATTTTAGTTTAAACGGGTGTCTCATTAATGTGCTAAACATTTTCAGGTGTTCATTGACTCAGGCATAAGGAATCACATGTGCTCTCAGTTGCTGTATAGTCCCCAACCCCCCCGTTGGGTTTCTCCCTTCATGCAGACTGCACTCGTCCCCCAGATGAACCTGTCTGTGAGGGGCAGTGGGTTGGCAGTGGGCTGGATTAGTGGGCCTGTTGCTCGGCTTGGACGTCGGTCTTCTTAATGAGCTCTTCTCCATGGCTCAGAGAACCCGGCTTGACCAGATGTTCAGCCTGGAGGGGTTGGTGAAGGGGTGACACTACAGATCTAGAAGAGCGCATCTAATGGATCTGCAGATAACGGCTCTGACCTTATGTCAAAAGGGCAAAAACATACGGCAAAAAACTCCCCTGGAAGTGACACCTGTGAATGATTTGTTAATTGACTCTACAGGACAACACTGGAAAAAATATAGAGACTAGAAAGATGGAATGAAGGAAAGAGAGATAGTGCCAAGAATGGCAAAGATGTCTGAAGCATTTAAGGTGAGAGCAAAGAGGCAGACATGCACTGGCAAGTGTCCCAGGACTTTGACCGCAGACAGACCTCCCACTTTATACACCTGCTTCAGCTCTGCACAACATGTCTTTCATTTACACACACACACACACACACACACACACACACGTTCGTTTTTGTGAAAAGTGGGGACATTCCATAGGCGTAATGGTTTTTATACTGTCCTTACTGTATATGCTATTGCCCTACACCAACCCTACACCTAAACCTACCCCTTACAGGAGACTGTGCATTTCATCTTTCCCCCAAAAAACCTCATTCTGAGTGATTTATAAGCGTTTTGAAAAGTGGGGACATGGGTCAATGTCCTGAGATGTCACCTTCACCTTGTAATACCTATGTCATACCTTTGTCATTATACAAATCTATGTCCTGACTTTTCACAAAAACGCGCACACACACACACACACACACACACACACACACACACACACACACACACACACACACACACACACACACACACACACACACACACACACACACACACACACACACACACACACACACACACACACACACACACACGTTTGGTTTTGTGAATTGTGGGGACATTCCATAGGCGTAATGGTTTTTATACTGTACAAACTGTATGTGCTATTGCCCTACACCAACCCTACACCTAACCCTACCCCTTACAGGAAACTTTGTGCATTTTTACTTTCTCAAAAAAACTCACTCTGTATGATTTATAAGCGTTTTGAAAAATGGGGGCATGGGGTAATGTCCTCATAAGTCACCTTCTTCTTGTAATACCTATGTCATATCCATGTCATTAAACAAATTTGTGTCCTCATATGTCACAAGAATGCACACACACACACACACACACACACACACACACACACACACACACACACACACACACACACACACACACACACACACACACACACACACACACACACACACGTCTGGTTTGCTATCCTTGTGGGGACTTTCCATAGGTTTAATGGTTTTTATACTGTACTTACTGTATGTGCTATTGTCCTACACCAACCCTACACCTAAACCTACCCCTTACAGGACACTTTCTGCATTTTTACTTTACTCACTCTGTATGATTTTTAAGCTTATTTCCTCATGGGGACCTAAAAAATGTCCCCATAAGGTCAACGTTTACTGGTTTTACTATACTTGTGGGGACATTTGGTCCCCTCAATGTAGCATAAACAAGGACACACACACACACACACACACACACACACACACACACACACACACACACACACACACACACACACACACACACACACACACACACACACACACACACACACACACACACACACAACACCATTATTATGCTTAACATACAGGGCTCATGATTAGTCTTATGCTGGATTCAAAACCATTACCTGTGTTCACTGTCACCAACCGCCACAGCCATCAAGCGCTCAGAGAATATGTCTGTGTCAAGGCTGAAGTTCATAAAAAAACACTTGAAATTACAATTTTATGTCTCTTTATTGTCCATCTAGTAAAGGTTAATTAATCAAATTAAAGGAAATTAATGAGAGATGTGATACTGTTCAGAATGGGTTATTAGTAAAGTAATCCCATTACAGTCAATTAAAGGTAATTAGTAGTTTTTGGAGTAACAAGCCCAACTCTATTGAGTTGATTAGTGAGGTCACTGGTTATATGGGGATTTCTTTAGCTAAGGGTGCTTTTGGCCCTATGGACCATTAGAAAATAGACTCCCTGAATTCTGTAATTTCTTCCTTATTTTCTGAAATCATGACAATTCCCACCATATGTGGAAATGGCTGTCATGGAACTGACATTTGAGTGTTTTTGGCGGAATAAAATGGCATTGTCATTTTATGGATCCTAAACACAATATTTTCACACTTTTTGCATAACTTTTGCAGCTTGACTAGAATTGTTACACATCACATGTCTAATATTTCATATTAAGCTCTGTCTTGGTAGCCAGGTACATTTAGAGTATGTTTACACAACGACAATGTACTACAAAATGGAAAGTTTTCCTCTTGTGTTTTTGAAACGTTTTGTGCACGTGTTGTCAAAGCATTCCCTGTTCACATGGATCAATGAAAATGACTAAAAACGTTGCATTATGCAATACCAGGCCATACCAGGCCAGTACCTGACAATGTCACTTTGTAAAGAAACTTGCACATGCCTACAAATGTTTTTAGATTTTACAAGGAGACATTAATGCCATTGTTTTCAAAAACTTTAGAAAAAACTTTATTAGGGGCAAAATTGTTGGTTGTGGTGGAAATGATTCAATAACTGTGACACAGCTTTAATAAATAACAATAAAAATGCTATAAATAATTCACAATTTCAAGCAGTTTGTGCTTATTTAATTTATTTTAGACGATGATATATTTAAACATAATAAATCATATTATTAAAAAGTGTTTTCATATAAGACTAAAATTCCAGTTTTAATAAAATCTCTTGATAAAATTTTTTCTCTGGGACATAAAAGTGCCCAAATTTGAAGAAACTCCCACATGTTAACAGCAGAGCCAGGCACTTCCACCAGGGGCCCGTTTCTGAAAGGAGGTTAAGTGAAAACTCTGAGTATGTTAACCCTGAAATGAGGGAAACTCTGGGTTTTCCGTTTCAAACTGGGAGGTTTGTCAAACCATGGAAAGCAGGGTAAGTCAAGCTCGTTTCTGAAAGAGAGGTAACTTACGTGAACCTAACCTGGGGTACGTTTCCCAAAAGCATAGTTAGCTAAATATGGTCGTTAGTTCCATTGAATTCTATTGGTAACGACGGAACTTGCGAACATAGTTGTTTTTGGAAAACACACCGGTGGTCGGGAGCAGGTTTTCTTCGCTAAACCCAGAGTTTCTTTCGGTCTCCACCCCTGTTTTAAAGCGTAAAATTAAATACTTTATTCGTTCATTCACGCTGCAAAAAAAAAAGTTTTTCCTTATACTGAGTATTTTTGTCTTATTTCAAGTACAAATACCTAAAAATTGTTAAGATGGATTTTCTATAGCCTAGGCCTAGATGAAAAAGTGGTCTAAGATATTTAGCCTACTTGTTTGGGGGATTTTCCGTTTAAGTGCATTTTACATAAAATATGTAAAATTGTCCGCCATAGGATAAGAAAAATAAAATTAATGCAAACGGAAACAAGACTATTTTTAATTTCTTACCCTATTGGCAGATAATTTGCAAAATAAGAAAAATGCATTTAATCCTCCTGAAAATGAAACTGATTACTGTATGGAATGGAGGGATGCCAGATGGAGGGGTAGATGCCGTAGCCACCACCACAGCTGTTAAATAAACACAAATTATTCACTATTTTTTGGGTCATCTTTATTTCCCACAAATACAAAATCAACAGTTATTCTTTTTCCTTTTGGATTTTAAAGTTCATCTGTCAGTGGTGCTGGTGAAGGTTCTCTCCCAATTTTGCGAGCCTCTGCCTTCTTGCTGTCGACTGAGGAGTTAATTTTATTATTCTAATTAAGAAATGTAGCAGGTTGGATTAGAGAATATTTAATTATGTGAAAAGAGTGTGGAAAAGCTGCAGTGCAGTCATTTTTAAAGTCATTTAGCCTGCACCCATGAACCTTTTATGCTTAAAGCTTTACCTTGATTGAATTGTGTTTGTTACTTCATTTTTAGCTGCTACCACATTCTTGTTTCTTTTTTCTCTTTGTCCTTTTTTTTTTTTTTTTTTTTGCCATGGGATACCATTAAAATGAATATTAGTTTATTATAACAGTTATTAAGTTTAAACTTACACATTGAAGGAAGTACGCAGACGTCTTTTTGTCGGGTGCTGTTGCCATGGTGAATCGTAATTTCGGCGCTCCACTGATCATGACTTTTCATAGTCGTGGTGCAAGCGCTAAACTCAGAGTCAACCTACTCAGAGTTGAATGAACTAACACGATTCAGTCGTTCTGAAACCGAAAACTCTGAGTTTCCCATCTCACGGTAAGTCAACTCAGAGTTCAAGTTTAAACTCAGAGTTGGTTGAACCTTCTTATTAAAACGGGCCCCAGGTCCACTTCTCATATAGAAGCTTTGAAGTAAATAAATATCCATATGGATCATGCCTGTGTTTAATTCACTAGTTAGTGTTTTAATTGAGTGAAGCCATGCCGACTATAGTAGTGAACAGTGAAGGGATCAGCTTGTGGCTGCCAGAGAGAGAAAGAGAGGAAATGTAAAGTGTTAGAGTTTGTTTTGTTTTTACCAGGGTGAATGTAGAGAAGCTGTTCCCTCATCGCACCCCTAGCTGCCCTTGTTGTCTCAGGGCAGGAGGTCGGCTGTACAATAGCGGCCCCTGTCCCAATACTGCACAAAGGGCTGTCCATGATGATTAGTGTTAGGCGTTAGAGGGTGAGCGGCTAATAGCTTATTACACCCCTGTGGGGAAAGTGGCCCCTGAAGAGCTGCAAATTGCAATCCGGGTCCAATTAAAAAATAAAAGCAAAGAACAGAGGGACGGGGATGCGGGGCAATGACACACATTCCTCTGTAGCCCCTCACATTTTACTTTCACACTTTAACTAAGCACAAAGTGTACAACGGGTGGTGCATTGGAGTGCTAACAGACTAATATTAGAATGATTTTACAGTTTAGTAAGATAACATGACACTTCATTTCTTGACAAAAAAAAAATAAAATGGAAAAACATTGAATTTGCAGTCAATTTGCTGTCATGACTTCTTGTTTAATTCCTGGCTTTATATGCATGTGATAATCATTATATTAGAGGATTTCTACTTTGAAGGTGTACATTCTTTATCTTCTATTGTGGCTTTATATCTCATAACGTGGCTTTACAAGTCTCAATTACGACTTTATATTTCACATTGTGATTTTGTATCTCATAATATCTCATAATCTTTATCTTGCAATTTGACTATATTTAGCATCTTCCTATTGTGAATTTAAATCTCATAACGTGGCTTTATGTCTCAGTTCAATTCAATTTAATTCAAGTTAAGTCAAGTTAAGTCAAGTCAAGTCGCCTTTAGCACTTTTAACAATATTGATTACCAAAGCAGCTTTACAATACTAAATAGGAAAATAGTGTGTCAATAATGCAAAAGGACAATAAAAGGACAATAGTAAACACTCAATTTTCAGTTAAAGGCAGTTCATCATTGAATTCAGTGATGTCATCTTCCAGCTCAGTTCAGTTTAAATAGTATCTGGGCGATCAAGTCGACGATATCGCTGGAAAATTGTGAAATTGTGACTATATTTCACAATATTTCTTGCAGTTTAACTATACAGTGTCTTCCAGTTGTGACTTCATATCTCATAATGTGACTTTCTATCTTTGTGTATCACATTACATGAATATTATACCTCACAATGTGGCATTATATCTCACAGCGGTAGATTTATAACTCACAATGTGACTTTATATCTCATATGGTGATTTTTTTATCTCACATTGTGATTTTGTGTATATTGTTACATGAATATTACCTCAAAATGGGACTTAAGATTTCACATTGTGACTTTTTATATGTGACTTAAAATGTGACTGATATTTTTCTAGCAGTCTGTCTATATCCACTAATTGTGAATGTATACCTCATTGTGTGACTTTATATCTCAAAGTTGCAACTGCATAACTTACAATAAATTATTCCTTCAAAAAAAAAACCTTTATGAAAGTTATATTTTCATGTTGGGCTGGTCAGGTGTAAAAGAGGAGCAAAAAGGGTTCACATAATATTCCATTTTTCCCCAGAGATGGGCTGTAGATTTTTCACCCCACTGCAACGGAGCAACAAGTGCCCCCCTCCTCCCGTTGATGCAGGTGTGGGATCTGCTTTGTTGATCATAATCCTCTGTGCGGAAGAGCCGCTGAGTGTGTCTGACTCCACCCCCTGACCCCCCACCCCCACCCTGCAGCCCGTGCACTGACCGTTTCCTGGACGACCTCATGGGATCCGACAGGCGTAAAAATAATGATGGACACCTTAGCCACCGCTGACCCGCCCTGACTCGCCCCCGACTCGCCTGCTCCACATGAGAGGTAACGCAACCACTTAACTGAGGCCCCGTTGATACACACACCTACGGGACAGACATACACACTCCTTCACACACATGCACTTAACTGCTTCCTGCTGAGAGCTATTTTCCCTTTTCTTCTCTATCAGGAGGGGGCCCTTTTACACTTAAACTTCAAAATACACAGTCTGAAAAATGATAAAAACAGCTCATTTGTGAGCAAACCCTCTTTGTGATGCTGTTTACTAAAGGATATGGACACTGGTGAGAGTTCATCTTTGAAGCGACTCACGTTGTAGCCATTGTTCTGGTTAAATATCAATCATAACTAATGTTTGCCAACACTGTTTTGTTTCATGTCTTCATTTCAGATATTCGGTGTCATAAAAACATGTTTTTGCCTAAAATACAGTTTCAGCTAACTTCAGTGACCTCAGTGACCCGAAACGCTATGGTTCTGCATCTGAATGTTGAATGGGTCTCAGAGGGAGCATGAGAAAAACTGATTCTGTGTGAAGGTTTGTCTCAGATCCAGACAGTGTGTGTTAGAGGAGAGCTGAGGTGGGCTGTTTCTCTCAGCTTAGCACTAGGAAAGCGATGTAATACTTTAATTACAGTCCTTAATCACTCACTCTAAAGCCCTCATATTTCTCACCTCCCAGACATGTAGCAGCTCGTTTACAGTAGACTAGAGAAACACCGCAGCTCAGCATATACACAGACACACAGAGTCAGACATCCTACACTCTTAAACATGGATCTTGATCACAGTGCACAGGGAGTAGAAGAGAACATGTCAGAGTCTCATCCATCATCACACAAACATCGTTTTGCAAAGTGTGCTAGTATGACCTAAAACAACTACCACGCAAAAGTATTTGAACCAAAAAAACCTCTTTTGTCTCATCAGTTGTCTTTTATTTTAATATCTAGGCCTGAGGCGGTGGGAAATGCAGCATTTGACTTATGTAACATCGCAAATACTTTTTATTTGATTGTCGGGTTAATGAATGGAGTCTAGTTAGGCAAAATGGAATAATGAAATTACTCAGGCTATTGCCTGATGATAATATATTGAAAGAAGCTTGTTATACATTTCACATTTCTATAAAGAAACAAAAAGTGATCTTAACTCAAATAATCTACAGACATCACATCCTGTAAAAATGGTGTTCAATGGAAATGATTGGTTCTGCTTTGTACATTCGAGTTCACAGATTCACTGCATGTAGCCTACAGTGTCTTGCAAAAGTATTCACACCCCTTAATTTTTTTCCCCTCCTTATGTTAAACTGCTTTGACCATCAGCATTTGGCAATTATCTGCCATTCTTCACCTCACCACTTCACCTCTCAAGCTCTGTCAGGTTGGATGGGGCAGATACACATTTTCAGGTTTCTCCAGAAATATTTGCTTGGGTTCAATCTCAGGCTCTGGCTGGGCCATTCAAGGACATTCACAGAGCTGTCTATAAGTCACTCTTGCTGTGTGCTTAGGTCATTGTCCTGTTGGAAGGTAAACCTTCTGTCCAGTCTGAGGTTCTGAATGCTCTAGACTGGGTTTTCATTAAGGCTATCTCTATATATTGGTGCATTGAGCCTTTTTTATACTCTGAGTCCCTCAGTCCCTGCCGCTGAAAAACAGCCCCACAGCATGAGGCTGCTACCAGCACACTTTACTTTTGGGATGGTACTCTGCAGGTGATGAGCAATGCCTGGTTTCCTTCAAACATGATGCTTGGTATTAAGGTTCATCAGACCAGAGAATATTGTTTCTCACAGTCCTTTAGGTGCTTTTTTGCAAATTCCAAGTGTGTTTTCATGTGTCTTTACTGAGGAGAGGATTGAGTTTGGCCACAACGCCATGAAGCCCAGATCGGTGGAGTGTTGCAGTGATGTTTGTTCTTCTGTAGGTTTCTCCTATCTCCACATGTGATCATGGAGCTCAACTAGAGTGACCATCAGCTTCTTGGTCATCACTCTAACCAAAGCCCTTCTCCATCAATTGCTCAGTTTGGCCAGGAGACCAGCTCTAGGAAGAGTTCTGGTTGTTTCAAACTTCTTCCATTAAGGTTAACAGAGACTACATGCTTCTGTGACTCTTCAATGAAGCAGAATTATTTTCTGAACTCTTCCCCAGATGTGTGTCTTGACGCAAACCTGTTTCTGAGCTCTACAGCCAGTTCTTTTGACCTCAGGGCTTGGTTTTTGCTCTGATATGCATTTTCAGCTGTTAGATTTTTTATTAAGACATGTGTGCCTTTCCAAATCATACCTATTCAATTGAATTTGCCACAGGTTAACTTCACTCAAAGTGTAGTAACATCTACAAGCAATATGAATGCTCCTGAGCTAAATTTCAACTGTCCCTGATAAGGGTATGAGTACTTATGCAATGGAATCATTTACATTTTTTATTTTTAATAAATTTGCAAAGATGTTAAAAACCAGTTTTTTGCTTTACTATTATGGTGTATGGAGTGTAGAATGATGTGGAAAAAAAGTAATTTAAAGCAGTTTAACATAAGGCAGAAACATAACAAAACATGAAATAAAATGAATACTTTTGCAAGGCACTGTATATCTCTCTCATCTAATAGAAAACATGTACAGTAGACCGTTTTTGTCTTTTGATCATCAGGGGTTTAGGAAAATGTAAACAGATGAATCAGTATATTGGTAATATGTTCTCTGACAATTTATATTTTAGGTCTTGACTGCAAATATCACATTCATAATACAAGAATTGCTCAATTATGATTTTGTGATTTTTAAAACTAGACAGTTATGACTAGACAACCATTTTTTTGGTTAATTTAAATTGATCCGGACTTGAATAGAAAAAATATGGTGTCACACACACACACAATGTGTGTACAAAATAATAATAATTCCCACAGCTTATTCATTCGATCGTGGTCATGTTTATCAATTCTTCCTTTATTTTAATAATAATAATAATAATAATAATAATAATAATTCACGCAACTCATTTCACTAATTCATTAATTCTTCATTTATTTTAGTTCATTCATGGTTGTACTGATTAATTCCCTCATTGTATATTACTTAAATTTTGGCCACGATTTAACAAAAAGGAGACAACAAATGATATATATTATATTTAATTGTATATAATTTTGTATTTGTGGCCACATATCTTGTTTTCATCCCCTTGCATTTCATGTGTAATGCTCTATAAGTTCAAGAAAAAACTCAAAGAGCCACAAAGTAAACACAGGCCCAATCTTTGACAATTGCAGATGTCATTCACAGCCACTTTTGTGCTTGTGGGGTAAATAAATGGTAAATAATAAAGTAATAATAAAGTGAATATATCAGCTTCTAATTTTCTGTGTGTATGTCCCCCCCCCCAACCAAAAAATAAACAAACAACAACAACAAAAAACACATTCAGCATTAGGGTCATCCAGAAACAAATAGTCTCTGATAGGACTGTTTTTTACATATTCCATGAGTACAGTTCCTCTGTGCTGATGAACAAAGATGCTTTTCAGGCAAACAAACAGAGATGAGTGCACAGGGCTGGGTGCGGGTAGGGGCCGGTTGATTGCCTGATGTCCCAGGCGTTTAGTAAGCACAGAGCGTCAGCCCCCGACTAATTGACAACGTCATATTTGGCAGTAGGGTAAAGTGCTCAGCGTAAAAAGCCGCCTTGCGTGGTGTCTGAGTAAATATGGCGACTCAGAAGATTCTAAATAAGCTCCTGCCCCCACCAAACTCTAATTATTACTGTGGCTTCATCTGAGGCAGCAAAGACCACTGTGATTGATGAGTTGACAACATGTGACTAATTGTGTAAATGTAGCTAATTGTGTTTGTATATATAATATAATATAATATAATATAATATAATATAATATAATATAATATAATATAATATAATATAATATAATATAATATAATATAATATAATATAATATAATATAATATGTGTGAATGTTGAAATTCAGAAAACAGTCTTATTTCATTTGTGCTCTCATTTTGTTTCTCTGAACCTGAAGTTGACTGGCCTCCACCCAAAGCCACACCTCTCCATCTCCTCCTGGGTGGCACTGCCCTGCTTACTGAGGGAATTTCTCAATGGGAGTTTTTTTTCTCCCTTTAATCTCTAAACAAGCACTTGGGTCTGTCCCGCTTTTACTCAGACAGTTGTAATGAAGAGAGGACAAAAGGAGGCGGGCAACCCCTTTTAATTCATCTCACTTCAGTGCGCTTTAATGCCATCAGACGTTGTTCTATATGTGTGCTCTTTGTAGATTAAAGACTTTATAAATCATAAAGATGTCAATAGCAAAAATGATTTTATACTTGGAGAGATGTACGTAATCAAATTTGGTATTTTAACACACAAGCACACAGTAAGAGCTGTTCTGGTAAACAGAACAATAGTGGTATTGTTTCTGTGGCACTGGGTAATAAGACAGAAACCTCAGCTTTGTTATCTGTGTTATCTTTCTGGTTTCTTCTCGTAATGTATTGTCCCAGAAACACCGTCTTGAAATACACCTGAGCTCTGCACAGGACTGTCGGTATGATGATGCTGATGTTACTTAACCAGAGAGTCTCAGAGATTTGAAAATGTACATTGTGCAACTCTGTCTGTGTTAAAATCAGGAATAGTTAGTCATGAAGGTTACAGAACGCATAGACATGTTTGCTTATTTTGTTTTGAACTAAGCTCTTGTGAAAAGCATGGGTAAAAACACATTTTTATAATTTCACCTAAAATAAAAAGACACTATTGTCACTATTCTATAATATTTCTCTTTTAATCCAGTTCTCAGCTATTGTTTATGCTGCAATAAAAATCTAAACTTGAAGATGTTAAGAGTCAGTGCCCATGTACTTCACGCCTGTCAAATTGAAAATGAACAAAACTGATCAATTATATTTTGGAGTGATTTATGTACCCTATATGCTGAGTCATTTGCTTAAAGTTTAATATAAATACAAAATGTTCCACATTTGCCTTTTGATGCTTTTTTAAATATATTCTTTCTTAGTAATTTTAATGCTTGAGTTAAATCTTTGTTTGTAAAGTCATTTAAAGTCTTTAGTTTAGATCTAATGTGCACAGTTAACATTTACAGGCCATATGTTCAGGAGATGTTCGAGGGGGAAAAGCATAAATAAATTTTAAAACATTTTGAGATTTGGATGTGGAATTCTTTATTTTCTTTAAAAAATTAATATTTCGCAGAAACTGCGGAAAAATAATAGGCTAAATGTAGTGACTTTTATCTGTGTAAAGATCATCACCTATGAAATATTTAAAAATCAAGTGAGTTAGTGGCATGATGACAATCGATAATTCACTTATTACCTTACTTTGCAGGTAAAAGTTTCAATTTAACCATTCATAGTAGCTTACCAGACCACATATTTCTCTCTTTAAAGGACAAACTGCAAGATACATAACTTAATATAAATAGTTAAAAACAAGTGTATATAACAAAACAACTGCATTTACAAAAAATACACAATAGAAAGCAAAAAAGGAGACACAGAGAGCATTTTTCGATATTGGACAATACTGAATCTTGGCAATCATGGATACCAAGGCAATCCCTCCATCAAACTACTGTTTAAGATGATTATAAATTCAAACTAAAAGGACAAATCCATTTAAATTAGTGCATAATCAAAAAAACTGGCACATAATATGAAAATCTGTTAAAATAAGACAAAAAAGAATCCAATGCAGATTTTTCACAGAATAAGATGTGTTTTAACTAGTGTTTTACACCAGATGTCACTCATTTAGTGGCTGTCAGTGCGTAAATGTCCCGTTTAAATGAATGTTATCTGCTTATAAGGCCTGTCGCATTTCAGCAGCGCATGCACAGTGTTGAAATAATAATTATTTGTTTTTTCTTTTTAGAAAACATATGAGTATGACAGATTCATAACTCCGTTCCGTCTCGAGGGTAAATGAGACTGTTCACGCTGAAGCTGTTGTAGAAGTGTCCGTTGAACTGCGCACTCTGGCCGCCGGTAAAAGAGTTATAGTACATTCCACGGTTGACATGCACGCTGTCCTGCAGCTCACCCGCTCCACCTGCATCAGGCGCTGAGCTGGCGTGGTACGGGCTCAAGGCGCTGATATTTCGGCTGGAGAGTTCGTTTACCAGCCCCAGAGAGCCCTGTCTGCTAGTCGGAGCTGAGGACGAGCTTAAGGCTGACATACTGTTGAAGAAGTTGTTGAAGCAGGGTGCGCTCGCGAGGCCCGCCGGAGACGCGCCCTTGTGGCTGTCATTGGCCGCGTCAGTGTCAGGAGATGCGGGTCCCGTGAGGTGAGGGCTGTCGGTGGGTTTGATCCCTGCGAGCTGTCGGTCCTCCTCCGGTTTTGTGTTGCTGGCAACACCTGTGCTGGCATCAGACCTGCGCTTCCTTTTTCTACGAAAGTTGCCGTTGTCAAACATCTTTTCACAGTTGGGGTCTAGAGTCCAGTAGTTTCCTTTGCCTTCAAACAATACGGAGACAGAGTTGATATTAGAACCCAAAGCTAGCAACTTTCCATGCAAAAGTTATTTACAGTGAAATTCGATGAATTTAAGAACTCTACACTTAATTGTTTGTAAATTGCATTATTGGGTGTGTTATAGGGTATCTGAGAAATAAGATTGTGATGAATGAGAAATCTGTAGCCTATTAGGCTATATTCATGTGTATTCGTAGGCTATATTTTTGAAAACGTTTATGCCATTTTTTGTTTGTATCATAAATTTTGATTTTATGATTTAATGACTTAAAAATGTCAAGTGTAGTAACCATCAAAAACAAATAAAATACGTTACCTACGCCTTCACCAAATATACGACTTAGTTATCATTATCTTTAAAATAATATTAAAGAACAGATGCACTGAAAAACATAATTTAAGGTAAGTGGTCGCAAACAATTTATTTTAGCAACATTAATTGAAAGTTGGTAAACTAAATTTGCTTATTTAAATGTAGCTAAAATAAATTGATTGCAACCACTTACCTTAAAAAAAATGAGTAAATTCAATTAATCATTTTTTTTTCAGTGTGCGTCTTTTTTCTAATAACACTTTTTATATATACTAATTTTGAATATAAAAACGTTTTCTCAAGGTTATTCCTTTATACTTGGCAAATGTGCCTTTTACTAAAAATTACAAAATAATATTATATATTATATTATAGCCTATTTTTTGTTATACACATTTTTTCTTCTTAAAAAAAGGCATATATATATATATATATATATATATATATATATATATATATATATATATATATATATATATATATATACATACATACATATCTATTTATTTATTTATTTTTATTTTGTTAAAAATGTAATGATCAGTCATAAGTGTCTAAAGGGGTCTTTTTTGTCATTAAAACAGCATGGGTGAATTTTATTCGAAAATATTAAATAAAAAATAAGTATTTAAGCACTAATATAGATATTTTAAATATTTATAACATTAATTTATAACATTTACAACACAAATTCATAACATTATTTCAATTTGCTTGAAAATACAGTATGTAAACATTTTTCTTTTTCTCCAAGAATCTTGCATTGCACTTTCTTAGAAGCCTTTCAAAAAAAAAAAAAAAAAAATTTCTTTTAATGTTTTACAATCACTGGACACGTGTTACTTTTAATTCAAAAATAAAAAGTAATTTGTGATCTCAAATCATTTATTTATGAACTGTACTTGCGTCTTTTCTTAATATATCTATACAAAAATAAGCGTCACGTCACTGACCCATATGCAAAGGTGCACGAGCATCACTCACCTGGGTCGTCTTCGTCCCGCGGAACTTTTTTAAAGCAGTCATTCAGGGAAAGGTTGTGCCTAATTGAGTTCTGCCATCCCGCCTTACTTTTCTTATAAAACGGGAAATTATCCGCCACATATTGATATATCTGGCTCAAAGTTAACTTCTTCTCGTGCGCGTTCTGTATTGCCATGGCTATCAGAGCCGAGTAAGAGTAAGGCGGGCGCACGAGCTTTAGCAGTTCCTCTTGGCTCGCGATGGAGAGCCAGCCCAAGTCCGGACCCGCGAACCCGGAGGAGTTGGTGAGATATTGCCTCTGCGATCCGTAAGTCGGAGGGATGAACGACGGGCTGTTGTTGCCATGTATGTAAGACGAAGAGGAGTTGACACTGGGTCCATTGAGCCACAGGTATGGGTTTGGGGTCGCGTAGTCCCCCAGGCCGTAGCCCGCTGGTCTCTGCGCCGCAGGTAGACTCTGTTGGTGGTAAACACTGAAGTTGTCACAATACACGGCCATATCCGGTGTCTCGTGCGCGCTTTTTGGCAGTTGCTGGAGAGGGTTGACAGCAGCGTTACTATTGTTATGGATCTGCGCGTCGATGGTGTTCATATCTCCAGTGCCTTTAAGGCAAATGTGTGTCTCTGGAGCCCACGCTCTCACAGTAACGCACAATGCAATCTCTGACCGGTCAGGTTAAAAGCAACAAGTGGCTGCTTTTTGTGAGAGAAGTTTGGTCATATATACACCCAAGTGCGGCAAATACGGTGTCTAATCTGGTATTCTTGTCTCCTTCAGCCAATAGATCACGAGCTCCTCGAAGTAGGCGTGGCGTATAGACTGGGATTGCAGGGAGATGATTAAAGTCATTCATAAACAGACACTCATGTTAAAATGAAGAATGCCGAATGTAGGCCAGTGTAGTAGGAATTGACAAACTAGTATATTCGAAAATAATTCTGCAAAATAAAAACTGATGTTTGTTTTTAGATTGTGACCAGAAAGGTTTAAAGCCTATCCTTGAGTCTGTTTCCGTCTTCCTGAAATCACAGTTCATTTGAAAAGCCACATCATAAAAACGCATTTGTAGGAATTACTGAATACAATAATTTATGATATTTACAGCCACTACAAAATTGTAATGATCTCTAGGCTACAGAAATAGATTACTACAAAAATGTTGACCACTGACCATCACCGAAATTAATTATAGATAAATTGTCCGAAACGGTTAATTATTTAATTGTATAAAATTATGTATTATTAGTATTATTATTATAACATATTGTTTAAGTTGTTAAATACTGAATACTTATTCAGAATTTACAAATAGGCTAAATGTGTACAATTTCCAGGTCATATATAATCGTTTCACTAAATAATTATCTTAAAATACTCTAATCCGTTACAAAAATGTTGTTTCATTAATTAAATATTAATTCATGATTTTAAGATGAGCTGTGATGTGATGTGATGTGATGTGAAGTAATGATATTAGCCTATTTTTGACAGTTGCAAACAAAATTGTTGCTAAAACTGTTGCTTACAAACAGAACGTACAACATATAATTTGTGTTTTGCAACCAGTTATTTTATTTAGAAAATCAGTTACCATTTATTCGTCTTTATGTTTTGGAGCAATACAATGAGCACGAATGTCACAATTTCAGGAACACAGATGTTGATCGAAATTTAGAAACCTCTAACTTGTTTAATTCTTCAGTTACTTCACAATTAACGGTTTCTGTTCCAGCGCGTTGTACCCTTTTCTTTTCTTTTCTTTTCTTTTCTTTTCTTTTCTTTTCTTTTCTTTTCTTTTCTTTTCTTTTCCTTTCCTTTCTTTTCTTTTCTCAGCTTGCATTCGAAATGATTTTAACATAAAAATAATTATTCAGCAATAATAACCAAAACGCAATAATAACCAAAACCGCAAAAGATTTCGACGAAATTCCACTTGAGGACTATTGCACATCATTACAAACGAGCTGCTGTTCATAGATGTTCTTCTAATGAATGAACGAATCATCAGAGTCCTGACCACTAGAGGGTCCGTGGCATCCAATTATAGTATGATCTTTCTTTCTTTCTTTCTTTCTTTCTTTCTTTCTTTCTTTCTTTCTTTCTTTCTTTCTTTCTTTCTTTCTTTCTTTCTTTTTTGTGTGTGAAGTAAAAACAATACAATAAACGTTAAATACAATATTAAGTCAACGTCAGCTGAAGCAAAAGTAAAGAGGATAAAATTAATCTTAATATCAATTTGTCCCTCTCACATTAAAACGCCTACCAGGTAAAGTAAAAATGTAATGCACAAGTAACTATCAGGTTAGTTGGTTTTTGGTGTTGCTTTCTTTACTTTTCTTTTCTTTTTTTGTCCCCCTGGAGGTTTTTCGCCCTTTCCATATACCACAGGAGACATGTGCCATGCTGCCTGTATTACTGCGCCACCTAGTGTTGAAAGTGGATTAGTGCTTGGTGACTCACTGATCGTTTTTGGATTTTTCATTAGTGCAGTGATGTACTTGCATCATGACATTACTGATCAACGGAAATTGAAATCTACTGAACTGATCCAGTGTTATTTAACATTAGTTCTGGATTCTATATTTATTTTATGAATTATTTTATATTTAAGAAGTAATATTTGACTGGAACTGGGGCACTGTACAGACATTTCACTCCAGTAAGTCTCTAGCGAGAGACGCTCCTGTGTAACGTTAGATTAACAATTGTTTTCAGATGCACATCCCAGCGTGTTGATTTGTTTCACCACTAGATGGAGATAGATACATTCAGAAACATTTCAAATGGCCCTGCTCCAATAAGCACGTATATATATATATATTTTAAGGAAATATCGGATTTAGCAGACAGATTCAGAAAGGCTATCTAAATGTGTCGATAAATGTTATTTATTAATTCATTCATGACTTTCTTTGACCTTAGTAGAACAGATAAGTTTTGTAGTCTATGATTTAGAAAGACACACTTTAGTAGAGTAGTAGTTTTTTTCTTTCTTGAAACAGCTACTACTTCTGAAACTTGTTGTACCTGAAACCAACCGTACCAGCATATTTATTTGTACTTATTTGTAATTTGATTGAGATGTAGCATTCATGAATTAGCCTACGTGATGAATAGACTTAAATATTAAAAGGTGTATATCTGTAGAATCAATATCTGTTATTATATTAATAGTAAGTCACGAATACACCACTGTTATTTTAGTATTATTTACCATTTTAGTTTTTATTAATATTTTAAATTAGTATTTGAAGAGTTCAGATGCAAAAGCCTCTGAGTGCCATTTGAAATTTTCTTCAAAAATGAACATTTTTATCAGGCTCCTATGTGTAGGTTCAGTAATTTCACTATAATGGCAATGGATAGGTTCTTTTCATTGCCATTAAAGTGAAATAACGACATAAACATAGGAACCTGAGAAAAATGCTCATTTGAGAAGAACATTTCTGACGGCACTTATGGCTTTTGCATCTGAACTTCATTATTATACTTTTAATTTTAATTTCAGTTTAATTTCAAATAATTGTGTTATGTGCTATTTCAGTTTTATTGTTTTTTTTAATTTATTTCTAAACACTTGTAATTTACTTCAATTAAGGGTAACAATACTGATGTACACAATCGGGACACAAATGGCACAGTTTCCTGAGAATAATCCATACAATATAAAATGTGTTCTATATAAAATATACTAGTAGTTGTCATTTGACAGTGCGTTCCGATAGCAGTATGGAAAGGAAATCCATTATTCATATGTTATGTGCACATGATTGCCGGCATCATTAGTGGGTCTTACTTCTACCTGAGACATGCTGTCACTGTGCTGCTAGAGCTGAGCAAAGATCAAGGCTGCTGTTGTCTGTACATTGAGAGGAAACCCAACTGAAGCACAGACTCTGAGTGTGTGCGTTAGTCCAGGAAAACAATAGGAAAAGTGAGTTTCACAAGCTCATTATGAGTTCACCTCAGGCTCCTGCACCTTGGTGACAGAGCAAAAGACATGAGAAATGAGAGGAGTGTGAGACTTAGACAGGAACAGGCGAGAAGGGAAAAAAGCCAGTGAAAGAGGCTGCGCTCCCCTCTTCTTGCAGAGTGGTGACAGAGATAGATGGAGGTAGATATACTCTGTGCTTCTCATTTACAATACATCGTCTCTCTCTCTTTTCTTTGTTTCTGCTCTGCTTCCCATTTCCATCTCAGTTTAAGTTATGGAGATAAAGAACCATTTATACCCTGGTCACTATTCCTGTCATGTTCTGTGCTCGCATTATTCCAACAAAAGTCTATTTTTATTTTATAAAGGACACAAAATTGATGCAGGCAGACATAGACCAGTGTTTCCCAATGTTTTTTTTTTTTTTTTTTACGAGGTTAGTCTTATTAATTTATTAATATTATTATTGTTTATTTTTATTTTTTAATCTGAAGCTAATATCAGCAATTGTGATAATAGATCATTTTGTATCTTTTCATTTATTGTAACAACATGACAAAACAACATGAAATAAGTTGACAACTGTAAAAGTATTTTGAATCTAATCTAATGTGCAATTAATTAACTGACAACAACAATTATTATTGTTATACTACTACTACTACTACTACTACTACTACTATTAATAACAACTGCCACATAAACACTGAATGCAAAATAATTCTTCATAGATATATAATTATTACAAATTAGTAAAATAAATATTTAATTAATTAATTAATTAATTGCAAATGAATTAATTAAAACATTAAATATAAAGTAGTTAATAATAATAATAATAATAATAATAACTAATATTAACAACAATAGCAATAATAATAATAATAATAATAATAATAATAATAATAATATGTGCAATCATAATATAGTGGAAATGTAAAGTTGTTACCTTAAAGAAGCTTTATAAAATGGAGCCTACTGTCAGGATGACTCAGTCATATAAATAATATTTAACCTTTTTTTTTTGTTTTGTTGATAATATAGATTACTTAGTATTTTTTTAGGTTACTTGGAAAAAAAAACAACCTTTTTTTCAGACTACTGTCATCTTGCATCAAATTCTTTGTATCTATGGTAAACTGACACCAGTTCTGTATTACACATGATGAATAAGAGTGACTCTGGATCTGATTCTAATGATTCTACAGAAGCCAGATAACCCACAGAGAGTTAACTACAGCATGTCTTTAATATAAATACACACACAGGGGCTTATGTATGGCAGCGAGATGTGGAGGAAATACCAGTGGTTTGCTTGGCTAAGCTAAAAACATCTAGAGTCTAAATAAATCCTCAGAAACACACAAGGTAAACAGGACCGCATGCTGTGAGTTTGTGTGTGTTCTCATAGCAGTGTCGATAAGAGCATACAGCGAGAGGGCACAACAACCGACCTCTTGTCCAACTCTCACCATTCTGTAATGCGCTTCTGCGTTTCAAGTCAAATGGTCCATAAGCCCAACAACCTGAAGCAGATCTGCGAAATACAGATTGTTTTCCCATTGCAGGGGTTGAGATGAGGTCTTCTTTCTTGTAGGACCTCACATCTTTCAGCAAATGGCCTGTACAAACAACACCATAACAGTAATCAGTTAGTTTTCACATTTGTAGATCTTTGTCTCATGATGATAACTGTGCGGTGTTAAATGCTACCAGAGGATGGTGCTGTGTGTCTCCACAAAGCTCATAGCTGTAAGTTTGAAGTGTCATCATGCCATACCAGATGTCCACCCGCTGTATTGTGACAGCAGCACAGGACTGTGTGGTTGGAGTCTTACTACAGATGCCACCTGAAAAGGGCACATCAGCTGCCAAACGTCCTGGCACACAGTTTGATGTCGGCCCCCATCCTGTTGGCTGCCCTCGTTTTCTTTCTCTTGCTCTTGAAAGAGTCTTCTTAGACTCCTCCACCCTGTAAACTGGCCCACAAACAGACCTCTGGCCTCTTATTAGAGTGAAAATGTGCTACTGCAGTGTGTGTGAGGGATGACGAAGTGTGTATAGATTAGAAGAGGGTGTGTGTGTGTTTGTTGTGTGGAAATGTTGACATGCTCATTTGGTTTGTTTAGAGTCTTGAGAAATGCAAATCCACAGTGAGAATGATGTAATGTAAATGAAATACACATTTGGAAACTACTGAGTCAATGTTTCAGTTCATTTGCATAATGTTTCTGGGAAAGTGTTTATCTGTTGACCTGTAACTGATCATTTTCATTTATCTTTTTTTAAAATGTATTTTTACGCATTATATTCAATGAATGTCTTTCAATGAATGTCATAAAAGCTGTTTATAAAATAATTACCATATTATAAAGATATGTGACCATTTTAAAATGTATTTATTAAATTAATTACTTCAATGTATTAATTTAACAAATATATTATTGATAATAATAATAATAATAATACTTTATTATTTGTTCAATTAATTGAAGTAATTTATTAAATTAATGTATTAGCTCATCTTTTATTTTTATATAATTGGATAATTAGTTTGCATTCATCTTTCATGGCATTATATTAATAATTAGGTTTTTTTTTTGCATGCATTTTATGGCATTGTATTAATTGAGAGACAATAATTTTAAAAAAGCAAAAATGATTTAGAATAGTTTTAGAGTAATAATAATAATAAAAATGCTTTTATTATTTTATGATTAATTTTGAATTAATTTATTAAATCGATTTATTAACTAATTTTAAATAATTATAATCTGTTTATAATTCCATAATTATTCTGCATGCAGTTTATGGCTTTATATTAATAATTCAATGTATTAACAAATGGAATAATAATAATAATAATAGTAATATTTTTAATTAACTGAATATATTTATTTAATTCATTTATTAGCTCATTTAATAATTATTGGCTATTATATGATTTTGAAAATATTTTGCATGCAGCTTATGGCATTCACTATAAAAAATGGTACGATCAGAAAATCATGACAACTTCTGTATTTACATGAACTTATTTTTAAGTCGATTTAATGTAATGTAAGTATGACTTGTACAACTAAGTTGATTATACCGTAAAATTATACTGTAAAATTTAAGGCAGCAACTGAACTTACGTTTTTAATTTTAAAGTGTTGTATTAATTGAGAGACAAAAAATGCTTTAAAATAGTTTTAGAGTATAACATTGCAGAACAGCAACTTCCCAAAAGTATTTTATGTTGCCTCCCATTTACGTGTACAATAAAGTTCTTTCAAAGTTTACTTTCTCGGGTTAGTTTTTAGTATGCTCGTGCGATTCAAGAAGCAAAGCATTGTGGCTAATGTGCCCATTTGAGCATGAAAACACAAAGATGCAATGACAAGGCATTCTTGTCTGTGTAAAGTTTTACTGTGAGAGCGTGTGCGTCTGTACAGTGTATAGAGGCAGGTGCAGACCAGCTTCTGAATTAGCTCTTTGTGTCGTGTTAGTTTTAAAAGCACTCCTGCCCAATCTGTCTCTTTCTCTTCCTCCCTGCCTCTTCCTCTCTTTTCTCTTTTTCCCTCTCGCTGTCTGTAGGAAGTTGGGAGTGAAATGTTTGCAGCTGAAACAGTGGCAGGTCTGTAGTGCAGTCAGACACAGAGTCATATATCTGCAGAGCACGCTGCACTTCATCTATCACTGACACACGCACACACACACGCACACAAACACCTTTTATAACAGCGTACATTGTTTTCCAGCCTTAAGTCCTGGTGACAATGAGAGGGTGAGGTTGCCATAGTTACCAATGGCCTTGGTGCAAAAGAAAAGACACTCAACTAAACGGCTGTCCACTAAGTTAAAGCCAACCCTGAGCATACAGGAGAAACGGGGTTCGAAAGTTTGGAGAACTGCAGTTTAGTACATTTTCAAGGTCTCAGATTTTATGATTCTGTGTTGAAATACATTATTGTGTTACTGCGTGTTCATCAAGAAAAAAACAAACGTTTATACCACCTGAAACAGATGTTAACCCTGTAAAAACATGGTTTACTGGACTATATGATTTTATGAAGCAAAAAATAAAAAGGTTTTTTAGATCGCCTAAAACAGATGTTAACCATGTAAAGATGGTGTGTAAAGACACAATTCATAAATACATTGTGTTCATAAAACCAATAAAATAAAATAAAAAGATAATGTTGATAATTTAGAATAGAAATTTGCATTTCACATATGATGCAGTAGGGGTCAAAGAGCAGTTTGAGCAATACAATTTTCCTATGGGTCTGTCAAGTCTGAAGATGATGAAAATTCTGTTTCTATGGAGAACAAATTCAAATTTGATCATTTTGATGCAGCCTGCCTACAATTTGTAAACATCGATAAATCCTTCCCTTTTCATTTTCTCCATCTCTATCACACACCGATATCCTGTAATAAAAGAGTATAGCCAAGTGATCCCAGTCTGCCCTGCGTCTCTATCACTTCTGCTTCCTATCTCACTCACGGGAGAGAGATTTTTCCTCTCTGTGAACTGAATGAACTCTCTTTCACTTCTCATTTACTGAACGTGTGAACTGATCATATCCCCAGTGCCACAGCTCAACTCTTCCTCAGTTTCTCAACTGCATCCCTTCTACTTCAGGTTTCTTCACATCACACACACAGTCTGAGCGTTTTATCCTGATTGGGTGTTTAGCACTTAAAAGTGTTTCTTGGATTTTTTTTACGTGTTAATATCCTAACATCTCTATTCTATTCTCTGTCTTTCTCTCTCTGCTTGTCACCAACATAATTGGGTTTTGCATGCTGCTCTCTTGTAGAAGAGGACATGTGCAGGGTCACAGCATGAGATGCTGGTTGCTGATGGATGCAATGCTCAGTGAAAAAGCCTTTTTTTGAAGTTAGATTAATTTATTTAATGTCAAATATAAATAAAACTGGAAAACAGTTTAACACTGCAAGCTTATGTGTGCCCCATTGCATGTTGGGAATAGGGCCAATGGGACCAGTTCAGGCCTGTTTGAATACATAAAAATGTATTAATCCAGATAACTGTTAAGGTGCATTCAAGTCAATGACTGTATTTATGAGGTGCACACATGAACGCTACCACAAAGTGGAAAACCTGGAACTTTGAGTTCCAATTTTTCAGCAAGTAAACGTGTGGGATGAATTGAATTGAATGAAGCATTTATATAGCGCTTTATTGTGTATTGCTATACACCCAAAGCACTTTACAATCATGTGGGGGGGTCTCTCCTCAACCACCACCAGTGTGCAGCATCCACTTGGATGATGCAACGGCAGCCACAGGACAACAGCGCTAGTGCGCTCACCACACACCAGCTACAGGTGGAGAGGAGAGAAAGATAGAGCCAATCAAGTGGATGGGGATTATTAGGAGGCCATGATAGACCGAAGCCAGTGGGGGCAATTGGGCCAGGACACCGGAGTTACACCCCTACTCTTTAAGATGAGTGACCTAGGATTTTTAGTGACCACAGAGAGTCAGGACCTCGGTTTAACGTCTCATCCGAAAGACGGTGCTTTTTGACAGTATAGTGTCCCCATCACTATACTGGGGCGTTAGGACCCACACAGACCACAGGGCGAGCACCCCCTGCTGGCCTCACTAACACCTCTTCCAACAGCTACCTAGTTTCCCCAGGAGGTCTCCCATCCAGGTACTGAGCAGGCTCAGCCCTGCTTAGCTTTGTGGGCAACCGGTCTTGGGCTGCAGGGTGATATGGCTGTGATGCAATAAATGCGGCATCTGTACAGATTGTAAATATGTACAAATGTATTTTTTTCCATTTACAATAAAAACTTTTATATACCAAATACCATTGTACTACAATTTACTGAACCTTCATAAACTGAATACAAACATTAAAGAGCAAACACTTTTATCATGTTTTTATTTGTCATGTTTTAGAAGTAGAGTTAAAAAATCTTTCTGAATTTTATGTACATTGGCATCTTGCATGACTTATATACAGATTTCCAGGAGAACTTGAATGCATCTGTTACGGGGTGAATGAGACTTGAGACATGCAGATCCATTTGCAAGCTTTATTCCAAGACATGATCACAAAAGGAAATGGTCAAACAGGTGCATCACAGGCAAGACAAAGAGTATACCTAGAACAAGCGTGGGTCTTCGATCGGTGAACAGTATCCAACAGGGCAAGGCAAAGAGAGATGTCCAGGTACGCAGCAATAATCCAGGCAGGGGCAAACACAATTCGAAACAGCAAGGCAAAGGGTTAATCCAAGATACACAGGCTAGAATGAAAACACGGAAAAACATGCAAGGCTCCGTAAGGTAGCTATCAGCTAGGGTAGCAATATGTGCTTACAATACTCAGTGATCTGACTGAGGAAGTCCATGGCTTATGTAAGGCGTGTGATGGGAATCAGCTGTGTGTGTCATCAGAGCAATGGATGATGGGAACTGTAGTCTAGGGGTGAAGTGCAACAGTAGTGTAGTGCAAGAGTCCATGTGGTGAGTGAGTGACCTCTGGTGGTGAGTGAACAGAAGTTCATAGTTCGTGACATAGACGCTCCTATCACAATACAATCCAGGAGGGCGATGGAGCGGAGGCGGAACAGGGGGAGGGACGGAGGGCCAGGTCCACGTGGAAGTGGAGAGACCGGGGACTGAGGCAGAGCCGGCAGGGCAGTGCACCAAGGCGGAGCAGAAAGCCAGGGAAGATCCGACGGAACAGGAGCCCACCAGGATGGAGCAGACGGAACAGGAGCCCGCCACAGTGGAGCAGAAGACCACCAGACTGGAGCGGACGAAGCAGAAGACCACCACGGCGGAGCAGAAGACCACCAGGGTGGGACAGACGGAGCGGAAGACCAACATGGGGGAGCAGACTGATCAGGAAACCATGGCAGAGACCGAGCTCTAGGGAGAGCAGAGACAGACAACACAGGCAGTGCACCGTGGCAGGGAACAAAAAAAAAAAGGCTCACTGACTGAAACTTGACAGAATGACAGTTCATAAATAGTCTCAATGGCAGTGACAGAGTTAATATGAAAGACATGGGATGCATTGATAGTCTCTGAGCTCATGACAGGCTGGTTTAAGGGTTCAAAAGGCGGGTTTCTGGGTTGTGACAGACAGGGCAACAAACTCAGTATTGTCCTCCTTGAGAGTAGTGGGACAGACAGACAGTTCAATATTAGAATCATGGACTGCAACAGGACATACAGATAATTCAGAATTAAACACACTTGGGGGTAGTGGTCCGGCAGACAGATCAAAACCGGGTGCATTGACTGAAACTGGATTGGTAGACATTTCAGTGAGTGACATTAAACAGGTTGAAAATTCACACTCAGACTTATAAGTAGAGAAGAGACGGACAGGCAGTTCACAATTAGTTACCTTGGCTAATTCAGAACAGGGCGATAGTTCAGAGATGGCCTCCTCAGCCAGTTCAGATCAGGGCAAAAGTTCAAGCACGGCCTCTGTGGCCGTGACAGAACAACCAGGAAGTTCATAGACGGCCTCCTTAGCCGTGACAGGAAAGGGCGAGAGTTCACAGGTGGGTACCACTGACACCTCCAGAGGTTCTGCAGTGGATGCTGCCACCTCTGGAGGTTCTACAGGGGTACCATCAGGATACAAGGAATGTTCAGCAATGGTTCCTTCGACCGTGACGTGACAGGCTGAAATTGTATAGCTGAGCGCCACCACCATGCAAGGAACTGAAGCAAGCACTGCCGCCTCGGGAAATACAGCAGTGCGCGCCACTACCTCAAGAGGTTCTGCAGCATCAGCCTCCACCTCTAGAAATACCATGGTAGACGTTGCCACCTTGGGAGGTTTAGTGGTGGTGTACGCAGCCCAAACACACACAAAAAAGTGATCCTCATCATGGGAAGCGCTTCAAACAGGGGAATGCTAAAGTGAGTGGGCTTGGGGATAGCGTGCAGACACCAGAGGTGAATCCCTCACACTGGATACCAGACTAGGATACAGAGGGACTGACCTTGAATATCTGGGTGTAGCAGACAGGATGTGACATGACTCTGGCTGATCAGTGGCGACGTGACTCTGGACAATCAACCATGACTTGACTGGACTCATGAAGATCAGTGGTGCCTCAGGATTGGCAGCTGTGACATAACGGGGTGCTGTTGTGACCGCCATTTTGCGATCAGGCTCCACTGTTGCCACCATTTTGTGAGCGTGCTCTAGTGTGGCCACCATTACACGTTCCTCCGCGACACCCACAGTGAATTCTGAACCAACAGTCAAAGCATAATCCATAAACTGACTGAGTGACAAACGCGGACCCTCCTGAATTAGCTTAGATTTCCGTGGTTGATTAACGCCCTCACAGAAAAATAAGCAACGTTCAAATACTCTTGAATATAGTCCTTGAGCGATCGTGCGCCCTGGTCGAGGGCTAATAACAGTCTTGCAATATCCATACCTGGCCATTGTTCACTTGAAAAGCCGCTGGATCCTTGTGTGGCCGAGTATTCTGTTATGGGGCGAACAAGACGTGAGACATGCAGATCCATTTGCAAGCTTTATTCCAAGACATGGTCACAAAAGGCAATGGTCAAACAATGGCAAACAGGTACATCACAGGCAAGACAAAGAGTATACCTAGGACAAGCGTGGGTCTTTGATCGGCGAACAGTATCCAACAGGGCAAGGCAAAGAGAGATGTCCAGGTACTCAGCAATAATCCAGGCAGGGGCAAACACAATCCGAAACAGCAAGGCAAAGGGTTAATCCAAGATACACAGGCTAAAATGAAAACACAGGAAAACAGGCACGACTACGACTACGACTACGACTACGACTACGACTACGACTACGACTACGACTACGACTACGACTACGACTACGACTACGACAAAGGGCTCCGTAAGGTAGCTATCAGCTAGGGTAGCGATATGTGCGTACAATACTCGGCGATCTGACTGAGGAAGTCCATGGCTTATGTAAGGCGTGTGATGGGAATCAGCTGTGTAATCAGTGCAGTCAGCTGTGTGTGTGTCATCAGTGCAGTGGATGATGGGAACTGTAGTATGGGGATGAAGTGCAACAGTAGTGTAGTGCAAGAGTCCAAGTGGTGAGTGAGTGACCTCTGGTGGTGAGTGAACGGAAGTCCATAGACCGGATTCGTGACAGCACCATTACATTTGTTGGTTTGACATAAATGAGAGTATAATGTAATGTAATAATGTAATGTATAATGAGGTCCAACCCAATCTCATAAGAAAATGTAATGAATGTTTATGAAGTGTTAATTTTGCATAAATTTGTACAATACAATTTATGTCAAAATGTACGATTTTAGAAAAAAAAAGTTGTTAGAGCTTCACAATACATTAACTAGAAAACTACAATAACAGAATTTATTTTCAATCTTATTTATTTGATTTAAGAGTGGTTTTCCCTTCCTATTTTTATTTATCTGTGGTGAAGTCTCCTGTATTTTAGTTATAACAATGCATGATCTCCTCTTGATTCAATTGTTTAAAAAAAAAACATCATATCTGGGTCAGCCAGGCATAAGCATGAGCCATATATAGACTGCAAAAAAATTACATTGTCTCAACAATTCTGCTGGGGCTACTATATTAAAAAAGAAGAGCGCGATAGAGCAAGAGTGAGAAAGAGAGAATTCATCATGTTTGCCCACACTTGAAAAGACCCTGCCAATCATAACAGTATTTGCAGCTATTCTGGCTGAGAATGAAAAGAGTAGAGAGATGGGCGGCAGGGGGTAGTTCACTGATCAAAAAAAAAAAAAAAAAGAGACTGCGCACATCCATGCAGCCCACGCCAAATATCAATCTAATGACTGAGGGGTCAGTCACCACGGCAACCAGGGTTACATGTGACATTATCCACTGCGGTCCACCAACGAAAGAGAAGAGCTTAAAAGCCTATTAAAAACTGCCTACGCTCACACATGCACACACATGTGTTCGGCTGGAGATTTTGGTTTCTGTGCCAAATTATGCCCCATAACACCCGCTCTTAGATGTGGAGGGAAAGGTGATCCCCAGACAAATCTAACATACACAGCCATCCTGTGAATACTCCAAATATGGCCATTCTGGAGGTGCAGATCAAAAATGTGCAGATAAAGGTCATTCAGGAAGCTGGAGACTTGTGGATTAGAAAGACTGCCTGACATTCCTGTTAGTTACTTGTCATTTTGATTATTTGTCTTTTATTCAAGTGATTTGGAGTACAATACTTGTTTCAATAATTACTGGGGTTAAATGCCTTGTTCAGGAACAAGCCTTCACTTACATGTACGTGGCTTGAGACAAAATCATTATTGGTGAGCCCAACGGCTGCAGCAATATGGAAATTTTGGCTGATAATGATGACAAATATTAAATTTAAACATGGGTAGAACCGCAGAAAAAAGTAGGTCTCCTTTTTTTAATAGAAGATAAATATTGTAAACATAATATTAACACAAATATCACAAAATTAAAGTAACTAAATGCCTGTGTGCCATAGATACAAAAAAAATCTTTAAATCTATTTTTTCTTCTGTAATGCTTTTTGGTCACACTTTATATTAAGGTCCAATTCTCAATATTAACAAACCATTGACTATGACTTTTGCCTCAATAAACTCCTAATTTGCTGCTTATTAATAGTCAGTAAGGTAGTTGTTAAATTGGGTAGGATTAGGGATGTAGAATATGGTCATGCAGAATATGTGCTTTATAAGCATTAATAAACAGCCAATATGTTAATAATAGGCATGCTAATAAGCATCTAGTTAATAGTGAGAATTGGTCCATATACTGAAGTGTTACCCACTTTTCTTCTCTAAATATACACTATTCGAAAGTTTTGAGTCGATAAGATATTTTAAAAATGTTTTTGAAATAAGTCTCTTATTCTCACCAAATCTGCATTTATTTGATCAAAAAAAGTAAAAACAATGTTTTGAAGTATTATTAATTAAAAATTGCATTATATTTTAATGTATTATGTATTAATGTACAATGTATATCATCAATGATGAAAACAGTTGTGATGTTTAATATTTTTGTTGAAACGGACACTTTTTAAGGATTTTTTGATGAATAGGGCTTTTGAAGAACAGCCTTTAACTGAAATAGAAACCATTTGTAACATTATAGATGTCTTTAATGCCACTTTTGATTAATTTAATGTGTGCTTGCTGAATAAAAGTGTTAATTTCCTTCAAAAAAAATCTTACTGACTCCAAGCTTTTGAACAGTAGTTTAATTTGGACAGCTGTGGTGCTTTAATTAGTGTATTGACAGCTTCTGGGTTTACTGAGATCAAATACATAACTGCTGATAGATGGTGGTTAATAACGAGGGACAGAAACTTTTAGATGGAATGCCAAAAATAGTTAAGAATATGGTGATTGTGCTTTACATACTTTGCTTGGTGGGAGAAATGGACCTTTATAATGATGATGACAGAAGGTGAAGGCTGACTCCCCTGTGAACACTGCAACTCCTTTTCATGACCACTCTCTTATCTATTCTTCCTCGTCTCTCATTATCAGGCAACAAGCCTACTTCCTTAAGCAGCTCATCATTTGCTAACAAAAGAGGCCTTTTGCTTTCTTTTCCAGATATGATTGTGTCTGTGTTCAACTCAAAGTCTGATAATAGCGCAATCAGCTCTAAAACTGTCAGTGAATGGAAGATGAATCCCTAAACTGTTTACTACTTATGAATCCACTTTTACTCAAAGTAAATGGTCATGCTTTCTCATAATTTTTAATGAGTTTTACCCCTCAGTGTCAGGTTTTGGTCTGCATCTGGTTCATTGGCAGCAAGTACTGTAGGTGGATACAACAATAAGATCTACTCAAGTTACCCAAACAAACCTCCTTTACAGTTCACACAGTCCAGAATGAAGTCACGAAGTGAAGCCCGCCAAGGTCATGCACAAATCAAAATAAAAATTTTCAACAGAGAGGGATAAATAGGAAAGTGAGGGAAAGAGAGCATGAAACAGACAGAGAGAGAGAGAGAAAAAAAGGGTAATGGAGAGAGAAATGGTTAGTGACTTTTCACACAGCTTATTAAAATCAAAAAGAAACATTGCTCACAGGTTCAGCTGTCATGGTCGGCTCATAAACACTTTCCCTGTTTACCACAAAAGCCTTACTGTAGATGAGCCTGTTTGACCCCAGCACTGTGTGTTTGTGTTCAAAGGCATGTAGTGTGTTTAGAGTCATGTGAACATCTGTGCAGCATTACATGCTTAACCTTTGACCTGTAGCACCTCATGCTGCAGACATAATATTTTAAAACATGTATTTCTGTGGAAGAGAGACTATGGAGTGAAAACAGTATCAAAACCTCCTACAAATGCACACGAGAGATCCACATGCACGCACACGAATCCACAAATGTACGCGAGAGATCCATGTACACGGCGATCCACACACACGCACATGAATCTATAAATGCACGTGACAGATCTACACACGCGCACATGAATCCACAAATGTACGCGAGAGATCCATGTACAGGGCGATCCACACAGAGAGATCCACACATGGAAATTTAAAATCTCGCTTAGGGCACCAACAGAGCCTGGGCCGGCTCTGGTGCATAGTATAATCATATTTATAATATTTCACACTATTACTGTTTTTACTGTATTTTTGATCAAGTAAATGTAGTCTTGGTGAGCATTTCGATCCCACTTTATATGGCCTTAACTACTATGTACTTTTAAATGAATCAATGCACTTATTGTGTTACGTCGGAGCCAGGGAAACGAGGAGGCGAGGAACTTCTGAAACAATAGACTTTGAGCCAAACACAGGTCACGCTGGAGACACGGAACGACAATCACAAAATGACAATTAAGACCGGACCCAGAGGCAGGGAAGCAGAGGACTTATCAACACTGGGGAAAACTAGATAATTAATGACACAAGGCTGGGGACTAATAAACTAATGAGGAGAACTAGACGGGAACAGGAAACAGAACAAATATGGGCACGAGAGGAGGGGAAACACAAGACACAGAAAGACAGGACTGACATTACTCCCCCCTCCTGGAAGGCGTGTCCCGCGCCTTGCAACATCCAACGGGGAGGGGGGGGGGCGCTCTGGAGGCCTCAAGGGGCAGGGTTCAGGAACAGAAGGCCTCCAGGGCGGCACCCGTTCCGCACCATGGCGGAGCTGGGAGCTCGGGAGGCCATGGCGGGTCAGGGAGCTCGGGCGGCCATGGTGGGTCCGCCTCCTAGGCCACGGCCCCAGCCCCCGCCTCGGCCTCTACGGCTGGAGCCCTACTACCCCCCCCCCCCCCCACCCCCAAAAAAATTCCTTGGAGAAAGTAGGGGCTCTACCTGGGCAGCGTTCTGGAGGAGCGGACTCTTGGGGGTGCTCTGGAAGCGTGGACTCTTGGGGGCGTTTGCGAGGAGCGGGCACTGGAGGGACTGGCCCTGGAGAGGCGGGCACTCAAGGAACGGGCCCTGAAGAGGCGGGCACTGGAAGGCGTTTGGGAGGAGCGGGCTTTGGAGGGCTCTCTAGAGGTGCAGGCACAGCACAGCGCTTTCGAGAGGCTGGTACAGGACTTGGGTGAGCAGCAACTGGCAGGCTTGCCATACTCACGGCCGGCGGAGAGCCGTGAGACGGCGGCATAGAATTCCCCGCCGAGGGCGGGCTCGGGAGAGCTTCTGTCACGTTACGTCAGAGTAAAGACTTGGGACTAATAAAGTAATGAGGAGAACTAGACGGGAACAGGAAACAGACCAAATATGGGCACGAGAGGAGGGGAAACACAAGACACAGAAAAACAGGACTGACACCTACATGTTTTTACAAGGTACTTATATTTTAATGAAATAGCTGCATGTAATTACATCTGTAATTAATTTCCGAAATTACATTTATAATTGCACTGTTGACCCAATCCTTTACACCTTAACCCATCCTTAAACCGACCATTACCACCAAACATGTCCCTAAACTTTACCTATAAAATGAATATGGACCGAATAGCTCATAATTGGGTTAATAATTAGATCTCTGATTTTTAATTGTAGAATTTGGTATCTTGCCAAATTTAAATCCAGTCTGAGATATTGTTGAGTTTTATTCTGAAATTCCAGAATCTTTAAAAAAACAGGTTACACTTTATATGGTCCCACTTTATATTAGGTGGCCTTAACTACTATGTAATTACATCAAAAAATAAGTACAATGTACTTATTGTGTTCATATTGTATTGCAAAACACTTTTGCTGCTATTGAGATGGGATACGGGTAAGGTTAGGGACAGGTTTGGTGGTGTGGGTAGGTTTAAGGGTGGGTTAAGGTGTAAGTGATGGGCCAACAGAGTAATTATAAATGTAATTACAGAAATTAATTACAGATGTAAGTACATATAGGTATTTTTTAAAAATATAAGTACAATGTAAAAACATTTATGTACACAGTAAGTGCATTCTATCAAATTATTAATTTAAATATAAGTACATAGTAGTTAAGGCCACCTAATGTAAAGTGGGACCAAAAAACAATATCTGGTGAGAATGCAAAAGTTCCTAAAAGGTTTTGTGATTTTTCTTTCCTACTGGAATGTGAATGTCTATGACTGTATTTACATATTATTAGAGCTAGAAGTTCTCTCCTGAATGTGTGTTTGTCTGGGGTTGTCCATGCACATACATCCACGATGCTGCAGTGGCGTGTCCTGTTTGTGTCTGTGCCCTACATTCAGTACCTGCATGAGAGTTTCTCCTCACTGAGCTCAGGTCAGTCTGTCAGACTCCTGTTGTCTTTCTGGTGCCACTGACAGGAAACAGATATCTATGTTTGACACGGAACAGAGAAAAAAAAAGACTGTGGAGATGTGGCAGTCCAAACATTTGAACGCAAGTCCCTTTACTCTTTTATTTCTTCTGTGAATTAAACATAAAGATTTTTACAATTAATCACTAGAACAGCACAGGTGTCTCTTTGGACATTGGACATGATTGTAGAATCATAGATTATGATCAGTTATAAAGGGCCAGTTTAAGTCCCAAGCTGCTTTTGATATAGATGCCTCATCATGCCTGTGTACGTTGGTGCTTATCTCTCTCTCTCTCTCTGTGTGTGTGTGTGTGTGTGTGTGTGTGTGTGTGATTAATGTCCTGTTTGTGTCAGGCTGAACAGGCCATCTTCTTCTCTGTGGTGACGCACGACACAGTGTTGAAGTTTAGCATAGACATGGCGTCATGCCAGAGAATGTACCCCTGCTCTCACCTTCACTCAACAAACACAATCACTGACACTACACAGAGCTGACACTGACAGACAGACAGCGAAAGGCACAGTTCATCTGTCTCACATACCGTGGGGGACATTATACATCCACACCATATCCATTAAACCACCAATACCATACCCATGCCTGACAGTTATCTTGTTGCTGTGTTGTTGCTAAGATTTGTAAGTGGTTGTCAACTGGTTGCTTTGCTGGTGCTGGAGTGTTTCTATGTGATTGGGTGTTTCATCATGTCTCTAACGTTTTAAAATCTGCTAGATGAAAATTGTATTTTCTAAATAAAGATAAGAGCCTTTATCCTGAAAAAAGAAGTGCATCATACCCAGGGCTGAGAACCAGAAGGGTGTAAGTGACATTTCACCAACTTTACAGGAGAGCCAAAACAAAAATGTCACCATAGTTTGATCTGACTTTTGTCACACTTTATATTAGGTGGCCTTAACTACTAAGTACTTACATCAAAAAATAAGTACAATGTATTTATTGTGTTCATATTGTATTGCAAAACACTATTGCTGCTATTGAGGAGGGATACGGGTAAGGTTAAGGACAGGTTTGGTGGTATGGGTAGGTTTAAGGGTGGGTTAAGGTGTTAAGGCATGGGTCAACAGTGTAATTATAAATGTAATTACAGATGTAATTACATATAGGTGTTTTTAAAAATATAAGTACAATGTAAAAACATGTATGGACACAATAAGTGCATTGTACCAAATGATTAATTTTAATGTAAGTACATAGTAGTTAAGGCCACCTAATATAAAGTGGGACCCAATTTTTTTTATAATAAAAATGTGTACTTTTGCCAGTAGAAAGAGCTCATTAAGAGCTTTCATTTGAGACATAGATCTCCATTTCACCAAAAATGTCACTTGGTTCTCACCACTCCATACAGTACATTCAAATGAGTAGGCCTACTTATTACAGAAGTAATATACTTTAAAAGAATATACTTGTGCAAACTGAGTGTAATGTGTTTGGAAATTTTATTGCAGGTTAATTAATTAATTACTTAAGGATGTAAGTATATCTTTATTTGTAATTTACTTCTGAAATGTGGTTGAAGTATACTGACAAGCATTTACTGTAAACTAAAATATAATATTAAGTAATTTCTATTTAAACTTGTATGTCATCCCAGGAAAAAAAGAAAAAAGTGCACTTCCACAATAGTGCTCTATTTTCACACACTAATTTTGTGCTTAACATACTTAAAATTATTCTTTAGTACTTCTTAAGATAATCTTAAGAACATCTATATACTCAAATGTGCTATTTTGGGACACCATGATTATGAACTAAAATGTGCTTTTAACATACCATCTCTGTATTTTTAAAAAATGTATTTCGATACCAGAACAATTGAACCCATTAGTGTATGAAAGATGGGATTGTAAATCCTTACAATCAAATCCTTTGCATGTACTTTAAAATCTTAATAATAAGTAAATAAGCAAAATAAGAGCTTATTAAAACAATGATTTAAAATGTACTTTAAAGTAAAACCTTTACCACCGGTTTCACAGGCAAGGCTTAAGCCTAGTCTCAGACTAAAACGTAATGTTTCAGCTGAAAGAAACTTGCACTGACTGATCTCAAAATATATCAGTGCCTTTGTTTCATCTCAAGATGCACACCAGTAATTTATAAAAAAATTACTTAAATGTCCTAATTGAACTATGGCCTAATCCTGGTTTAGTCTAAACCCTGTCTGTGAAACCAGGCCTTAATTTGACATTATTACAAAGTGCATTTAAATGTGTTAAGAAAAAGAGTTATGAAAGCATCCTACGCTTAAGTGGCCTTTTAGTTCATTAATATTACATTATCTACAAGAACAGCTTTTTAAAATATACTTTTTAAAAATCTGAAGCACACTACAAGTGTACTTTTAATACAATTAAGCACATTTCTGTTTCAACAAGGCACCCCTTTGTATTAATAATGCCTTTGCAGGTGTGTGTGTGGGAGTATGCATAGCCCATTTTGGTGGCCAATTATCCAGCTCAAACGGAAGTACTTCAAGCCACCTGATAAGGTGAGCTACATCTTCCTGTGATAATCAGCCAGTCATCAGGGGACTGACACAGGAAATGAGTTCAGCCAGATTTCAAGAGCAAAACAATCAGAAAACACCTGCTTTCTCAACTCTTCTCCCTCCCTCCCTTTCTTCATTCCTCAATCTCGCTCATATTTTCTATCTCTGCAGAGGCACAGGGTATGTGGCTTATTAAAATACTGTGATTTTAATGATGTCTTTTATCCAGAAGGGAAGAGAGGCTTGCAAGAAAGGTATAAACAGAGTAGTCTAAAGAGAAAAACGAAAGAGAGGAACTGAGGAGGAATGTAAGAAATAGAAGGAGAGATGGAGGAAGAGGGAGGAGAGATAGCAACCTGGAAAGAAAATGATCTGTGCCAGATGTGGTGAGAGTGTAATTCCTCTTGCAGGCATTAGTAGGGTGCAGCCGCAGTGTAAATTGGTTTTTAATAGCACAGAGGAAGACTTTGACTGTTAATTATCTACGGCGTCTTCGTTAATTCTAGTCCAGAATCTCAGCTCGTTAGCTTAATGACCATGCGTCTGACGTAATAATTAATACTGATAATGTGCCTCTTATTCTGAGGTTGTAGTGACTCTGTAATAAAGTGATAGATCTGATGACTAATTAACCCTAATTTCTAACTTCCTGTCGTTACATCATGGCAGATGATTCAGAATTTTTTGAAATTCAAATGATAAAATGAAATAGTGTTAAAGGGATAGTTCACCTAAAAATGAAAATTCTGTCATCATTTACTCACCCTCATATCATTACTAATGACTTTATTTCTTATGTGGAACATTGAAGATATTCTGATGAATCTTCACACTGATCTAAACAACCATAGTTCTTAATAACCTTGGCTTAAGCTCCAAAAATAACCAAGATAATCATGCACTCTATTTCAAGTCTTCTGAAATCACACAACAATTTAGTTTTAGGAACTATATGGAGCCAAATATATGACATGCAGGAAAATAAAAAATAGATATCAGGATCACGAAATAAGAATTTGTTCCCACAGTTCATTAATTTGTGACCATGTTTTATGAATTCGTTCTTCATTTTAGTTAAATTGTTGCCATGTTGTACTAATGTATTCCCTCATTTTAATTGAACTAAAACATGGCCACAAATGACCTAAACTAAGAGAATTAATTAGTAAACTGCTGTGATCAGACAATTAAATTCATGAGCTGAACTCGGGTTTGCAACAACATGAGCATGCGTAAATAATGAGAGAATTTTTGGGTGAACTGTCATTTTAACACTGCTGGTTAAGGTTTAAAAAAATATTAAGATTATATAATGACTATATATAATGACTGAATTTGTGTGTGTGTAAATCAAGTCAGTCAATGAGGAATGAATGAGTGAGTATGTAAAATATTAAGTATGAGCAGGTCCAAAGTGGGAAATTACAGAATTGTGCACTGAATTTGTGGGAAACTCTGTGGAACTCTTTCAAATTAAACAGAGCTGAGAGTTGTGCACTCTCATTAGTTAGAAAGCATAATTAAATTAGCCAAAATGTTTCATAAATGAATGCGCAATGGATGAATGATGTCTAGAAATTTGTATATGATAAGTTTTTCAATTCAGCAGAAATCTGTGGAGTTCTGTGGCCGGTAATTCTGTGTGGCCCTGAGCAGATGAATGAACGCTTACATGAGCAAACTCTCTAAGTGCACCTACAGGACAATTCCAGCACACATGCAGTACAAATTAGGTTTCCAGGGGAACTAAAACTGTAATAACTTTGTCCTCTGTATATGTGTGTACATAATTTAGCATCTGTATGCTACCGTGCTCAAATCACATTACAGCGCTTGGCTCCAGGGCGGCAAATCACTCTTGTGTCTCTGTTCAACCAGAACAGAATTAATAAAGAGAAGATCCGCAGCTGCCGAACACCAGAGCCCACGCCATCAACCTACTACAGTTTCATTATTCACAATAATCTCATTCCGTTCCAGAGACCTCGTACTGTATTCAGTGCACAGCAATATAAACAATGAACCTGGTCTGGGTCCCACAGCTCTGATCGTTTCTAATACAATTTCACAGGTTCGCATTCCTGTAAAATATAGGAGCGATGTAGAAATGGACAGGTGTATCTTTCGGTCTGTAATGGATGGGACAGTGCATTGTAGTTGCAAAACAAGCTCTAAGCTCCACTCCTGACAGATCTATGAAAAAAAAGAGAGCATTGTATAATGCAGGATTTAAATGAATAGTTCACCCAAAATTTACTCACCTTCAGGTCATCCAAGATGTAGAAGGGTTTGTTTCTTTATTGGAACAGATTTGGAGAAATTTAGCATTACATCACTGGCTCACCAGTAGATCCTCTGCAGTGAATGGGTGCCGTCAGAATGAAAGTCCAAACAGTTGATAAAAACAGCACAATAATCAACATGACTCTAAATTTAAACTTAAAATGCTTTAATGTTGGATTTGTCTCTTACAAACATGCAGCTTGTCACTTCACAAGACAGGAGTCGTGTTGATTACTTGTGGATTATTTTATAAACTGTTTGGACTCTCATTCTGATGGCACCCATTAACTGCAGAGAATCCATTGGTGAGCAAGTTGTGTAATGCTAAATTTCTCCAAATCTGTTCCGATGAAAAAACAAACTCATCTACTTCTTGGTTGGTAAATTTTCATTTTTGGGTGAACTATTCCTTTAATAAGGACTTATTTATATACTTTAGCACAATTTGTAGATTTGTAATGTTAATATTCACCCGAAAATATAGAAATAAATAAAAAACCTTGACATTTTTCTGTGCATATGTTTGGAATGTGTAATCAGTGTGCTTGCAGTGTTTTACCCGAGCTGCATTAACTTCATTCATAGCTCTTTCAGTTCCACCAGTTGTTTGCTCTGTACCACAGAAAATGAATGCTGAATATTGAGGAATATTTCCCAAATAATGAGGAGTGTTTTCCTGCATACACAAGCACGGCTTTCACAATTCAAGTGAAAATATGAGATAAACACCTCAAAAAATATTATTAAAATCCTATGCACTACCACAATTCAGACCTCTGACCTGATTCTTGTTTATTTTAATTATTCTGTCCCATTTTCATGCATAATAAGCACAATTAGCCCCCACCCTAATAACTCTAAAAAATAACCAAGCCAAGTTGCATGCAGGAACATATCTGGCGAATATTAATGAAGCCCAGAATGTATGTTAGAGAGAGATAGGAGTGGACTGCATGCATGAATGTCGAAGTATATATAATAGAATAGATAAGGAAGTGAATATACATAGAAGTTTTACTCTACCGTACATGAATACAAAGCAGAAACAATGAATAAAGTTTGAAAACATGGTAAATGGGCAAGGGTGATAGAGGGGAAAAAATAGAACAGTCCTTTTCACCCAGTAGTTTGCTTGTCTGTCCCTGAAAACTTTACCATAGACAGAGAACAGTGTAAGCTTTGGTATGGATAATGCAGAAATGGTATGTTTATGTGATGCATATTTGTTTAGAACTGTTTTGGTAAGTAAATGGTGCTTGATCTGTGCAGATTTCTCCTTTTTCCTTTTAACTGGAGAAAGCAATATTAAGGACAGGGGACTCATAAAAATCATGCAGCATTTCACTTCACAAGATGTTAATTGATGGCCTGGATGTTTTTATCAGCTGTTTGGACTCTTCTTCTGATGGCACCCATTCACTGAAGAGGATCCATTGGTGAGCAAGTGATATAATTCTAAATCTCTCAAAAGTTTCAGTAATTTTTCGTTTTTTGGTGAACTAATACTCTATTCCCCTCACAGAAGTGCTAGTAGTTTGTTGTTGTTCCATTTCTGTTTATTTTTCTACCGTGAGCAACAGCCCGGGCCATTAATTAGTGCAAAAAAGTCCAATAAAAGAATAATCAAACGATGGTACGGTTTATAAAATAACATATATGTGACCCTGGACCACAAAACAAAATTTTTTGAAATTTAGATTTCTACATAATCTGAAAGCTGAATAAATAAAGCTTTCCATTGATGTATGGTTTGTTAGGACAGGACAATATTTGAATGAAAATCTGGAATCTGAGAAAAATCTGCAAAAAAATCTAAATATTGAGAAAATCGCCTTTAAAGTTGTCCAAATGAAGTTCTTAAGCAATGCATATTACTTATCAAAAATTAAGTTTTGATATATTTACAGTTGGAAATTAAAAAATATCTTCATGAAAAATTATCTTTAATTAATGTCCTAATGATTTTTGGCATAAAAAAATCAGTAATTTTAACCCATACAATGTATTTTTGGCTATTGCTACAAATATACCCCAGCGACTTAAGACTGGTTTTGTGGTCCAGGGTCACATATTTGAAGTTAATTGCAAAATAGTCAAATATGAATGCATTAAATAGTTAATTTAGTTAATTTAACCATTTAATACACACATTAACACACAACAGGTCAAGCGCAGCAGACTCTCTAGATGCTGCTTTCCAGCGGTCACTTTGCTGTGACGTGCTTCTGTAAATAATCATCTGCTACTGAGATGGAATTTAGTATGCAGTTTATGAGTTTATGAGGATGCATGAGACATGACTTATCATACAAAACCTACTCATAACAGATAATGGAGGAGGAGAGTAATTGTGTATATGTGAAAGGAGCAAACAGGAGTGTGTGCTTGTGTGTGAAGGAAGGCAGAAGGGGTTCTGACTATTATACTTGGACAGAAAAATAAAGTTTCTGGAGGGGGGCTTTTTGAGGACAAACGCCCCCAGCAGAGTAAATGACCAGAGATGAGGAGAAGGAGGGGCCGGGGGTCCATTGCTGCTCACTCGAGCATTCCTTATGAAATCATCAACCAAATCCTCACTCAAATGCAACTGTTGTCAATGAACTCCGTTCTTCTCCTCCCCTTCCTCTGGAGTCCTGAAAGAGAGTCCGTTCCAGGCCGCTCTCTAAGGCTGGATTAGGATGCCAGCACATGTATTGTGAGGTGCTGTGTGTGTGTGTGTGTTCGTGAAGCTCATTTCACACATGAGTGTGTGCCATTGTTTGTGATGTGTGAGACTGAGTAGGAATATGACAGGGAGAGAGAAAGAGAGATAGAGATAGTAGAGAGAGAGAAAGAGCTAATCTGAAGCTCTTAACGTAGTTAAATTTGGCCACTTGTGTGTGTGTGTGTGTGTGTGTGTGCATGTGTGTGTGCGTGTGTGTGTGTGGACTCTGGATTCAGGGCTTGGACCCACTTTACATGAGAAAACCAGGCTTATCCCAAATATTTATCCGTGCTGAGAGAGACGTTTCCCTTGCCTTTTTATCCCTACAGGAATCCTATTCTTCTTTCCTTCTTTTTTTCCTCAAGCTCTTCTCTTTCTGTCCCACCACCTCTTTTTTCACTCTTTCTTTACCTGACTCTACTTAATCTTTTATTAAAATGTAATGTCACAAAATAATTATTAAAAGAAACATTCTGGATGAATTACAGCTTCTGAAACCACAGAAAAACTTTAACATCATCCCCCAGTAAAAATCTAAACTAAAATTGATTTTGCAGTGAACAATTTTAATAGAAACACTATTACAGATAAAAACATTAAAATGCATTATTTTGAAAATAGAGAATAAAAATTATAAAAGGATTATTTAATAACTCCTTCCATGAACATGTAAAGCTGGTAAAATAGATACATTATAGATACATTTTACAGTACAGTTTTACAGATGCAATAACACATTTAAAATATATATAAAAATGTAATATATCAAATAAATAACATTTTGACATGTAACATTAATAATATATATTTTTGTGTTATAATATATTATAATATAATATAATATAATATATATGTTAATATTTTATATTTTAAAATAATTATTTTTTACATTATTTATTATTATTGTTAGTAGTATTTTTAAGCTAGTTATATATTAACTATTTTCAATATATAAATACATATATATTATGTTTAAAATGTATAAAATATATAATATAAAAAATATTTTGTTATTTTATATATATATATATATATATATATATATATATATATACACATACATATATACATATATGTTTATAGTTTTTATAATTTAAAATATATTATTTTGTTTTATATTTTAAAAGATTCATTGTCTATATTATTATAATATACTATTTTTAATTAGTTAAAATAGTTCAAATCAAAATCAAATACAAAACAATAAATACTAAATTTAGTACTGTTTAATCATCATCATCATCATCATCATCATCATCAAGTTTCACATTTATGCTTTTAATCCCTCCATTCTTCCTTTCCCCATAGACTTCCAAGTGTATGTTGTAGCTATTCTATACTGTATAGACTGCAAATGAAACTGCTCTGTTAAGATGGGAATTGTTCACAATTTGTACACAGTAAGAGAGAGAGAGAGAGAGAGAGAGAGTGTGTGTATGACTAGCTTTGTTAACTGTGAATACAGATTAATGGAATTGAACCTCTGTAAATCAAACAGTCTAGTGTTTGTTGTTTATTTGAACTATATGTTAGGGAGCAGGAGTTCTTTGTGTGCGAACGTCGGAACAGACGGCGTACAGTGACCACGCTATTGTTTCAGACAACTAATGGGGATGAGATTGGTGCTAAATCAAGGGCGTCGTCATGGATATGACCTATGACAGTGTAATTTCAGTATCTTCTGAGAAGCTCTGTGGGTATTCTCTCTCATGCTGCTGTAGTCATGACAACGCTGACATACTGTAACTCAATGGAGTCTGCAGACTCTTGTGTGCATGTGTGTGTGTTGACCAGTGGGATATTGCTTAAACTTATCAAACCAAGCTACCATAACACATTTGATTTCTATTTCAGGCATATAGATACCTCATGTAGAAAACACACACACACACACACACACACACACACACACACACACACACACACACACACACACACACACACACACACACACACACACACACACACACACACACACACACACACACACACACATACTCACACACTCTCACCCTGACCCTGAGATGGAGATGTAAACCGGCTCCATTCATACAAGAGAAAGGCTGGTCAAAGAGAGGGAGGGGCCCGGGCCGTCACCCACAGAGACCAGAGCAGGGAGTCATGGGAAAGATAAGCTGTGGGAGTCACGAGGTGAACATCTTTTCACACAATTAATCTTAGACAGACAAACAAAACCAACAGCTCAGCACCTAAAACCAGTTTGCGTATAAAAATATCACATCAATACCTAGTTTATCACTTCACATAAGTGTCTCGTTAAAATAACACAAACAGTCTGTGTATCAAAACCAGCTGTATTTTGCGATATTTGTGACGCTGCAGTTTTCACCCTGCCCACCAGGGGGCACCAGACACACACCTCCCCAAGCAACAAATAGAAAAGTCTTGCATCAACAGTCTCTCTCAGGATGTCTTCTACCACACCCAAAAACTCTCACACGCTCACAAGTACGCCGCTTTGAATTTAGCGTGAAAGCACGTCTGAAATGAGAACGTTTGGGATGTGTGTAATTGAGACGTTATGAAGTCATTCGAACCCAATGAATTCAATGAAACCCCGGCCCTCCGTCCTTCTCTCCTCCCCTTCCACAGCCCTGAATGAGACTCTTTTCTAAAGCGTCACATACGGACCCTTTGACGTGACGTGTGTGCATGTGAAGATACGTCTCAATCTCCTGTGTGCGTCTGTTTATGTGGGAACATCTTCATCGGACTATTCACCCTGCACTCCACACTCCGCAGGAACAATGCATTAGATCAGTGCACAAACCGAACAAAGACCTGTGCTGGAAAACACGCTCTCGGTTTCTAGGCTAAGAGGAAAAGTGATTGTCTGGAAATTGCAGGGCTTCTCTTTGATGCGCTGCTGGTATTGTGGTAGAATAGCTGAGCTTGAGGAAGAGGGTGCTAAAAATGGAAAACGGGTCAGTTATATCACATCTAAACCAATTATTGTGTACCAGTGATGCCATTAAGATGATAGAAAACACAGCTGCTTGTTGTGAGCGTTCATTTTTCAGTCTCCTCAGGCCCACACAGAATCTGTGCCTAGCTGCTGAACTCCACAGAGTCATTCACAGATTTCTGCAGAAGTGGAGCAGCATCATTCATAAAGTTCTACACACTCCTCACCCTTTGCGTTTTCTTTTATTAAATATAATGGCTACTCTAACAGTGCCTTAAGCTATCAATAATTATTTGATATGGTTTAAATCCATGCTTCAAAATTTCAACCTAAATCACAGACTATTTATTTATTTATTTGGTGGAAATAAATATTTAGTTAATATTTATAATATTTAGTTTAGCTTATTAATGCATGGAATTCAAATGAATTAAATTGATCAAAATGGACAGTAAAGACAGATGAAAATAGATGTACAGAAATCCTGGAAAATGGTATCCACAAATATATTAAGCAGCACAACTGTTAATTATAACAACATTAATAATAATAATAATAATAATAATAATAATAATAATAATAATAATAATGTCTCTTTAGCATCAAATCAGCATATTAGAATGATTTCTGATAGATCATGTGACACTGAAGACTGGAGTAATGCTGAAAATTCAGCTGTGAATCACAGGAATAACTTACATTTATTATTTGTAATAATATTTTACAGTATTGCAATATTAGTATTTTTTGGTGAGCATGAAAGGCTTACTTCAAAAGCATTCGAAAAATCTTACTGATCCCAAACTTTTGAATGGCAGTATGTATATTCAAATACTTTTATTGGCTTAAATGTGCAATTTCATATCAATTACTAGCATATAGATGAGTGTATAAAAACACTAGTTGTATCAGTTTCCATATCGGTGTTCATGATGTCAATGGGTTCTGACTCTGATTAAACACTGTTTGTCCTGACTATCTACTTGACTTTCACTGCATCATTAAACACACAATGACACACAATAACTCCAAACAGTATGAACCCTGGGAGTGAGTGTTATCATGCAAGCACAAGGACTGCATGATGATACAGCACACACGCTCTCTTTCAAACAAGCACACAAACACACACCACATGCTGTTTGAAGATAGAGCTGATAAGAGAAGTGATCCTTCTCTCGATCTCGCTGGCATATGGACATGGCCAAGCACTACATCACTCTCTTGTGTGATGTGACAGGTCAAGATAAGACCGGAACGATCACATTCCTCATCACTCTAAAAATCTGTCCTTATCATCCCATCCTTGCCCTCTCTTTCTATCTTTCTTTTTCTTTCCTAACCACTAAACTGGCTTCGTTTTTGCATCCTGAATATGTAGATCTCCTAGATTGTAATTGTGGTTTGTGTGCGCTGTTGTTAAGGCCTTTCTTTCTGGTCCATGGTAAGTTTGCAAGGAAACGGAAGCAACATGAAACCAGAGCAGTTTTGGACTCATCTTGTGGTGTTTGTGTTCAGATGCTCAGATTAGAAGCGAGCGGTTCGTATGTCTCTCACCACATACTGACCAGCTGGACACAAGCAGAGGCGAAGGCGATCTTACCGCAAGCATGGCAGGCCATCAATTTCATTTCCCAGCAACTTCCTTTTTGTGCCATAAAATGGGATATTTTATACAGCAAACTGCCTTACTGTTTCTTTCTTTTATAAACAGCTGTGTTAAATATTTTCTTAAGTTAGTAACTGAGTAAAAAATGAGTAAAGCGGAAGCAGTTGTTCTTTTGCGTGGACGTGTGTGCCAGATGAGTTATGATGACTTATGTCTCAAATAGTAGAGAATGGTGCTTTAAACACTGAAGTGATTACCAGGAAATGCAAGATATTATCAAATATGCATCTGAAATGTCATGTAAGTATCATGCATTGTGGGATGTTCCTTTTAAAAGTAATGTTACAATATTGCAGTTCTCATTATTAGAAGTAACCAATTAGGTTATATTTTTACTTGAAAATTATACATTTAAAGATTAAAGTTCACCCAAAATCATTATTTACTCACCCTTATACCATTTCAAAGATGGAACCCAAATGGATCACACATGGATTTTTTTTTTTTTTTTTTAATTTTATTCAGCAAGAGCACTTTGAAATTGACAGTAAATGCTGTTCTTTTGAACATTTGAAAAAAAAAAAAAAAAATGTATCACGGTAACATACATCAACTGTTTTCAACATTGATAATAATTAAGAATGTTTCTTGAGCAGCAAATCGGCATATTAGAATGATTTCTGAAGGCTCATGTGACACTGAAAATTCAGTTCTGCCATCACAGGAATAAATTATATTTTAAAATGTTTCAAAAAATATTACAGTTTTTTACTGTATTTTTGATGTATGCCTTGGTGAGCATAAAAGAGACATTCAAAAATCTTACTGACCCCAAACTTTTCAACGGTAGTGTACATTTTCATTGATTTTCAAATAAAAATTACAGCCTGTAGCACAACTGTGCATAAATGAAAGCATATATAGCCTACCATAAAAAAGGGTTTCTGAAGAAGTGTAGGCTGCTGGTTGCTCTTTTCATTGCATTTACAACGAATGGGGACTAAGGTTTTCAAGGACACAAAAAGGACACAAAAACACCATAAAAGTATTATAAAAATAGTCCATATGACTCATACACTATATTCCAAGTCTTTGAAGCCACACAATGGCTTTATGTGAAGAACAGACTGAAATGTAAGTTTTTTACCCTGGATATTGTATTTAACAAGTAACACATTACTTTACTCATATTACTTTACTTGAAAAAAAAAGTAGTCTGATAATATCACATCTCAAGAATCATCATCATCTGGAGACCTAATCATTCTCTCTCACAATCGTTTCTCTCTCACTGAGTGCAGTATCTAGTTTTATTCAGAGATATGATTGGTCCCTGGAGGTGCAGGTCAAGTTAGCACCCTGAACTTGAGGCCTTGTTGTGTCAGCCGTAGCGATGCGTTCAATTACGCTCCCACACAATCGTTTCCTCGACAGCCATCCACAAGCCATCCAATTACATGTTTCCAAACGAGTTTTCTGTTCTGAGCTGCCAGCGAGGACCTGGAGAGCTCCGCCGCCGCTAACCGTGTGTGTGTGTGTATACTGTATGTGTGTGAATGATGATCTCAGGGCAAAGGGTGAGATTTCCGCGACGCACACACATGCAGAAACGTTTATTCTGAGGTAAGAGTGCGAGCGGGGTACATCCAGTCAGACCGACGTACATTCACACAATCCTCTCTCTGTACTTGAGAGGAAGAGAGAGAGAAAGCAAAAATAAATGACGGCTTGTATTTCTCTCAGACTTCACTCTTTAATTCAGAAAGCAATTACTTCAGATTTTCCACTTCAGAGGGACGGAGCGAGAGAAAGTGAGAGAGAAAACTGCACAGAGATGATACTTTCGAATTAGTTACATATGGAGACTGTGATGAAAGGCTCGAGAAAAAAGGGAAATAAAACTTCTTCATATGTGCTCTTGTAGTGTGTGTGTGTGTGTGTGTGTGTGTGTGTGGCTTCACTGGCTGTCTTTCTATCTGTGGAGACTCTTTTTAGTGGGGAGATGGATGATACATCATTCTGACATCTGTATAAAACCACACACACACTCACAAACACACACGTGCCATTCACTATGCCGTATTCGCTCTGTTATCGGACAAATGCTTTGAAATTTATTGAGGTAATTACTTTAAGTAGCTGAATTATATTACATGGTAATGTGTTTTCTTTAAGCACATAATTATATGATAAGAAGATGTTTTTTCTTTATTCATATGGACTAGAGGAGTGACTTGTGAAAATCTGTGCATACTTCTCTGTAAATGACAAATAAAAGTGTCCTTGATACCAGATAAATGTGGTTAGAAACACATGGCCAAGTTCTTACTCTTTGTATTCATGTTGATTTCATATGGTTTTCCATACACTCTGAGACATCTTAATCATTATAATTCATAAATATAAACTTTTAGAGGGTCATGCCACATGATATTATACAAATTATTTGATCATTTAAGAAACGTTTCGATCTTGACACACAGTCACGGGGGTCTGTAGGTGTCCTTTCTATTATATAATTTAATTTTTTTATGTTTTTGGTTTTATGCATGTTAGTCACACCGCATGACTTTGTGTTGGTGTTTGTTCAAATATTAATAAGTATTTAAGTATTTTGGTTAAAATATTATTTTTTATAGATAATAATGATAATAAATATAGCTGCAAGCAGCGATGGCGGGCCCAAGTCATCAGTGCAAATGAGGAAAACTGTGGGATACAGCAATGAAAGGCTTAATCCAAACTATCAAGACACACACACACACACACACACACACACACACGCACGCACACACACACGCACCCACGCACCCACAACAATATATACAACTTTGGTAACACTTTCAGTAAGGTTTCAGTTATTAACATTTACTATATTAATTAATATGAACAATAATTTTATAGCTTTTATTAATATAGCTATTAATATAGTTTAATATAGCTTTTATTAATTATATAAGTTAACATTAACAATATTTTTTATAGCATTTACGATTCTTGGTTAATGATATGTTCAAAGTTGACTACTACATTATTAATTAAAATTTCTAGTTAATGTACATCAGTTACTGTACCATGAACTAACATAAAGAATTTTTACTAACACAAAGAAATATAGTAAAACATATGTTGTTCATACTTAGTTTGTTAGTTTTGAATTAACTAATGTTACAAATATATTATTGAACTATACTAGTTAACATGAACAATAATTATATAACATTTATTAATGTTAATTAATGTTAATTTAAAAATTTATTAATACATTATTAAAATTTAAATTTGTATCTTAACATTAGTTTATGTACTGTGAATTAACATAAAATGAATATTTTTAATGTTAGTATTAACTAACATTAAATAATATTAATAAATGATTTTAAAATATAAATTAATGTTCCTTTTTAGTTCATGTTAGTTAATACATTAACATAGTTAATACATCTATAACCATTTTAAAATTTTAACTATCTATAAGCATTTCTGAAACAATTATATAAAACTATATTAGCAGTAAAATACATATTAACTTATTTTATGTATATATTTCTTATTCTGTTTAATTGAAATGAGCAGTAAAGGGTCAAGACTTAAAATATTTGTTATCCTATCAGTGAGAGGTTAAGATGCATAAAAGTTGTAATGATTTTCCTTTAAAGATTTTTAAAAACGGTTTTAATACTCTATAGGCATTTCTACAATAATTATGTAAAAGTATACTGACAGTACAGAACATTTCAGCTGATTCTATGCATTACTTTTCATTTTGATACACAGACAGGCAGATCAGGTAGCTCATGAGGATTAAGGTTATGTCTCCATCTGGTCGGCATCCTTGGTATTACAGTCTTCACCTTTAAACAATTTTCAGTGATAGTTTTTTGTGGTCCCTGAGCATGATACATTTTTGAAACTAAGCCTGTTTCCTCAGAATGACTTTTTCCCTGTATGTAAAAAGTTTTGAAGTGTTTGGAAACTGATTTTATTTCATTAATTAAAAAAAAAAAAAAAACATGGTTGTCTATGCAGCAGAAAGGCATTTTTTTTTAATTGGTTTTAATTGGTGCTACATGAATAGAGAAAATTGATCTGTGACATTCCCTTTTGGCAAAAAGGTACAGAAATTTCAACATTAATGCACTGGGCTTGATCTGACTGTCCACGAACGAGGATACAAAAATGCAGAAGCACAATTTGTATTTTTCACAAAATCTCTAAAGCTGTCAAAAGTTTAACTGACAAATAAACTGAGACATCTGGGTTCAGGTAACTTGGAGAAAAAGTACACATTATTCATTTACATATACTACTGCCATTGCTACAATAGTTGAAAATCAGTTAACTTATCCTTAAAGTTATTGTATGAATTGCATTTTAAATGCATTTTTGAAAAAATGAAGAACAATAATAAGCATCATGTCATTGACATTTCAATACATTTTGTATTTATACACAAAAAGACAAATCAAATTGTCAAATCACTGAAAGAGTTCAGAAATGATTAAATAATGTTAGTTAGTAAGATGTGCGCATGCAGTGATTTATATGTCAGTATAGGTGTACAGTATATGCCATTGGTAGCATGGCCTCAGGTTGGCACACTGGCCTGGATTAGGGGGGATTTCCGTTGCTGCTCCCCTTTAGCCAACATCTGCCCGTCTGGCACATCTCCACCTCCTTTGCCCAGCCCCTCAAACCATGGCAAGAGAAAGCCCACCACAGGCCTTTAGTCTGCATTGCTGCATTCTTAGTTTTGGCTGAATGAGGTGGCACATATTCAATGAACGTATTCCATCCATTGGCTCTGAACTCTGAGCTGAATCATACAGGAGATGGCAGCGATGTAAAATATGTTTCTTTTTTTTCTGTGTGTGGCAAGCAATGAACCTGTGTAACTGAAAATGAACAGTTCAGCCTCTCTACTCTGTCTCTTTATGAGGTCTCTGCAAATCAGGGTTTAAGCCCCAGATAGGAAAGGTCAAAGGTCAAGCCTCAGGGACCTCCAGAGATGTCGCCGTTCCTCTCTGTCAGAGATGATCTGGATGAGAGGAGTCTGTGTAGAGCAGTGTGAGTCTGGGTCAGTGGACTAGGCCTGTGCTTGGTCAAAGGTCAAGCGGCAGACCATGTTTAAAGCCCATTACACAGGAATGAGACGGCTCAAATTCTCTGACTAGAATGCAAAACGTCCACATACCCCACTTGCCTTCACCAAAAATAGAAACAAACTTCACAAGAACACATTAACAAAGAGATGCGAATGCATCATGTGCATCAACTACGACAACGAATACCAACTTTATGAATAACTTGTGTCTATAGTGTCTAGCACTTCTGAAACATTATTTCAGAAAATCACAAACAAAATAGCAAATAACGAATGAAGATGTATGTCAAAATGTAAACTTTCTATATATATATTCATGCTGACCAAGGCTGCATTTATTTGATCAAAAATACAATAAAAACAGTAATAATGTGAAATATTATTACAAATTAAAATAACAGTTTTCTATTTTAATATTTTTAAAATGTAATTTATTCCTGTTATGCAAAGCTGAATTTTCAGCATCATTACGCCAGTCTTCAGCATCGAATGATCCTTCAGAAATCATTTTAATATGCTGATTTGCTGCTCAAGAAACATTTCTTATTTTTGGTAATATTGAAAACAGTAAAGCTGCTTAATATTTTTGTGAAAACCGTGACATTTTAAGGATTTTTTTATGAATAGAAAGTTGAAAATAACAGCATTTATTTAAAAAGTAAATCTTTTGTAACATTATAAATGTATTTACTTTTCCTAAATATTTGATTAATTTAATGCATCCTTGCTGAGTAAAATTTTTAAGAAAAAAAAAAAAAATCTTGCTGACCCCAAACTTGTAAACAGCATTTTGTATATAAACCACAATTGTAAAGGGCAAAGTTTTTCCAGAGTAGCAGTTTGATCAACAAATAAAGATACAGACGGAGAAATTGTCAGATCGACTGTAAAACATTTTTAGGATGTTACCTTTAGTGTTTACTGGAATGAGCAATTTCTGTGGGTGTGCAGGGTAAAATGCAAGAGGATCTTTATAGGGGCCATAAGAGCTGTTGTTGTGGGCGCTCCAAGGTTGTGGTAGAGCTTGTAAATTCAGAGAAGTGCTGAAATACACAAACACACACATACACACATACACAGACCATAGCACACTGCACCGCACCAATGTGTTTGTGCGTCCACTCTTCCAGCTGAAGTTTGAATTGCTCTGTACAGTACCGAGGAACAGGAGAGGCACTAATTGGAGGGACACAAACTTGCTGGCCAACCACAAAATGCCCTGGAATGCTGGGTAATTACTGCTTGGCCTCTGGAATTTGATTGAAATACTTCTGTCACAGAATATGAGGACTTTTCAGGAAGAGCCGAGTTATTGATGGCTGTAGATGTTTGTTTCTCTAACCGCAAATTGTACAGCCATAAAGCGGTGAATGAGAATGGAGGGGTGCATGAACCAGCAGGAAATCATGAAAATATGCTCAGCATTCAATGTAGGGATTTGTTTTGTAACCATATGAGATGTTTCTAAAGAACATTTAAGGCTCCTTTTAAAATACATTAGTAAGATGTAGACATATTCTAACGTTCACAATGCAGAGCTTTCTTCTCAACACACAACTAAATTGTAAAAATGTTATGACCTCACAACTATGAGCACATTAATCTATGACTACCAACATTAATGTATATTATTAGTATTTAGCAAACCTGATAACAAGGGTGTGAAGTTCTATCATCATTTATTCATCGTCATGTCGTTCCTAACCTGTATGACTTTCTTTTTGAGGAAAACAAATGAAGATTTTTTTGAAGAATGTTGGTAACCAAACAATTTCTTGGCATTTCTTCAGTCCAAAGTTGTTTGAACCCCAATATTCTGTTTCACAGAAGAAAAAACAAGTGAAAAAGGTTTGGAACAATATGAGGGTTAGTAATGATAACAATTATAATCATTTTAAGAGAGAAAAGGGGGCAGTCCACACCTTAGCCAGTCAGAAACAATTCCTGCCTGTCAGTCAGGTTGAAGTTAGCAAAATGGTAGAGGTTAGCAAACCGCTAAATCATTTTACACACTTTTAAAGAAGACCAGTAGCTTCTGTTGTACCTGTGTGATGAAAATACATGATCATTTACATCAAAACAAACATTATCAAGTTGGATGAAAGTCCTCTGATCTTCTATAGTACAGCATCACTATTCAAACATGCTCTGCTTTTATTCGTGATGACAGGTGGTCCAAGGGTCTCCATTCATTCTATGTAGAGCACCTGACTTTGACATGAAGCTTCAGTCTAAAAATAACAGAATTGTGCTTGGATCTCTTTCAGTAAGGACAGGAAGTGGCAGACCCTGAGAGTGCTGTCCACAGGAAGTGAGCTGATTTATGTTGGCCCCTCATCACAGCGTGAAACGGCCATGTGCTACACACATGCTCATACAGAGGAAATGTATCCGCTTGAAATGTACAAACATATTTCTTTCTGATTCTCTCTCTCTTCTATTATCTGTCTTACTCCTACACTTCTTTCTTTATGTAACCCAGTCTCATGACTGTGCCTCTTTCTCTCTAATGCAAAGTTTTTGTGTAAAGACCCATACTATACAGACCAAGTGTGTCTCAGTACTGTAAATCACACTGAACATACAGTGACACAGGATCTATGATTCATGCTGTGACTGAGCTGAATCCAGATGATACAAATGCATGTGCCATTAGTGATGAGAGGTGGGGACAAATGAGTGTCACTCTGTTGGTCGGAGTTCATGGACAAATACAGGCCTGCAGACTTATAACACTTAAGCACTTAAAGGTGCCATAGAATGGAAAACTGTATTTACCTTGGCATAATTGAATAATAAGAGTTCTGTACATGGAAATGACATACTGTGAGCCTCAAACGCCATTGTTTCCTCCTTCTTATGTAAATCTTGTGAATAAAAAAGACCACTGAAAAATAGGCGAATCAGAACATAACACCGACTGTGACGCAACAGTTGGGATCACTAATAGTTGCACCCCCAATATTTGCAGCTGACAGCCGAACCATCAGAAGTTCCGCAGGTATTGTGAGGAAACAAGCGAGGACAACAGTGAAAATGGCAGATCATGGAAATGAATGTAATGTTCCAGGCTGTACAGGGGATGTGAAGTACAGGGATGGGTTGGTGTCTGTATTCAGAAAGGCAAGGAAAGCAAATAACGCATTCTAATAAAATAACGCGAGCCATTAAAGGGACATGGTTAGCACCTTGCTAGCGGTAGCCTGTTACATTACAGTTCATAAGATTTCACTTACTACATAAACAGAGTAAAGGAGAGATGACTGAGGGTGATGGCGATTGATGAGCACCACTGACAAGCATCTGATCTTGTAAAATGTGTGGTAACTGCACATTTTAGAGTGGCCTTTTATTGTGGCCAGGCTAAGGCACACCTGCGCAATAATCATGCTGTCTAATCAGTATCTTGATATGCCACACCTGTGAGGTGGATGGAGTATCTCGGCAAAGGAGAAGTGCTCACTAACACAGATTTAGACAGATTTGTGAACAATATTTGAGAGAAATAGGCCTTTTGTGTCCATAGAAAAAGATTTAGATTTTAGATTTTTTTCTTAGATTTTTGAGTTCAGCTCATGAAAAATGGGGCAAAAACAAAAGTGTTGCGTAATGAAATAAGTATTTGATCCCCTATCAGTCAGCAAGATTTCTGGCTCCCAGGTGTCTTTTATAGGCAACGAGCTGAGATTAGGAGCACTCTCTTAAAGGGTGTTACCTGTATAAAAAACACCTGTCCACAGAAGCAATCAATCAATCAGATTCCAAACTCTCCACCATGGCCAACACCAAAGAGATGTCCAGGGATCTCAGGGACAAGATTGTACAGACCTACACAAGGCTGGAATGGACTACAAGACCATCGCCAAGCAGCTTGGTGAGAAGGTGACAACAGTTGGTGCGATTATTCGCAAATGGAAGAAACACAAAATAACTGTCAATCTCCCATAGACTGAGGCTCCATGCAAGATCTCACCTCGTGGAGTTTCACTGATCATGAGAACGGTGAGGAAACTGGCTAGAATTACAAGGTAGGATCGTGTCAATGATCTCAAGGCAGCTGGGACCATAGTCACCAAGAAAACAATTGGTAACACGCAAAGTCCCCTGCTCAAGAAAGCACATGTACAGGCCTGTCTGAAGTTTGCCAATGATTCAGAGGAAAACTGGGTGAAAGTGTGGTCAGATGAGACCAAAATGGAGCTATTTGGCATCAACTCAACTCGCCGTGTTTGGAGGAGGAGGAATGCTGCCTATGACCCCAAGAACACCATCCCCACCGTCAAACATGGAGGTGGAAACATTATGCTTTGGCTGTGTTTTTCTGCTAAGGCGACAGGACAACTGCATCAAATCAAAGGCATGATGGACGGGGCCATGTACCGTCAGGGCCAGGGCATTGAAAATGGGTCGTGGATGGGTCTTCCAGCATGACAATGACCCAAAACACACAGCCAAGGCAACAAAGGAGTGGCTCAAGAAGAAGCACATTAAGGTCCTGGAGTGGCCTAGCCAGTCTCCAGACCTTAATCCCATAGAAAATCTGTGGAAGGAGCTGAAGGTTCGAGTTGCCAAATGTCAACCTCGAAACCTTAATGACTTGGAGAGGATCTGCAAAAAGGAGTGGGACAAACCTAGTGGCCAACTACAAGAAATGTCTGACCTGGTCAACAAGGGTTTTACCACCAAGTACTAAGTCATGTTTTGCGAAGGGGTCAAATACTTATTTGATAATTAATTAATTACTTACCTATTAGTAACCTATTAGTAAATAATAATTACTACATCATTTTGACTCAAATCAAACTTACACTCTAAAAAAAACTATAAAAGTAATCATAAACTTTGTAAAATACACAACACAACTTGTTTACGATCTTTATTTCAGATGAGAACATTTCTTAATAAAGCATATTTTATTCTGTTTTAACATGTATACAGCCCACATTTAAACTAACTACATTTTATAATCAAAAGTTAAACATTTAAAAGCAATTCAAAAAGCTGGATCTCGTGCGGAAACTGCAGACCGCCGCTCTCCATTTCACTCATAGCTGTATCCGAAGTATGTAGATTTAGTATCTGTAAAAATAAAATAATTTGGGTCCCACTTTATATTAGGTGGCCTTAACTACTGTGTACTTACATTTAAATTAATCATTTGATACAATGCACTTATTGTGTACGTACATGTTTTTACATTGTACTTATATTTTTTAAAAATACCTATAATTACATTTGTAATTAATTTCTGTAATTACATTTATAATTACACTGTTAACCCATCCCTTACACCTTAACCCACCCTTAAACCTACCCACACCACCAAACCTGTCCCTAACCTTACCCGTATCCCACCTCAATAGCAGCAAAAGTATTTTGCAATACAATGTGACCACAATAAGTACATTGTACTTATTTTTTGATGTAAGTACATAGTAGTTAAGGCCACCTAATATAAAGTGTATTTGACCATAAATTGTTTTATGCAAAGGATCAGGCATTTCCATCACGTAAAACGGAATAGGCATGTGCAACTGACATTGCGTACCTGTTATTTTGCAAAACATAAATTGATTTACAGCACAGTAATGATTTTATAGATTAAATAAAATGTACCCAAACCTGTATTTCACCAAAGAAATGCACCAATTCAGTGGTGCTGCAACTTCTCCCTCCCGAAGAGGATGAAATAATGTCTGTGCTCAGTGAAAGTGGGGGGGGGGGGGGGGGGGGGGTTAGGCATTAACACAAACAAAAAAACATTTTACGGAGTGTATCTGTACTGATTTTGTACGTTTGCCCACTGACAAACTTTCCTTTTCAAAGCAGATTTCCTACAGAACATGTGCACAAAGCAATTATTTAACATACAGGCAAAAACTTATGTACAGTTATCGTAATGAGTCCTTTGGGGTGTGCAGCAAACAAAATGCATTTTTCATTTCTATTATAGGCTAATAATAGTAGTAGTGGTCTGTAACAAAGTTGCTACTGTATTAGTGTAGTATTGTAAGTACACATTGGTACATAGTATCTACAGTTGTAATATTTCTGTAACTATATGTAACAACCCTCAGAATGGTATGTGTAAGTACAAATTTGTAACAGGACATTGGTAACAACACTTTTTTTCACTTCACTAAGTACACGTGTAACAGGAATTATATAACTACATTTTGTAACAACAATATGTATAAGAGTAATTGGAAACATTTGATCCAGGGGGTGGAAATGGGTAGGTTTAGGGGTGGAAATGGGATCCAGGGGGTGGAAACGGATAGGTTTAGGGATATGTAAAGTGGGAGGAGTTAGATCTCAAGTTGGTGGAGTTGGTGCACCACTGTAATACCAGTGTACTTACATTGTAACTACTCAGGAACTGTCCACTTAATATAAAGTGTAACATTCTGGACAACCACAATTTATATGTAAAAGCCTAACTTACTGGCCGCTGCTGTGTAACATCAGAGTAATTACATGGTAAATCCATAGGAATTGTTTACTTAATATAAAGTGTAACATTTTCTTTACCAAAAAAGTGCTGTTAGTCCTGTTACACATTTGTACTTTCATTACCAAAAAGTGTTGTTACCAATGTCCTGTTACACATTTGTACTTACACATACCATTCAGTAGGTTGCTATATATTTGTAGTTACACAAACATTAGAGCTGTAGATACTATGTACAACAACAGTGTCAGTTAGATGAAATATGAGATGCGATGTGTGAAGAAAATATAGACAAAATAAAGATAATTTATGAAAATTAGCCTTAGCAAGCCATTTTATTCCAATACTGTTTAAAATTTCATTTTCACTATAGAATGATAATAGCCACAATACATCATTTGAGATGTGATGGAAATTACACTGCAGTGGAGAATTAAATAAACCATTTTACAGTATAGAGTATGAAACGTGTGATGTATTGAGTTTATTTTCTCAAAGTCCACAGGGCCAAAAGTGGTCCTAATTAAAGAAACCCATATTCAAATGCAATCTGAATGCAACATATACACATGCAGTGAAAGATGTATAAGGAAAGGACTACTTTCTTCGCTTCCATTTTCTTCTCTTGCTCTCTTTCTTCATAATGACAGGAAGAGAGTTTTCCCGCTCTCCATTCATCCTCAGCTCAACCCAAACAAGAACCCATTTCTCCTTAAACACTTTTAGTCTCAAGCCTATAATTTAGATTTAACTTAATGTATCCACCAAATATTTCCCAAATTCAGCAAATCAAAATGATATCCTCCATCTTGGAGTAATTATGTCTTCGTTTTGTTTTTTCCAGTGCAACCACAGCTTGAGACGATATGTCTCGATCTCCACCATCAATTCCCCTGAGCAAACACGCGTGTGTGTTTGCGTTGCTCGTGTATGTGTGTGTTTGCATGAGGTCACATTGCCCTCCATCACGCTAATCCCACCTCGACTCTCCTCCGCAAAGCGACAGATCATCAGAGGAAGACCAGAAGCATTCGCAAAGCAATTGTGAATGAAACTTTACCCAGTGCAAAAAAAAAAAAAGTGGAAAGAGAGAATGACAGAAAAAGAGAGGGAAAAAAGCAACTGCAGGCTCGAAACCACAGCCGGGCTTGAGTTTTATGGGAAAATACTTCAGAAAAGCCTGATTCCACAAGAGACAGACTCGCAGGCAAAGACAGCACACACAGACACGACATTTCTCAAACCCTCAGGGCCGTAGACGCACGCACTTAGTCACTTCACATGCAAAAATGCTAATTGAGCCACAGATGTTGCTAATTTAGAGATAATTACAACTGTCCAGTCACAAACAAACTTGATCAACAACTTGGAATGTTGACGGATTCACACATTTTAAATATTTGGGTTCGGTCATGTCACTAAACGCACCCATTTAGCCACAAAGTGTCCTGAAACCAGGAATTATGTGTCAAAAACATGAAATAAGAATGAAGAGTGTGTGTATGGTGATATTAAAGGAGAGAAACGGAGAGCAATTCTGTGACAGCGAGGATGGGGGTGTGTTTTGCTGTGTGTGTGGTTTTAATTATCTAGACTGCAGAGCTGCGGGTATGCGTCTGTATCTGTGTCAATGTGTGCGCGTCTGTGTGTATATGTGCTGTGGGTATGTGACTTTGCCAGGACGTCCCATGAGGCAAAGCGCTGACGCCTCGCAGCCCTGCCAAAGCAGCCACAGACTCCCCCCCCACTCACTCACAGACACACACACACCCACACAGTGAAAAACAAGGCACGGCCCAGCCGCCGAACTCGGGTCGCCGTAACGGAGGGGCAACGACGGGGCCACATCACATCTGACAAAACAATCATATAAGTTCAAACAAACACACACGGGTCCGTACAGCGTCATTATAAAGAGAGAAATGTGTTTATATTGACGTCATCCTCTCGGAGAGGTGGGAGAGAATGAGGCAGACTAAACATTGGGAGGAATATTCGATATGCACTATCATTAAATCTTGCTGTAAATGAAACCGTTGTTAGAGATGAGGCGAACACGCAACACTTACCGGGTCTTGAACTTGAACTACAAAGCAGAGAAGCTATTTGATGTTCATGATATGCAGTTTTAGGGGCTGCTATACATTAGGCGTCTCCTCTCGGCCCGGCGGATCTATAGTACTGACAGCTATAACTACAGACAGTCCAAATGGAGCTATTTTCGCGCTAGCTGTGTGTGGTGTAGAGTGTTCACTAATGAATACCCTTGAGATATTTTGCTTTGGGAGAGCAGACAAAAAGTATAGTTGTGCAAATGACACTCGCACATCCTTTTATGTGTGTAAATATGCCCTGTATACACACCACACGCATATAAGAATGAGAAGGAAGAAAAGGCCACACGCAAAAACAAGCGCATCCCTCCTCGCTGATTATATGTTTGGACAAATTGGTTTTGTAGTACAAAGCGAATTCAGACAGTTGTGGTGAAGCGTTTCAAGTTGCTTGCGTATCATATCTGTTTGCGAGTAAGTAATCTAAACTCGCTTGTTGTTCACTTTATGGTGAGCTCTAAATAAAGCCTGAAGCCATTTGTTTGATGTGTGTGAGCCAGTGAGCATGTATATATGAACAATTGTTTCATTACCCAAAATGAAATACCATGTTGAGAATGTAGCTTTTGTCAACACATACAGTGAAATCCAGTTCGTGCTCAAATGCATGAGGGTGGTCTGACACGTGGTCTGTTGGGTGGTGTTCATACTCCAGGGATGGACTGGGACAAAGAAACTGGGCTGGGAATTAGGCATAAATTTAACTAATTTAAGCTACTGCCATAAAATATTCCCTTGTGAAAAAGTAGTACATGTGAGCAAACTATTATAAAGAGTACACATTACGTAAATAAAAATGTTAGATAAGTGCAAACTGAATGTACTGTTTTCGGACACTTAATTGTATAGCAATAGCAATTAAATTAAAATGTATCATAATTTAAATATATATTAAATTCAATTAGAGTGCCCACTTAAGTACGATTTAAGTACATCTTTCTGTGTAATTTAATAATTATAGTAATTTAGTTGTCTTTGAAATATGGTTACAGTGCACTGCCAAATGCACTGCCAAGCATTTATGGCCAACTAAAATATATTTTAATGTAATTTCTATTGAAATTTTCTCACACACACACACACACACACACACACACACACACACACACACACACACACACACACACACACACTCACACACACACACACACACACACACGTATGTATACTTTACAATAAAATTTAATTTAAGTTCAGTTAAATAAAAAGAAAAAAACTGTTAGTTAAAGCATATAGCTAACATGAATAACAATTAACAAAACTTTTAGAGCATTTATAAGCAGGGCTGGGAAGGTTACTATTAAAATGTATTTCACTACAGATTACAAAATGCATGCTTTAAAAAGTAATCAGTAATGTATTTTGTTAGATTACTCAGGTTTAGTAACTTAATATAAATACTTTAGAATACTTTGAATTACTTAGCTATGTAACACAAAGGAACATAGTAACTTACTGTTGTTTTTATGTTTTCCAACTCTAAATAAAAGTGACATCTTCCAGTCATAAGATTAGCGTTTTCTTTGTATTTTTTAACATCAGTTTTCCACAGCATTTCTATGAACAACAAAAAAATGTTATGTCATTTAAATCTACCAATCAATATAAATTCAATTTGAATACAATGAATGGGATTCCGTGCTGTTTCATGCTGCATTCCAAGCTTCAAAACGAATCCAAACATATCATAACAGTAGCCAACTGGCTAACAACTGGCACAGTTCTCCAAGTTATACAACAGATTTGTTTAATGACCAAACTTTAAGTGATTACTTCATAATCCTCTCTATGGAGAAGCGATCGTCATGAAAGAATCGCTGAGTCAAAATTGACAGGGCTCGTTTCCCAAAGTAACTACGGTCGCAAGTAATGTAATTATAGTTATGTAATTTAACAACCACAGTTCGCTAACGATGCTTTTGGGAAACATACCTCAGATCTATCCAGTTTAATGTGAACCATTCACACTGGTTTCGTTAAACAAAAGAAATGTTTCATTTAAAAGGTGTTCTGTTCACGAATCGAATCATCGCATTACTGCGCCAAAGATGATCTATTCTTGAACATTTTGAATGAATAAAGACTTAAATTTCATCTGTAAAGCACACGAAGCTATCGTTTGACTTTATAAACTTTTATTTCATGCATGATTTATATGGATATGTTAACTGAATGCAGAGTGTGAATTAAAGGAGAATTCTGTGTAATTTGTCAATTAAATTCTTAGAAATATTAAACGTAATGATAACCATTCAACACTATAATAAAATATGAGAAAATAGAAAATAGAAAATTTTGTATTTTAAATACGTAACGCCATTACATGTATTTCGTTACTCCCCAGCCCTGTTTATAAGTTATTGGTTAATGTTAATTTATGCATATACTACTGCATTTTATCAATTCCGTTTGTGTAAGTTAACAGTATATTATGAACAAACATGAATTAAAAATGAACAAGAGTTTATTTGTAAATTAACATTAACCTAGAGTATAATTGTCACGGAACGTGGTTGTAGTCAATCGCACGACGAAGGAGTCACCAAAATAGATTTTAATTTCACTATAAACACAAAGAACAGGAGAATAACCAGGAGAACGAAGTTGCATCAACATACACGTATTCCATTCAAAATAACATTAAACCGAGACAAAGAACATACAGAAACTGAAGGCTTATAAAGACAGGGAAACCAAAGGAGCAAACGAGATGATTAATAAACTCAGGTGAACAGACTGAACGATGATTAACTAATGAAGAGAACAGGAAACAAACCAAATAAGGACAAACAGGAACTCAAACACGTGACAGATCGCCCCCCACCCCCACCCGGAAGGCGCGTCCCGCGCTGTAACATTACAATCGGGGAGGGGGGCGCCCTCGAGACAGGTGCAGGGCTGAAACAGGGTGGAGACAAGGGGAGCCTCCAGGGCGGATCAGGAAAGCCATGGCGGAGCTGGCCTTTCCAGAGGCCATGGAGGATCCTCCGTGGCCTTAGCCGGCTCGGCCGCCACGTGCATATTCCCCCCAAAAAAAAATTCTTGGGAAAAACTGGGAATTCTGTGGGGCGCTCTGGAGGAGCGGGACTGGCTGGGATCAGTAGAGACTCAGGAGACGATGGCGGGCTGGATGGAACCAGCGGAGACGATGGGGGCGATGGAAGGCTGGACAGAACCAGCGGAGACAAAGGAGACTCAGGATAGCTTTCTGGAGCGAGCTCTGGGGCTGGAGCTGACACTGGAGCGAGCTCTGGGGCTGGGCTCCAAGACATACCCTCATAAGCCACAAGTATTCCCAGGGGCACATGGGTTCTGGATCAGGACTGGACACTCTCCAGACACTGGAGGATCCTTTCCCTCCAGCTCAGTCCAGTGGTGTCTGGGTGGTCCACGGTGCGATGGTAATTGGCCCCAATCTAGAACAAGGAATTCAGCGTGGCGTCGTTGAGAGCCATACACACAGCGAGCCCGCAGAATTCCTGTGCATACTCAACAAACGGGAGATCCAGGTGGAGTAGGGCGGAGAACCGATCGGCGACTTCCATGCAGTGGGAAGGAGGAAAACAGGTAAACAAAAACTTTCAAAAACCGGGGAAAACAAAATGGAAAGAAGGAACGCCGCTTGCACTTCTGTTTAGGGTCTCGGTTTCTGTAATGGAACGTGGTTGTAGTCAGTCGCACGACGAAGGAGTAACCAAAATAGATTTTAATTCCACTTTAAACACAAAGAACAGAAGAATAACCAGGAGAATGAAGTAGCATCAACATACACGTATTCCATTCAAAATAACATTAAACCGAGACAAAGAACATACAGAAACTGAAGGCTTATAAAGACAGGGAAACCAAAGGAGCAAATGAGATGATTAATAAACTCAGGTGAACAGACTGAACGATGATTAACTAAAGACCAAATAAGGACAAACAGGAACTCAAACACGTGACAATAATAAATGCTTATTGTTCATTATTAATTCATGATGCATTAACTAATGTAAACAAACTATTACCAATAGGATTGTACAGAGCATCCATCCCCCATCATGTCTGGCTTCTAGCAGGTGAGCAGACTCATGTGACTGAATAGATTTCATGTGCTCATGTGAAGACAGATAACAACAGAAGTGGGATGTGGCAGCCGGCGGCTGTGGAGAAGGAATACATCCGTCACTATAGCTTATATGGACCGGTATTTTTTCCTCTTGTAAAAACCTTTGGGAATTTACTTTATATCTAAATTTGGTTTTGACAGCCGGCAAGTTGACAGATCCATCGGGAAACATCCAGGGGCTCACAATTGCCAGTCTATCTCTGATGTGCCTTGACATGTTGTGCAGCAGCATTGAAGTTCAGACAACCTGGGTTTGGGTCTGGATGGTTGATTTCAGTATTTCATTATTATCTTCTCCTTAATATTTCTTGTTACTTTTCCATAAACATAGTAAAACGCTTTTTTACACAATCTCTTAACAATGTGATAAAGTGACAAGTGATAAAAGCTTTCAAATAAATCATCCACTGTGCAAATAATTTATGACAGGTTCAATTTTGATAGTGTAGCTCCACCCACTGTGAATTTTGATTGGCCCATACTTCTGCTCCACATAACTACATATTAATCATCAAATATCTCTGTGTCAACACTGAAAACAAAAATGCTGCATGACTGCAACTGGTTAAAACATTTGAGGGTGTTTAACCCAGAGAACCTGTGATGAGAGGACTGAGAAGGAGAGAGAATGAAAAACGGTGGAGAGGATGGGAACAAATGGTGTGACAAAGGCTGAAAGAGAGATTGATGGAGGGAAAGCAAGAGAGAAGAAAAGTGAGACTGTTATAAGTAAGGAGCAGGATGGCTGGCAGGGAGTATATTTCTGAGGGAGAGAAGGGAGCGTCCTTTATTCTGAGAGGAAAGTAAAGTAGATGAGAGATACACAGAGGACAAAAGAAACTGAACAATAAGGAAGAGCTGTTTTATTCAGACAAACATTAATATTTAACATTAGCCTGACACCTCAAACACACACAGATGTAATAAGAACACGAGAGAGAGAGAGAGAGAGAGAGAGAGAGAGAGAGAGAGAGAGAGAGAGAGAGAGAGAGAGAGAGATTATAGCACTGTTCCAAAACGTAGTGAGCTGCCTCAGTGCCAACTATCTACACCTAAGGCAACATCCTAACAGAAAGGGATGTTGTGACCAACTGGTAGTGCCTTACATAGACAGCAACTCTGCATGCCACATAAATAGCTCTAAAGCAGGAGATGTGACTTCAGTAAAGTTTACATGTTGTTAAGCTGCTATGCTGCCTTAGAATTTAGCCACAATTTATTTTAAAAGGCAGCATAATTAAGATGCCTACCTGGAATAACTCAAGAAGAAAAAAAATAAATAAATAAACATTTTAATATATGGTCAAATACATTTTACAAATACAAATACAATTATGCATTCAACATTCAATATTTACTATACAAACTAACAAGAGCTAACAGTATAAGATCGTTTTCTACTGTCAAACCTTACAAAACATAATAAAGAAAGATAAAAATATAACATTATTGGAGGACTTATGGAATAGCTCATTCTTTTAAAAGGTGATAAATATGATGGTGACGTGCACACTTGTTAAATTATGTTATGATTAAACATTATGTCACCATAGAAAATGGATTCCAAATATGAATAACTGGATAATAATAATAATAATAATAATAATAATAATAGCTGTTAGAATATCATTATCTTACTTAATTTTATCATTCATTATCTTATCATATGTATATTTTAATTATAATATAATATAATATAATATAATATAATATAATATAATATAATATAATATAATATAATATAATATAATATAATATAATATAATATAATATAATATAATATGCCACACTTTATTTTAAGGTCAAATTCTCACTTTTAACTAACTATTAACTATGACTTTTGCCTCATTAAAAACCTAATTTGCTGCTTACTAATAGTTAATACGGTATATGCATGCCAGTTAAAATGGGTCTTTAAAATAAAGTGCCACCTGATGTAATATAATTGTTATTGTCACTATAATATTAAAATATGGTAACACTTTAGAATAGGGACAAATTCTCACTATTAACTAGTTGATTATTAGCATGCCTATTATTAAGATACTGGTTGTTTATTAGTACTTATAAAGCACATATTCTGCATGACTATATTCTACATCCCTAATCCTACCCAAATAAATTTACTTACTAACTACTAATAAGCAGCAAATTAGGAGTTTATTAAGGCAAAAGTCGTAGTTAATGCTTTGTTAATAGCGAGAAGTGGACCTTAAAATGAAGTGTGACCTAAAATCTTATAATATTGTGGATATTTGCTACTACATAAAGGACAAGTTGGAAACACAGGGATGGGGACAGACCAAGGACACAAATGGCATCTGTTTTGAAGAATAACCAGTCTATGATGCCTTAAAATGCTGAATCTGTAGGCAGCTCACTAGGTTGCTGGAGCGCAGCCATTTTTCATGTTCTCTTTGTTCTTTATAAACTATCTCAAAGCTAAAGAATTACCAAAAACTCATTGTGTGTAACTGTGCAACTCATCCGGCTTCAGGTCAATGTTTTTCTCAGATTGCAGATTATTTGAAGAGAAGCACTTTGAATTAAAGCGGAGAGCGTGAGAGGGGCTGTGAAAGCGAAGGTCAGACTGATCCTCAAACCTCAGCTAAGCACCACGATAAAGAAAAGGAGTTTTCTGAGCAGAGGCCTCTTCTCTTTCTTTTCTTTTATTTTTCATATCCCTCCTCACACCTGTTTACTACAGGAAGCAATGATGTCAGCCTCTCAACCCTCTGGCAATTGGCAAGGAGGGGAGTGTGTGTGTGTGTGGGGGGGGGGGGGTGCGTTTGTGACAAATGAAGACATAAATTTGTATAACGACAAGGGTATGACATGGGTATTACAAGGAGAAGGTGACTTTTCAGGACATTACTCCATGTCCCCACTTTTCAAAATGCTTATAAATCACACAGAATGAAGTGTATTGAAAATCTGAAATAGCACAAAGTCTCCTGTAAGGGTTAGGTGTAGGGTTGGTGTAGGGCAATAGCACATACAGTTTGTACAGTATAAAAACCATTACGCCTATGGGATGTCCCCACTTTCCACAAAAACAAACATGTGTGTGTGTGTATGTGTGTGTGTGTGTGTGTGTGCACGAGGAGGGTTTATTTATCAGTAATCCAGGTTTTTTATTTCCTCTGCGCTCAGACTCGCACAATAACACTCAACTGTGCAAGTTTATGCTTTGCCCCTTTCCTCTCTCGTTCTCTGTGTCTGTCTTTTTCTATCACTCTCCCTTTCTTTCCCCATTTCCCTCAAAGAAATGAATTTCTCCTCTTTACACGCCTCTGTCTAATTACTTTGGAGAGGAAGGGGGGAAAAAAGAGGGAGAGACGAGAGAGGGGTTACATACAAAAAGAGAGTGAAAAAAGAATACGCCGCATTCTTGTACTGCTCTACACAAACGCAATAAAGAAACGGGGGCTGGAGGGGCACGATGCTGTAGAAAAAAAGACTCATTCCAGCAGGAGAGACGAGGGGGAGGGGTCTCTGAATAAATTAATCAGCACGATTGGCTTTTTGGAGGCTGGAATGGTGAGCTGTGATTGGCCCAAGGAAATGAAATGGATTGTGAGGAGGGGACTCTGATTGGACGGAGAGGCTGTGAGAAAGGGGAGACCCTGACTCGCCTGTGTTACTCCGAGGCTACGCGGCCTGACCTTCAGCACACACATACGCGCATACAAACACACAGAAGCATCACACCTCTGTGTGTCTGGAGAGGGGTAATTAAAACTTCAGGAGGAGGGAGGTGAAGAGGGAACGGGTGGAAGGGTGGCCAAAAAAGCAAGTGTGCGTGTGTGTGTGTGTATGTGTGTGTGTGTCCCTGCTGTGTCAGCCCTGCAGACAGACATCTGCCTCATTATCAACAGCACTTCACTGCATGAGCTCCATTATCCCTCTCTCAAGTGTCCCTGAGTATGTGTGTGTGTGTGTGTGTGTGTGTGTGTGTGTGTAGTGGCTGTAAGCAAGAGAATGTTCCAGATAAATGAAAATATTTCATGCTGATTTCCATTCATGCATCTGGTGAAGTGCTTGTAATAAATTTAAATATGTTCAAATATTCAGAAAATCACTCCCCTCGAGCAGTTGTAGTTGTTTGTTTGTATGAGTGTTATGTGAATATCTAAAAAGGCTTTTTGATGTCTGTGCATCATTAAATAATTACGCTGATAACAATGATGCAAGTGAGTGCATCTCTGAGGATCACTGACTGAAATTAACTGGTTAGACATTATGTTATACTGTTTGAATCTACTAGTTTATTAAATTATTTCAATCCTGAGTACATTAAGTTACATTAAGAAAAGTCATTTTTAAAGGAAATGTTCACACAAAAATAAAATTCCGCCAATCATTGTTCTAAAACTTTGTCTTTTTTTCCTATTTTAGCTGAAAAGGACTAAAGCAGCAGTCACATTAAGCACACAGAATTTCTAGGAAAACTGCAATGCGTGTACTATGACATCACACTCTGCAGATTTTTTAAAAACATAATTCAAAATATAAAAATATGCAATCTACTCCACTTCACTGCAGTGTTGCAATCCTGCAGATTTGCATTCTTTTAAGAGGTCAAGCAGTGATATAACAATCTTATATTGGTCACATGATACAAACTTAAACTTTAGATCTTGAGAGTGAAATTTGTATTATTTGCATTTGTTGTCTCATGTATTTGCATATGGAAGTCACTGACTGCCACTGAATGTACTGGCTACTCTTTTCCATAATGAAAGTGAATATCAATCTAGACTCTAAAAATAACCATACAGGTGGGAAGTAGTGCATTCAACATGTGTCATAAATCCTCTAAAGCTAGTATGATATGATGTATGATGAGCAGATGGGCTCTTTATATCTCTCATATATCAGTTGTACTTCTGCATGATGTATGCATTGCAAACATTTGCAATGATGATTGGCATGTCACATTGACGTCATTAATGTTCTCAGAAGAAAGTCAAACAGGTTTGGAACGACATAAATGACAGAACTGAAATTTCTGGGGTGAAATATACCTTTAAGGCTGATCAACTTTTTGAACAGTTTTGTTCGGCAACTTTTGTTGAGCAATGTTGCTTGGGCACTTTCCCATTGAGAATTTATATCTGGATATTTTAGATCCGTCATGGGCCCTGTTGATGCCTCTGAACTCTAAAGAAGTTTTTTCAGCTTTCTCAAAATAAGATTCGCTTCACACTTTTTTTTTAGATTTTTTTTTTCCATCTTAGTGGTCACCTCACTGTTGTTGACTAAGCCTCCAGACAATATCCAGCAAGGTTAAATGAAACTATTTTTTATAGTTACAGTTCTCATTTTGTGTTGTACTTCAGATCAATACATTTGAGTCACACCATAAAGATCACTGAAAGAGATAAGTGCATTTTCACGCCCATATGCGATGCAGAATTAGATAATAGATCTTCACGCCCGATGGGTCACAAACTCTAGTACTTCATATAAGAAAGTTTTTATATTGATTTTTACCATTGCATATCTGCTTGAGCTGAACAGCAGTAATAAAATGAATTCAGAAGTGAAAATAGTGTTTGGTCTCAGACTGAATAAAACACCCTTACATAAGTGTCAGCACCAACACTGCAAGCGCCTGAGATGAAAGTCACTTCTTCCATTCAAAGGCCTCGAAGATGCAACTAATAATGACATCTCGTTCAGAGCTGACGTCAAAACGGCCAGACTCCTTTAAAGGGCAGATTCGGTGCGAGCGTCGCTGCTGCCCATCAGAGTGAGTGTGTGTTAATGTGTCAAGGTACACCGAGCAATAGAGGAGAAAGAGGTTTTTGTAAGTGTGTGTATATGAGTGCGTGTGGTGGAATTCTTCGCCATCAGTAGAAAAGGAGCACTGTGAAGGTGAACTGGGGAGGAGACCAACGAAAACACCCCTTCCCACACGCACACACACAGCCGTTGAGCGTCAGTAGTGTAGTGCTGACTCTCAGTAAGGCCCTCTGTCGAGGACCGAGTTAGTCAAAGGAACATTTCAGCAAAAAATGGAAAAAAGGAAATAAGAAAAACATACCAAACTTCCCCTGTGGCGTCAGCTACCTTTAAAGGTGAAGGCTGGTGGCTGAAAGAGGCCAACCGTTCTTCTCCCTCAGGAAAAAAAACACAAACAAATCACCTCGGATAACTAATTCATGTCTATAAAAAGACGGCGCTTTAGAATAAAAGACCTGATTGTAGCATATTTACTGTTCAGCTTCTGTGCGTTTGCTGATTTCCATTGTGATGTGACAGGAGCTGATTATGTCTGACTGGTGCTGTATTTCATTGGGAGGTGACTGAAGCGCCTTTGAGTTTGGGTTCGTTGGGCAATTCCATCTGGACCCTCTCCACACTCCTGCAGTGTTCACAGCTTTCACCGAGACAGAAGGAGCCCACACAGCACCATTAAATATCCAGCCTCAGAGATTCACTTTATATCTCACTTTTCGACTCTTTGTTCTAATGCTACAAAGCTTCTTCTGGCTCCATTTTGAAAGACGGAGAGGGGGAGGTGTGTGTGTATTCATCTTTGAAGATGAGGAGAAGAGGGTTACTAAAAATACACACTTGAAAGAGTACTGTATATTAAATGTATGTTTTATATAACGTTTTAATATTGGAGGGAGGAAAGTACATGGGTAAAGGGGTGAAGGCCATAAGCTAGCACGTTTCTGAAAAAGAGGGAGATGTTTTAATGAAATTCTATTTAAAAAAAATCAATTTAAAAGAACAAAATGTCAGAAGACGAGGGAAGTGATTTATTTGTGACAACATGCTTTTTCTGTTTCCATGGATACTTAAATTACATTTATTTGACCTTTTATTACAGGGCCAGAGAAATCAAAAGTGACACATTGATTTTCATTTAATCCATTTTTGAAAAAAAATGTATTACAAGTTTTGATTACGTTGGCTGAACAGGAACAAATAATAGCCATAATTTTATACTGGACCAAAATCTATTTTTAAAACAGATTATTCTGGACTCGCTTGTTTCAGAGTTGTCAGTCAAGTTGAATCCTTTAATATTGTTAGCAACACTAATGGTTGTGTCAAATGCTTATTCGATCACAAAACGCTGACAATGTTGACTCAATTTAGGTCTAAGCTGTTTTTGCCTGGAAGGCTCCATCTACCCCACCGGCGGTGTGTGAGGTATTGTTAAATTCTGATTAAAGCCTTTGCTGCAGTCCAGGACAAGCTTAGCATGAGCTCGTTCTCTCTCTGAGCATTATTTATATTCACATTATGTTCTTAACTTATGCTTATCAACTTCACACACATCACACATTAAATAGAAAATGTGGCTATTGAGTCCCTTTAGGACAAATCTCACACTACCTTTGAAATATTTAGTTCAGTATGAAGTTCAGTATATTGTAATGCTATAAAATAATCGAAAGTCACAGTAAAAATACTTCTTGAACAGCAAAGCAGCATATTAGAATTATTTCTGAAGGATCACTTGACACTGAAGCCTGGAGTAATGATGCTGAAAATACATAAATAAATAAATACATTACATTTTAAAATGTATTAAAACATAAAACAGTTCTTTTAAATTGTAATGATATTTCATATTAGTGTTTTACTGTATTTTGTATATAAAATTCATGTATTCGCCTGCTCATCCAGACGTAATTCATAGTAAACAAACTTGGCTTGCTGTCCTCGATGGAGGCTTGAACCCAAGACTCAGTTTGAGCTATGAGTTCAACCCCCTCATTACAGTACTATATAGAGGGAGAATAACAGAAATAGAGGAGGAGATGGGGAAGTGGAGGTATGCCGGAAGAATTGTCGCTGGGACGTGCAATGACTGCTGCTTATATACCCTTATGAAAAATAAATGTACTGAAATACATTTATTTCATGCTACTGTATGTATACTACAAATATATTTACATATTTATGTTTCCCTGAAAATACCCCGAAACTGTACTTTTAGTAAACTAAACTGGTTTATTTAAAGTCTGCTAAATTGGAACAACTCATTTTGTACTTAAAGGGTTACTCCACCCCAAAATGAAAATTTTGTCATTAATCACTTACCCCCATGTCGTTCCAAACCCGTAAAAGCTTCGTTCATCTTTGGAACACAATTTGAAATATTTTGGATGAAAACCGGGAGGCTTGTGACTGTTCCATTGACTGCCAAGTAAATAACTGTCAAGACCCAGAAAAGAGACATCGTCAAAATAATACGCAAACTGCATACGCTGTTCTGGGTCAGCCGCACCACACGGTGCGTCCAGCGGATTCTCTCCAAAATGACGCTACGGTGATGCGGAGGAGATGAATTGTTGAATCAAGTTTTTTTTTTTCTTTGCGTACAAAAAGTGTTCTTGTAGCTTCATAATGTTACGGTTAAACCACTGATGGCAAATGGACTATTTTGATGATGTCTTTCATACTTTTCTGGGTCTTGACAGTTATTTACTTGGCAGTCAATGGAACAGTCACAAGCCTCCCGAGTTTTCATCCAAAATATTTTAAATTGTGTTCCGAAGATGAACAAAGCTTTTACGGGTTTGGAACAACATGGGGGTAAGTGATTAATAACAAGATTTTCATTTTGGGGTGGAGTAACCCTTTAATGCACTTTAATTACATGGAAGTAGTGCTGTATATTTGATTGTGCTAAAGTGGAACTATTGCAAGTATACTTCAGGTACACTTTAAATATCTTGCATTTAAAGGGAATATGTTAATAGATTTGAACTATACTTAGTATGAAATAAATGTTTTTTTAAATATATAACTTTTTTACAAGGGTAGGCTTGGAATGATGATTGACAGGTCTAAATGATTAGGTTCCTCCCTTTTGGAATTTCATTAAATTCAGCCTTAGTAAGCATAAGAGACTTTCAAACACACACACACACACACACACACACACACACACACACACACACACACACACACACACACACACACACACACACACACACACACACACACACACACACACACACACACACACACACACACACACACACACACACACACACACACACACACACACAATCTTACCAACCCCCCTTTGAATTGCATGGTATACAATCGTATAATGTGGTTTACTGTATGTGGTAATATCTTAATTGTTTTATTCAAGTCAAAATGTTATTTAAATGGACTGTATCAACAGGTTACACAGAGAAAAGACACTTACTCCAGACTTTACATCATTCACTGGGACTTTTTGTTGCCCTACCAGAACACATCTTTATGATCAGATCAGCTCAAATTTGACTGATATTTTTATTTTATTTATTGTATTTATTTATTTTTTACATTTTGTAAAACACAATTGTGTTTCCTAGAGCAGATGATGGCATCTCTCAACTGTTTGTCCAGATCTAACAGAGCATGACCTATACTGTGAAAGGCAGGATCAGGCCTCAGAAACACATATAATAGAGGGAAAGTGTGATGGGGGCTCCGTGCTTATTTAGGCTACTTATAATCTTAACTAGATGTATACTTCACACATCCTCATTATTCATCATAAACCACAGGCCAATTGATTGGAATCATTAAATCGGAATATATAGGCCTAAAATTCATAGAAAAAATATAGTTTAAATTTTAAAGTATATTTCCACAATGGGGATCCAGTAGTCCAAGCTTTTCCCCACTCCTTTATCCTGAGGCATTTTAGAAAGAACATTCTGAAAGAAACATCATAATACTTTAAACTTCTCTGCAGGGCTAGATTTAGCAGGACACAGCATTATACACGCATTTATACACAGATTTTAACCACCATTTAAGCGTGATTTTCAAATTATTGTTCTGCTTTTCCGATGTATTCAGTCTCATTCAGAGCAGCACAGAACAGGTTAAGCATCGCTGCATTTCATCGGGCCAGATAGCATGGATGCAACATAAAGACGGGGAACATAAAGAATGGGAGAGAAGCCGAGAAACAATAGAAAGTGTGCAGCACACGCACACACACGATTCATCAGCATTCCGAGAAAAAAATCACAATGGTTTATAACACCCCTGGGTTACCAACATGCCAGAAACACTTCCACTGTATGCTTGGCACTGCCAGCATGTCAACACAATCACAAATATGCACACCGCAGTAAAACACAACACTCCTGCTTATGTGAGCACCTATATATCTTTTTAAATCAGTTTGTGTGAGTGTGTAAAATGATACCCAAAATGTGTGAGTGTGTGTCTTTGCCTTGTTAAAGTTAATGGGCTTAAGCTGAACAGCAGCCCATCCAAAGAAACAGCTGTAAAATGCAGCAAATTACATCACACAGGAGCCATAACAGCTACACACACACACACACACACACACACACACACACACACACACACACACACACACACACACACACACACACACACACACACACACACACACACACACACACACACACAATGGGTACAAATGTATTGGATATCTAATATGAGATATGCTGAAATTCACACTTTGCATCCCAAAAGTACACTTTAGCATACTTTTAAAAAAGAATTATTACAGAAATCACATATGTATAGGTGCAAGCTTAATGCAATGTGTTTGGGCACTTAAAATGTTGAAATTGCAAATAAATTAATTTATATTAAATGCAGTGCTGAATTTTGGAGTGCTTTTTTTGACCAATTCAAGTAGGTTCATATGTAATTTCATAATTCTGTTGTTTTTGAAATATGGTGAAAGTGTACTGACAATTTATTGTAAACTAAAATATACTTTAATGTAATTTCTATTGAAACATGCATGCCATGCATTTACTTCCATCGTATTTTCTTCCATATTATGGAAGTCAATGGCTTCCGTCAACAGTTTGGTTACTATGTAGAAAAAACCTGCACAGCATTGAAGCAAGGCAGCTGGTTTGAGCTGGTTTGAGCTGGCCCTGAGCTGGTCCTAAGATGGCCCTAAGCAGCCAGCTCCTGCTCAGGACCATCTCATAGCCAGCTTATAACCAGCTCAGGGCCAGCTTAAAGAGATAGTTCACCCAAAAATGAAAATTCTTCATAAAATTACAGTTGAACCACTGATGTCACATGGACTATTTTAACAATGTGCTTTGGTAACTTTCTGGCCCCTGAATGTGGTAGGACCCTTGCTGACTATGGAGGAACAGAAAGTGCTCAGATTTCAAAAATGTCTTAATTTGTCTTTTCCGAAGATGAAAAAAATAAAAAAATAAAAAAATAAATGAAACAGCATAAGGGTGAATAAATGATGACAGAATTTTTCATTCTTTTTTCTCACTTTAAAGGGATAGTTCACTCAAAAATGAAAATTTTGTCATCACTTACTCACCCCTCATGTTGTTCCAGACCCATATAAGTTTCTTTTTTATGTTGAAAATAAAAGAAGATGATGGTCTCCATTGATGTCTATAGTATATCTCTAAAACTTTCATTTTTGAGTGAACTATCACTTTAAGCACAAAAAAAAAAAAAAAAAAAAAAAAAAAAAATCCTGTAAAATTTCTGGTAATAAACTGCCAGCTGTGGTTGTTAGAATTTTAATGTAAAAAATATGGTAGCAACATTTTAGGTTTTACAGATTTAACTAAACCGTAATTTCATTAGCTGATATAATGTTAATATACCAACCTATTGAAGTTCTGAAATCTGTTTTGTACCTTTGCGATACACTAATAACCACCAAAAGCAGGAGGTGATGAGAAAGTCAAAAGCTCAAAACTCCAACCAAATGAACCAAAGCTCATCACAAGTAGCTTTTAAATACTAACATATATAGAAGGTGCACACTAAATACCATCATGGTTACAACATGAAACTGTATATAATAATGCAATAAACACTAATTTACAACATTAGATGTAACATACAATCCTAATGTACATAACTGATACAAAAAAACAAAACAAAAAAAACATCAAATGTGAAATGTAACGCAGGGACTTCTGGGAAAGTCAATTTTCATTTTTTCACTGTTAATATATGTTCTTTTTTACTTCCAAAAACTGTATATTACTGTAAAATTACATGTAATGCCCAATACAATTTTTCACTGTATATAATAGTGGAACTTACTGTTAACCAATTAATAGGTTCTTGCTCTAACATTTTTACAGTCTTTTACCATTAAAATCACGGTAATTTTTTTTTTTACAGTACACTATTTATGTAGTAGTATGTACTAAAAAGCAACAATGCAATTTACTAGGGAGTCAGATGAAAATTATACTGTATGTCTACAGTACACGTTAATAGGAAAATATATCAAATGCTTTTATTTAACATATTTAAAAACAAACAAACAAACAAAAAGTTAGCTGGTTTAAGATTTGTATATTTGAGAAAGACGCAAGAAAAGAATAGCAGCATTTGCCTGGCCCAATCAACACACACTCACACTCACAACCAGGCACCTTGTGTGCCAACCACTGTAAATATTTAGAGGTCAGCAGTCACTGAGTGGAAAATCAAAGACGTGTATGTGTGTATGCACATCGTGAACCGCTCTCACTTTCAAAGACTTCTTTTTAACTCCCCACACTGACAGGGAAAGAAAGCAGTTATCTGTCTGGATGTGTGTGTGTGTGTGTGTGTGTGTGTGTGTGTGTGTGTGTGTGTGTACTTATCTGCGCTGTGCCACAGCACTCAGGGCACCACATTAATCAAAATGTTAGAAAAACGTTTCCAGTTTAAATAAACAACACAACCCAGAGCAAGACTAAGTGCACCAAAGCGGACAGATACACACACACACACATTTACAAACCACTAATCTCTCTGCTGCAGCTCTATCTCGGCTTGTAATGCAGAGATGGTCTTTGTACGTTAGTGGCCAACATCTACATCGGAAAAACAGAACGACTGTGACAGGGTCTGATTTCAGAAGATGTTTTAGGCACATCAGAGTGAGAATATTTGTGTGTGTGTGTGTGTGTGTGTGTGTGTGGATATGTCAATGTTCAGGAAAGAGTTCATGTTCTTATTAGTGCTGCTTGTGAAGCAAAGCAATTACCACAATTCGTCATTCTTCTTCTTCAGGACCAAACGTTTGTGTGTAACTCATCCCACGAGGTTTGTATACAGACATCAGTTACTGTACCTCTAAATATGCTGCTTATTGAGCAGAGATGAGCTTGAGCGGTAGGGTTGTGTCGACAATTATTACTATAATTATTAGGCTAGTAATATCATATAATTTATATTAGGGCTTATTTGTCCCATAATATTTATTTTTCTGCGTTTTTACCAACGGTGTTGCACGTTATAACAAATCACACATGATTCCGTTGAGTTTATGAATGCATTAGCCAATCAGAGCCGTTTAGATGAGCCATTGCTGAAACTCCACAGTTTTGTTTTGGAGTGCGCTCACTGACTGAATTCTGCTCTCTCGTGAATTCTCGCATCGTAAACAACAAAGTGCAGATTTATGTGCTATGTAAGTAAAAGAGATATATTCATCATACAGGGTTATAACAGGAGTGATTTTTAAAGTGCATAAATAAACTCGCTCTACACTGAAGTCAGTGATGATATTCTTTGGTAATGTGAATGTTCTTTGCTGTTTTCTGTAGCTGCTGTTCGAATAACTGAGGAAATGTAAGCACTTACAATGTTTCTATTAAATTGTTATCATGTTAAATACAAATTCAGCCATACTAAAATTGTTTTATGGCATGAAATCCATATGCCACTTGATTAAAAAGATATAATGTGTAGTTAATAGTTTACACTAATATTTTTAGCTTTTAGCCTTACCCTACAGTTGGTTTACTCTCCACCTAGAAAACCCTAGCAACCACCCAGAACACCACAGCAACCACAATAACACCCTAGCAACTGCCCAAAATGCCTTAGCAACCACCTAGAACACCCTAGCAACCCTTCAGAACACCGTAGTAACCACGAGAACACCATAGCAACTGCCTAAAATGCCCTAGTGACCACCTAAAAAACCCCAGCAACCACCAAGAACGTAGTAATCACAAAAACACCCTAGCAACTGCCTAAAATGCCCTAATGACCACTTAGAACACCATAGCAACCATAGGAACACCCTAGAAACTACCTAAAATGGCCTAGCAACCACCTAGAACAGTGATCCTCAAATCTGGCTCGCGAGATCCACTTTCCTGCAGAGTTTAGCTCCAACCCTAATCAAACCTACCTGTGATTTTCTAATGATCCTGAATGACATTGATTAGCACGCTCAGGTGTGTTTGTTTAGGGTTAGAGCTAAACTCTGCAGGAAAGTGGATCTCGCGAGCCAGATTTGAGTATCCCTGACCTAGAACATCCTAGCAACTGTTCATAACACTGTAATAACCACAAGAACACCCTAGCAACTGCCTAAAATGCCCTAGCGACCACCTAGAACACCATAGCAACCATAGGAACACCCTAGAAACTACCTAAAATGGCCTAGCAACCACCTAGAACAGTGATCCTCAAATCTGGCTTGCGAGATCCACTAAATCTAACATCTCAGAACACCATAGTAACCACGAGAACACCCTAGCAACCATGGGTCAATCAAAATGAATAACCTTTGAAACAAATGTTACGCTTCAAATATTATGTTACATTATGCCATTTAAGTGGCGACCGTTAAAATGTATTTGATGCCTGAATCATTCATTCAACAAGTCTTCATTTGTATATTTCAAATGATTTTACATAATGACTTCATTTAAATTAATATTTTGAAATAGACTCATTTATAACATTTTAGACATTTATAAATAGACTCATTTATAACATTAAATAAAACATTTTGTCCGAAGCTCAAGTAAATTAGCCTACATATTATTTTGTTTGGCTGCCTAATGTTTTGTTTTCAGAATTGAAAACAAAACATTAGACATATTTTGTATATATAATATATATATAAAATAATAAGCTTATATATATATATATATATATATATATATATATATATATATATATATATATATATATACAAAATATGTATATATACATATTCTTTGGGTTCGTTCCATGCTAAAATGCCCTAGTGACCACCCAGAACACCACAGCTACCTCAAGAACACCATAACAACTGCCTAAAATGGATTAGCAACCACCTAGAACATCCAAGCAACTGCCTAAAATGCCCTAGTGACAACTTAAAACACCATAGCAACCACAAGAACACCCTAGCAACTGCCTGAAATGCCCTAGTGACCACCTAGAACACCCTAGCAACCCCTCAGAACACTGTAGCAACCACAAGAGCAACCTAGCAACTGCCTAAAATGCTCTAGTGATCACCTAGAACATCCTAGCAACCCCTCAGAACACCATTACAACCACGAGAACGCCCTAGCAACTGCCTAAAATGCCCCAGTGACAACTCAAAACATCCCAGTGACCATCCAAAACACCCTAGAATTCACACAGAACATCCTAGAAACCTCAAAGAAAATCTAAGCAAGTGCTGAGAATATCTTAGCAACCCCCCATATCCCCCTAACAATTACACTGGACTCCCTAGCAACTGGCTATTAACAACCTAGAAACTCCTCAGGACACCCAAACATAATGTGGTGAGTTTTTACACAGACACACTCCAGTCACATGCTCTTCTAGTCATACATGTACAGCACATCGCCCTCATATGTATGTACATCCACTTGGTTTGACATTTAACTGAAAGGGTGCATGTTCTCTGAACCCCACTTCACCTCCATACATTCTCCATCCGTCATAGCCTCCATTTAACCACATGTAATATGTGTGTGTGCCACAGCTCAGGAACATCTAAATGCGGTGTGTATGTTTACGTGTGGCGTTTCAGGGAAATCTAAATGTAGTTTTATATGTGAGGCATATGTGAGGCTGTTTGTGTGTGTGTATATATATATATATATATATACACAAATATATATATGAGTGTCTGTTTTTTGTGTTGCGGCAGGTCACCCTCTCTCTCACTGGCCCTCTCTTTGGAAGCCTACCATATAATTTACTTTAAGCCAACCAGTCGCTATTTTTTTCCAACCACTAATTAATTATAATTCTGCACAGTTTCATACAGTCAGTAAAAAGGCATGCGAGAACCTACCAAACGAGTTCAGAGAGGGAGAGAGGAAGAGAGAGAAAGGGCTCTTGTGGTTTTGTGTTAAAGCATTTACCCTGCCTGTCGTCTTTGTGCCTCGAACACAAACTCCCTTTCAAGACTTTTCACATATTGCAAAAGGGCTTAAAGCAACTGCAAGATAACCAACTGAGATGCCGATGAAATCAAGCAGAGAGAAGCAAAAAAAAGCCGGTTTGACACTGTGTAGAATATATAAACAAACCGTGCATTGACATAGAAACACACAAGCAAATACAAGCCTCAATGAAAAAGGGAAGTTGTTGTTAATAAGAAAATGTGCAGATTTAGGCCCAAGTAACTCATAATTATACAAACCACTATACAAAACAACCTGGTACGTGTACAAACCAACCACATTTTCAGATGTTATTCATCTCTCATCAGTTACGCAACTGCCATTGTTCCAATCGATATGACATCAAGCCAGATTTGGAACATGTCTAAAACTCTGATTTAGGTCATTTTGATATTTTCTAGCAATAAACAATGAGTTAAATATCAAGCCAACAGTCAAAATTAGGACATTTATTGTATGATTCTAAGACAGACCAAAATCCTTAATTGATGTGGTTCAAAGTAACAATTTTTCATGCTAAGTTAATTAGAAACTTTATCAATACATTTTATGGATTTTGTGCATTTAGATGTCTGTAAGCTTTTGGGCCACATTTGAAAGTGTTTCGTCAAGATCCATTTGTGTGACTCCCTGTCATTAAAGTTTTTGGTGTTTATGGGTCCACCTCTTGAAAGGGATTTACTGTGTTACTTCCCTGAACTGTTTTTGTCTTCTCTCATCTGTCAAAGCACACGCTGACAGATGAGACTTACCCTAAATATTTAATAATACTGCTAAGCTGCCACGACAAACACTAGTGACATTTAAAAGTGAAATCTGTTGACTCAACAAATACCTGCAGTTTGGAACTGAAATTTATCCAAATGATGCTGAAACTCAGAAAATAGCTCTACTATTTCTGGACTAGCATTACCTTACAATTACAAAAATATCAGTGTAAATAAAGTAAAAACTGTAATACAATAAATAAGTAAATAAATAAAAACGATGGATAAATATTAAACAATCATGTCTATTATGTATATAGAAACAATTTATTTTACATTTACTACAAAATTTGCATATACACAAACATTAAAAGTGATAGTTCACCCAAAAATGAAAATTATGTCATTAATTACTCACCCTCATGTCATTCCAAACCCGTAAGACCTTTGTTCATATTTGGAACACAAATTAAGATATTTTTGATGAACATGTTCAAGGCCCAGAAAGGTAGTAAGGAAATCATTAAAATAGTTCATGTGACATCAGTGATTCAACCATAATTTTATGAATCAATCTCTTATGTGTGAGTCTGCAGCTGCTGATGCAGGAGCCAATGTGCTGACGTAGAACCCGGATGCGCTGCAGCTTGTTTGCAAGCAGAGGAATGCACACACACACACACACACACACACACACACACACACACACACACACACACACACACACACACACACACACACACACACACACACACACACACACACACACACACACGTTGTGGTACTTGAGTCGACGACACTATGTTTTTCACCTGACTTTCCCTGTCAAGCATGATTATTTAAAAAAAATAAGTTGAATGTATTAATGTATTAGATTATTTAATGTTATTAATTTCTGTAAAACTGTTTATTAATTATAGTTAATATATGTGTTAACATTTTATTTTGATGGTCCCTTTTGAGCATTTTGTTGACAATAAGTAATTTTGCACCTACATGTCAACTAACTCTCATTAGAGTATTAGTAGAATGTCTGCTTAATATATGCTAACTCTTTATAGTGATATTCTCCCAACAGACATTGCAAGTACGTCAACTTATTCTAACCCTAACCCTACCAGTCTACTAATACTCTACTAACACTCTAACGAGAGTTGATATGTACATGCAATGTTACTTGCAGTCAAAGGGACTATCAAAATAAAGTGAAACCATATATTTTATAAATTTATTAAATTAATAATTCTAATAATTGTAGCTACTTTCTGAAAATTGGAAGAAAAATCATGCACAGCTTCTCGTAGCTTATTGCTTTAACAATGCTCACAAGTTGTCCTAGCATAATTTCTACAGATAATGTATTACTTTGCATGCCTCATGGATATCATTCTTTTTTGCCTACAGCCTACACAGATACCGAATGTTATTTGGCCTTTGATAAGCTGGAGGAATCAGATGACACAGGATTCGCATATAGCTTTGAGCCTACAGTTTGCATCCTATAGAATAATGCTGAAAATGGCAGTCCACCCACAGAGGCGCCACACAGAAAGCACTCAATATTCCATGAGATGTTCAAAGTGCTCAAACTCATAGGAATATATGAAAGTGAGTCCATGCAGTTGGGAGGGGTTTCAGCTGTTCTATGGAGGAGACACACACACTCGCACATACAGCCACTTCCATCTGTACCTGAGACTGGGGCACTGGGACGGCCTCTCAGAAAGACCCAACGAGCCCATGTCCCTGTGAGGACTTGATACTCCAGTATGGTTTCAATTGCATTTGTCCAAAGTGTTGGCTATGCCTTTTTTAATGGACATAAATACACAGACCATTACACCTCAGTTAACCACTTTTTATGGTGACATTAAACTTTTTTCCATCTTAGCACATAACAGCCCCTGCAGTGAGAGAACAAGAGAGAGTGGAAGAGAGAAGCATTTAAAATATTTATTCAGTAAATCTCCTTCCCTGACACACACACATTCCCACACTATAATCTCATACATCAAGCCGTAAGCACACAGAACACAATTTACCTCTCAAATATGAAAGCTTGTCTTCATTTTGTTACCTGTGCCAATACTCCTCCATCTACTTTATGTCCTTCTCTCTTCATTTCTCTTGCTTTCCTCCTTCTCAGACATCTAGGCCCCTCCTTTCCTCATATACTGGTCTTTGCTAATGCCTGCTATAAAGTGAATATGTGCTGCTGTTGTTAGAATGGTCATGGCATATGAGAGGTGTGACTCATGGGCCACTGAAAACGGCAGAGCAAGTGAGAGAAAGAGAGTTTTGTTTGTTTGTTTGTTGAGTTTCCATTTGTTTGTTGCCACGTTTTTTCCTCCTCTGTATAACTGTTCAGCTTTTATTTCCTATTCAGTAACGTCTTATGGAAAATTCAAAATGGTCACATAAGAGTCTGGCATTTTAATGTATGCATCCCCTTGAGAAAAAGAAGTACACTTCAGCATACTTAAAAAAAAATATATATATACCGAAGTGCAAACTGAATGTCACTTAACTGCATGTTAATTGCAATAAAATGAAAATAAATTATAGTTGCATTTATATTAAATTCAATTTGCTAAACTTTTTTGACCCACATAAGTACGTACCTCTTTATATATAATTTTAAAACTACTTTTATTGTCTTTGATATATGGTAAAAGTGTACTGCCGTATATACTTAATGCATGCATAATGAATTAAAATGTATTTCAAAGCAAAACTTTTCAACATAAAGAGCCATTTTAAGTGTGTTAAGAAATATAGAAATATAGTACTTGCTTTTAAATTTCATTAATATATAACCTGCAAAATCTGTTTTTTAAATATGCATTTTAAAAACATCTTACCTTCCACTTTTCAAAATATCAAAAAACAATATCTGATAATTCTCCATCTTACCCTTTATTTATAAATTAACATAAAAAGCATTTTTTTATTGTTAGCTCATAATGCATCTGTCTACATATAAATGCACATGTAAATATATAAAACATCTAATGCATATGTAATACACAAAACCTTAGTGTAAAGTGTTCCTGTGCTATCACACTAGATCATTTTCTCATATCAAATTATCAACATTCAATATTGGCTAAAGGATATTACAAAGTGTGCGGTTTTGTTATTCTCTTCCTCTCATTTCATATCCCGAAAGGATCATCTATCACTATCCCCCCTCCCCCGCCCCCCCACGTGATGGAAAACATTTAGTTCACCTTACATAACGGCCCACAGTATAACCTGGGACATCAGCCGATTACATCAAACATCGCTGCATTTAGCACTAAACTTTCACCTGACCTTTGACCTCTCTTTTAAGACAGGCCTCACTGAACAGCGGCAGGTTTCTTTGCAGTCTCCCAGTTATTTTGAAGTGGTGAGTTATCATGTCACGGCTAATCCCTGGAGGACAGAGGCTTTAAAATAGTGCTTGGCACGGGATTAAAACATCTCAAATAGTCAGCTAGTCCCCCACGGCAGATTGAGGCAGCCCTTGAGAGTGCATTTTTTCACCTAAATTTGGTTTATATTTAGCTGTAATTGCCTGAAGTACAGTAGTGTTGATGTCTTTTATAAACACTGTAACCTCTCACCTCTCAGACTGCAGCAGTAATCAGAAAGGAATCTGCTCGGCACTAGTAGTTAGCTGAGACGCTAATGCTGGGTACCAAGAGGCGGTGCCTGAGCGAAGCATTTGCCAGAAAAAAAGCTCAGGGAAGCCTCTTCATATCTTGCAACCTTTCAAACTTTCCTTAATGTCAGAGAATCAGTTAAATTTGCTTTGTAATGACTTAACTTTGAACAGATAAGTGAATGAAATTGAAATGCATTGTGTTTGCATCGCGGCAGAAGCTGCGCTCATTAGACTGAGTGTTTGGTTTGCCAACTAAAGCCTGTTTGTTTTCCAACAGAGCGGCATTACAGTTTTCAGCATGTATATGAGCGAGTGCTCTGTTTTGAAAATCTCATTTTAAGAGATTATGTGAAATGGATGTTCCAATATTAAATTGAGCTCGCAGCTGCATTAAAATTGCATGTTATAAACTGTCTCGCCACACTTTTTTGCCGTTCCTCCCCCTCTTTCTATTTCACTCCTCTTCTCTGTCAGAGCGAGAAGAGATATATGTGCCAAGCAGACATAATAAAAAAGAAAAGCAGGGGAGGGCTGGAAAAACTTGAGCGGGACAAACTTTGTCGTTCTGTTGCACATTTTGAGTTTGAGTGTCTATGAATCAAATCATTATTGAAGCTGCCGTCACACAAGCCAAACAGACAGGAATGTGGACTTTTTTTTAGGCCTCACAGGAAACAACTCAGAACCATTAACACGTTTATGTATGTTTCATAAGCACGTTTTATGACAACGAACGCTGTGGTTTCGAAATCCATTTGTAACAATTATTATAATTACAGATGGCACAGAGACTGTATTGTATTAGTGTGTTGAAGTGATCAGGTTAATATGAGTTACATGTAAACAAATGAGGCTAATGGGGGAGACTGAGGCTTGATTAGAAGATTATTAGCTAGGAGTGGGGGGAGCGAACACGAATGAGAGGATGTTAATTTGTCTTGGTCTACATGCTTCTTCACATAGCACGTTAATCGCCCAGACGCCATGCTAACGATAATGGGGTGGTTTTAATTGAAATAAATTGCCATCATTATAGAGTGAGCGCTGCCAATCTGATGGTTGTAGGCAGCAGTGTTGGGGTCAGTCTGAGCGCGCTCTCTCTACCTTTACACAACTCACTCTTTCTCTCTCCTGCTGAGCTCTAGTTTTCCTTTATTTTGCTCCATTTTCCTCTTACTTTCGCATATTACCTTGCTCTTTTGGCTTATTTCTTGCCCAATTGCTTCTTTTTCATTTTCTCTTATGAGGTGATATTTAATTTTGTGCTATATACTATTTGTTAATACACATTTAGGTTTTTTTTTTTTATCTCTCTTCAAAAAATAAAAAAATAATTAAAAGAGGTGAAGTGTGTACTTTCTACCCCCAACGACTGAATAGCAAAAATAACTGTTTTCACACAGGTTTCCTTGAACACACCTTTTGTCTGTCATTGGTCAGACCAACAAATAGCCACGCCCTCAAACTCGCACCATCTGTTGCTGTTGTCAGATGGGTTGTAATGCTCAAACAGAACAATGTTTTGACAGCACGGTGTGATACATTTCAGGAAAATAAACCTTTAAATGTCTTATATTTGTTGCATATTAACATTAGAGAAGAAACGTAGGGCAGAAAAAAAGCAGATTTCATAATTCCTACCTTTTCAACTCATGTAGGAAGTAACATCAGATTTATAGTTACTGTAAACACAAGAAAAAAGTGGCAGCTATAAATAGCTGTGTTTTTAATCTTCCTTAACAGCTAAAAGTTGGCATATTGTGTTTTGTCATGATTCAAGTATTTACTCTGTTTGAACAGGCTCCTCCATATCATGTGTTGTTTTTCTGTTTTATCTGTCTCAGACAAGCTTTCTCACTTTGAACTAATAGACTGCAAGACAGAAACTGTTAAAGAATGATTACTGAGAATACAAGCACATGCACGCACACTACACATACTCAGAAAAAATAACAATGAAACATTTCACCATGCATGAATTCCTATTTAATTTGCTAACAACAGCTTTCAACTTGTCTTGAACGGCGTGGAAACCTCATGTTGCCGAGTTACAATAAGTCAAGGTCATATCTTAATAAGGAAATAATGTAGACCAACTTGCCAAAACTCTGAGAAAACAACACTTGGTTTCTGCCCATTTTGTTATCGTTAGAATGTACTATGGTTTTGCGTAGTTGTTTAAAAAAAAAAACGCACTGTGGTGGAATCAGTTAATATGATGGTATTTTTATGAACACCATAATAATAAATGACTACCACATTCATATGTCATATTATGTACATCAGACTCCAAGATATTTCAGAAAATACCATTACCATTGCAAAAAAAAGAAAAAAAAGAAAAGTCCCTCCCCCCATGGTAGACATTTAAAAAACATGGTACAGTACATGTGCATGTGCACAGATGTGATAGAGTATTACCATAGTATATGTTTTAAAAACATAGCTTTACCATGGTACATCTCCAACTGAAGGTAGGTTTACTTGTATACTTTCATTTTTGGGGGTGAACTATCCCTAACTATCCCTAACGGCCGAGACTGTGCAGAAAGCATAACAGTCATGGTGTACCATATACTATGAGTTTATCTTCTGGGGAAAGGTGTTTATTAGCCAGCAGAGCCCGAGGGTCTGTGTTTACTGCGGGCCCTCACACTGCGTAAACACACGAATAAATACACTGAATGAAGAGAAACAAAAGAACTTGCAACGTTCATTTTGAAGTAACCTGTGGTGTGATTTGCTCGTTTATTTTCCATTTCTGTACAAAACCATTCATAATATGCAAAACAGCCCTAGATGGATGACCTGTTTTACTACCCTCTGTGTCCCACTTAGATGCCTTCTCTCTGAAAAATGCACTTCTCTTCCATTTCATGATGAATGAAAATCTGAGATAAAAATCTCTGCAGGACACAAACTTATTTGCTACAAATTAGCATCAAGAGCTGTTAGAATTATTGTTTCTGAGACAAATTGCAGGTTTAATAAGATCTTCAAAGAAAAACATGCCCATTTAAAACCCATCGAAGTGTTTAATTTGTCAAATGACAGGTAATAGTGGGCATATTTGGCAGCATGTCATGTCAGCGCTCTGACATTAAGGTGTATGAATTTCAGGAATGAGGAAAATGTCTTCACTCCTCTCCTTTTCTGACTTTTCACAATTATTTCCCAAGAGATATGTTTTAAAAAGGTCTGACAATTACAGATGGGTGTTGTGCAAGGAAACACACCCAGACTCCTGAACGAGCAAAATCACGGAAGAAAACTCACAACCAATACTGCAAACAGGAAACATTCACACTATAATTAGCAAAGAGGTGGAAAGTGCAGAATAATTTTGCTTACTATATGAGTTATGAAGGATACAACAAAGCATAAACATGCACCAACAAACAGCAGGCAAAAAACTTGAGGCGAAATGTTTTTATGGGTTTGTTTTATGTTCAAGCTCAAAGAGAATCAAGAACAAAGACATAGAAAATGCTCTTTTAATTTCTCTGGGGCACAATTTGCTTGTGTGTTGCATCTTGTGAAATTTAAACACAGGGATTGTGTTTCACAGTTTACAGAATTTACAGAAACATAGAAGCTGGTCAGACTCAAAAGGATAATCCAGAAAGGGAAATTCTGTCATCTTTTACTTACCCTCGTGTTTTTCTCTTGTGGAACACGAAAGGAGATGTTTTGTAAAATGTGTGAGCTGCTCTTTTCCAATAACACTGTGATAGCCTCTGGTCTACCTGCACTGGATGGAAAAGTGCAGCGTTCAGTAATAAATAATGACAGATGTTTCACTTTTGGGTGAACTGTGTCTTTAAGAACTTATTATAGTGACAAATATTATAGTACTTGAAACTTTGTCTCTGTTGCAGTTACCTGCGAATTGTCTCAGCCTTGTCAGGCTTCAATATTATAATAATAGTCATCATCTCTGCGTGCATATTTACAATAAATAAATAAAAAAAGTTACAAGGTGACAAGTCACAACACCTAAAAATACAAATTTTCTAAAATTGTACGTTGAAAAACTATGTTAATGTTGTTTGTCAATTACCTGTTTGGAAAATATTAAATGTATGAAAATGCCATTACTTTGGAAGTCTGTTAGGAAACTACTGTGCGCTTCCTCACAGGCTTCCACGGTGTTTGTTATAGTTAACATGAAATCAAAACTGACCCTATTTACTTTCTTAATACATGCATGTTAATTAAAAGAAAAATGGCTTTGAAAATTTCACCTTACATCTCCAAGCCCTCTTATTTTCTTCCAACCCATAAACTCAGATTTTTACTTGACTACATGTCTGAATACACTGCTAAAAAGCTTCATTCCTAATACTGATAATGCACTGAACCACAGACACACACACACACACACACACACACAGAGAGAGAGAGAGAGAGAGAGAGAGAGAGAGAGAGAGCATGACATGTATAATAGAATTGTTTTATTGATTTCCCATTCACATTATTCCGAGACTTTAGCTCCCACTTAGGCCTACTAACTGTGTCCACACACACAGTATGCTCTCTGTAGGGACCCAGTATTTCAGGAGTAACTGGCAGACGCATGTGCTACTGTATGTTACGGCCTTGGTCATGCAATACTCCCAAAGTGACATTAATCCACAAGCGCGCACACACACACACACACACACACACACACACACGCAGAAACACTAAAACGGCTCCGGTAATAAGACACTCCCTCAGAGACTCAACACACACAGGTAGACACACATTTTGGAAACATGCGAACACATGCACACACACACACACACACACACACACACACACACATGCATGCATGCAGATACTGACAGAGAAGCTCTTTACTTGAGAGACCATCCACTTCAGTGTGGTTCGGAGAAGAGTTGTTTAAGTGCAGCTCAACGGCAGACGGGGGGCTTGAGTGGAGGAGTGAAAGATGGGGGGAACGGAGGTGTGGAAAGCCAGTAAGTGGAGCTGAATTCAGCGGGACAGTAATTATTTCTCACTGCTGGTATTTGACACCTGCCAGGGAACGTCTGTAAAAACCCTGCAGCTAGCAGAACAGAACGACATAGAGAGAGAGTCTCAGTGCTTAGGGATTGATTGATAACTGTACTTACTCCACTCGACCTTTCACCCCCAGGCACTGAAAAGAACAATGAGACACTTCTTCACAGTGTGTGTAAGTATCTGTGAGAAAAAGTGCGGGAATCCGCCTCTGTGAGTGTGTCTGTACGGCCTCCTGCACATGCATGTTTGCGTCGACATTTGCTTTCCGGACTGTAAATCACTATTACACTCTGCTATTGCAATTTTATAGTGTCACCTCACAAATCTCACTGGTTCAGTTCAATCACACCTATTGTTCTCTGACGGGTCCTGCTGAGGATGTGATATTCCCAGCCAACATGACACTTTTCCCTCATAAAGACACGCGTAAGGCAACATTTCTCAAAACCACAATTTGGATAAGATTTCTGCATGCAGGGCTGAGGCAGCACTCTTTCTAAATAAAATAGTGGCACAAACCTGTAGTTGGGTAGCTGACATGACATTTTAGACACTTTAACTTTATGCTTTTCTTCAACTACAATATTTTTAACTACCCCTTCAAGTATATGTTTATTTGACCATGGAGTTGCATTTTTCTATAGTACGCATTTGACCATGAAGTTGTGTGAAGTTGTGAGTTATGAGGTTCATTGTATTTCAAAAGTTATGTTTATGTTTTGTGGTTTTGTGTTTGTTGTTTGTGAATAAATAATGTGACGCTCACTCAGTTATTAAAAAAACACACACAAAAAAAACACTGTTTATACCAAAATGAATTGTATACACTTTTTCTATGATGAACATATATTTAATTAAGATATTTTGGATAACGTCAAAACCATCAAGATGGTAACTGTCTGGAGATTGCACTTGCCATATTTTGGCATATTTTAATATTATGTATTTTTCAAAAGCAGTAAACCAGTTATGTTTGAAATGATTAAACATGTAGAAAAAAAATCCAGTCAGTATGGCATAACCAGACCCCTTGACTGTATATCAAGTTCATTATTATTATGATTATTATGAAAAGGGACATATGAACAGCAGGTTTACAGGAGAAAACTTCAAGACAAATCCATTTGTATTTTTCTTTCACCTTGAAAATAATGATTAAGGTGTCACACTAACACTAAAGGTGCAAGGAAAGTATTTTAATAGCTTTTACTTGATGGTTACATTATTTGACATTTATAGAGTTATGAAATCAAACTTTTCATATAAACATTTCTCAAAAATGTATAAAACCAACAAAGACTGCATTTCTAAAAACTTGGCAAAAGCCTTTTAAACTACATTTTAAAAAGATTTCTCCTTTCTGTCATTTCAGACATCCTTATTTGGCCTTGACTCGTACATCCATGAGGATATGCAAAAGAACAGCAGACATGGCAAAATCCCATCTTTCCCCTCCAATGCCTTAGACAGCGTTACTAATAAACAATTGACTTAAACATTTTTAAAACTAATCAGTGTTTAATTAAACACATTTCTATGTTTGTGTGCCTGTTTATATATGTGTATAAACCTGGTTGCTATTGTAATGCAATAAAGATTAGGTGCTGCTGAACACAGCTTTTGTCTGGACACACACACACATACACATAGAGATGTGTTATTCTTTCTTCCAGACATATTTTTTGAAATGTGAACATCCTGTCAAAACATGTGCAGATTACAGCATGCACAAAAATATAAACTTCTGTCTTTATTAAATATTATGTTTCCCTCTCTGTGCATACAGGCTTACTGTAACACTATTTTTAAGTTTGTGTGTGTGTGTGTGTGTGTAGCAGCACGGAAATGGTCAGAACATCCTTGCATTAATTTTTTTTTTTTTTTGATGGCTAAGGATGAAAGAGATTAGTTGAAAATTAAAGGCTTTCATATTTACTCTACTGGTGTTTTTCTCTTGTTGTGCCGCTCTATAAACCCAGGCGCTTTGCAGAATGTTTCTTTAGAAGTTCGTAAGCCACTGCCTCTGTATGTGTGCGTGTTTGTTTTTGCAATCAGAGTCTGTTCTGTGGCTTATTGGTTTAGTGTAATTTGGGAGTAGCTCTATTAAAAGAGATGCTTTTGTTTACACAACATTTTGACAGCATTCCCCTGCCCCTCCCAGAACATTATGGTTAGAGTGTGGGATACAGGCTTCATATAGCTGCACGAAGACAGGCTTGAAGAAAGTGACCACACGACCATCCCTCTGACCATACTTAGACACGGTAACAGTGACTTTACTGCGGGAGAGAGCGTGTCTGCGTGTGTGTGTGTGTGTGTGTGTGAGAGAGAGAGAGAGAGAGAGAGAGAGAGAGAGAGAGAGAGAGAGAGAGAGAGAGAGAGAGAGAGAGAGAGAGAGAGAGAGAGATTACAGTAGCAGTAGTAGGTTTCTTGCTTGGGTTGGCATGGTTCTCGGTGAGTGAGGATTAAACATAGCACTGCTGACAGAGAGAAATGCCTTATACAAACAAGATCCACTCACAGAGAGACGGCGTGAGCAAAAGAACGAGAGGAGAGAGAGATAAAGGAGAAAAAGAACAACAAAATTACCAAAAACTTTACTTTCAGATTGTTATCCTAAAATGTCCGCATAACAATATAATGAATTGGTCACACTGTAAAATAAATAAATATGGCAACCTATTACAGTCAATTAAAGTTAACTGAACTTACAACTTGTGTTCATCTATGAACTTAAAAATTCTTGTCAAGGGAACTAAAGACTGCATTTAACAGTTATTTAGGCATTTAGCAATTAAGGATGCTACAAACCTTGTTCCTTCAATATTATGTTTGATTTTCATTTCACTACATGACAAGCATTATATGCTTCTTAAAACTGGAGGCAAACATATAACCCTAAAACCTATTACCTTAGCAAATATTATAAAGGAATAGCTCACCCATATCAAATGTAGCATTACATCATTACTCACTTGCTCAATGGATCCTCTTCGGTGAATGGGTACCGTCAGAATGAGAATCCAAACAGCTGTCAATACAACACCTTTTGTTAGAAACTTGTTTTAAAATAGATTTAAATTCTTATTTTTTTAAAGTGCAGTGGCTATTTGGTTATATGGTCATGCTTTCCGTTAACAGCTAGCCATGTTTAAATTCATTTTGCAGAATTTCCTCAGAAATCTGCACAGAAAATCCAAACATAGGCTGTAGATTCTGTCTAGATTGATTATAACCTTGGCCCCATGATACACTGGGGAAAGTGTAACCTCTGTATGATCAATAAATTGTTCTGTCATGGATTCATTTTATATTTAAGCCCTCAGCGTTTTGAAAGAATCATTTTATTCAAATTAGTCTTCAAAGTTAGAAAAGGACAATGCAGCTGAGAAAAGTGACAAGCGAAGTGGTCATATTAGACACTTTACCTGTGTGTACCAGGAAGAATGGTCTTAGGTGTTTTAATGTGTCTGTATTTTAAGTGTCCATGCACGAGTATGCCCATGTTAACGTGAGATTGAGTCCCACTACTGCCAATGCTTCTATTTTGATTTCTATTTTAATGTGTTTGAAAGTCTGTTATGCTCATTGGCTGCATTTATTTGATCAAAAATACAGTAAAAACAGTATTGTGTAATATTAACTATTTTGTATTTTAATGTATTTAAAAATGTAATTTATTCAGCAAAGCTGAATTTATAGCAGCCATTACGTCAGTCTATAGTGTCACATGATCTTTCAGAAATCATTTTAATATGCTTATTTGGTGCTCAATTAGTCTTATTGTCAATGTTGAAAACATGTATGATACATTCAATACATTGTGGTACATTTAGGATTCTTGATAATTAGAAACAAGAACCACAAACCACAAACTTTTAAAAGTGTATATGATATATATAATGATGCTGCAATCTTTCTTAAGTTATTTTTACCCACCTGTAATTTGGCTCTGAATCTCAGGTAAAAATTGCCATTTTGACCACCCTCTACAAAATAATGGATTACTCTGTAAATATGTATCTGTGAAATTTAATATTTTGGCCTATTTAATATTTAATATTTTAACTTTCTTCAAAAAAAAAAAAAAACCTGACAAATTAAAAATTTGAGCTGGGAGCCTCTGGTTGATTTGACACAGAATTACCCTATATTATTCTTAAACATCTAAAAAATGTGTTTATTTTTATGTCATGACTTCACATATTACATACTTCAAGATCCTAAAACTTTCACTTTATTTTCCAGGTTTAAACTTCCATTTTTTTCAGATTTTAATGTAGTCTCAAACTTATACCTCTAAACCTGATTTTGATTTATATGCATTTAAGACAGTGTGGACAACATCAGATGTTCTCACTCTATTAGGGAAGGCATTTGTAAAATTTGTATAGCCGAATCTGTATACACACACACACACACACACACACACACACACACACACACACACACACACACACACACACACACACACACACACACACACACACACACACACACACACACACACACACACACACACACACACACACACACACACAGTGAACTCCAGGAAGATACAGCACAAATAAATACACACTTACATAACATTCATTCCTACCAACAGTTCCAGTGTGCTGTATACTCACTAACCTCTGTCTCCTTTCTTTCTCATTCTCTTTGTCTCTCCCTCCTTGTCTGTCTGTACTTATGTCTGTCTGTATTCTTCTCTCTCTGTCACACACACACACACACACACACACACACACACACACACACACACACACACACACACACACACACACACACACACACACACACACACACTCACACACACACACACACACACACACACACACACGCACACACACACACACACACACACACACACACACACACACACACACACACACACACACACACACACACACACACACACACACACCTACTCCAGCAAGCACATAGTCACACCTGGTCTTCATCAGTCAGTGGGCTCTTCAAAGAGCGGCTAATGCCCAAGACTAAGAGAAAAAACACAGACCTAGACAATCTGGCATCCAACAGCTTTCTCTCAGGTTGGCACAGAGGTGAAAGGTTTACAGAGGCTCAGACAGCTCTTCCCTCTGCACCTCCGTCTGTGTGAGTGTCTGCATGAGTTCCTGATTTCATAAGTATGCAGGATATGGTACCTCTTGCCTCATACAGCCCACAGTCCCATCAGTACGCCTCAAGGACACCTTCATCAACACCAGGCTAGAAATGTGGCTTTACTCTTTTTATATTGATTGTCCTAAAAAGGACTTAAGGGAAATTGAATAAGACAGCGCCATTGATTTTCTCATGCTGTCTGCGTTGTTGCGTACATGTAATGACCTTATAGCCTATTCAGAATCAAAAGTGAAATAACCTAACTATATTCAGCTCTTGTTTTGTTTTCAAGCACCCATATTCAAATTAGTTACTGTTACATTTTGTTAGAATACTTGTTCAATACTTGTTCACTTCTTTTGTATTGACGACCGATGTGATTGAAAATAATCAAATGAGAGATACATTTTTTTTTTCTGAACAAAATGCCGCCTGTACCTGTCTTATGTAGCTCCCGCAATGTCACTCAGTGCTTTCTACACTAAGGCCCCGTTTACACTAGTGCGTTTCCACTGTGTTTCAGAAACGATCTCCATTTACACTACACAACCGAAAACGCATGACCATTCATGCAGGTACATCCATAGATAGGCCTATAGATTCCCTATTATTTAGATGGTGGACACGTCTGTGTGCTTGGAATGGTCGAATGGGGAATCTACCCATGCATATCTATGGGTACAACAATGAGCATGCTGTTATTGTTTATACGGTCATCAAGGATACGCAGTGCGAATGTGGGCAGCCACATGAGCATTTTCAAAAGTCTCCGTTTACGACCTTGAAAACGCCGGAGTAGGGTAAATGCTAGGTGTAACCGTAGCAAAAGTTTTGCTTTTTAAAACGAAAATGCACTAGTGTAAACGGGGCCTAAGGGTGCTTTCACACTTGGTTCGCTTGCTTGGTCCAAACCTGAGTTCGATTGGCCACCCTCCCCCTGCCCCTGCTGGACTCAGGGCCGTTTACAATATGTTTATACTGATTTTTATATTTTATGGGCATTTTTATGTTTATAAAGCCATATATATATATATATATATATATGTATATATAGAGAGAGAGAGAGAGAGAGAGAGAGAGAGAGAGACTTGATTTTACTGAAGGCTACCAGGATAATTATAACTTGAGTTTATTAAATTCATAAACATAAACAAACGATATCTTCTCTATTTCCAGTATGTAGCGTGGATCATTCATTGCAACATTTAATCTGATTATCATGTTTAAGAATCTGTTATCTTGAAAAATAACTTATGCTACTACTGCCCACTGACTTGGTTTTAAACCTCATTATCCAATTTATGAGCCTTAAAATATCTTAAAATGCACACATGTAAGTCAGGAAAATCTAAATTTTCTCGGGGGAGCATGCCCCTACCAATCTCCATTTTGGGACCTCTGTATTTATAAAATCCTGTGTCCCTGGCTGGACTGCATTCATATTATGTTATCTGGATCCGAACCACAGTTTGTTTGCATCATCAAGCCAGCAACTGTTTACCTCGTTGCTTAGTAAGATTTCTCTCTGCACTTTCATATATTTAGGTTTTTGAACTGTTCGTTTTGTTTACAAAGCTTCAGTGCATAACGACACTTACGTCTGTCTTAGGAATGTACTGCAAATGCTCTAAAGAAAGCTGAAGGAGAACAGAAATGAGACATACAGCTCTCTGCTTGCAGAGCATCAGTCACGCTCGTCAGGAAAGTGAGTGAAACACACAAAAACCCATTTTTTTATCAAATAATACAGCATTAATAGCGGTTCACTTCTGTGACTTGGTACGATTGCGTTCACATCAGCAGAGAACCGTACCAGAGTTCACTTGAACCGTACCCCAGACCACCCTTTTTAAGCGGACTCGGGTACGGTTCGTGGGTGCACAGTGTTCACATCATCCAAACGAACCGAACTCTGACGTCAATCGAACCCGGGTGCACACCAAAAATGCTAGTGTGAAAGCACCCTAAAGTTCGTGTAAAGGCAACACATTACAAATGTTAGTGCCATGGCCACAATTTATCAGAGTTGTGAGCTTGAATGTGATGGGATGAAAAATGTCGTGCTATGCAAAACAATGGTAAGAAAACGCGTCTTTCTATGGAGTTATTATTGCATGGTGCAAGAAAAAACTAACATAAACAAAAGCAGCAGCGCGCTTAGGTCAAAATCACGAACAAATGACAAATAACTCTTTTGAATCGGTTCTTTTTAGTGGATAAACAGGGCAACCTGCAGTCCGATTTACAAACAAATTAGGCCTACTTTTATGAGCCTGTGCTTGTTACTGAATCAAAAACAAAAACGTGATGCTAATCTGCGGTGATTGGTCCGGTTGGTCTCATTTTCATTTCATCATGCCTGTAATTAAGCAGCCTATATGAGCGCAGTGCTGCTTTGTGTACAGCGTTACCAGGGAAACAGTTATTTTTTCCGCTCCAAAAGCGGCACCTAGTGGCAAAGAATGAATTTGCATTTTCAATCAGACTATTGCATTTTCAAAAGACCAACAAGTGGGCGGGCAATATGCTAATGTTTCATGTTGACGTCAACATGAAACGGCTTTGGATTCGTTTTAAAAACGACTCGTTTCAATGATTCAGTCGAGAATGAAAGAGTCGACTCTTTCTTTTGAGAGACAATAACTTTATACAAGATGCACTTTCAGAATTAAAGCTTTGCGGGATGTTTTCATTCACTCTGAGCTGTGTTACACTGCATGAAAGGTCATTTTCAAAAATCCATAATAAGGGCACATTAAGTGAAGGATTCTTCATGATAGTGAGTCAAACCGGAACACACAAGTCTTTTCGAATGATTCATTAAGAGATCCGGCTCATAAGACTCATTGGTTTGTGAAACGATCTTAATGAACGAACTGAGCGGTTATCAGACTCACTGATGTCCGTCACGAGCCGTGAATGTTTTATTTAATGCATTACTCAATAGAAAATGCACTCGAAAGCCCCTTTTATGCAGTTTGTTTACCACGTGCTTTCTGTGGCAAGAAATAACACCTTATTTCTTGGTGTTAATTGCACCAAGAAAATAGTGCTGAATTTTCTGAATAAGGTGCGATTCATAATGAGCGTAATTTACATAGAAAGGAGTGTGTTTGTGTGCTTTATTTAATGACTTTATTTACATACTCATGTTGCATCGCAATTTCAGCACATTTTGCTAACTGGATTGTGGATGGTTAATGATCAAGACACTAATTATTTTAACTCTCTGGCAGCCCCAAAATTGCTATTCTTGCTTTAATAGTTTTAACAAAGCAAATAAAAATCTTTTCCTTCCACAACCTGAGTAGAGGGGTAACTGGCATTGTTTACTCCTGCTTTGTGTATGATCTACAGTATTTTTTTCTCCAGGCCTGGAAAAAAGTCAGCTTCCCAAATCTCTGCAGTGGGTGTGATTTTAGATCTCATGTCCTGCATATCCCGTGTCTGTGTGACCACATGTGCGCAATATACAGTAATTTCAACATGCAGTTATTTGTGGGGTAATTACCATGCATGCTGGAGCAATTAAAATCTTAAAGGATAAGAGGAGATTATACCCAGAAATGTCAAAATTACATTCAAATCATTCGAAGTTGTCATTCTCAACCTCCTTTTCTGTGGCTCGTTCTATCATTCTCCCTTTTTTAAGGAGTCAAGATGAAGAGTGAGAGAGAAGTTTTGATGCAGACCACTGAGAGAAGCTCCGGAGGGAGAGAAAGACAGACAAAAGAAGTGAGTGAAAGAGAGAGTGAGAGTAATGGGAGATGTGTAATTTGTATTTTGCCAACAAAAGCTTTAATCCCTATACAGTCCACCTTCATGAGGCCTGCAGTTTGCACCTCCTACTATTGTTGGCCAGAAAGTAAAAGACAGAGCGAGGGAGGGAGAGAGACTGTGTTAAACAGAAAGAGAGATTTGGGACTGAAGTTGCTTCGTTGTCAGCCTCCTACCGTTTTCTGCCTGACAGAGTTTATTTAGAGCTAATCTCTGCTTTTTCATCCCCTCTGGACTATCTTTCTTTTTTCTCTCTCGCCCGCTTTCTCACACGCTCTTTGGCTTGCTGTTTCTCCAGTGGTGTGGGGTTAGAGGTCGGTGGGAGGGTCGCAACGGTTGTTGGACTCGTTTAACACGAGCTGCTCCTTAGCTTTGTGACAGGAGGTGGTCAAAATAAAGTTGCCAAACTGTGACACAAACATGTGCACCCAACCAACAGGTTCAAACAGGTCTTAAATTAAGGGGAGAGAGAGTTTTGCACTCAGACTCTGTCAGAATGTGGCTGTCAGTCCTGTTCAAAACAATTTTGAAAAATCATACATTTACTTGAGAAGCAACGCTGCATATAAATTGCACCTTGAATTGAAGCGTTTATTTGTTCTTGCACTGACTTTTTTCACTTGTTTTAAACTTAAACTATAGTGAAAAACATCTGCCAGCACAGTAAGACAAATCATACTCGCATAAAAAATTCTTTCTCTGAAAACAAGCCTTAATATCTTATGCAGTGTTGTTTTGCAGGCATTCATTGATCTCTCATCAATCTATTCTCCAAACTGCTTGTCCACTGTAGGGTTGCATGATGCTACAGCCTGTCCCAGCATCTTGGTTCCACAGGCTAGGAAAACATGCTGGACATGCAGCCAGTGCTTTACAAACATATTATTTATATATATATATATATATATATATATATACATATATATATATATATATATATATATATATATATATATATATATATATATATATATATATATATATATACATACATATATATACATATATATGTATATGTATATATATATATGTATATATATATATGTATATATATATATATATATATATAAATAATATGTTTGTAAAGCACTGGCTGCATGTCCAGCATGTTTTCCTAGCCTGTGGAACCAAGATGCTGGGACAGGCTGTATATACATATATATACATATATATGTATATATATGTATATATATATATATATATATATATATATATATATATATATATATATATATATATATATATATATATATATATATATATATATATATATATATATATTTTTATATATATATATTTTTTTTAAAGATGTTTTACAGGGAAGAAGACTAATTAAAAATACTAAGTCATAATTATGAGATTAAAAGTTGAAATTGGCATAAAAAGCATAATTATGACCTAAGAAGTAAAAAGGTCAATGCATACTAAATCATGATGACAAAGTACAAATACAAAATCAAATTTTTGACATATTTTTCATAATTAATTTTTTTTATCTCATAATTTTGACCTTATTTTCATCTTATATCACAAATTTGTATTTTTATGTTATGACTTTTCAAAGCATGATTTTTTTAAAACATGATTTTTTGTTTGGTGCAAATGAACTATTATATTTATTACTGTCTATAATATCTATAATTCTGACTTTTTATGCCATAATAATGACTTTTACATGCACTCTCAAAGCTGAAAGTAAAAAGGTACAAAACTGTGACTAAAAGCTAAAATGTATGTTTTGTACCTTATTTGCTTCTAAAGGGTACAATATTACATATTAGTACTTTAAAAGTACATATTAGTACTTACAAATGTACATATTTCAGAGGTACCTTTTTCTCAGTGTAATTTTGATATTTTATGTCATTATTATGACTTAGTATGTTGATATAATGTATTTTTTTTTATTATTTAAATATCATTATTATGGCTTGGTATCTCATAATTTTGACTTTTTATGTAATAATTATCACAAAACCAAAGCATTTTGTCTAAGGTGATGGAAATGAGATTTCATACACATGTGGGCAGTGGAGGGCAATATTTCAGTGTATGACTGTAAAAATGCATTGTCAGGTAACAACAGGTAAACAATGCATGCAATACCGTATAAGTAAAAAAAAATATATCAGTCAATCAACCTGACTGCATTAAGTTAAACCAGCAAAAGTCATTTTTAAGGGTCAGATCAGGCTCTCTCTGTGACACCTGTAAGCTGGACACTGATACATGAATGTTTAGAGTTACCAGTCTTAAACACTGACTGTGTGAGCATAGGTGATGAACATTTGATAATGTTTCTGAAACAGGCCAAAGAGATGGACTCAAACTGAATGAGGGGGCACTGGAACAAGATGCATCATCTAAACCTCAACCAATAATATTAAACAAACCATCAGCTCCTCTTTATTACATTTTCACAAAGAGGCGAATAAAAGGGGTAGAGAATGGAGTGATGGCAACTTTGTGAGAAGCAGAGAACGGGGGAAGAGATGCGGCTCTTTGTCCACCCCCTCAGTCATTAGTAGTAAGAGAAGAGTCCTCTCTCAGCCTCTTTTAGTCTGTTTCATCTAAGTCCCTCTCTCTCTCTTACTCTCTCTCTGTCTCCCTCTCTCTCGAATGCAGCAGATTGCATGTCACTTTCAAACTCCTGTTCTCTCTCTCTCTCTCTCTCTTTCACTCTTTCGCCCTCGCTCCCTCCTCTATCACTATTTCTTTTTGATGTTGGCCTGATCAGTGAGGTTTGAACTGAAAAATCCAACAGCTAAAAATAGAGCTTGAACAAGCTGAAAATTGGCTTTAATCTGCTTGTGTTTCATAAAGGATATGTGTGCGTGCGCTTCTCTCTGTGTGTGTGTGTGTGTGTGTGTTAGGGTACGTTTAGAATCCTAGTGTGTAAACATGCATAATAATCATAGATTAATTCTGACCGAGAGCAAGGTTATGAGTTTACATAAACCTCAATAATAATTCTCATGTGTCTTGTGGAAGAGCCAAGATTCCCTGTCTCTTTCATAACCATGAAAATGAATCATACAGCATTAGCAGCATGTGGGATATGTGGTAGCAGTAAAGGCTGGATTTATGGTACAAGAGGCATCAAAAGCAAGAGTATACAGTTGCATTAGTAGCAATGTATATTCAAGCAGCAGATTATGAGAATAATCACTGTACACTGTACCACAAGGTTTCATGGCAGCTAGGCTAAACTGTGTATTATGCATACACAATATGTGCTCCATACATCGTACATAGTAAATAAATATACTTTTCACATACATACACTGTAAAACTTTACTGTAAATTTACAGGCATTTTCTAACAGTATTATACTGTATTTTTATAAAACAGTAAAATGCTGTATATTTTACAGAATGTCTGTAAATATACAGCAGCTTTCTGTTTTCAGCCCGCTAAATGTGTAATACAGTATCATACTGTAAATGCATTGCATTGTGGGATAGATTTATTTTGCGCGCTCAATTCAAATGTGATGTGATGTGAACAGTGTACTACAGGCAAACTAGGTTCATCAGCGGGATTTAATTGAACAGAATAATTATTCGCGTTATTAAGATAAGCCAGTGGTTTGTGAATCTGCGAGTAGTTTTTAAGCTTTGTGAGCTTCGTTTCGCATTTCAAGCGTTAGCTGCCTGTGACGCAGCAAACAATGGATGACGCTGCCTGAGCAGACGCGAAAATAATCTGTCATCTGAATCATCAAACCTGTGCCTGAGACGATGATAAATGGACTTTGGAGCATGAGAAGATGGATTATTGTTCGTCTGAGTATCGATACGGTAAGATTTTTTCGTTCACATTTCTACATTGTTTCCACGAATGGTTTGATTTTGGGAACGTTAAACTTTTGCTCATTTAAATCCCGAGTAAACAATTCTCACCTCTTTACCAAGTAATTTTGATACTTCATATAATACGGCAACATTGACCATGTCATTCTGTTACAGCCCATAACCAAGTTATATCTAGCTCGCCAAATTATATCTAAGTTAGCTCGTTAAGACACACATAACGCATTCACATGACATGCAACTGATTTTATTTTATTTTATTTTTACTTTTTTTTCGTTTGTTTGTTTCAGACTGAACAATGTGATGAAGATCCGGTGCTAATGTAAGTGCTTCACAAGTATTACATTTGTAGTCCATGTTAAAACATGTCAGTTCTATGATCGTGCTTTTTAATTTGTTATAATTTTGCCAGCACATGAAAATCCATAGTCATGTTCCTAATGCTTATTTCAAATGTAGTAGGCCTATTCCTGATTGCTTCCATGTCTTCCGTGGTCCTACAGCTGCTCCCACACTTGCAGAAATGAGATGGTTTTACCCTTCAAGCAGGTGTAAGTAGAGATTACTCAACATTTATTTGCAACATGTTTTATGTGTTGGTTCTGTTAGTGATGGTTGTACGTCTTTTTAAAAATTGTTTCAGGTATTCATCACTCCATCTGATGTCCAGCAGTCTCTACATTTGCCAGAAAGCACAACTTATAATTCTTGGTATGTAAACAGTAAAGGTTTAGTACACCCTAAAATTAACATTAAGTCATCATATACGCTATGGAAGCATATGGGTAGCAAAATTCAATTTGAAATAATTTCAAATTCAATTTGTGATATGCAAACTGGCAATGCATGCAAAATGCCAATGTATTTCTGTGATTTAATGTACATTTCCCCAAACATATGTGCAAAATTTAGTGCAGAATGAAAATGAAAATTCAATTATATAATTTACATTTGCCATTTTCTACAATAGTTTTAATATGCAAATTAAAAACATATTTTAACGCTTTATAAGTTGCAAAATGAAAATGTATTACCCAAATTGATTAGATATGTTTAACATGTCCAAGCAAAGACTGTAGCAAAATTTTCATTTAAATGCTGTTTTTCCTAAATGCATTTAGACTTAGGGGTAGGACACTTGGGATTGCATTTTCATCATAATACCGCATGATAATTGTAGTAAAATGCAGTGAGAATTTCAGAATGCATTCTGAGCCAAAGCTGCAGCAAAAGGCTAGCAAAATGGTGATTTAAATGTCCTTTATTTTTCTTAAATGCATTGACACATATAAGACATTTCAATTGCATTATCATTTAATACCCCATGATGAATATAAAGTCAATGTGGATTTGAAAATGCAACACACCCCCGACCTGTCAATCTTTAGGCTACATCAAGGCGGGGCTCGGCAACAGGATGCACAATAGGTCAATATTCATCGTTAACCAAACGCTTTCCACACTGACTTAAACTATATTCATCATGGAGTATTTAATGAAAATGCAATTGAAATGTTTTATATGTAAGTGTCAATGCATTTAAGAAAAATAAAATTTCTCCTTTTGTGGTCCGAAAAAGAATGACATACTGCATTAGAACAACGCCAGGTGAGTAAATGATGTGATTTTCATTTTTGATAAGCTGTCCCTAGGATGTTCATCTCTGTCTCTCAGCTCAATGCAGTCTGCAAAATATTATCAATGATCAAATTAATTTAAGATCAATTTCAAGAAAACAGTACTGCACCCTACAGATGAACACTACCCAGAAAATGCTGTAAATGGGATTTCCCTGCACAAATTTCAGAGTTAGTTTAATAGTTATGTTGAACTATGTATAGACAACTAAACAGAACCACAATGGAACCCACAATAGTTTATTTGAAGTATTTTCTTTCTTTCTTTTTTCAGGTCCATCTCTAAGCAACCAGCGGTAGATGTTGAGCTGCCCAACTTTGTCTCTGGCCTTGCAGTGCTGTTTGTATTATTGTATGATTTCAACCTCCAGTATCAGGAAGAGGTGGCATGCACCCCTGCGATTGAGGTTAGACATTAGCATATTTGCCATTGATATATATGATAGTGAATTGTCACTAACTTGTCTTGACGGTATTTGTAAAATACTTAAGTATTTTTTCACAAACATTTTATAAGTTGATTATAGAGCTGAATGATATATTACCTATTTAACATGTAGTCAGTCATGTAATCACATCACAAGTGTTGCAATTTACTGTGCTATATATATATATATATATATAGCTCCTTCTTATATTGCTGATCTAATCCAGGAACAAAGGACAACGAGATCCTTACGATCCCAATCACAGAAACTTCTTGTTGTTCCTCGGTCTAAGTTGAAATCTAGAGGGGATCGTGCGTTTGCGGTCTCCGCCCCTAAATTATGGAACAGCCTGCCGCTTTATATTAGGGACGTACCGACACGTGGTCAGTTTAAGAGCCATTTAAAAACATACCTTTTTATGATAGCGTTCGATCTAAGATAAGTGCGAAGGTTGCTAGTGTTATATAGGGTTTTTCTGATCTTACTTAAAATGTATTATGATTGTTCTAAGGTCTCTGCTATACTATTCATTTAGATGGCTATGATCCCTTTTAAATGTTGTCTCCTGCTCATTGTGTTACTGTTTGTACAGCACTATGGTCAACGTTGTTGTTTTATTCAGTGCTTTAGAAATAAAGTTGAATTTGAATTTGAATATATATATACATACATACATATATATACATAATGTTCACTTGTTTCTTTTTTTCTTTTCAGCCTTTTAGACGCTTTCTCGACATCAACCCTGAATGTGCATCAAGAACCAAGAAAGGAAAAGTGACTTAAAAGAAGACTGGACGTGTGTACAAGAAGAGCAGTACTGTAAACCCACAGGTTTCCTCTCTTCTGAAAAACTTTTAAAAATATATTTCTGAAAAACCTTTCCATTCTTTAAAAGTAAATAAGATTACTGCATTTTGAATTACTTGCTAATTGTTAATTGCATTTTACATGTTTTATTATATATATATATATATATATATATATATATATATATATATATATACTAAATCTGGAATTTCATCCAATATGTTCATATAAGGCAATGTTCTAGTCTTTTCTTCTAAATAAATAAATGTTTTAAAACTCAGAGAATGTTGTTTTCTCTTTTTTGTTGTGACTGTTATGAAAAGGTATATTTTTAATTTTGTAAATCTAAGAGTACTGAAAGAAAAGCAGGAATTACAGTATTCCCTGTAAAAAACAGTCTAATACTGTAAAAAATAAGTTATATAACAGAATAATGCTGTATTTGGTAAATACAGTACAGAACTGTAAATTATGTATACAGTAGTAGTCCTGTAAAAATACAGAATGTGGCTGGCAACCCAGCTGCCAGTATTTTACTGTAAATTTACAACGAAAAGTTTTACAGTGTATACTTTCTCATGCTAGGAAATAAGAGTGGTATAAACCACCAAGAGACGCATAATCATTCTCAAGACCCACCACAAACTGTTTAGAGTGAAATATGAGGGAAAAACTTAGTTTTTTTTGTTTTAGTTCATTGTTTGTCATATTATTGTCAAATTTACTGACATGGAACTTGCAGTTCAGTGAGTCATATGTTGGATTCAGTAGCCGCTGTGATGGATTTGGTGAGTTTATTCAGTGAAGGATTTGTGAACCTATTCTAACCGGCAGCTTATGCATTTGTGAGTCTTTTCAAATTATTATTTTAAAGAACAGAGTCATAAGAGTCATTTGTGAATTTGATCTTCACAGCAATTTTTTTTTGTGCAGGGTGAAAAAATGGTGTGTGTCACAAGTATGTCACAGATCACAGAAGTGCTACGTCCGTAAGTTAACTTGTTCAGTCAATATAAGAACTTGTGTTTTTATCATGATTCTTGATCAATTTAATGTCTATTTCCACTGTGACCCATTGCTCCCCCACTGCTACCACAGTTTAATGAGCTGTTAGGGCTATCATATATAAATCTCTTTGATAAAACACGAGTGAACAGATGACTCACAATAACACCCCAAATCAAATCCTCCTCTGTACCGTCATCCAGTCAAAGCATTTATCATTTTAAATCAAGCTATAGTTGATGACATTCACCTTCAGGCATTTATGCACCTCAAAGACCAATCAAGCAGACATGTGATGATGCATGCAAACAGATGTGCTTTTGACGAACTGAACATTAACATAAACATCATGTTGATGTTCTCAATATTTGGTAGTTTTATACAAATGTAAAGTTTCACTGTTCAGAATCTTTGTTCTAGTTTTGGATTCGTGATGTGAAAACCAAATTTTGAGGAGCTTGAAGGAAAAACTTTTTCATAAAAGATCAGATAGAACTGAAATAACTTTAGAGAGCTGTGAAATATTTAAAAGGGTGATGTCACCGGCTTATTGGATTGGCTGTTAACTGTGACATGGTTGGCGCTTCTTCAAAGACAAACACACATATACCAGGGCATACTGTAACTCTCCCACCCAGTGATTTAGTACATGGTTAAAACAGAATACTTGTCTGTGCAACAACGGTAAACACTGTATGCAGAGGAGATTAGTGCTGTATTTGCATTTTGCCTCATAATTCACTGCTAGCATAATGGCCATTCATTTGAGTACTATTGGAGATCATACTAGAGGCTTACTCAATATACCTGTGACTGTACTGAGTGAAACTAAATAACGACTTAAAGCCATAGCTCAAAAAAAAAAAAATTGATTTTTGAGTGAACTATTGGTAAAAAAAATAAAATAAAATAATAATAATAATAATAAAATAAATAAAAAATAGCATAGAGTCCATATTACAGAAATATGTGTGAACTGAATGTAAGGTTTTTGGACACTTAATTTCGTGATCTGCAATTAAATGAAAATGTATTATAGTTTGAATTTATATTAATGCAATTAGCTAATCTTGTGCTTTTTTTGATGCACTTAAGTAGGACCTAAATACATCTTTATATGTAATTTGATAATTACTTAAATCATCTTTGAATAATGGTTAAAGTGTGCTGGCAAAAGTACTGACACGATTTTTGGTAAACTAAAATTGATGTAATATATTTTGAATCTACACTCTAATTAAAAGTACACTCTGTTCCTTATACAGAGTCATCGTGTGGCTTCATGAAACATAATATATAGTTAAACCAGTCATATGAATTAGATTTATGATGCTGTTTAGTCTTTTTTAGAGCTTGATAGCCCTGAACTGTCATAGTATGACAAGAGGCATCAATAAATTGGCACTTATTAATTACTTTGCACCAAGTTATTCGATAACAAGTTAGATTAAAAGCGTCTCTTTCTCAGATATTTAGAGCAGCAAATTCAACTTCTAATGGTTTTAATCTCTTTTTCTCTGTTTCTGTCTGTCGTGGCAGGTTTTGGTCAGGCTCTTTTAAGGCCGAGCGCTGTGTGTACAGTGGAGTCTATAGAGACTGGCCAGTAATCCTGCTCTCTCTTAAGGCTCAGTCTGAATCTCAATAGGAATGTAGGGGGCAGATTTACTCCTAAATCCGTTGGTAAACATTGCACCAACGCTGCTCTCTGAGTACCAACAGGTCTCCTATAATTGTTCTGTGTGTGTATTTGTGTGCCTGTGTGTGTGTGTGTATACAGCGGAGGGTGTTTCTTTGTTTGTTTTGGTGACTCACAGTTCTTGGCCCACTCGCTTATTGAGTTAGATGCTAGGCTAAGCTAATCTCTGTGAAGGAAAAACAAGCACATGGAGAAAATAATTTGTTCTGCTTTTCTTTTTTATTGGTGTTGTAGTGGAATTATGTGACCCTTACCGCAATTTCTATGGCAGTGTCATGGTAAAGTGACGGTGATGCCATGGTACATGTCCAAATACAATGGTAATACCATAGTACATTTTTGTTAGTGAATGCTAAGATAGCAAGACAGCAGATTGATTGCTCACCAGTACACTTAGGGGCTGTTCACACAGAACATGCTACTTTTCCATTGTTTTTCTATGTAAAACACACTACACAAATGAGTTTGATGGTTGCATTCACGTCTCACATATTTTCCATGACATTGCATTGTAAAAACGGTGATGCACAAGTTAAATGAAGTTCAGCATTTCTCAAAACCTTGCATTTTTTCCCCATTCCACTGCTAGCGTCTCAAGTTTTTAAAGCAAAAAATGCTCCTTATGTGCCATGTTAACATATCAATGGCAGGTCAAATCATTAAACGACTTGACATTGCATCATACATTAAAACCATCGTGCCATTTGAGTGTCAAAGCCACAGTCAAGCTGATAAATGGGCACTAATGGCATCTCAGATGTTGAGCTATAATGGCCGTAGATACAACATATAACATGTGTCTGTTCCCCATCAGCGCTATGGATGTTCGATGCTTCAGAGAATGCATTAAACTCTTATCAACGGAGAATGCGGCGTTAATTCAGGGTGTCTGAGCGGGAGATTAGGAGGAGATGGAGCGGGGCTTTAAGGTGAGCGGGAGGACGGGAGGGGTACAGAGGGCCGAAATTCCAGGGATGCCTACTGGATCAGGGATGAGGGCTGCTGTGTTTGGATATGGATCAGCAGCAGTTGCACAGGCCTGGGACCAGCGTCCATCTGCTCTGCTTCAGATGAACAAATCCAGCTACAGCCTTTAATAACACTGCATCATCAGGCATGATAACGCACGTCTTATGAATCCACTGGAAACCCAATATTATTAAATCATTTGTAATATGACTCTTGTAAGTCGTGTTGATGGGCTGGATTTCAGTGCAAGTGAAGGTGACATCATTGTGATCTCCTCCCTGCATTGTGCAGACTGCTTTGCTTGTTGCTGAAAGATTTATAGGACAACCGTGCACAAATATGCATCCTCAGAAAGACCTTTGAATACATACATACAAATTGAGGGTGAGATGAGAGTGGTCACTGCCTTTCAGAAGGATAATGGGAAACAGAGAGGGAGATGGGGAAAAAGATGCTGATGGGAGAGATGATGTGTGCAGGATAAACAGGGGCTCTCAGGTATACATGCCAGACTAGTCGACTTCTGAAATGAGAAGTCCCGTTTGCCTTTGGGTTTTTAGTCCAATGTAAATTCATATTCTCTTTGATGTTTGCATGGTTTCTGTTTTTAGAGGATTGTAGCACAGTATTTACCTTGCACTGTAAACAAACAGCCAAATACAATTATTATTGTTGGTTACACTTTATATTAGGTGGCCTTAACTACTATGTACTTACATCAAAAATTGTGTTCATATTGTATTGCAAAACACATTTGCTGCTATTGAGGTGGGATACGGGTAAGGTTAGAGACAGGTTTGGTGGTATGGGTAGGTTTAAAGGTGGGTTAAGGTGTAAGGGATGGGTTGACAGTGTAATTATAAATGTAATTACAGAAATTAATTACAGATGTAAGTACATATAGGTATTTTAAAAAATATATAAGTACAATGTAAAAACATGATTAACTTAAATGTATGTACATAGTAGTTAAGGTCACCCATATAAAGTGGGACCTTATTTTTATTTATTTTTTTTTTATTTTTTTGTGAAAGGAATTAATACTTTTATTCAGTAAGCATGCATTTAACTGATCAAAAGTGACAGTAAAGACATTTTTAAGATTATTTTATTCAAATATATTTTTTAAACTTTCTATTCATCAAAGATTCCTGAAAAAAACATCTCATAAAATTGTTAAGCAGCATGACTGTTTTCAACATTGATGCTAACAAAAACTGTTTCTTGAGCAGCAAATCAGCATATTAGAATGATTTCCAAAGGATCCTGTGACACTGAAGATTGAAATAATGATGCTGATAATTCAGCTTTATCATCACAGGAATAAACTATAATTAAATAACAATTAAATAAATTACACTTATATATCTATAGAAAAATGAATCCAAGGCACTTCTTCCAGTTCCAAAATGTTAAAAAGCCTTTATTCAAACATGGCTCACTCTAGAAACATTAAAAAATAACTAAAACACTGCACACTAATGCATTTCGGCCACCCAGCCTTCCTCAGGGTGTGACGACAGACAAAAAGGCTTTTTAACATTTTGGAACTGGAAGAAGTGCCTTGGATTCGTTTTTCTATAGATATATTTTTGAACCCAATCAAAGAGCACCTTCTGGGATCACTAAACAGAGGCCCTTTCAGCAAGTAGTGCTCCAAGATCTTTTCCTTAAATTACACTTATATTTTAAAACACAATAAAATACAAAACAGTTGTTTTAAATTGTAGTAATATTTCATAATATTGTATCTTATACTGTATTTTTGATCAAATAAATGCAGCCTTGGTGGGCATAAGAGACTTCTTTCAAAAACATTTTAAAAACCTTTCCAATCCCAAAGGTTTGATGCATGTTTTTGAATGTTTTTCAAAAATAGTGACTGCAATAATACAGTGATTTATTTCATATTTATATTTATTCATATTATTATTTATTTCATTTTATACATTATATTTTATTTATTTCTAATAACTGTTGTTTAGCTAATGTTAATAATAACATTTTGTATTGTTTGTTTTCTTTAGGTTGATACTGAGCAAACATCCTCGAGTGAAAATGCTCCAGAATCTCATTTCTTCTTTCGTGTCCTTTCTGCTCAAACTCTTTTCACATCTCGTTGATGCAGCATCTAATTGATTATTCATTACAGTACCAGCAGATAACCGCGTACAGATACTGTATACAGAAATAGAACTAGTGACACAGATATGCCAGTTTCCTCTCTGTATTGGTCCAACTCTTGAGTCCAAAGACAATACCTTTACTCAGCCACATTTTCCATGAGAGTATTATACACAGATCCGGGTGTGTATATGTATGTGTGTATGTTTGATTTTGTGTTTCTGTGCGTGTGTGTGTGTGTGTGTGTGTGTGTGTGTGTGCAGGTCATGGTCTAGAGAGGAAGGATAGACTCTGTATACCTTGCTGCAGGACACACCTTGTGAACAGTAACTGAATGTACATTGGAAAGGTTTGCACAGTGTTCCTTAGTATATTGAGCAGAACTGCTGTGGAGTTAACAATTAGGATTGGGATAGGAAGTAGAAAATAATCACCTTCACTTATGTTGTCATATCTGACACATGTCTGCCTTTGCACATGGCTAATTTTATATTAAAGATTTTCCTCTAAAATGTACTTATAACCAGTACAACACACACACACACACACACACACACACACTCATTCAAATGCTTAGTCAATATGCAAAAAACCCCCCAAAAACCCAATGTTATCAGCTCTTTAGGTTATCAGTAAAAGTATGCACACTGATAAGAGCTGAACTAGCAAAAAGATCTTACAAATGCTCTCTCTCACACATACACTCTCCTCCCTTCAACGTTTCACACCCTTTAAAAGCCCATGTGGTGTACCAATGCTTTAAATCTCATGTTCATCCTAAGTTGTTTTCAGGGATTTAGCCACATCTGTAATCAATGAGGGAGTTATTGATTTGTGATTATCTCCTGCTGCTTACAAAATCACATCTCTCTGATGTTGTGAAACATGGCCAGTAGGTGCTCACAAAGGACCTTATGGATTAGAGCCATCCATGAACAGTGTTTTTCAGAGGATAATTGCAGCCCAGTTTAATATTCAACCTCTTGTGAAGGGAGGCCCTCATCCTCACCTCCGCTCCTTTGTGTGTTGTAGCCAGAGGCTGGGGTTAGACTGAGGGGTGCATCTGGGGAGAGAGTTCAGGGGTTCACTGGGCTCTTGGGGTGGAGGTCACACATTCGTTCAGTTCTTTGGGTCTCAGAATGTCTGACGCTGCATTCTGTATGGCCTTGAGCTGCCCCCCCCCCCCCCCCCTCCATACTACAAACGCGCTCATTTTACTTAAGCATCATTCTCTTTTTGACCAGATCATTTATGTAAGACATAATGTACATTTTACATCATATACATCAAAAAAAAAAAAAAAAAACTAACACTGGTCAGGGCTTTTATTTTAATAATAACTGCATGACTATACCACCAAATAAATACACATAATAATAATAATAATAATAATAATTACTGCTTGATTACACCACCTAAGTTCTGAATAAATACAAATAATATTAATAATGATAATAACATTACTGCCTGCTATACCACCTAAATTCCAAATAAATAAATACATATAATTAATGATTTTAATTATTATTATAACTTAACATATATTTCTATTCTATACATATACATCTATTTTATATATATATATATATATATATATATATATATATTTATGAAATTTTATTTTCTAATTATTTTTTTATTAAAGTTGATTTTTGTCAAAATAATTGTGTGTGTATAAATATATTGTACAAAGATTTGGTGCTTAATACATTTTATTATAAACAAGATTCTTTGAACAGAAAGTTAAAAAGAAAAACATTTATTCAATATAATGTATATCAAAAGTTACAATAAAAACATTTACATTGTTACAATAAATTTGCATTTCAAATAAACGCTGATCTTTGTATTGAAAGTTTGTATTATTAGAAAGTTATTTATTTCTAATAGAGCCATTTGACAGTGGTTGACTGGAATCATGGTCAATTAAACGTCATTACACAAAATACAGGGCTAAAAGTACTTTTTTTAGGGGTAAAACGTCTTTTTTTTTATCCGATCACTGAAACCATATCTGTAAGACATTGGAAATACATTTTAGTCGTTGATCATATATCTTCTCCCTCGTTCAGCCTTAACAGTTGTAGCAGTCATTTTTACCACATGCTGCCATCAAGCCACTAAAATTCCCATAAATACCCTTGCCGGGGTCAGAAGTCATCACTAACAGTGCTGCATCTAACTTGTCAATCAATAAAATCAATCTTCTTTCTCAAGTCTCTAATAGATATAATGATAGTGACACTGCATTAGTATTCACAGAGGATAGCATTTTGAATAGGCTAACAGGGGTTATTATTGAATGGGTGATGTTTATGTGTCTTTTTACTGAATGTCTTTAACCCTGGTGTCAGAGAACAGTGTTGATGTGACTGAGGATCGTCATGTTTGCATGCTGATTTTACCACTCACAGGCTAACAGCCGTCCTCTTAAAACAAACACAGATGGACAGCAACTAAGAACTCTCTGTCTCTGCTTCCCTCACACATATACACACTCCTCTGGTAATTAAGAAGACGTTTCTTCTCTTTATGGTCTCATAAAGTTCTCTCTGCAAACATGTTTGTAGCTTTAAAAGTAATTGAGACTTTGTTTTGCTGCTTATTCAACAGAATTACGACTCTGACGACACTTGGTGATCGGCTAATCAGTCTTCAGGAGACACATGACAGTTTTATGACAAGAACAATCAACACACAATGACAGAAACTCAAACCACACACACACCTGTACAGATACATAAGCAAGCTGAAATACCTGATCACACAGCCTGTAATTACACACACACTTGCATTTCTGGTTTCTGTTGAAGAAATGACAGCAGCTTGAGATGTCTGCAGGTTAAAGAATCGAAACATACAAGAGAAGGCCTCGGTTTGGGGGTATAATATTACAGTTAAAACTGAATAATTGTAAATCATGCTTCTATAGGAGTGTTCTGCATTGTGCTTTTATTCCCAACAGCATGTGATTTGTCAGAGAATTAGTCAGTGACATGAAATGACAGACAGCCAGAAACATTTTTGCACATTAGGTATTTATTTTAGTTACCCACATTAAATGCTGAATTGCTTTCTTTACTGCACAATATGGGCTGAGGGGCATGCAGTAATGATCTGTGTTTACATTTATAAATGCTATATGTTAAATTTTAAAACATAATCAGTGTGCAGATTATTTAACCCTCTACTGTACAGCGTTGCCATATGGCAACAATTAATTTCTACTTAATTCCTTGTTGTTCTGAAAAATAAATAAATAAATACAATGTATTGCAATATGGTAATTAAAAGAGCCGGCCTTAAGGTATAGTCAGTGATGTGCTGTTTTTAAGTCAAATGATATTTGAAGGTTCTTCCAAAACACTTTTTCCGACGTTCACCCTCGCATGGAAGACGCCTACCTGTTGAAGTGCTCCAGAAATTGCTCTGTTATAACCTCATTTCTGAACAGCTCTTCTTATGTTTTTTTTTCTCTTTTTCTTTCTTTGGTTAGTAAATGACATATTTTTTATTCAAAAATCAACACTGTCTAACATAGTTTTACTGTAAATTGAGAAAATATTGATGTTGCCATATGGCAATGCTGTACCACAGTGGAATTGAATACTTTTACTGATGTATTTCCCCATTGGGATTTTTTACAGATAGTAACATCAATAATATGATTGCAGATATTTACTGTATTTATACTGATGTATGATTAAGAAAATGACTTATTCTTCTCAGAAAATGAATACAGCAATATTTCACGGAAAGGGCAATAGGAAGAGTGCAGAGTTGGCACTTCCATGTGATGACAAGGAGGATGAGTTGGCCTTCAGTGACTGTAAAGATGAGAGTGTGTATATGTGTCTGTATGTGCGTGGCAGGTTTTGATGGAACTTAAGATTGGGTGCATCAATTTCTAAAATAAATGTGCATTTCAATCGAAAAGAAATCATAGTTTGTTAGAAAAACTACATTTTTGGCCATTTTCCATTGTGGTACACTGTTGCCATATGGCAACCTTTTCCTAAATACCCCTCAAAATCTTTTATTTATTTATTTATTTATATTTATTCCAAAAATCTATTTTGATTTTCATTATTGAAGCTATTTCATGTAATAAAAACTTATTTGAAAAAAATATTTAATGGTTAGAACATAATGTATACCATAGAGCAGGGGTGTCAAACTCAGTTCAGGCCACAGCCCTGCACAGTTTAGGTGCAACCCTAATTAAACACACCTGATCCAGCTAATCAAGTCATTTAGGCTTATTTCAAAAAACTACATGGTATGTGAGTTGGAGCAGGGTTGGAGCTAAACTCTGCAGGGCTTCGGCGCTCCAGGAACTGAGTTTGACACCCCTGCCATAGAGGGATGTCAGTGGGATTTGTAGCCTAAAGGATTTCTGTCAGTAATTTTTGGGGCGCAGTAGAAGTCTTGAGCAAGATGAATAGTTTTTCAGCGTTCTAAAAGCAGTTACAAATTAATCTTAACGCCGTTTTAAACCAAACATTTTTTGTGATATATTTATAAATAGCCTAACACTTTTAGCTACCCTTGTCGACGTATTGCCCGATAAACCAAGCGTTTGAACAGCTGGTTACCTCCTCAGCATCTTCGTGAGCGTGTACATTAGCCCTCACCGACTATAGTATTCAAACTTTTGTTCTTACTGAAACGTTGTCATGCCCCCCAAACCCCGCTGAAATTCGCACGCTAAAAAGAGTATGAACAGCAGAATCTTTGCTATTTTTAATTGTTTTTCTGCTGACTCTCTCCTTGGTCCATAGCGCGGTTTGGGTTCGCTGAGCGCAGCTAATTTGACAGTGAGTAAGTTGATTGAATATTCGGGTTTGGTGTGGGAGGCGCCTGCGGCTCGCTCTCTCTCGCTCTCTCTCTCTCTCTCTCTCTCTCTCTCTCTCTCTCTCTCTCTCTCTCTCTCACCCTCTCTCTCTCTCTCTCTCTGCCCTGAACTCGCGAGGGGGGCGGCAGGCGGCGAGCACTGCACTCGCAGCAGGGACGCGGTTTGAAATCCGATCCTAGTTAATTTTTTTCCCTCTCTCCAGAGCCCGGTGCTCAAACTGTTAGTGGGAGTCTGTGAGCCAAGCTTTCACACAGCACCAAACGCCCCGCACTTCACAACAGACCCAGCGGCGCAGCGGAGCAGTTGTGCCCGGACAGCGCAGCGCAGAAGAGCGGAGCTTCTTCCGTAGGACCCCGAGACCCTCTAACGAGCCAAAACTACACTGGTGCTCCTTTAGATAATACAGTTCAGTGTGCTTTTGATACACTTTTCAGCGGTTTAAGGACTGGACAGAGTCGGACAGCTCAAGGTTGTGTGTGAATACGGCTTCTTCTCAAACGCTGCACTGACTTCAAGTCAGTTCAGATTTTCTTCACGCCTGGATTTGGAAACTTCAGTGTATTTGGATGATTTGCTCCCTGAATGTGATTCACGAAACATCAGGACCCCGCAGACCAAGCTTTCTCAAAAAGCCGATAAACCTATTTTATTTTGATCTCGAAAAGGATTACTGTCCAGAAGGAATTTGGTGAGGAGTTTATTATTATTGTAATTCTTATTATTGCATATGGTCTTTTACAGTTGTCTAAGTAATAATTTCTTATGAATATAGAAACATGAATTTTGAAATATTAAAATTAAAAAAAATAAATAGATAAAGTTATAAAATGTATACTCCATCACGAGAATAACAAAGTTTAAGGCTGCACTCATGCTGCATCATTTACAGGGACGCAAAGCAGCATCAGAGCCGTCTCTAATAAAGGCAACTATAAAAGCTGAAGTCTGCATACTTTACCAGTTTTATGTAGCATTGCGTTTTGACACAGACTCTGAAGCAGACAGAGCTGCTCAGACCAGGTAGGCTATGTAAAGGCGCTTTTGAGGGGTAGGACATAGTCTTAGTCCTCGTATTTCTAGTTGTTTCCTTGTTCCAGTTCCAAAACGTGTTTTTCAATTGGGCTATTGATTCAATCAAAGCATTCTGAATGGAAACAAAGTTTTAGTGTAGAAGTGAGCTGCGGTGACATGTGGTGTGTGCCCGTATCGCTTACAGTCGGACAGGTGTTGCGCGGCGTGTGTGTGTGTTTGTGCGTGTGTGAGTATGAGTACCGCGTGCTCCAAAGCTGCTCTACCAGTCGCGAGGAGAAGCCGCACCTGTGCTGAAATAATTCACAGTACGGCTCAATTAAATATGTTTGCGGTGTATAATTTAGCCTGTTGTGTGGACAGTCGATTTGAGCTGTGAAACGGACTGGTTTCCTGAAGCGCGAGTCAGAAACCAGCCTTTAATTCGTCAGCAGCTGGTCTTTGTCATGTAGGTGTAGGTGTTTTAATGGTGCTGAAATCCTCCGTGGGATGTGAGGTGACGAGAAATAGTCAAGGGCGCTTATATCAACCGATCCTTCGTGCTGCGTGAGTTTAACACAAAACTGCTTCTAACTATTCCTTTAGAGACCTTATATAGAGCCATTTATATGTTTACCTGTTGTAAACTCAATAACTTGTTAACGGGCACTCACTTGGCGTGTCTTTCTGATGAGAGACTAAGCCCTTTACAGCTTGACGTATGACGCATTTTAAAACCAAAATTACATCCATTTCTTCTGCGGCCACCTCAGCAGGGCTTCATTTGTGTTGTTTTTAGCTCACACTGAAGGGAACCTCACCAGTTTTTCCTCCGCCGTACCCACGGGCCATCTGAAACCAATTGTAGCTATCGGAGTGAATTAGAGTCTCTGGAGGTGTTAACGCGGGCTACTGGGGGCAATTAGCCACCTCATGTACTAGAGTCATTCAAACCCGACTGGAGTCCGTGGTGAGAACTGAACTAGGATGTAAACTGTTAGGTTTTCCCCTAATCTCGTTTTTTCCCCCCTAATTTCTTTGGGCTTTTAATGGCTGACAGGACGAACTTTCTTGCTGTCAGTTCAGGTTGTCAGATAGCTATCCTGAAATCTGGCTGCTAAACTCATGCACTGTATGAAACGTTCTTGATGTCTTGTATTCTTGCTGACTTAAATATTTAAATGGTACCAACAATGCATTCATTCATACAATTTACTGATTAGGAAATTAGTCTCTGAATCTCTGAAAACTCAATATAGTAGAAACAACTGATTAAAAGGATGAAAAGCTTGGATGTTGAACCTATGATAACAATCTCCCACTTTCAGAAATGATTGCACCTTTTTTGAAGGGGTGATAATCATTATTTTTCTAGTCATGTGCCCTGTGCACTTTTCAAACCAGCTCTAGTGGAACTAGTAAAGGTCTCTCCAAGGCATTCACACAACTCAAATGTGAGAGGTCATGTCGTCAGGGAAAAAAGAAGCTCTTTTCAGTTGGAACCTCGACTAATTGTGACCCTCAGCGGACTGGTGCTGGCTCAAAATCAATACGCTACTCTGTGGACTGTCGAAAGTTTGAGAGTTGAAGTCTTGAATATATGTCATCAAACTTTCTCATTTCTTTAAAGTTCCTTATGCTTTCTTTAGACCTTAGCTACCGGTAAGAGATTAATCTAATATATATTAAAAACCTCAACAAAAAATGTGCACATGATGATTTTACACACAATGCACAATGCAGTCCAAGGGCTAAAAACAGCATGAATGAAAACGAGGCATACAATAAACAATGGACAATGTTACTGCGCTTTCTCACTCTTTCATCCTTCTGTTTTTAATTACCCTCATGTTTTTCTTTTTCTATGAATGTTTTTGTGGACAGTGTCATGCCAGACGCTTTATGTAAGCATATGAGATGATGGGTTTATTGCTAGAAAGTACAGAAAAGTCACTGACTGAGAAGTTTGGAGAAACCCATAATTTCACAGTGACAAACATCTGTAAATGTGGTTTGTAAATTGGTCCTCTTTGATTTGTCTGTGTTTGATGTGTTCCTACGTGGGGATGTTTAAAAGGGTGGGTTAGGGAGTTTAATTCTCACCTTTATTCAGTTGTCTACACTGAAGCAATGCACAAACCCGTAGCCTCACACACTCCCACACGCGCGCTGACAGAGCTCTCAGAGAACCGCAGGAGGGCGAGTGAAGTCCTCGGAAGAGGATTACAGCCAAACTCTAATAGAGACACCTCAGACTTCAGCTTTTCATCTGCTGTCTCTCTCTCACACTCTTTATCACTCTCTTGCTCTGTCTCCCTCCTAATCCCTATTTTCATTGGCAGATTTTAGGCTGGGCTGGCCGTTGACATGGCTGCACAATTACTGGAGATTACTGACATTTCTGAGTCCCAGATATGTTGCAAGGTGTGACTAGCGTGTGATAGGATTCTATTAAAACCCTCTTTCACCCAAAACTATTAGACATTACACACATAAACGCCCAGGATTTGACAGAATATTCTTGCACTGCCTTATTCAGGTCTGTTGTTGTTTGCTTGCCCTTAAAAGATCATTATATTTTTTATATTTTAATATGTGTTCTGTATCAGAGTTGACTGAGGGGTCTAAAAGTAAGAGACGGAAAAGGAGATACAGACAGTAAAAACATAGTAGCTAATGTTGAATTACTGGCTAGACTGATAATCATAATATTTCAATAGAGTCCAAATCAAATTCTTCAGTAATCCCCTAGATAAACACTGACTCTTCTGAGAGAGTTAGAGTTTTACACACCACACAGCAACACACTGCTGCACACATCCGTCATGTCACACAGTCCCAGCTGCCTATACCCTAAAGTTTCATTTGCACAGAAGTATATGCATTCAAGTTTGGGGTCAAATTATTACATTTACTTAAAATGAATGGTTACAAAAATATTCTATTTTGAAACAAATGATGTTCTTTTGAACTTTCTATTCAAGGATATTAGAATGATTTCTAAGGGATCATGTGACAGTGAAGACTGGAGTAATGATGCTGAAAATTCAGCTTTGCTTCACAGGAATAAATTACATTTTAAAGTTTATGAAAATAGAAAACAGTTATTTTAAATTGTAAAACTATTTCACAATATTACTGTTTTTACTGGATTTTTCATCAACTGGGTGAGCCTAAGAGACGTATTTCAAAAAACATTTAAAACAACTTTCAGACCATTAACTTTTGAAGGGTATATGTTAAAATGGCTTATTATAAATGCATAGCTAAGATACAAGCAGACACAGTTCAATATTCAAACTACACCATGTTGTTTTAAGTAAAAGATATAGTACAATCATTCATTCATTATTGCTAAATAAACCACGACAGGGTGATCAGGATTGTCTTGTATCACCACAAAGAGGTTTATTTTTGCGATAATGACTGGCTTACTGCACATTATCCCATTCGTTACACTGCTTATCCCCAAATAAATAGATAAATTGTCATTTGAGATGAAATTATAGCATTATGCAGGAGAAAGAAACTGTGTAGTTAGTCTAACAGAACTAAAAAAAATGTTGCCTGGTTAAATGGTCAATTAGTTTAACTGTCTTGTACCACAGAATGCTGTGATCAACCAATCAGAATCAAATACTCAAAAAAGATGCATAAATAATAATACAAGATAAGGCCTTTTCCACGAATACATCAGAGTTTGTTTCTGCTTTAGGTCTCTCCCCTACTTTTAAGCTTTGTTACACTCTAAAAAAAATGGTGCTATATAGCACTAAAAGTGGTTCCTTGGTTCGCAATCATAAGGGAACCACTTTTGGTGCTGTATAGAACCAAATCTTGGTGCTTCATTGGTTCTTCAGCAGTCCTTCAGCAGGTTCTTCAGTTCTTTGGGATGACTGAAGGGCTATATAGCACCGCTACCATATACAGAACCTGTTAAGCTCCTATATGGTTCTTCAGCGGTTCTTCAATGGTTCTTTGGGGTGATTAAGGTGCTAATATAGCACCACTGCCATACAAAGAACCTGTTAAGCCCCTTTAAAGGTTCTTTACGAGCCAAAGAACCACTGTTGGTGCTGTTTAGCACCCTTTTTGTTGAAGAAATACAATGCAATATGGCATCTCTTATGGTTCTACATAGAACCATTTGACAAAGGTTCTGTATAGCACCTTTAAAGATATGGTGCTCTATAGCACCAAAAGTGGTTCCCATATGATTACGAGCCAAGAACCACTTTGCTGTATAGCACCATTTTTTTTTAGAATGTACTGTAAGATAGTATGGCTCCAGAAACATGCTCAAAAAACACACCTACGATACCCACTCCAGAAATACGCTCCACAAATATACCCTTCTCTCCTACAACAGCAAGTGCTGATACACTATCAGCCCACAGCACAGTACACGCTCCTGCTCCGCCGGCCAGAGAAAACACTGAGTTACTCAACACACCAGCCCGGCTTCTCTCTTTCTCTCTCTTCAGTATGTGCTGACCAGGAATCAAGCGTCTGCTCATCAAGGGAAAGAAAAACAGCGCCACACAAGCCTCAGGGGAGTGTGTGTGTTTGTTCGAAAAGAATGCCACCGTTTAAAGTTAACGCAAACATTTTGTGTGTCTAAACCAAGGCTGTTCTGAAATAACAGGAGTTCAAGTTTAAAGCAACACAAGAGTCCTCTCAAATTCTAAGCGTCTTTGAGCGAAAATCTCTCAGCGGGGAATCAAACCATACAGCCTACAGTATGTATGTGTGTGTGTGTGTGTGTGTGTTTATTTAAAGCTCTTTACATTCCTTTTATTGTGACTAATGTAAACTCTGTATGTGGCAAGACACAGACACACACACACACAAGTCACAGAGTGTGAGGGGAGCATATGTTTTCTTTAGAGAGATAAGTGTGTTTGTGTTAGCTTAGTGAAAGACGTGTTTCAGAGTAGACCGACCAGAGAGAAGAAGAAAAAAAGGGAGAGTAAGACGGCAAAAGAGAGTTTACAACAAATCCCAGTCTCGTCTAAACTAGCGCGGGACATATAATATAAAATCACTCCATTTCATTTGCTCGTGGCAGTTGTGTGTGGTCGTCGCACATTATTTTTCAATTTACAGTGTACGCAATACGCAGAGAGACTGCTGCAGACATTTGCACGTCAGCACAGAATTTCAATAGAGTGTTTTGAAAAATGTGTCCCATGTCAAAATAACAAGGAACAGGCTTAAGTTTTATTGAATGTCTGTGAGCATTTTTACTATTTATACTGTTGTATGAAGTGCTTGTTCTGTGTTCTTTCTCTATTTGACCTCTTATGATTGTTGATTATGTTTTTGTGTTTCAGGTGGGGGACAGGCAGTGACAGGACTGTGTTTGTGTGTGTGTGGCAGCGCTACATTGACAGCATGTGTGGAACGGTGGAGGATGTCTGAGTCTGCTCTCCGTGGTGAGGACACTCGTCCCTGCGTCATTCGGCCCGGGATGGTCCCGCTCTGTCTCCTTCTGTACCTCGCGGCCCTCATCTTTCCTCCTGTGTACAGCGCCCACCTACTGTCCCCAGAGCCCACAGGTCAGACATTACACCTCACCTTCTCTGTCTCATGCGCACAAAAACCAGGAAATATCAGAGTGTTTTTACTCTTGCCTGGAAAAGTAGGGAATTTTACAAACCTTTCAGTTTGGGGTCAGTAAGATTTTTTTTTTTTTTAATTTTTTTAAATAAGTCTCTTGTGCTCACCAAGGCCGCATTTAGTTGAACAAAAATACTGTAAAAACAGGAATATTGTGAAATATTATTGTAATTCAGAATAAATCTTTTCTATATTAATATATTTTAAAATTGAATTAATTCCTGTAATGGTAAAGGTGAATTTTCAGCAGCCATTATTTCAATCTTCATTGTCACACGATGCTTCAGAAATCATTCTAATATGCTGATTTGCTGCTTAAGAATCATTTTGAAAAGTGATTCAATGTTGAAAAGTTGAAAACACATTTTTCATGATTTTTTTTGATGAATAGAATGTTCAAAAGGACAGCATTTATTTAAAACAGAAATCTTTCGTAACATTACTGTCACCCCAGTTTAATGCATCCTTAATAAATGTATTGATTTCTTTAAAAAGTATTACTGACCCCAGTTTTTTGAATGATAGTGTTTTGCTCTGAAATACTTGGTATATATATATATATATATATATATATATATATATATATATATATATATATATATATATATATATATATATATATATATACCAAGATTGATTTGTGAATATTTTGTTCTGTTCTGAATAAACAGATTATGTTCAATGAATCTGTCAAATTCACAAATTAGTGATTCATTAGTGAATCAGTCTGAATCAGAACAATTATAAAAACACAAAATTATCTGAAATGACTGGAAAGGTCTTGGTCATTTCTGTAGTGAATGTACATTTTTACATTTATTGTTTGCTCTGAAATATATTCTCACCTACAGTAGATAACAAAATAGATACAGTAGGTTTTGTATAGAGGCCACAGCGATGTTCGTTTTAAAATGAATGGGTCGATTCTCTTAAATGAATCAGTCAAACTGTGTTCACTATACTAAGTGATCCATTTTAGTTCATCTGAATCTTTACATCTCCTCTTTTTGAAATCTGTAAACCTTCATCAAAGGATTTAAATTGATTTAGGCTTCACTTACCTTTAAGTGCAAGCACTTCTCAAATGTATTTTTTGGACACTTTAAAAAAAAAAAAACAGAGGATTGTTTGTTATTATTTATCACATGCTGAAAATGAATAGGTTGTCACAATTCTGTGTTCTTAAGGAGCTCAAGTTACAGCCTCTTTGATTGGGCAGTGTGTAACTGGCTGAGTTTGTACAGTGGCACAAAGTGGGTATTGTTTCAATGAACACTTGTGTAGCTGATATTATTTAAACACACTTTGTCCTTGCCATTGATTTATTATCCCGCAGTTGACGGATGAGGCCCTGCAGAGTGGATTACATGACAGCTAAGTGTGTGTGTGTGTGTGTGTGTTTGTGGACTCAATAATAGCTCATCACTCCAGGCAGATAGCGTCTGAATTTTCTGCATATGTGGGCTGGTATGAGAGCCCATGTTGTTGAGAGGTGTTGATTATTATCAGTTGATTGTTAAAGACAGGTTTCTTGGTTGAGTTCACCCGAGTTTCTGTTGTGTTTGGATCCTAGATGGCTCTACTAAACATGTTACAGTCACTTAGAAAATAGAAAGGAGCTTGATGCTTTCTTGGCCCATTTCTCCGCTCTGTGAGTGTGTGTTGGGAGAGATCATCTGATTGCTGTTGGATCTGATTTCTCATACTGATAGCAGGTAAATATTGGGAGACGGCGAGAGAATTACAGTTAATGTTCACACATGGTCCAAAGGAGAGAATGCAGAAAGTCTTCAGCAAAACCACAGCATAAACAAAGAGGGATTGTTATGAGACAAGAACCTGCAAACACTTCACCACCCAGCTCCTTTTCACTTCTAATCCTAACCTCCAAATCCCCTGTTTTTCTCTCTCTTTCTTTCTATTCCCCTATTCATCTTTTTAGGTCTGTGTATCCAGAGACAGTAAGTTTAAATTGATCATTTCAGACAGACAGATTAAAGCAATAAGCCACAAGAGGCCGCACATTACAGTGAAGTTAACGTGAGTAAGATGTGTTCTTAGGCACAGCATGCAGCTGTATGTGAAGTAAAGTAGCTGTTGTGATAAATTTAACACAAACCTCCTCAAATCAGAAGTGAGAATCAAATGTTGAACTGTCCATTTTATAAATCAGAATATCAGGTCTTAATTCATTAATCTGTGAATTAAGTCTTGATGTGCAGGTGTGTAAGTGTTGTGTGTGTGTGTGTGTGTGTGTGTGTGTGTGTGTGTGTGTGTGTGTGTGTGTGTGTGTGTGTGTGTGTGTGTGTGTGTGTGTGTGTGTGTGTGTGTGTGTGCATGTGTTTGTTACTGAAAGTCTTCATTATGTTTTAGATAGACTCTATATTGCAAGTCCATACTACTTACATTTCCATACATTTTAAGACCCTTTGCACATTTGTGTGAGTGTTTTTCTTTTGTTTTGCTCTTATTAGTTGGGGTTGGTTAACTCCAACTCATTAATGTTCTTTGAAACTCACTGCAGTCAGCAGATGAGTTATTAATGAGCAAAGAAACACATTCTCTAAATGGTGTCTGTAACCACCTGTTCACACACATGGATAGGCTTCCTTATACCAGATACCTGCGCAGTAATGCACACACCCGTACACACAGACAGAGGCAGAGGCGTGTGAAGCACGTACACACTTGCTGGCCTGTCAACCTGTAGGATGGGTGTCTTCAGTGTAATTATCAGTTCCCCTGAAGGACATTACTTAGATACTTACATAAGGTTATAAGTGGTAAAACAAACGGCTCGGTGTGTGTGTGTGTGTGTGTGTGTGTGTGCGTCAGAGTGTAGCAGGACTTGCTTCATTTCTGACAGATTTGTACTGAAATGTTTTTCCTTGTCCATTTTCATCAGATTCTTTCTTACAACTATTTTGTTCATGTCAAATATAAAGAGCATATGTTATGCAAATCATACAGACCCCAAACTTTGGGGTGTTCTAAAAGGTTTAGTTAGTCTCTAGTAATTATATTTAGCTTTATATAAAAACAATAGAAGTCTATAGTAAGTCCTGTCTTAGCCAAGTCAACGTTTGTTTGAGTGTGTGTGTTGCTGATTTCCCTCAGCTCCCCTATACCACTTCTGGCAGTCATGAACAGATGGCAGAAGTTATGTGCTGTAAGAAGTCCAACAAACACACACACAGAGACATGTACACTTCTCCTTTACCACCCATGGAATGAACCTCTGCCTTGGCAATATTCCTGGTCCAACACATACCATCCCACACACACATCCACAACAAATCAGTGCTTGATGTGTCGCACAAACAGCAGTCCATCCATCAATCTCTGGAGTTTGGTTAGTTTTAAGCTTTGGCTTAGCATCTTATGTATTAGGCTCCTCAGGAACACAGAGTCCTCTATGACGGCTGCTTTCCCTCCTGGGATGCTTATGAATAGTTTATAAAGCATTAATAATGCATTAATGACAGCGTAAAAATGCTTATACCGCACACATATCAGTTTGTAACCGAAAGTGATCAAGTGCTGGCTTTGTTTAGCAGTGTGTGAGCATTATAAACTGTTATAATGTTACACAAGGACAGCAGGCCGTATGAAATTTTTGGTTTGGTTTCAGTTATTAGCCGTTTATACTGTGTGATAGACTAAACAGTGTGTCACATGTTTAGGGGAATCTGTTTTTGTTTAAAATTTTGAGTTATAAATGGGATCGCATATTCATGTTAATACACTCAGACTGTGTGTGTGTGTGTGTGTGTGTGTGTGTGTGTATGTGTGTGTGTGTGTGTGTGTGTGTGTGTGTGTGTGTGTGTGTGTGTGTGTGTGTGTGTGTGTGTGTGTGTGTGTGTGTGTGTGTGTGTGTGTGTGTGTGTGTGTGTGTGTGTGTGATTTGGGATCTTTCTGAGCAGCTGTTGCCAGTTGCTTCTGGGTATCATTGGCTGGAAGGAAGCAAGGCAAAGGATTAGTACTTTTCCTGCCCAGTAATACCCCATCTCTCTCTCTCTCGTTCTTTCTGAAAATGCTATGTTTCTATTCAGAATAAAAGACGGAGGGGGTAAAGGGGGCAGGGCAGGGGCCATGGAGAGGTGACGTGTTTGTGTGTGTATTTACTTGATCGCTTGTGTTTCTTTGAGGGCAATTTGAGGTCACAGAGTTGAAAGAGTAACATCTCACTCAGCTCATTTCTTATTCTTTGTGAACTTTGTTCGCAAGACATCACACTTGGCTTAACAGCACACATTTAGACATTTGACATACAACAATTTAATATAGTGACAGACCATTTATGTTGGCCAAAATGAAGAATCAGACAATTTTTGGCTATTTTGAGATATATATATGCATTACAGTACATTGTCCATTGGCCGATATAACCATATCAGATGATGAAATAATGGTGATTAAGTAGTGTATTGTTCTAAATTACACATCTAATTTTACACAATCTAACTTATTTAAGATGTCCTTGTTACAGTGTAATTATATAATTAAGTACTGAGTAATATTAATTAACAACATGTACTTACTTTAGGGATTAGGGTTTGGTTTAGGGTTAGTTGCTTGTAGTTGTGCATAATTTGCTATTGTACATGAAACGTGTAACAAGATCACTGTACAATAAAGTGTTTTTAAATATTAAATTCACAGAATATTCAAAATCAGGGTGGGTCCAAATGTAAAAGTACCACTAATATGAATATTGGGCTGTGTCCTAATAAATTAAACATTTAATCAAGAACAAGCCTTAATTTCAGTTTCAAATGAAACACTTTCTAATGTTCAAAATAAGTTATTGTTAACCCTAATTCTGAGAAAATTACTTAAGAGAAGAAACTGGATTTGGATAAAGACATTTGCGAAATATCCAAAGATGTGCTGACATTACTTTAGATTAAGAGTGTGTGTTTGTTCATTTTACAAGCTGCTGCAGTGTGTTTTGAGTGTGTGTTCTGTACAGTGTGTAGGGTTTGAAACTAGGCCAGTTCGTCTATTGAATGACAATTAAGATGGTCCGGTCCCTGATTACAACCTGTGTGTTTGTTTCAGTGTGTGTGTGTGTGTGTGTGAAGTCTCTTTGAGTGTGTAGACATGTGAATGTATTGGAAAATCTTTGAAAGAAGGTTTTAGGACAAAGATAAAAAAAACAAGGTACATGTATATTTATATACATTTGTATGGATGTGTGCTAAAGAGTTTGGCTCAGACTCTGGATGGGCTCTGGATGTTCAGTACATCCAGCTTCCGTTACTAATTAGCGCACTGATGCGGGAGGGTTTGTGTGTGTGTGTATGTGTAGACAAGGCTTTTTGGATGCAGCAGCTTTCTTAAACTTTCCTCAGGGGCACGCCGTCATACACACACACACACACACACACACACACACACACACACACGCCTCAACAGGACAGAATAAAAGAGGTAACAAGCTGCAAACTCTTCTCCGCCCACCTCTCTTTCTGTCGTAATCCTAATCGCCGATCGCGTCTTTCTATCTTTCTCTCCCGCCAGTCTCATTCAGAGGAGGATCCGGCTCTGAAACATGAGGTTTTTACATCCGGCATCTGCGATTCACACATACAGTAGATGCAGACTTCAGCTTTAGAAAGATAATTCTTAAACGCATCAAGATTGGATGTTGAGGCTGAGGGAGCGGAAAGGAGATTGCATACAAGAAGTGTGCGTGAGACTGTGTGCGCGAATGTGTGTTGTGTTCAGTCTGAAGGTCAGACGACAGTAGGGGATATTGACTGAGTGTATCACGCCAAACGGCTGAAAGCAGCGGGAAACGGCAAAAGAGCAGACTGGCACAGCTCCGGTTGGTGTGAGTGTGTGTGTGTGTGTATGTGTGTGTGTGTGTGTGTGTGTGTGTGTGTATGTTTGAGTTGATAAAGCTGCAGACTAATTACCTGCAATAAATCAGCTACATGTATTGATTACACTGTGTCACAATAGATCACGTACCTGTGCTTTCAGCCATGACTCTGTGTGTGTGTGTGTGTGTGTGTGTGTGCAGACTCTCTATCCTCCCCCAATATTCTCTTGTTTTAACCTGTCGTTTTGTTGCAACACCCAAAACAAGTGGAACCAGAGACTGTTAGTCGTACACACATTTATCACATGCTGTCAGCTGTATGTGTGTGTGTGTGTGTGTGTGTGTGTGTGTGTGTGTGTGTGTTAGTGAATTTTGGAACTAACAGCATAGCGACTCAATACACGTCCCTAAAAACAAGCAAATAAATCAAGAGGCCACATTAACCCCCACCCAACACACACGTGTTTGTGTTTGTGTGTGTGAGTGTGAAGCATTTTTTTTTTTATTCTAAAAATGCAAGACGTTTACATTACACTACCGTTCAAAAGTTTGGGGGTTTGAAAGAAATTAATACCTTTATTATGAAGGAAGCATTAAACTGATCAAAAGTCAATTAATACTGCGACAAAAGATATCTCTTTTAAATAAATACTGTTGTTTTGAACTTTCTGTTCATCAAAGAATCCTAAAAAAAATTAACATGGTTTCCACAAAAATATTAAGCAGCACAACTGTTTTCAACATTGCTAATAACAAGAAATGTTTCTTAAGCACACTGTAAAAAAAAAAAAAAAAAAAAAAAAAAGTTGAGCCAACTTAAAATTTTAAGGCAGCCAGCTTCAGCAGATTTTTTGAGTTTTCTCAACTTGTTTTAAGTTTATACAACAAAAATTTGAGAATCTCCCACAAAAATAAGTTGAGCAAACTCAAAAATCTGCTGAAGCTGGTTGCCTTAAAATTTTAAGTTGGCTCAATTTTTTTTTTTTTTTTTTTTTTTACAGTGCAGCAAGTCAGCATATTAGAATGATTTCTGAAGGATCATGTGACACTGAAGACTGACGTATTAAGCTTTCCATCACAGGAATAAATTACATTTTTAATTTTTTTTCAATTGCAACAATATTTCACAACATTACTGTTTTTACTATTTTTGATCAAATAAATGCAGCCTTAGAGATCGTATGAGAGACTAAACGTAAGTGTGTATCTAATTAAAAAAATTTTCTTATGTATTAAATATTATATTGAAAACTAACAGACATCTAAGATATAAAAACTGATGTTTTCTGATTCCTGCTAAAAATGCCCTTCTCACACAAACACACACAGAGTGTTGACCTGTTCGTTTCATAAAAGCAGTCAAATATATTCCAGCAACTGCTGTGTTGCCCATGGCAGCAGGTTTTAAATCACATCTCACATATTACCCTGCACAACTCTGGCAAAACACAAAAAAACCTTTCATCTTTTCCGCATGATCAAAGGAAAACTGTCCTCAATACATGCAAGTGTGTGTGTGTGCTGAATATAAAGCAGTGCTTGAATCTACAGTGATTATGAAAATACATGAAGCTGATTATAGAGTGAAAGTATGATTACAGGCTTTGGAGGACGGTAGCGTTGTGGTCACGAAGGTCAGGACATTGCCAAAGGTTCACATCCGGGATGGCTGACCACTGCTGAAATCTAGTAATCTAGTTTTGCCTTTAGCCAATCAGTGTTGTCATGATGTCATATCCTGTGGCTCTAGAGTGATTAGTCGCATGATATTTACAGCTCAGATTTCCAGTCCCATATTTCAGCCAAGCAACTGCCATTGAAATAAATGGAAATGCCTAGCAGAAAGCAGATACATACTCTGCGTTATGAATTTCAGAGAACGGTGACACACAAACGGGGTTTGTGAGTCTTCATAAAAGTCTCACCTGATCTGTGGTCCTCAAGAGGTTTCTATATCAGCCCTGTAAAACCTCACACTGGCTCCATTCTCCACACATCTCCTGGGAAATATGGGAACACACAGTAGCCATTTATGATATTTATTTATAACCCCTTCCCCCACACACATTAGTGTCTTTCACTGGGCCCAGCATATGTTACGCAAACACACACACTCCCTCTCTTTCACAGGATATAGAATAGACACGCACATACAGCGGCATTTATTCACTGAAGGAGCCGCCGTCTGATGTCAGCACTGTGGTGACTGTGGATTTGAGTGGTATAGAGGGGGGGGGGGGGGGTAGAGGTAGAGAAATGAGTGAAAGACAAGATGAAAGCTTAAAAAGGGATGGAGAGGCAGATGTGACAGCGTCAAGAGTGAAACACACGAGAACTGATATGAGAAGTGATCAAAGAGATATTAACACTTCACGTGGCCTTCAGAAAGCCTCAGATGGTGTGGTGTTTTTGGACTTTGCACTTAACAGCGTGTGTGTATGTGTTCACATGTAGCGGGCGATCTATAATTCATACACTTGATTCTGTATTCCACTCCAGCTTAGTCTTGTCTGCAAGCCGTCTGCCAACACACTCCTGACCTCACACACACACACACACACACACATGAACGCAACATCTATCAAATGTATCAATCCTTTGTAAGTCTGTCACCGCTCTTCCCGGAGATGAATGTCACTTTGAAAAGCGAGAACGAAAGAGTGATAGAGATGCTACAGAAAGAAAAACAGGTTTATTGGAGGTAATGGAAAAAAGAGAGGGAAAATGAAGGAAGCTGCATCTCAGTGTCGTCTCCATGCTGTTTTTTACATATTTGTTTATTTTTCCTGGTATGCGTTTGTGTGATTTTAGATCCACCTTGGAGCAGGAATGAAGTGGTTTCTGTAGTATTTATACTGTAGATCTGTCTGTCAAACTCTACTAGATGCAATTATTTTCTAAATGCATCTTATTGATTTTATTTTGAATGATAAATCCATACATATATTTATTTATTTTTTTATTTTTTTTACTTTTTTGACCTCAGTTTTTAATCAAAATGTCAATCTTCAGGTGAAATAACAGACTTCTCTCTGTTGATGTATGCTGGACTTGCCTTCAAATATGCCTCCATGAATCTAATTTCGTTATCGATACTTTCATTCACTGCAGATTAAATTTACTCCATTAATACATCTCTCTGTTTTCTCTCTGTTAGATTGGGTATCGAGTGAGGTGGAAGTGTTTCTGGAGGACTATGTGGCAGGAGTCGGGGACACTGTGGATCTGTCCTGCACACCGCGCGACTTCCTGGTCCCCATTGTGTGGCAGAAAGATGGCGACGCTGTGTCTCCTAACAACCGTACACGGGTGGGGCAAAAAGTGCTCCGTATCATCAACGTCTCCTATGAAGACTCAGGGGTGTATTCCTGTAGACACGCCCACAGCAGCACGCTGCTAAGCAACTACACCGTCAGAGTCACCGGTCAGTCTCTCCGAATAATATTTAAGTAGCATTGTCGTTATTTTAGTACAGTAGCACAAGTTCAGGCATGCAAAGAATTGATTGGAAACTTGCCAGTCAGACTCATTCCCAGCAGGCAAACAGGTCTTGAGACATACTCCCAGCACACACCTACAGGCTGACTTGACGTTTATCATACAAGCACAATAACACACACTCGAAGGCAGAATGTTAAATAGTCTACATGTTGTTTAATATTCCACACGGACTGAACAGGATTGTTTTAGACTGTGATGAGGACTTTACCCGAATAAAAATGAGAGAATTACAAAAATAGGGCCTCCTTGGGAAGGTACGGAGCAAAATGGCATATTTCAGTCCCTATAGATTAAAATCAGTATGAAATATTCTTGAATAGACACTAGAGTGGTTGTTTGTGTGTGCGTCACATTTGGCCCATTGAGCCGGCCTGTCAGGTATAGTTATCTTTTAATATACAAACCTTTAAAGTGTCACTGACTCCATTTAGAATGGAATCTGAATGCTGCTTACTATGTAGTATACTCTGTAATGTCTATTATTATCATTTAAAAATAGTGATACATTAGGCTATGTATTATACAATGCTACACATTTCATACATTGCTGACACATGATCGGAATTCAGTGAGTGCCATTTATTATAGGCCAAATGTTGGAATATTTTATAGCAGGAACATGTGTTTATTAGAATTAAATGAAGAATTTAAAAAATAAAATTTAATATTTTAATAATGTAAAAATATTTTAACGTTTAAGTTTAAGTAAATCAAAAAGTAAAGAAAAACATTTTAAATTGCTTTTAATATTACTTCCAGTTCAGTCTAATGTAATGTCTGAAAATTTGCCTGATTTGCACAGTGTACATATTACATACTGAAGAATAGTAGAAGTATGAAAGTATGCTATTCTGAACATGTTCATACTGTAATAAAAAAAATATAATTAAACTCTAAGACAAACTGACATTACATGATGGAATGCAGAGATTTGTTTTCATGTGGTGTGTGTGCGAGCGTTTTTGTGACAAATGACATAAATTTGCATAATGACAAGGGTATGACATGGGTATTACAAGGAGAAGGTGACTTTTCAGGACATTACCCCATGTCCCCACTTTTCAAAACGCTTATAAATCACACAGAATGGAGTGTATTGAAAATCTGAAATAGCACAAAGTTTCCTGTAAGGGGTAGGGTTAGGTGTAGGGTTGGTGTAGGGCAATAGCACATACAGTTTGTACAGTATAAAAACCATTACGCCTATGGGATGTCCCCACTTTTCGAAAAACAAACGTGTGTGCATGTAAATGGTAGTGTAGAGTGATCTTTGGTTCTGTAAACTCGTGGACACAAGCTGAGCTGCTCATCGACAACTAATTAGAATGTAATTACCTTGAATCACCTCATCATTTAAAGCAGATGGAAAAAAGTTAGAGCGTGGGGAGAGTTGTTTTTTACCGACATGTGTTTGGCGTTAGGCCAGGGCAGATCAGCTCTCCTTCTCGCCAGCGTCTGGAGAAAGACAAAAAAAAAAGTGAAACGGGCACACAACCTGCACCAATTATCGCATGCCGATAAAGAGTCCACAAGACAGCAATATCCTGTTCTGCACACTTTAACACAAGACGCAGCTACCAGACACATGGACAGACTGCAACACACAACAGAGCTTTACAAAGATAGTTCATACAAAAAAAAAAAAAAATGTATATATATCTTTCATATTTCATTCCAAACCTGTTTGAGTTTCTTTTGTGTGTGGAATATAAAAGAAGATGTTTTACAGATATAATGAAAAGTGAATAGGGACTAACTTGTGTGCAATATTTTGAGTCTTCTAAAGCTTTGTGTAAGGAACATACAGAAAAAGAAAATGTTTGGTTATCTTCTACTAAGGTGGCCCTAAATGCTCCACACCAGGTTTGACGTCAATGACATAATTTGTTTGCATGGGTTTTGTCATTTACGTCTTGACAATTTTTAACTTTTGGGTGTGCTAATTTTTCAAAAACATGTAACACCACAGAACAACAACAACATTTTATAAGACAAACCTCCAGTAGAAGACTGTTAAGCCACAAAACATGAAAATATAGAGTAAATCTGATGGTTTGCTGAAACTAACACTGTGAAAGCCACACACAGAAAGCTTCAGTGTCCCAGTAACAGCATATCTTTAGCACTAAATAGGCCTAGTGTTGGATTTCACGCTCTGCTGGTATTTTAAGAGTGTGCTGTACAGTTTTACCTGTGTAAATGTTCACAGAGGAGGAGCTGAAGACAGAATAATCTCTTTTTCAGGGTCATAACTTTTTTTTCTCTCCCTCTGAATGAGTTCATTTAGAAGCAGGATACCAGAGTGTGTGTTCGTATGTGTGTATTTCAGGACATGTGTGTAAAAATACAGCTGTTGTCAGAAATCTCTGAGACGTTTTACTCACTGAATCTCTGCTAACATCTGCCATCCATTAACTGCTGTGTGTGAGTGTTTAAGGGTGTGTATGTGTGTGTGTGTCCAGTAATTGGTTTTGATTTGTTATCAGTTTATTTTCCTCATTCTGCAGATCATATGAATAGGTTCATTGTTCATACAGAAAAGCCACTGTGCTGTGTAGTAATAAGATCGTTCTCTCTCTATGTCGCTCTGTCTCTCTTAGACTCGCTGTCCTCTGGTGATGATGAGGATTATGATGAAGATGAGGACGATGCAGGTAATGGAAATGGTGTGTTTCACCCTCTTATTTCTCATTTCAATCCTCGTTTTTGATTGAGATTTCATGAGGTCTCTCTGTTGTGTAATAAATGCATGAGATTGCTGTCTTTTTTAGCTGGGGTTAGGTTGCATCTCATTTCATCAGCTGCTTTTTTCTCCCACTTGATCCTAAAACAAATTCTCAGGAGGGATCGAGAGAGGGGAAAGGAAAAGAAGATAAATGTAACTAAAAATTGCAGAAAATGCCACAATGTCTTCGACTTTGTGTATAACAAGTAAAGAAAAAAAAAATTCTCAATGTTTTAGTGGTAAGATCTCATTTCAGTGATCTGGGCTGTGCTTCCCAAAAGCATTGTAAGCTTAAGTACATCATAGACCCATTGAAACCAATGGAGCTACGATCAGCTTAGGTTTAGGATGCTTTTGGGAAACCCAGCCCTGATTGATTTTTTAAAATACATATATTTTAAACACATTTTGATAAATGTCTGTGCAGGCAAATATATATCAATATAGCAAGAGAATCAGAATCACTGGTTCTATCCATATTTAAAAAAAAAAAAGAAAAAATGAAATAAGAGAGAAATGAGAATCAAGTAATATACAGTTCGTAAATATAGTTAATAATAATAATAATAATAATAATAATAATAATAATATTGCTAGCTTAGCCCAGATCTTTGAATTTGATAAGAAAAAAAAGAAAAATAATAAAAGAATGAAAATCAGAAAAACTGAGAACAGATCTCTTCAGTCATGTTATTCTGAACTAAAACTATTCTTTTCTTTTTTTTTGGTAACTGAAATCAAGCTAAAATTAAATAAAATATAAATATTCTGTGAAAAACTTAAACATGAAAAAAAAAATTACAATTTTGCCATGGCAACTTATGTTTAAGTATTTACGCTAAAACTGTTAAAAAATATCAATAAAGCTAACTAAATATTTAAATTAAAAATGAAAAAAAAAATTTAAATTGAAAATATAAGTAAATACTGTTATAGTACATAAATAATACTAAATCTATTTTGAAACTCTACATGATACAGGATTAGTGCCATCTTTTTCTGAGGGAGAACAATCTGAGATTCAGAAGACTTTTTTTAGTTTTATCTTTATTTAATCTCATTGCTTTGTAGGAGAAACAACTGAGATTTTCACAAAGAAAGAAAGAAAGAGAGGGAAGGGAAGGGAAAGCTAATGCATCTGTCTGCTGTGGTGGGATCAAGGTTGGGGGAGGGTCTCAGGGTTGAGGGGAGGGCATGAAACGAGGGATTAGGCAAAAACCAAAACCCCTTTAGAGTTTAATGACCAGTAATCCAGCTCTAATTAAGAAAGAGAGAGCGAGAGAGAGAGAGAGAGAGAGAGAGAGAGAGAGAAAGAGAGAGAGAGAGAGAGAGAGCTGTGAGGTCTGGGCTCTCTGGAACATTTGAGAAGAGCTGAGGTCGTGTGACATCTGATGACATCATTCTGTAATATCTTAATGATGCAGTGCTAGTTACTGCTCTCAGTTTGGCTGACTGAAGCAAGCTGTGCATAATATCAGCTGTGTAGAGTTGCGCTGTACTTTGATGGCTTTTTTGGCGGTAGAATAAAAGTAAATGGAAAAAAAAAGTTGGGTCACTGTAGATTTGCGGTTCCCACTTCAAAGCTCAAATTGTCTGTACTGAACTCTATAAAATGGCAAACCACACACACACACACACACACACACACACACACACACACACACACACACACACACACACACACACACACACACACACACATACATATAGGAGCCAGGTCCACTGTATGGTACAGACCCATGTTGTGGTCCTGACGGATCACTCACCATCTGAGAATGCAGTGAAAACTGGAAGAATGTGTGTGTGTGTGTGTGTGTGTGTGTGTGTGTGTGTGTGTGTGTGTGTGTGTGTGTGTGTGTGTGTGTGTGTGTACAGGCATGTGTGTATTGGTTATGCCAAAGGAAATGCCAGCCTGCCGATCACCCTTTACATTCACAATCTGATACCATGAGCAAATAACGCGAGAGAGCATTATATTCAGTCTAGTTAATGGGTTTATTGTGTGTGTGTGTGTGTGTGTGTGTGTGTGTGTGCGCGCGTTCACAGATGTGTGCTTGTGAGCTCGTATGTATGTCTGGAGCGAAATGTGGCGTCTGTGGGTTTAATCGCCAAGTTTGCGGGTTGATCTGATCTGGAGTTAATTGTTTGAGGAGGGATGAAAGTATGTTTACTCAATCTCTTAAAGACACACACACACACACAAAGTTCAAGAGTTGAACTGAAAATAAAAAATAATGACTATTATTTTAGCTAAAGGATGATACTGTAAGCATTTATGCTGTGATATTTGGCATTAGCTGCTCGGAAGCGTAAACACAGGCCTGACCACATGACAGTCAACATTATAAACTGAATTTGTGGGAAGATTAAATGAAGGAAAATTGCTCTGTTATTATAATAAGTTATTATTAGGAATCCACATTGTGCGTCCACGGCTCTGTGAAGGATTTAACACTGGGAATCCTTCAGAGTTCTGTCTGCAAGAGCATAAATGCGCCTCACACTCACGTAAGAGTGTATGTAAGCTTGTTTGCTTTTCCAAACAAATTTGAATTCAGTCTGGGAATTAGGCAGCCAGTCTGACGCTGCCACAGAGCGAGCAAGAAAAATCTTTCCATAAACATTCACCCACACGAAGACTCCCGGAGAGGGAACACCCTACCCCCTAAAAAATAGTGCTTCATGTCAACATACACTTATATTTGGTCCATTTGTGCCTATGGATTCATGTATTGTACACTGACATGTTTTTGTGTATTTTCAAAATGTCATGTTTAGTTGATATTTTCAACTAAACATTTTATTCTTATATTTCTAACAGAAGCTCCATACTGGACCCGTCCTGACCGAATGGAGAAGAAACTATTAGCCGTTCCTGCTGCCAATACAGTGAAGTTCCGCTGTCCTGCTGCCGGGAACCCCGCTCCCACCATACATTGGCTGAAAAATGGGAAGGAATTCAAGGGAGAGCAGAGAATGGGCGGGATTAAAGTAAGACAATATGAATACCGATTAAGAACATGTGCATGTGCATGTGCAAACATGTGATTGTGTGTTTAGGATTACAGATAATAAGAATCTGCAATTAGTAATAATTTACACAGATCCCCAACATCTGCTCCTTTAAGAGCTCTCTCTCTCTCTCGCCCTCTCTCTGGATTTTATTTGCTCATCATCTCTAGAGGATATGTCCACCTGTTGCTGTTCCTCTGAAAGAACAGAAGAACACAAAGTTCTGTGTGGTCTTCTTATTTATGTGTTGATGTGTCTGTGAGGGTGTTGTTTGTGACGTGTTTTGGAGGCTGTCCACTGATTTTTTAGATTATTATTTTTTTATTATTACCATTTTTTATCTCGCAGGGTTGCTCCTTAATGCTCAATGATTTAACCCCCACAATTTAAGGGATAGTTCACCCAAAAATAAACTTGTTGTCATCATTTATTGTCCTTCCAAACAGTGACTTTTTTTTTCTCAGGAGCAAAAAAAAGGTTTTTTTTTTTGTTGTTTTTTGCATACAGCGAAAGTCAATGGTCACCAAAGCTTTTTGTTTCTTTAATGTTTCACAGAAGAAAGTAGGTCATACAGGTTTGGAGCTACATGAGCATGAGTTCATGACTTTTCGATGAATTTTGATTTTTCAGTGAATTACCCCTTTAAATACTACGGCATTAAACACAATTTTCCTGAAGAGGCACACATTTTCCTTATTGGAAAGGAAAAATCATGAATTACACCCAGTCTTTAATATCAAAAGATCTCAATATAAAGTATTACTCATTAAGTTCTTCCAAGACCAAATATTCTAAGCCACATTCATTTTATACCTCTATACTCCCATTGTATGTCAACAGTTTGTTGTAAATTAAACAGAATTTTAGGAGAAACACCTGAAACAAATTCAACACTTAAAGCACAACTGGAATCTTCTGAGTGACTTCTTTTTGCACACACATTTGCACACTTAGATTCTTTAACACAGCATTGCATTGCATTGACCTGTATGCATATAATATAACCAGTGTCCTCTAAGAGAGACATTTAGAAACAAAACATTGACCTCTCCACCTCTCCATGGCCATAGTGTGACCGGCCCGCCCTTACAAACACACACACGTATACACACACCAGGGGTCCGCACTGACCCAGGGTCATCCTTTATACCAGACCTGTCCTCTGCATCAGCACAGTCACTGTTGGCATAGAGATCTCTGACAGCATCATAATAGCTTTATTTAACACACACATACACAGGAGCTTGACAGCTCAACCTGAATGTCTTCTGTCTTTATTAAGACCAAGGCTAAAAGTCACGACTCTTATATTTATGCGAAAGGATGTGTGACCCCCTTGTGTGTGTGGACATGACAGGCCTGATGGCTTGATAACGCATTCAACGATGTGTTAAAACTCAGAGCGTTATACGAAATTAAACATGAGAAGTTCCCTGAGACATCAGCTTATTCCATCTTAAAGCTCTTTTTTGCATTGCAAGGGGAACAATAATGCTGTGATTATGTTTTTGTTGGCACTGGAGCCGGTTGTAAGTTCGACTAACTCTCTGGCCGATGGTCAGGGCACGTTAATTGCTGACTAAATGCGGTAAGATTGCCGAATGAGTTTTAAATGCAAGAAAATGAGTCACATGCTGTACTCTCATTGTTTGAAACGATGCATGGCTTTGTTTAGACAGTTGACTTTCCCAGAGCTTTCCCCACACACATTAACACAAACACACACAGACACACAGACACAACTTTCTGTGCCTGACTGGCAGGGTTCTAAGGTCAAAGGTCAACTCTCTATTGAGTCATCAGAAGGGGGAGGTTCCGAGAGGGTGTTGTTGTGGCGATTTAGAGACCTTGATTGGCAGGGGGAGGCGTGGCTTTTGTCATGCTCACATATGGCAGCCGGAGTCGCATTGTTAGAATGCTAATCTGTGGCACTGTGGGTTAGTCACACCTCACACACACATACACACTGATTTTTTTTTGTGTAAACGCTGCATTTGAGTGTGTGTGTGTGTGTGTGTGTGTGTGCGAGCGGCTCGCAACATATTCAACAGCTCAATTGACAAGCGAGCTTCAGAAAGACTGTTATGTCCTCCGAGAGATGACTCAATTTCAGTCGTACTCCTCTGTGGGACCACCAGCGCTAAATTCTACATGCTTGGAGCATCAGTGAATCTCTAATCCACCGACAAATGTGCCTTTTGTCTGTGGGCCATAGCAGTGTATGTCTTTATTAACTGCTTAGGTGCAATTTGTTATTCATTTATGTGCAAAAATATGTTTAAAGGCCAAGTGTTTAATGTTCACTATTCTCATGTAGCCTGATTTTTTGCTGTTTAACATAAGGCTAGTCCACTTTGCAACTTCTTTCCAATAAAGCTTTTTGGGCATTTGTGGGCAAAAAAATGTCTTTTGTCAATAGTGTAGAAGTATATGAAGCACAGTTCACACTAAGTAAGCTAAGAAGTAAACTAAGCAGCTTTCTGTAGGTCAGCGCTGCAAATTTGCTTAACCATCTTGAATCCAATCTGAAATCTGCATAGGGAATTTTTTTTACCTCAATGCATAATTTCCAGTCATGTGGATTCCTATTGAAATGACTGCATTTCTATCTGACTGACAGCAACAAATGACCAGGTGTTGTTTAGGGTGCATTTATATGACATAGTTGATACCACAATGATAGACTGGTGTGGAAAAAGTAATAAATACAGATTATTTTACATATAAAACTCAGAAACAAATCAGAATACATTAATCTGCTCTGCATGTCTAGAAAACTGGCACAAACTGTTTTGTTGAAATTCAGGTTTCTGCCACTAGTGACCACTAAATACACTTCACCTTTAAGTGGTAATAGTTCTCTTTATCAATATGAACTGAGAAGACTTTCATATTAGGGTGTGTATGATTATGGGCCATCTGTAAAGTATTGATGGCTTGTTTTAATGGTGAAACAGGGTGTTTCCAGTGAGACTACTGTACTACTTTTCATTGAGAGAGAGAAAAAGAAACAGTTTTGTCGTTTTAATGACTCACCCTGGGGTCAGTTGTTTTTGCTTCCTGTCTCTGTGGGTCAAATTAAACAGCACCACTGCTGGAACGAACTCGCACCGTTTTGACACAACCATAAATCCTGAACATACACGTACAAACACACATACTCAAGAGAGACCTGAGCTTCTTGGCACCCCCTGAGGCCCTTTACTCCCGATATTCTCTGCAGTTCACCATCCACTGAATATCAGCCGCACTGGTCTTACCTCCTAACCCCAGTCTGACATCAGAGTTAAAGAGGCTTAATATGTTAACAGCGTAATGCCGGGAGGAATTTGAGCAGCGCTTTTCGGCTGATTATCAGACCTCTGCTTGGGTCTTTCTTGTGCTGTTTTTTTCTCTGAATCAGCGGGGTCCGGCACGACATTGCAACACTTTTCAGCTCTTATCTTTTGATGAAGGATGGGATAAATGTACTAACTCTCTCCTCCCATTCCCTCTTGATAAAGTGCTCGGGTAGATTGAGGAACAGCTGAGAATTCTTCACAGCATTTCTTTTCAGCAGACACATTGAGATAAATGTTGTATATACACACACACACACACACACACACACACAATGTCAGTGTCAAGCAAGATAGGGTCCTAAATTAACTCTCGCTCTCTCACAGTCTCACTGCACATGGGTAGTTGACATTAAATACTTTTGGGAAGTTAACAAGGTGAAGCTAGGATTTCATTGAAAGGGGAGCTGAGCATGAGTTGATGTATAGCTCAGAGTAATATTTATTTCCTTTACTATATTTGTACTTTAAAAAAAATAATATAAATAAATAATAAATATTTTTAATAAATAATAAATATCTCTATGCAGGATAATTTAGAATGAACTACTTAGCATAAAGGTGTTTAAAAGAAATGATTACAGGGCGATATAATACAATTTCCCTCACACATTTACATTAATTTGAACCTAAAATCTTTATATTAACGAATCAATGGACACATTAAATGTCAACTACTCCCATACAGACAATCGCTCACACACATTTCTCATACTGTGCACCATGTCAATCAGCAAACACCGAAGCCTCACTGAGTGAGAGCGAGCCAGTGAGAGTAGCATATGAGAAGGTGAGGATCTCAAAGACAAGGGAGAGGAGGAGGAGTGCAGGGGGCACAGTCGCCCTTGCCAACTTTCTTAGGTATGTGTGTTTGTCTATGTGCGTGTTGCCCGCTCAGGCGGTGTTACCATGCAACTGTTCAAAAACACAGTCCATAATATTTACACAGTTACATTTTTTTCCACTCAGACCTTCGAAGTACGTAGAGGAGGAATGAGAGAGAGACAGAGCGCAAGAGAAACAGAAAGAAGCAGAGAGAGAGAGAGACATATATGCAATTAGAGTGTATTCTATGAATGAATGGATGGTTCTCTCTCTCTGTGTGTGTGTGTGTGTGTGTGTGTGTGTGTGTGTGTGTGTGTGTGTGTGTGTGTGTGTGTGTGTGTGTGTGTCTGTGTGTGTGTGTCTGTGTGTGTGTGTGTGTGTGTGTGTGTGTGTGTCTGTGTGTCTGTGTGTCTGTGTGTATATGCATATATGCATGTGTGTAGGAGGTGAAGGGTTTGTGTAAACAAAAGGACTTTTCGACTTTTTTTGGACTTTCTGACCAGTCAGCATACTATCCATGTCTGTTGATGTTAAAGGTATTCCAAAATAAACCTAAAAATAAATGAATGTGTTATTATTTTCACATCCTTGTGTTGCTCTCTTTATGCTTTTTCCAGTGAAACACAGAAAATGTAGGCATGTTTGTCTATCTGTCTGTCTGTCTGTCTGTCTTCTGTCTGTCTGTCTGTCTGTCTGTCTGTCTGTCTCTCTTTTAAACAAACCAATAGCAAACATTCAAAGACAGTCTTGACAAACTTTGCTCTTCTAGTTAAAAATTCCACTATATGGATTTCAATTCATTTAAATTCTGTTTGCTTACATTCCAATTTTCCTGTTTGGAACCTTAATTTCAATTTAATTCAGATTTATCAGCACATATGATCATAGTCATAACATTATACAGACACAGAATTTAGCACCTGGTTTTCTTCAGCTAACAGAAAAACCTGAGGAAGGATTCAAGTGGACCTCTTATGTAATACTTTATGAATAAAACTCTCTCTCATCCTCTCTCTCTAGTTGAGGCATCAGCAGTGGAGTTTGGTCATGGAGAGTGCCGTTCCATCTGACCGGGGAAACTACACATGTGTGGTGCAAAACAAATACGGGACAATCAAACACACTTACCAACTCGACGTGCTGGGTATGAACACGCAACCCACACACATTCAACCTTTAAATCACTTACCTTCATCGCTGACTGCCCTCCGTCTCTCCATCTCTCGTCCAATCAGAGCGCTCTCCTCACCGGCCCATCCTACAGGCGGGACTCCCGGCCAATCAGACGGTGGTGGTGGGCAGTGATGTCGAGTTCCACTGTAAGGTGTACAGTGATGCTCAGCCACACATCCAGTGGCTCAAACACATCGAGGTGAATGGAAGCCAGTATGGGCCCAATGGCGTCCCCTATGTCCACATTCTTAAGGTACGGTATCAGAAGAATGCATGAAGGAACCACTTTTAAGGGGTTAATTCAAACTTTATTTTTTCCAAAAACTTTTAGTATGCCTTTTTATTAATATTACAGTAATTGTGATTTGTTACAATGACAATGATTTAAATGCTTGGATTATAGTTTAATTTTCTCATAGTTCTTAATTTTTTTCTTGAAACTTTTATTATGAAAACATGGTAACACTTTATTTCGATAGTCCACTTTAGACATTCTACTAACATTAAGTAACTTTGCAACTACATGTCAACTAGCAGTCATTAGAGTATTAGTAGACTGTCTGTTTAATATCTTCTAATACTTTATTTTGATCGGCCCACAACATACAACATACTGACTATCTGAAACTTTGCAAGTGTATGTCAACTTATTCTACTAACTCTAAACCTACCCTACTGAGAGTTAATAGACATGTAGATGCAAATTAATGAGAATTAGTTGACATGTAGTTACAAAGTTACTTATAGTTAGTAGAATGTGTAAAGTGGACTATCGAAATAAAGTGTAACTGAATTTTTTTTAGCTTTTGCTTGTTAGAATGGTCCATCATAGATGTTGAAGACATTTTTTTTAAATGTGTCCAAGTGCAGCTTAAATTAAACCACATATTAAGTCTCATGTGAGCTTTGAGTGACTCTTAGAGCACCTCCCTCGACTCCTAATCCCACCCATGTTAGCATTTCACTACAGACTATGCAACTGGAGAATTAGGGGTCTCTCGCTCTCTTTTTCCTCTCAGAGTTTTGAGAGAGGAGGCAGACATCTGTTTTAGGCTAAGCTAACCGCCGCGGTGGCGTCGCGCAGGGAGACAGCCATTAGCTGTGCTGCCCCACTCACTCTTCAGAGAAGAAGGAGGGAGGGAACAAGGGAAGAGGCTCCCGAAAAAGCCATGGAAAAAATGAGTGCGGGAAGCGAGGGAAGGGCCGAGTCAGCAGGCAGAGGAGGGGAGTGCGTCGGCTGGCCAGACCGCCACGCTATTTTAGACTCCCACATAATTGAAACAGTATTTTACTGGGAGCCTCGCGCCGGCTTTTCCCTTCCCCGCAGTCTCATCTGCGCCCTCTAAAGCCTTCCCCAGCCCTCCCAGACCGAGAGTGCTGAGCGACAGATCATGTGTGGCACAACGCCTGCGATCAAGGGAAAGAACGGAAACTGAGAATAAAGCAAATGAAGCGTCTGAAAGAAACACAGAAGCAGATATGTGTGGGGCTGAAGATGATATTGGAGCATGTAGTTATAACATATAGTGACATCAGAGCAACGGCCTAGCAGTTAGCGTATTGAGCTGTGGCGCCAATGCAGGTGGAATCAGTTTGAATCCAGCTCGCAACATTTTCCATGCTCATTCCTGTTCTTATGCCGTAATTTTTAGTTTTTAAATAAAGAGCAAACTGCACACATAAACCTTCATGAGTTGCAGTTTGCATCCGCTGATAGTGTTGTGTATTTGCATTCACTGTCTGTGTTGATTTAGTTACCTGATATAAGGAATTATGCAAATCTGTTAACAGCGCAACATTTACCTGCTTTCATTCATTGATAATAGAGTAATTAATTGCTCTCCATTTTGTGAATAAGCCACAATCTATAAGAAGCCTAATTAGAAGGAAGATGTTTGACCTGAAAAGAATGACAATGAGTTAATTTAAATTTTAACGATGTACAGTGATAATTCTTGAGAAATTTCGGTTCAGTTTGTGCATTTGAATTCAGGTAGCAAACAGGAATTGTGATTGAAATTTTTGAATTTGACTTTAATGAAGTAGTTTTTTTTAATTGAAATTATAAATAATTTAAAAAATTTCAGTGTTTTTTTTTTATTTTTTATTTATTTAGTAAATTTTATTTGAAGTTTTTCTAGTTCAAATTCAAGTATTATTCATCTTCCTATACTAGTGCAGATAATGCCTGGTTAAACTGGATTTGGGAGGTTACTAGGTTTTTGCACTAAAATTCCAGAGTGGTGCAACTGTTTTGTGAATTTGCCCCTAAGTGTATCAGCATCTTTAAAAAGTGGTAGAACAAGCTGTGGGAGCATTTTAAATCATTAAGTGTTTGTTCATGTGTGAACATGCTCGCCTCTGACTAAGTGTGTGTGTGTGTCTCTGCAGAGTTTTGTCAGTAAGGTAAAAGAGGCCCACGATATGCTGACTCTGTATAATGTGTCAGAAAAAGATGCAGGCCAGTACTGGTGCAGAGCCCACAACTTTGTAGGCATGTCAGAGAATACGTTCTGGCTCATGGTGTCCCAGCCAGGTAATAATCTCTCTCCAAACAGCTGATGTCAATCAAGACTTTGGTGGCGTAGAGTCAAACTCCCCTAAACTCTCTCTGTTTCTCCCTACTCTTCTTGTCCCTTTTTCACACAATAAATAAGGTGACCTGATTCAAGGACTTGTTATATAAGGCGAGTGTGTGTCTGCATCATTTAAATGCTCGCTTCTTCTTCTTCCCCAATCAATGCAACAAGAGCATGTTTAATAGGAGCCGAGACTGTGCCACACGCACTTTCTTATTGATTTTTCTCCTACACTACACACAGCTCTCTTGAGTACCGGCACACACACTTCTACATAAATAGGTGTCAGTTTTATCTAGTGAGAGGTTAAATTAGGCTTAAAGCTGGTAATATTCCTCCCCGCTCTTTTTCTTTGCACCTCAAACAGATCTGGATGAACACTAATGTGACCTGCTGCTGCTGATGGGGCGTTGAATTTTCCACCAGGGTTCGGGGTTTTACTTTGCTTCTAGGTCATCTCTTCATATGCAGGATTGTGGGATTTCTGGGTTACTGGTGATGGGTTAACTCTCGTTCAGATCTTCCTCCCGGTATCGGGGCTGTTCTTTTCCCAAGGGTTGTGGTTTACGCATCTGTCTTTCTCTCTCTCTCCATCTCTCCCTGGTTTTCCAGACTGCGGGAATAAATACTACGGATAAAGAGCTGGAGATTCTCTACCTGACCAATGTGTCTTTTGAGGATGCGGGGCAATACACTTGTCTGGCAGGGAACTCGATTGGCTTTAACCATCACTCTGCCTGGCTTACAGTGTTACCAGGTACACTAGTCTCACTTTCTGGGGTTTCTCTTCACTCCTTTTCTTCCCATCTCTCCACACTTCCTATTTTCTCTATTGTCCTTGAATGTTCATAGTTTTGTGGTTAAAATGTTTTTGAAATGCTTTCAGTGATATTCTCTATGGACCTTAGCCATGGCAGACAGCAGTCTTGTTTTTGTTCATGTCAAATTTAATATGCCACCCTGACTAAAGTCCTCTGAAAAACAACCCGGTAGTTTGTAATTGTTTTCAGATTTAAACATGACATATGCAGAGAAAAAAGACGGATGATGGGTTTTTCCTCACAGACTGTTTCCACTCGATAACACACGCGCTCGTGATGGAAGTGCTTGTCGTGTTTACTGGAGTATTTACTGATGGCACACGGTCCCAGTATCTGGGAGGCCCGATTCATTAATTCTTACATCCTCTGCGCTCATCCTGTTATCCTGCTCTCCGTTCTGCTGCTGTAATTAAAATCGCTCGTCTCGTGTAGAGCCACTGAACTCTATCTGTGGGGCTCATCACACAAGTGCCAAATAAGCCTCCCGGAGAGAGGGGCATTATGGGATGTTTGTACCTGTTAGCATGTTAATTAGTTTGTAAGGTGGCTGTAAATTAACTGCAGGCTTTCTGCTTTATAACTTTGAATAAAACAATAACACGATCTCTAATCTAACCATTAGTGGGGCTTATTTCTAAAGTTACTCTCTTTTTAAATGAAAGTCTCGAGGCTGTAGTTAGTAGCCAATTTAAGTTGGGTTTCATGTTTTATTCAAGTTGATAAACTGAATTTTGTGGTTATGTGTATTAGAAATAAATAAATAAACCTTTTGCCAGTTTGGATGAACTGAGAAAATTCACTGGCCATAAATATTTCTAATTGCCCCTCAGCAGACATTGTTCCTCTAATTTTATATTCCACATGGGTGTTGGCACATTTAGTTCTGAGCCCTGAGGAAAAGTTGTTTAAAAAATGGTTTGCATGTCTTTGAATCATTTGTGTTGCTTACATCAGTGAGGATCAGACATTATCACAATGTAATTACGCTACATATTATGTTGCAGTCCCCAGTAAAAATTCAGTTATTTTCTCATCAAAGCAAAGCTCAGCAAATTTTACTTGCATTTGGCACTTGTTAAGCGCTCGGACCCTGAAAATTTAAAAACATTTTAATCAACCGTTGTGTCCAAAATTCACATATTTCTGAGTAGGTACTTCTTTTAAATAAGTACTTAATTTGCAGCCATTTAGAAAGTATGTTCTAAATACTATAAAGGTGTGTTGTATGAATATAATTCAGACATAACACCATTCACAACAGTCATTGTTTCATCTATAGTGCAACACATTGGTACATTTGTCTCATAGTGTAATCACCGCATGTCTAATCTGTGCTCTTGTGCTCTGTGTCAGCGGTAGAGATGGAGAGAGAGGATGACTATGCGGACATCCTCATCTACGTGACGGGCTGTGTGCTCTTCATCCTCACCATGGTCATCATTATCCTCTGCCGTATGCGGATGAATACACAGAAGACTCTGCCTACACCACCCGTTCAAAAACTGTCCAAATTCCCCCTCAAGAGACAGGTAACAGAAAGTAGATACAAGATTTGATCAGCCTATTTCCTATTTTCTTTCTCTCTTTAACGTAAAGCTGTTGTAGTATGTCTTTGGGCTATTGGTGTGTATGAAGACATACTGTGTGGATGTCATAGATGTGATGTGGCAGAGGGATATTCCTGCTCTCCTGGAGACTGCCAGTGTTTATATCATGTTTCTCTCCTGGTGAAACTCGCTCTCTCTCAGTTGTTTTAAACATTTTAAATCGCAGCAGCTGCAGCTGACACACACTGTCTCTCTAATCTCTGTCGCTCTCTCAGTCTCTTCTTCTTTTTCCCTCAAGTTATTTCCAGCAATCAAAGCCTGACAATGTCACACTGGAAATAACGCAAGCTACATAATCATGTTGCAGTGTTTTTTTTTTCTTTTTTTTCTTCTTTCATTCAAATAGTGTGTGTGTGTGGGTGTGTGTATTTTGAGGTAGTTCTGATTTTAGAAAATATTGAGATGTCATTGTCAAACAGTTTGATCTTCCTACTGCTGACATACTTTCTCAGTGTCTCATGAAAGTCTACACAGATTTGCATTTCCTAAAGGAACTAAAAGAATAGAGCCGTTGTCGTGATATTCAGCATACATTGTGTGTTGATTCTTGTGCAAAAACAGTTATGGATGGCTAAAAATATGCAAATCAATGCTGGAGAGAAACCACAGATTGGGATGAAAATATTACATTATGATGATTCCGTTGATGTTAGTTGGAAGAAAGAAAAAAGAGAGCCAGTTGGGCTGGTGGCTCACAAGCACCTTTTTGGATACAAGACAACAGCAAAACTCCAGATCATAGCTATGTGTGCATGGCAGCAGTGAAATGTTGCTTCACGCAGTCTTCTGTGGTCCATTATGTGGAGATCTGACAGCTACAAACCTCTCTCTGTCAGAAGTACTCCTCTGAGGAACAGACACTATGTTTTTGTCTGCAACACACAACACTTCAGAGAAGATGATCTTCTTAAAATAGACATCTTGAGCCTTCCTCTCTCTCTCTCTCTCTCTGTCTCGCTCTTATTTTCACTGTCTTATTCTCTTTCAGGGACAATAACATGCTGTTTTTATTCTTTACCCAAGCAGGTGTCCTTGGAATCTAACTCTTCCATGAATTCAAACACCCCGTTGGTCCGGATCGCCCGCCTGTCATCCAGCGATGGGCCCATGCTGCCCAACGTTTCTGAACTTGAACTGCCCTCTGACCCCAAGTGGGAGTTTCCACGTACTAAGTGAGTTACAAGCTGAAGTGAACATCAAATGACCGTAATAATGTGGGTTTGGTCCCTTGCTGATTGATGATTCTGTTGCAGACTAACGCTGGGAAAACCGTTGGGAGAGGGTTGCTTTGGGCAGGTAGTGATGGCTGAAGCCATTGGGATTGACAAAGAGAAACCCAACAAACCTCTCACTGTTGCTGTCAAGATGCTCAAAGGTGAGTGTGTGTCCAGATACTATAAATTATATTTGTTGTTTACTGCATAAGAAATCAATCAACTGTCTTAAATTATGAATGAATGTCAAAATCTTAAAAGAAACATCAGTCCCAGAGCACAAAAAAATCTCATAAATACAGTGAGTGTGCTTAACTGTAATTAAATAATAAATACTAATATACTAATAATATAACCTACCGTTCAAAATGTTGGGGTCAGTAACTTTTTCTGAAAACGATTTCTATTTCACATAAATGTTGTTCTTTTGACGTTTCTATTCATCAAATTATCCACAAAAATATTAAGCAGCACGACTGTTTTCATCATGGATACTAATAAGAAATGTTACTGCAGTACCAAATCAGCATATTAGAATGATTTCTGAAGAATCATGTGGCACTAAAAACTGGAGTAATCACAGGATTAAATTACATTTGAAAATGTATTACAACAGAAAACAGTTCTTATTAATTGTAATAATATTTTACTGTTTTCTTAGATGACGGCACAGATAAGGACCTCTCGGACCTTGTGTCTGAAATGGAGATGATGAAGATGATTGGAAAACACAAAAACATCATCAACTTGCTGGGAGCGTGCACACAAGATGGTCAGTATGCAGTATCCAGGCCTTTATTCCAGTATGTTTAGTTTTTGTTAGTTTAGATTTTTCTGACTGAATAGTTTCTGACTGTGTTCACGCAGGTCCTCTGTATGTGCTGGTGGAATATGCCTCTAAAGGAAATCTTAGGGAATACTTGCGGGCGAGAAGGCCGCCTGGGATGGACTACTCGTTTGACACTTGTAAAATCCCAAATGAAACTCTGACATTTAAGGATCTGGTGTCCTGCGCCTATCAGGTCGCCAGGGGTATGGAGTACCTGGCCTCAAAGAAGGTAACACATATACTTATCTAAGTTTATAAAATTTTTAAAATAGAAATAATTGAATATGCTTGAATTGTTTATAAAGTTCATAAATGCTGTCTACGGATGCTAGTTATTATTTTCCAGATGTGTACGTCATAGTGTGTATTTATCAGACTTGAGCATAAAAGATGGTGCTCTTTCTGTTTGTGTTGCCAGTGTATCCATAGGGATCTTGCGGCCCGGAATGTTCTGGTAACCGAGGACAATGTAATGAAGATTGCAGACTTCGGCCTGGCTAGAGATGTGCACAACATTGACTACTACAAGAAGACCACCAACGTAAGTCGACACTATTATCAATCTCAGAATGCTTGAAGGATAGAGCTCTTGGGTGGCATTGGATTGAAACACAGCGGATGTGGTTATGCAATGTATTTCAAATGTCAAGTCTGCAGGTTTTGAATTTTGTGTGTGCTTAGTTTAGGAACTTTTGAAGGTGGGTTTATGAGCAACGTGTCATAAATTAATTAACTGTTGATTGAGGTCTGGAGTTAGTAATAAGTACGTGTGGGTATTAGAGAGGACCGGGCAGTACTGAACACATCACAGTTTACCTGGCCTGCAGTATATTGTGAAATGCAGTACTAGCTAAAACTAGGGGGTGCTGCTACAGTAACTTCAGTACATTTTCAGTAACATGACATTAGCTTAGCTGTGGAAAAACACTTGTTTCCCAGCACATAGCACTTAAAAAAGTTAATTAATTGTGATGAACTGGTTAAAAATGATTGACAGAGTCATTTGAATCAGCATCTTTTGTGTAGGTAGAACTCATTCTAAACTCATTCCTGTGTCATTTTTGTAGCAGAATATAAATTTGGGATTGAAAATAGCGACTTGACTATTTTCAGTCATGTAATCTGAAAATTATTGGCAGTGCTGGCAAATTGTAGTCCATTACCGATTACAAATTACATGTCAAAAAATGTAGTTTGTAACGTAATCTGTTAGATTACTCATTTTAGGTAATGTATTCTGACTACTGTTTGAGTACTTTTCGATTTTTATGTTATTTACTTTTATATTTTTGTCCAGACATTTGTCCAAATCAGTAATTAGTAAAAGTCATTGGATATGATGGAGATACAGTGTTTCACAGCTATATATAACAGCAGTGTTAGTAACTTGCATAATTATCCATCACATACATGGCCTAACTCATTGAGAGGTGCTTTTGTCCCCAGTTTTAAAAGCATGGATCACCAATTTATTTACATGACATTTAAATGGCCATTCTATATTGTTAATATAGTCAAAGCTAAATGCTATTAAACACAGTAGGATTTTCTGGAAAGTACATCTCAAAAGAGAAAAAAAGAATAATTAGGGAGTGTCAATAAATTATAAATAATTTACTACCTTTGTGCGAATAATATGTAATCCATAAAAAAGTAACTGTAATCTGATAATGAGCATTTTAAAATATACTATAATCTAATTACAGGTACTTATTTTTTGCAATCTGATTACGTAATCCAGATTACATGACCAATTACTTCCCAGCACTGATTATATGTTATAATTTAAATGAAATTGCTTATATACCTTCAGTGTAGTTACATTTTTGTTAATAGCATGTAGTGTGCTTTCTCCTTTTTAAACGGTTGGTTTTACTGTAGTTGAACTACCTTAAATATGCTTATAATAGCTTGTAGCAAGATCATTTTAGCTTCCCTAGCACTGGTACAATAAACAGAATGTGTTTAATGGAACTGTTAGGTGTTGTGACGGCGGGTTTTAGATGTGGGGTGTGGCTGGTGAAGTATTTGGATATTGGATGGGACAGTTGGAGATTAGAGAGCATTGGAGAGCGGAACGATGTTGGCGCGGACTGCTGAAGTGTATTTGTATTAGATAGGACAGTAGGAGATTAAACTGCAGGCATGTTGATGTCCGTTGGGCGTTTGTATGTCTTGCTGGGTCAGCACCACTGTTGTTCTGACTGATCTGTGTCTTTTCAGGGTCGTCTGCCCGTCAAATGGATGGCACCAGAAGCACTGTTCGACCGCGTCTACACGCACCAGAGTGATGTGTGAGTTTACATTGCCATGCATACCTCTTCTTTTTCCCTCCATCGCTTCATGCCATCTGTTCATAAAGTTCATCAAGCGGTAAAGGAATGCAAGTGAACACCATAACCCTGCAACGATAGCATCAAAGCCATCCAAGAGAGTGTGCCAGTGTTTCCTGCACTGGAATTTACCGGCGATGTTCAGAGATGTGAAAAAACATATTAAAAGGGCTGAGAACCATTAAATAAAACAAAGACAACACATCTTTCTGTTCTTTGCAGACTGCGCTCAACAATAAACATACAGTGAAGTGAAGTGATGTGTGGCCATGTATGGTTACCTATACTCGGAATTTGTGCTCTGCATTTAACCCATCGAAGTGCACATACACAGCAGTGAATACACACCTGGAGCAGTGGGCAGCCATATTGCTGCAGAGCCCGGGGAGCGGTTGGGGGCTCGTGCCTTGCTCAAGGGTCTCACCTTAGTCGTGGTATTGAAGGTGGAGAGAACGCTGGCTATTCACTCCTCCCACCAACAATTCCTGCCGGACCTGAGACTCTCTATCCATTAGGCCATGACTGACCCACAAACAGCATGACTAGTGTAGTCTAATTCACAAAAAATCATGTAATGGATCAGCACAAATATGTTATTACATAAATATAAATGTATGTGTGTGTGTGTGTGTGTGTGTGTGTGTGTGTGTGTGTGTGTGTGTGTGTGTGTGTGTGTGTGTGTGTGTGTGTGTGTGCGTATATAATCTGAATTGTATAGGAAACACTGGTGTTTTTGCATCCAGTTTATCGTTCAGAAATGTGGGAAAGTTATGATCTTAAGGCTGCATTTATTTGACCAAAAATACAGTAAAAACATCAGTATTGTAAAATAGCAATACAATTTAAAATAACTGTTTTCAATTTAAATATAAAATGTAATTTATTCCTGTGATGCAAAGCTGAATTTTCAGCATAATTACTTCAGCCTTCAGTGTCACATGATCCTTCAGAAGTCATCATAATCTGTTCATTTAGTGCTAAAGAAACATTTCTTACTATTATCAATGTTATTATTATTGTCTTATTATCAAAGAAAACACTGGTGCTGCTTAACATTTTTGTGATATTTTTTTCAAGTTTCTTTGATGAATGGAAAGTTCAGAAGAACAGCATTTATTTTGCTGTCACTTTTGATCAATTGAATGCATCCTTATATATATTAATAAATGTGTTCAATTATATAAAAACAAAAAAATCTCACTGACCCTAAGCTTTTGAACGGTAGTGTGTGTGTCTGTGTTTGCACAGCAGGTTTTGATTAGTATGTTAGTATACTATACACTGTCTCTCAGTAGACCGAACACCCATTCATCAAACTCAGACTGGTACCCGGAGCTGCACTTTCCAATATGTCTAAATACTCTTTAATCACTGTTGGCCAGAGACAGCAGTAATAGAATAATATCATTTGCCTCTGCCTATAGGCTGTACTTATTCTATGATATATGAGCAGTGAGCCCTTCATTCACTCGATCTACTCTGTATGTGTGTGAGTTTGTGTGAGCACCACGCTGATGGGCGTAAATGAGATTTGACTCCAACATAAAGCTAATGAACGGATAGTGATATAATGACGAGCCAATTATTCAGCCCCCATAAGGCTTCTAACTGACTGTGTGTGTGTGTGTGTGTGTGTGTGTGTGTGTGTGTGTGTGTGTGTGTGTGTGTGTGTGTGTGTGTGTTTGGCTGGGTAGCATTAGCTGGCTCATAGCTCCTGTTGTCTCTTAGCGTGGCTAATTTGATTAGCACTGCTCAGTGGTGGCGTGGGAGGAATGGGGCCAAAACAAAAGAGCCCTGAGTTAACAGAGCAGCTTGTGATAACACTCACCCACATACACATATGTGCGCACACACACTCGCTCTAGTTTAATAGACTCACGTCTCATATCACCAACATACATTAGAAGCCTCAGTGAGAACCAACAAAACTCCTCTCTCACATCTGCCAAGTATCTACACCCCAGAGAGAGACAACCAGCATATATAAGCCTAACAAGTGTTCATAAGACTTATGTTTTGTACTGTACTGTAAATGTTTGATTGTTGCCCCTTATTTGCTCTGAACTGTGACCTCTCTTGCATCTCAGGTGGTCTTACGGAGTGTTGTTGTGGGAGATTTTCACACTGGGCGGCTCACCGTACCCAGGTATCCCAGTGGAGGAGCTCTTTAAACTGCTGAAGGAGGGTCATCGGATGGACAAACCTGCAAACTGCACTCATGAACTGTACGCTTTTGATCTTCTTTGTTTTTCATCTAGAAAATTCTTAAAACCTTTTTATACTTCTCTTAAAATAAAGCTGTAAAGTAGGGCTGAACGATTAATAATACCAATATGGTTTAGTGCAATTATTAAATCACAAAAGCTACAATTTAATTCAAAATAAAAAAGAAGAGAAGAAATAAATAATTCAAAATGTAGAAATTAAGGTAGCCACAAAAAAAAAATAGTATTGTGTGCTGTGTATATAGTATTCATAGTATACGTATATATATATATAGAGAGAGAGAGAGAGAGAGAGAGAGAGAGAGAGAGAAAGAGAGAGAGAAAGAGAGAGCTCAAATACTCCTTTTTTAACAGTGAAATAATATTATTACAATAGGTAAAATAATTTTTGGTTTATTTATTTATAATAATAATATAAAACATTTTTGGACAAATTGTGCAGCTGTACAAACAAGCGAGCCTGAACTCGTGCATTTTATTTTTTATCAGAAAAGTTGCAATTCAATATTTTGTTGCCTTTACTCCATGTCCTAATTACCGTAGTTGCTAGATGACAATCCAGACATTCTACTTGAAATCTGTTCACATCTTCACACTCAAAATGATGTTTATATGGCAGCTAATCTGTGAAATTTGAGTAATCAATAGACAAACCCTCAATACAAGAAGTCGTTGTGCAAATGCCTAACCTAGTTTATTTAGCAGGACATTAGATAGTTATTCAACTGTATTGTTTACCGTTTACTTTTAGACTATTCTTGCATTATTAAGAAATTAACAATAGTCATTTATAGGAATTAAACATAACATATTACAAGAAAAATGTTTAACTACATTTACCTCTGATGTTGGCGTCCTTTAGAGTTTTTTTTTCGCTTGTGCTCTTGGAAAAGTAAGTTTACGAGTTAATAAAAGTAATTACTTTTTACAAGTCTGAATCTCGTAATTACAGTAATTCCGACATGACGTGGACACACCTATTGCCCATCAATATAAAAAATGTTTTATGTCTGGCACATATTAAATGCTTGTATTGTTTTGTGCAGGTACATGATTATGCGGGAGTGTTGGCATGCTGTTCCTTCACAAAGACCCACTTTCAGACAGCTGGTGGAGGATCACGACAGGGTTCTTTCCATGACCTCCACTGACGTAAGAGCTCTAGTGCAGAAAACCAAACACCTTAACTCTTATTAACCTGAACTTGCCAATTCTGATGTGTGTTTGTTTGTGTGTGCTTGATCCATCAGGAGTATCTGGACCTGTCGGTGCCATTTGAACAGTATTCCCCTACCTGTCCAGACTCCAACAGCACCTGTTCCTCCGGCGACGACTCTGTGTTTGCTCACGACCCTTTACCTGACGAGCCCTGCCTCCCTAAACATCACCTCCACAGCAATGGGATCATACGAACATAAGGGCCCAGGACAGAAATGGTGGTTTGTGGGGACCTTCCGGTTCGCTGCACTGGACCAGCATGTGGCGGCAGTGCAGACGGGGCTCCTGGTTCAGTGTGGATCTCATGAAATGCTCAACAAGAAGCTTCAGACTTCCAACTGTTCACAGGTCTGAAGGACGGATTACGCCCCTCTCCTTCAGCTCCTTTTCTTCCAAATCATTATTCAGCTTTTTGTCTATGAAAAGAGAATTCCTATTTTTATATTCGGCCAGTTTCGTTTTTTCCTTTGCGCGACGCAGTCAGAAGGGTCAAACCATTCCGTGCCTACCAAAAAAACAGACAAATTGCTGGACAGGAAACAAAAAGAACGGATCGACACTGTTACAGCACGATCCTGAAGCGACAGACAGAGTCGTCCTGTCACACATGGACAGGAAGTGTTTTTACAGCAATATCTGACTGGAGTGAGAATCAAACCCATGGCCAGTCTCTCCTCTCCACTCCTCACAAAGAACATTTTTCATCCTTTTTTAATAAGAAAAGAGAGAAAGGTCTCCTAGATGTGAGATTTAATTAGAAGATATATAACTGTGTGCTTTGTACGTATCTTAAAGTTTTTATTGTAAATATATAGATATAAATATGTATCATATTGCAGTCGGTAGCAGTGTACTTAAAAAAAAAAAACTATAGAAAAAAAAGAAAGAATGACATTTTAAGAGCAAGTGAGCATACACTGTTGAGATCATGTAAACATTTAATCTTAAAAAAGCAAAACAAAAGTTTTATTTGAATTAACATGTATATTTGTAAAGCTATTTATAGACGTAAGGTTTTTAAAGGGGTCTAAAATTATAGTCGGGTTTTGGTACTGTAAACAAATTTTGTAAGTTATTTACCACAGAAGTGCAAGATTTCAACCGGTGGGTTGTATTTTATTTTTGCTTGTTTTCTTCCATTTCTTAGTTTACAGTGACAAGAATGTATGAGAAGCTAATTGGCGATATCAACAGAGCAAAATGACGAAATTACGAATTCTACACACGAAACAAGTACGCCAGAAGTTGCTTTGCCCGTATTTCAGTATTGAATTTAATGATAAAAGGACCACAAGTGCTTCTGATCTTCATGGGGAAACTGCACCGGTGTGTATTTTTAACTCCAGTCAGACTCACACTTAAAGCACTTTTCATCATTTTTGTATATTAAAAAAAAAAAAAACTCCATATTTGGGCTTCCATGCATGAGATCCGTTCACTACAGTATTTCAAAAAACAGTGTTGGTTTTCTCTGATTATGAGCGCTGTGGTCTTTTCATCCAGCTCTATGATATGAAGGAGTGCTATGTGGGTAAAACCTACCATAGCATATAGATATATGGTGAAACCATATTATGAGTTTGTCGCTCTTTATTTGCTCTTTTGCTAATGAATATGTATAATAACATTTTGAGGTAATCCTCCAGGTCGGTGTGTTTGCGAAGTGCCAAAATCTTTCTCTCTGCTCTGAGTTTTATGTTAATGAGTACAGAACCGTTATTGCTATTCAACTCTAGCGTGCATGGTTGTCAGATGAGTGTCTCTGGCCCTGCGAATCTAAGCGAAGCATTATGGGATAGCTTGGTCGTGTCTCAGGGTGTCCTCAGACAATTGCATTCAAGCAGAAAGCCGGCAATAATATATAATGGGGGAAAAAAGAGGATGATTCGCTTGCTGCTAAACTACGAAAACTGTAGATTTGATAGGAGGTGACTGTACAGGTGCCGAGTGAAGCAGTCGCTCCCTCCTCCTGCAAACCATTGAATTTTTGTACTTGTCAAGTGCCTGGGAGGGAGTTGAGTGGCTGAATATTGCGACGTACGGTTTGAATGTACGGCCACATCAAGAAAAGATACAAGCAGGGTGTTTCTTCGAATGAGAAATGAGTAAATATGTGTAAGGCACTTCGTTACCTTAAGTCTCAGATTGGGTTCTTAAAGATACGGATGACGTTGTTCTCTAATTTCTTCTTCCAGCTGAGGGACATCATGTTCTGTTGGATACAGTGTTTAGAGTGTTTGTCCATTACGTGTGGAGTCATTCGTTTACTGTTTGGTGGTGTGGGATGGCAGGGCAAGTGATCGCTCTCAGCTTGGTATTTTTTATTTTTTTTGTACAACCTGTAACCTCTGGCTCACCTCCGCATCCTTCGCTCTACTACTGACAGCCCTTTTGCATTGTTTCAAACATATCAAACAATGTTGCTGGTCCTTCTCCCTCCTTGTCACAAACCCACATTATTTATTTCCTTGTATTTATGTTTTGTTTTGTTTTGTTTTACCTTCATCCGCTTGCTTCCATGACCTTCTCTTATTCAAAAGGACAGCATTCCTTCATGCTTGTGTGTTTTGGGATGGAGGTAGAGCCAAGATGCGTTTAGGGGTTGAAGAAAGTTTTCTTAAATGTTTACAATGAACATCCAGACAGTTTCAAAGGACAATGTGTTTCCCAGCACTTTTGAAGTGGCTGGATGTTGAGCAATACTGGTCTGATGTCGACACACTTTCATTTTACACATTTGTTTTTTCCTCTTAAGCTCTATTTGATAGTGCCATTCAGCTCTTATTAGAATTAAGATATTAAATTAAGTTATAGATTTAAATTTGCAAATGATTGTTATATGTCGAGTAGATTTTATATAGGTGTGTTTTTGTTTTGTTTTGTTTTAATAGGGATAAAAGCTTCTTTACAGTATTTTCTTACAGAAGAATTGCATTGCATTCCAGGTAGATTTCTTTCTTTACGCGGTGAGGTAACACGTTTGCAGAATTAAAGGCATTCAGCATCTGCATCCCTCTCTGTTTAACAAAAGAATGGAATAGTTGACTAACAGTGTTTTGTGTTATTTTTCCATATCTCTGTATCTGTGGAACATTCCGTTCTGTTTCAGTTGCGCCCCTTCCGAGCTGTTAAACCTCTTTACACTCTATCAGTCTGTGCCTGACGGAATTATGCTGTCAATCAAAACCTTTTCAATAAACACAACAAAACCAGTGCTCACTTGTCACATTCTTTTTAAATCAATACTGGCCATACTCGGTATTTCAGGTTTATTTATGACCACAAAACCAGTCATAAGTGTCAATTTTGCAAAATTGAGATTTCTACATCATCTCAAAAGCTGAATAAATACGCTTTGTTAGGATAGGACAATATTTGGCCGAGATACATCTATTTGAAAATCTGGAATCTGAGGGTGCAAAAAAATCTAAATACTGAGAAAATCACCTGTAAAAGTTGTCTAAATGAAGTTCTTAGCTATGCATATTACTGATCAAAAATACGTTTTGATATATTTACGGTAAGAAATTTACTAAATATCTTCATGGAACATGATCTTTACTTAATATCCTAATGATTTTTGGCATAAAATAAAAATGGATCATTTTGACCCATACAATGTATTTTTGGCTATTGCTACAAATACACCCCAGCGACTTAAGACTGGTTTTGTGGTCCAGGGTCACATTTAGTCAATAATTATCAAGAGTGGGAGAGAATAATTTGATACAGATATCTTGCATTGAATTGCAATGAAAGAAAATACATTTTGAAACTCTGGAATTCTCAGTGATAACTACTGAAGAATACTTATGCGCTGAAATTTCGGTAGCCAAAAATATTTGAATGACAAAAGAAATAAAATAAATAAGTGGGCCAAAATGGGTTTTGAAACGGCTGAAATCATTAACTGACATTTAAATAGCGCTTTCACTCAACAAAAAAAAAAAAAGTTCAGTAAACTTAATTAAATTAAGGAACACATAATTAGTTTAGTATAAGAACAAAATAAGTTTATTAAACAAATGCCTTTTTCTAACCAACCTAATAAATTTAAGTTCCTATGTCATACTAACTAGCATGTATGCTAAAGACAATTTTGTTTATTACACTTAAAGGTACAAAAGCTGTCACTGTGGCAGTACCCTTTTAAAAAGCACTAATATCATTTAGATACTAATTTAGGTACAAATCTGTACTTTTAAGGTATAAAATGCACCTTTTATGGGTAAGTAAGGTATATTTTTGAAAGGGTAATGTCCCAGTAGTGGCGCCTCCAGGATTTTTTTTATAGGGTGGCCGAAAGGGGTGGCACAATACAAAAAAGTGCTGCATGCCTAAATCTAATGGCAGACAATAATTGTTGGTGTTACCATTCATTCTAGGAGCATATAAAGTTCAGTAGGATATTACTATACAGAGCAAAATATAAAAATTCTGTAAAGAGCAAAATAGAAAAAAAGTCACTCTGCAATTCAACTGCAAGTACCCTCATATTTATTTGGAAGGCAAATTCATTTCAAATGAGAGTAAAAGTAAACAAGAAGCATAGATGTTTAACCCATCACTTCTTCAAAACAATTGGTACACTGACTGTTGCAGTAAATGAAGTCCTAAATGTTCTCAGAATTTACAGACCTTTTGCTGAAGAAGGTGGATGTTGACTGCTTTCCTCTCCATTTCGATTATTTATCATAAACCCTACATTTGTGTGTAAATATTATGTAAGTGCTTAATTTAAATATTTTCTGTTTCTGTGGTCAGACATTAATTAATAAAATACTACTTGTCTGTCTGGGTAACAAAAACTGTTCTACATATGTGACTTTAAGAGCCAAAGATTAAATGTTGCCCAAATCTGCAATAATTTACAGATCAACTGATAGAGTAACAGGACTCTATGCTTACTTTTCTTTTTAGGAGCACAGTTAAAAATTTAGGAGCACCTTCTAATCAATAATTAAAAATAATTAACGAAGTGATATTTGACTCCTTAAAGTGATTTACAGGGAATTTAGTTTTTACCTTTGTATGTTATCTTTTATTTATCAATTCAAAAATGTATAAGCTTTTTAACATTTCTAATTAAAACAACAGAATAAAAAGTAGAATAAGAATAAGTTATCAATCAAATGAAATCAGTTTTTAAGGAATAAATTTGTAATAATAATAATAATAATAATAATAATAATAATAATACGTTTTATTTATATAGCGCTTTTCCAGAGCTCAAGGACACTTTACAATAAACATCAGAAATGGGAGGAAAACATCAAAAAGTAAACAGAAAGAAAAGACCATCAGAAATCCAAAGAGTAATATACAACATAAGACAGAATAAACAGAAGAGTTTTGAGCAGCGAATTGAATTCAGACAGGCTGTTGGCAAGACAGAGTGATCTGGGTAGAGAGTTCCATAATTTAGGGGCAACAACACTGAATGATCTGCCCCCCATGGAAGAGAGGTGATATCGAGGGATGGTGAGAAGGCGAGAATCAGAGGACCGCAATGAATGTGGTGGAGAATAGGGGAGGAGCAGATTGCAAAGATAGTAAGGAGCCAGACCATTCAAAGTTTTAAAAGTAAGCAGGATAACTTTTAACTTGATACGATAGGCCACTGGTAGCCAATGCAGATCAGCTAGAATAGGGGTGATGTGGACGGAACGCTTGGTGCGAGTGGCTGAGTTTTGAATATACTGTAATCTAGCAATAGAGGTAGCTGGCAAGCCAACGAAAAGGGCATTACAGTAATCGAGACGAGATGAAACAAAAGTGTGAATGAGAGTTTCTGCATCATTGGTACTAATGAAAGGACGGAGCTGGACAATTCGTCGTAAGTGAAAAAATGCTAATTTAGAGAGAGAGAGAGTTAATATGAGACTGAAATGAAAGAGATGGGTCAAACATAACACTGAGATTTCTAACGATACTAGATGGAGTAATTAAAGTGCCAGTAATATTGCATGTAAAGTCAGCGGGAACTTTGGTGGTAAGTGATGGAGTACCAATAATGATGATCTCAGATTTAGTTTCAGAAAATTTGAGTTAAGTTTTAATATCTTGCACGCAAACATAAATTTTGTCGATGTGGGTGGATAGGGAAGGCCTGCATGACGTGTAGATTTGAATGTCATCAGCATAAAAATGATAGCTAAAGCCATGATGCTGTAGTATTTGACCCAGTGGTAAAATATAAATAATAAACAGCAAAGGCCCATGAACGGAACCCTGGGGGACGCCTTGTTTCAAGGGGGCAGTAGGGGATCTGAAATCCCGAGCAGAGATGTAAAACTGTCTGTCATATAGATATGAATAGAACCAGGAAAGAGCAGTACCTGATATACCCACAGCTGAAAGTTGAGAGATGAGTAAATCATGAGAGATAGTGTCAAAGGCAGAACTACAGAGGTGGCACAGAAGAACACACAAGTGGCATGTAGGTGTATTTTCAAATGTTTAATGAGGCTGAGAGTGCAATTAAATTCATAAATTCATGTTGAGGTTAATGTTTTAAATATAAATTTTTGAATATAGAAATTATAAATGATTTAATTAAGAGGAAATACACTTTAAAAATTAAACTAAAACTGCCAGCAGGTGGCAGCATGTCACTGATTTTATCACTGAATCATTCATTTATTTGATTCGTTTGAACGGCTGATTCAGGACCACGCACATAGATTCGTTTAAAAACGCAGCTCATGCATAAACAAAACACTGATGTGTTTGAATGGAGATGCGCAGCGGCTCAGCTGTTACTTTGTGGGAAACTATTTTCGTTGACGAAATAGAGCAAAATAAGGAAATACTGTTGAAAATAAGTCACTTAAATTAATATTAACTTCTTGTTTAATGAACTGTTGTGTTAAATAAATCACATTTGCCAACTCCACATTTGCAACTGATTGGGTCTGTCGCACGTTTCTCCTAAATATTTTTTTCATAGTCGCACGCAGTAGCCTAGTTTTCAGTCTCAAATGCAACTGAAATGGCCGCACTGTAGAGCCCCGAGTAATATTAATCTAATAAAAACTTAAAGTGTTCGACATGTTAATTAGTTATTATTTTATATAACATACGAAAACTAAGTTGTACTTGTACTCTCCCCCCCACGCCCCCCCCGCCCCCCCAGTGACTGCTTTTGTACCTTTTTTTCTAACAGTGTATTATATACAACATAAAGAATGAGCAAGTAATTGGGTCTTATCTCATTACTGGCATACTGTAAGTACAGTTTTTCCTCTTTGAATGTAGCTACATCATGGCAGTCAAACCGAGCAACTGCTTATCAACCAATATCAACCAATTGCTTGATATTGCAATTCTAGTGTGTCTTACCATTTTATTTTAATGTATTATCTTAATTATGAACATACTGGTTTGTAGTGCAAATTATTTATTCTTATTTATAGTTATTCTTCTCATTATTTCCCTACCTGGCTAATGAACGGGAAGTCTCGCACATTCACAGAAAACGGCTTGCTTCCACATTGAAAAATAAGGTGGATTCATTTTGTGCACACATCATGGATAAATTACAGCAAATAAACATGTCAGCAGTGGTGAAGCACTTCACTGTGACCAAAATTATGCTAGATTATCACTATGCAAAATTTGTTTGGTTGAAATATCGAGAGGTGACTTGTCGGCAAAGAACTTTTTTACAACTGAAACACAAAACATCCTGAACAGCAAGAGTTCAGTTACCCAATTACCCAAACTGAATTTCCAAAACGTTACTTTCACTTTTTAGTTTTCAGTCAAATTTAAAAAAAAAAATATTTATGTTTAAAAATAACTATAGATAATGTGCAGCTATTTAATCATTAATGCAAAATTAACCCTGACAGTGTGATCAGGATGACCTTATGGGTTAAAAAAAATGTGACCCTGGACCACAAAACCAGTCTTAAATTGCGTGGAGATATTTGTAGCAATAGCCAAAAATACATTGTATGGGTCAAAATTATAGATTTTTCAAAATGAATACATTTTGTAATTTTCCTACAGTAAATATATCAAAACTTCATTTCTGATTAGTAATATGCATTGCTAAGCACTTCATTTGGACAACTTTAAAGGCGATTTTCTCAATATTTCAATTTTTTTGCACCCTCAGATTCCAGATATTCAAATAGGCTAGTTGTATCTCCGCCAAATATTGTCCTATACTAACAAACCATACATCAATGGAAAGCTTATTTATTCAGATTTCAGATGATATATAAATCTCAATTTTGAAAAATTGACACTTAAGATTGGTTTTGTGGTCCAGGGTCACAAATATTCTATTACAATGTAATACAACAACAATTTAATACAAGAAATCATCATTCATTTATTTGCTAGTTAGCATTTTGTTTGCATTTAACTGTTTTCCTTACTCTTCTGAGACATTTTAATTTCCTTGCTATATACTTATATATATATATATATATATAGGGAGAGAGATAAAATACTGAAGTCCTCCAAGGCCAATTTATTACATTCAAGCTAAGTCCTATAATGACACTAATTAACCTGTTTGTTGATGTAATAGCAAATTGGTGCCATTAGCAACTTAAGCCTTATTGACAGCAGTATTACCAAACCAACAATGCCATATCTAATGCTGTCAATAGAGCCTAAGTTGCTAATGACACCAATTAGCTATTCTAACTGACATTGGTATGAAAAAAGAAGCCGCACAAAATCATACAAAAGTAGCATTGTGATTTTGCTAGGGTGCATGACTCAGCAACTGGAAATTCATACATGGGACTATATCTAATTATTTGAAATAATCACAAAGAAACTGCAGGTATAACACACTCACATAGAGCAGGAGAAATAAATTGGTGTAGAATCTACTCTGAAACCATTTTCACCGAGAAACTGCTAGAAAATTTCACGAATAATTACAAAGAAACGGCAAGTAAACGTAAATGGGTGTATTATATATGTAATATACTGTATAATTTAATATAATAATTTAATAGAATAATTAATCGTCATAATAGGAATAATGCCACTAAGTTCTGAAAAACACAAAAACTTTTCCTAAGTTTTGGACTAGAACAAACCGTCACACAAATTGCACTTGTGACTGTGAGTGTTTGTTTGCTGGAGTCCTGCAGGCTCTCCAGAGCTGAAAGACTCAAATATGTCCTGAAGGGGAACATCCTGCTTCCCTAGAGCTCTGAAGAGACTCATTCAGTGCCTTTAGATATGTGTGTGTGCGCTCGTGTGCGTGGACTTCACTCTGCAGCTCAAGAGCTCCTTTCACAAATGTGTTTGAGAGAGCCAGGTCTAAATTGGTGTGTCTGATTCAGAGCTGTTTGCTCAGGGGGAGGCTTTGCATCCCTCATTCCTTTACACCTCTTTTTTTTTCATTCTTGCAGGGTTCTCTGACTCCAACCAGCCTCGATTTCTCTCGTTTTTCCTCCCTGCATGTCATTTTTGACTGCTGTCACCCTATTACCAGGTTGTCCCACTGTGCAGTAGCTTGGATGTAATTGCTCAGGGTTCACTGGAAATCAGTCACCTCAGAGTCAGACTCTTCAAAATCAGATGCTCTATGGGATTTGTCAGATCTGTAATCTTGCCATAGCCATCTGTATGTTACAAAGTGCCTTTCAAACTTTTGGTTATATTTCTGCATAATTAGTTTTGCTGAAGCTAACTTCAATGAGGACATTTGTTTATGTACAGATGCGTAATGTGTTTGGTCACGCAGTGGCACGGGTGATGCTGAAGTCATCCTAAAGAGCCCTGAAGGAATGAGCAGTGCGTTGCTGCAGGAAACCGTATGAAAATTTCTCTGTCAATGGCATGCTCTCCATCACTGAAAATCATTGCTTGTAAAATCAGAAAGTACAGTAACACACAAACAATTGAACAATAAATACAGAAATGCAAAGCTTATATTGAGACCTAAAAAAGTTGGAATTATTGGTAAATATGAGCAATGGTGGTTGTGAACAAAAAAATCTGCATCGTTTTTCATTCAAAATATATATAAAAAAAATAATAATAATGTAACCCGAAACTGAACTAAAACAACTGAAAGTGGCGGGAAAATTACATTGTGAAATAAATGTTATTCTCCATTACACATTGGTCACAATTATTAGCACCCCTAGAAATCCTTATGAATAAAATATCTATGAAACATATTCCCATTCATAGGTACTAGGTCATAGTTGCTGTACATTTTTAGCACACCAGAGTGCCTACAAACATGAAATTGTCCAGCCATGACTTCCTGTTTCACAGAAGTATAAATATGAGTTAATACAAAGACCGAATCCCTGAATCATCCATCACAAGGTGTAAAACCAAAGTTCTGATGTGCAGCAAAAGCTTGTTAAGCGTCAAAAAACAGCCTGTAAGAAAATAGATTAAGCATTGAAAATTCCCATTTCAGCAATCAGGGCAATGCATTCCAATCAAGTCGAGAGGATTTGTGTCTATATCATCTTAATGCACGGTGAGAAGGATAGTTTAAGTGGTCAAGGACTCTCCAAGAAACACAGCTGGAAAATTGCAGAAATGGGTTCGGAAAGCCTAAAAAAATATCAAACAGCACCTACACCATGACGTTTGGGAGGGTTTTAAGAAAAAGTCCTCTGCTTTCATCCAAAAACAAACTCAAGCATATTCAGTTGCCAGACACGACTGGGACTTCAAACGGGACCAGGTTCTATGGTCAGACAAAATTAAAAAAGTGCTTTTTGGCACATGCAAGATGAGTTTAAAGGGATACAGAGGAATAAAAAAGTACCCCATGGCCACAGTTAATATACTGTTTGTGCCTATTTTTCTGCACGTGGCATCATGGATTCTATCAAATACCAACAGACTGTCAACTGACCAACTGACTGCCTTTGTTAGAAATCTTACAAATTGGCCGTGGTTGGATCTTCCATCAGGACAATGATATAAAACAAACATCAAAATCAATACAAAAATGGATTCTGCCACTACCTCTCATTGCATTACGGGAGAAGTCTCTTGGCTAAGAATCTTGGCAAAATGGAAGTTGCAAAAAGAATTAAATAAAAGGGGGTGTAAATTAAAAACTAAATTAGCAAATGTTTTATTTCCTACAATAACACATTGGCTGATGCAGAAATATCCTGCACATGCTAAATGTTACAATCTAAAAGTAAATGACATTGTTGTTAAAGGGATAGTTCACCCAAAAATGAAAATTCTGTCATTACTCATCCTCATGTCGTTCCAAACCCATAAGACCTTCGTTCATCTTTGCAACACAAATTGAGATATTTTTGATAAATTCCGAGAGCTTTCTGACTCTGCATAGACAGCAAGGGTACTACCACGTTCAAGGCCCAGAGAGGTAGTAAGGACATTGTTAAAATAGTCCATGTGACATCAGTGGTTCAACTGTAATATTATGAAGCTACGAGAATACTTTTTGTGCGCAAAAACAACAACAACAACAACAAAAAATTATTCAACAATTTATTCTCTTCCATGTCAGTCTTCGATGCACATTCACGACAGTACCATGACACATGCATGTGATGCTGATGACGCAGGAGCTGGCGTTCATTAGATGAAGATGAGTTTTTGTGTACAGAAGATTTAGAAAAAATCTCTACAATGATTCCATTTCACAACTGCTCACACAAAACCCAAAATGGTGGATGCCTCTCAGGGCTTCGGAATATTTCTAATGCAAAAGCTATGTGTTGTTTGTGCTGATGATAGGCCACAAGATAACTGTGGATAACTCCACACCGCAGCTTTCACTGTGACTCCATCCCTCCCTGCTTTATGTGTGGTATACACTATAAACACACAAAAAGTACCTGATGACTCATGTGCATTTCAGGGTATACGAGTACACCTCAGGGTCCTTGTAATCAGCGCACCATAATATATATAGTTTTCAGAATTAAAGGGGTCATATCATGAGAATACACTAACTTTCAGAGCTCAAAACTTTCAAAAAACTGCAATGCTATTGATGTCGGGTTTCTGACATCATAAAGGCTTTGCAAAGACAATGATGGAGAGATGTAGAATATATTGGACTGGGAAAACCGCTTTTATTATATTTTACATGCAAAGAAGTGAAGTGACATGTGGCCAAGTGTGGTGACCCAAACTCGGAATTTGTGCTCTGCATTTAACCCATCCAAAGTGCACGCACACAGCAGTGAACACACACCCGGAGCAGTGGGCAGCCATTTATGCTGCGGCGCCCGGGGGTTCGGTGTCTTGCTCAAGGGCACCTCAGTCATGGTATTGAGGGTACACTCACTCCCCCCACCTACAACCCCTGCCAGACCTGAGACTTGAACTCACAACCTTTGGATTACAAGTCCAACTCTAACCATTAGGCCACGACTCCCCTCCCCCCCACAAAAAGAAAGACGAAGTCTATAAGCAACAAATGGCACATTTAATTATAATGGTAAGAGAGAGAGAGAGAGCGGAAAATGGTTATAAACTAAACTAAAATTATAAATTAACCACAGAGAGCGCTTAAAATGATATACCAAATGATATAACTTCAAATAATGCCCCTATTAAGTTTTAAAAATAAAAATGGCCTTTAAAACCATAACGTCCCTGTAACTATGACTTGCGAGTTGTGTAAGGATGATTATGGCTCTCTGTACCCAGTGCTGGTCTGTATCCTCAGTCAACACACTGAATACTTTTTTGACCAAAAAGAAAGACTCCAAAATGGCCCCACTGCATAAACAGACCTAAAAACAGAGGGTGCAGGAAATCTCCCCTCGACTGCACTTAATTCATTTGATTTGTGTATAAGTGTGTTTGCTGGACTCATGTTGTGCCAGACCCTTCTGTAATTGTTGCTGGTTGAGTGTGTGTAGTGCACATACACACACACTCATCGGTGGTCTGAGGTATGCAATAAGAGGCAGAGTTTGGGAGGCCTGAGCATAATTAATACCTTCGATGTGGTTTCAGAAAAACCAGAGTCACTGGCTATTTTTTGCTAAATTTAATAAAGTAAAAACATGTTTTCATGTGCATGTGTGTGCCCGGCTGGCACTGCGCTCTGACCAGACAAGATGTTTACCGTTAGTCTGTGGCATTGGACGGCAGAGCGGCGACATTTTTCAGCCCCTATTAAAAAGCCGCTGCAGACACCAACGCTTATGACGCACAGAGCGAAAATGGGAGAAAGGGGAGGGGGCAGGGCGGAAGGGAAAAATGACAGGCAAGTGAGAGGTTGAGAGAGGAGAGATGTGTCAAACGTAGCGTCAGCGTGGAGACTCCTCTGACAAGTGGCTGAAGTCCAGACTGAAGCTGGCTGGGGTGAGGGACTCCCCGCTATACTGACAGAAGTTTACAGAGAGCTTTAGGAAATTTGAATTGAGTCTAAATGCCAGCACAGCAGAATGTGAACTCTGTGTTCTGAATGGTAAAAGAAGAGTAAGACACTCATGAAGACTGTTCCACATGCTCATTACCGTTGGCTGACGACAGAGATGGCAGAAGCATCTTGTCTATTCACATCAGATTTTTCAACCAACTGGATGTAAATGCCACTGCCAAAATAAATAAAATAAAATAATTAACTTCAATAATTAAGTCGCACAGTTATTGCTGGCGAAAAAGAATGTTTGTTAACTTTTTTTTTCTATGGAACAACATGTCAAAACCTCTTTTCTTTACAGTGAAAGTATATGATCACTGGCTGTCAAGATCAGCTGCAATTTTGCTTGGTTTATTAAATAAAAAACTTTAAATATTTTTCAGAATTTGAACTAAACAAATACTGACAGATTGACCAAACTAAACAAACTCACTGACTAGACTATTTAGTCTTAATTTGAAGGGTTAGTTCGATTTAATTAGTTAGAACCAAACGACATTTATCTCCATTGACACACATTTCTCAAAATATCTTCTTTAATGTTTCACAGAGTGACATGAGGGTGAGTGAATATGACAGAATTTTCATTTTTGGGAGAACTATCCCTTAAGTAGCTAATTAAAAGAGTAGTTCCAAAAGTTTTATCTCACTCAAGTGAACCCAGGCTGCCATTGGCGGCCCCTAAAATTAATAGTTGCAAGTTGTTATGATATGAGATTATATGAGGTTGTAAATACAAGAAGAAAAGAGTTTGAAAAAGTCAGATTCATAATTATAATTCTTATTTCTGCCCTTTGGCTGTAGAGGTTTTGTGGCAGCATATCTGGCATCCTTAATTCGTTCAAATTCCAGATGTTTCCACAGAGAGACGCATTCTGTGTGAAAGCGTTTGGCTCTGCAACACAACGCTAGAATGTTTCAGGAAAGCAGGCACTGCAGACACATTCAAAGAGCTGCTCAAATGTACCTTTTCATGCTTGTCGCCAGAAGAATGTTCTGGCTTAAATACAGCTCAAGCTGTAACGCCAGCATCTGTGGCATGCTGCTGATTACTCCAGAAAATTATTCTGACTTGTCCCTCAGTCTTTAAAAACCCATGTACAGTAATCCACTTACAATAGACATCTAACGGTTTCAAAGCATGAATGTGAAAGTTTGAAAGCAAATTATTTAGTAAAGCAAAAAGTTTTATTTTATCTTGATTATCATTTGTAGGTATAGGATTACTTTTTAATGTGAATGAACTACCGGCTATCCAGAAATAAGCTGGAATTTGGCTCCTTTAAAAATGCTTTATGGATAGTTACAGTACATCACATTTTAGTATCTTTGCATGCAGAACTTACTAAGTTTACTGAATCTACACATCCTTTGTCTTTAAAAACTGAGGGATGAGTCAAAATTACTTGGGTAATGAAGTTGTATTTCAGCAGTTTTTTTCTACAGAGCATACTTTTTTAGTTAGTATGTTTCTATCAAAATGCATTTTTAGGGTTAATTTTCATTTCTTGCACACTTGCAAACACTTTGAACTTTGAGGTCTCTACAAATAAAGTGTATTACACTGTTCCCATATTGTGAAACATGATATTAAATGAAATCAGTTGCTCGAGTCCAAGAGTTCAATTATGAACTATTGCATTATCACTATCTTGGCTTTCGTTTGTCAGATCCTCTTGTAAGATATGAGAACTTTTCTTAATATATTAGCACTTTTTTTTTACAAGTATTACGTCTAAACATCATTTCGCAAGTGAGTTCACAGCTGTAACACTGCGATGAAAGTTCAAAACAGTGACCATGTTAAGAAGAAGGGACATAAAGCCCCCAGAATGACTGTGTGTTTGACGTGTGAGTGTACGTCCGTGTGTAATTGTGTAAGCTTGTGTGTGAGAGCTCTTCTCCTGAAACTGGACCTTGGAATGTTGTCAGAGTAACGCTGCCAAATCAGCGATTAGTGAGGATGTGTGAGAGACAGCCGTAGAGAGGAGTGAGCTTTGGGGACAGGTGTCCTCAAACACACACACAGACACACATCTCTGGCTCTTCATCTGTTGCGTATTGTGGGACAGTGCGGTTTGCTTTTTGGTGGGTATTTCAGCTATGTGCAGTAGCACGGAGTCCTGTCACACGCTGGTCTAATAACACACTCAGGCTATTATTTCACCATGATTTTAATGTCAGTCTCCAACAGTGTCATATATTAACTTTTTCATTAAGTGGAAATATCTTCTCCCTGTAATAGATTTTCAGGCATGTTTTTTTTTTTTTTACCTTTATTTGGGCATATTTGTTTCTAATTACATTAAAAAAACAGCATGCCATCTATGTCAAACACTTAAAGTTTAATTATTTAATCAATTAAATAATCATTAGTAATAATTTAAATAAACAGATTCTCAATAATGACTTACTTTTAAACTGAAACCACAGAACAGATCAAGAGGTTAGATTCAATGTAGACTCGTTGGAAAAATGCCTTTGACAACATTTCTGCAAAATGATATTACGTTGCTTCTTGGACAAATTCATTACACTTTCAAATCACATTGAGTGGCACGTTCAGTTTTATCTGACTAGCGTGAATCTGGCAATGTTTTATGATGTTGGTGGTAATTTGAATATAACATTACCTACCTACACTAAACATAACTGATAGTGGTAACAGAAGCAGATGTGAAACAGAAACACGTTTGCTGAAACAACCATTCCATTTTAGTTTGTATTTACATCCTTTTAGTGTGACTGGTATTTCACAGGACTTGTACCCCAGCACACAATATCACAAGTGCAACGCTATACCAGGTGTGCTACCGAGCAAGTTTACTTTGTTAGAAAACCTGTACATATTATGTAGCTGGTCATGATGCAAATGCCAAAATGTATTATTTTACAAATCATATTTACAAATGTATTAGTTTATGTTTTTATGTATTATGTGTTATGGATTATGTATTATATTATATTATTGTTTTAAAATATTAGTTCACAAATCACTATAGTAAAAGAGTTATGAAGTCATAACATTGTATTATGCAAGGAAATGCTTAAAGTTTTTATTAACTGATTATCTTCCCTGTGATCATCATTTGTGTGGAAAAGCCACTAGTGTTCATTTTAGCTGAAAACTACAGTGAATTGTATGTATAGGTTGGTTTTTGGAGTTGTCATTAGAAAAATGTTGGTAAAACCAGTTTTTTTTCAAGAATTCCAATAGATTATACAACAGATTCTGCAGTTTAGGACATATGTAGGTTTAGGTTATATGTGTTTTTCTAACTTCGTATTGCATATCGTTTTGTGATCTTCTTCATATTGAGTGTTTACGAGCAGAACATTATGTTGATATCTACCAGAAAACGGTTTTCAAATAAATAAAAAGTGATTGAAAAAAAAATGATTGAATGTTCAGGCTTTCCTCAGCATTTGACATCAAACCAACATCAAATGTCATATAGTCAGTAAATGAATGTGCAGAGCAAAACAGGGGCAATGGGACAATTTTTGTGCCTTTTTTTTCTTTATTTTATTTTTTTTTAAGAAAAGAAAAAAGCTCATGTACATAACTTGTATGCATAACTGAGCATGCAAACAGACTCACTGGTTACACATACCTGTATAACAACACTCACTCTCAGAAAAAAGGTACAAAAAGTTGTCACTGGGGTCAAACCCTATAGTGACCTTTTCTGTATATGCTACAGGTCGCTGCAGTATCTGAAGAGCCACTAAACCTATTAGAAACACCTTAAATAGAATATTAGAAAATATATCAAATATTAGAAAACAGCTATAAACAAAGGAATGAGCGGTAAGAGCATTTTTGTCCCAGCTGAGTGCAATCCCGCTGCAATGTCTGATAGGAGAAAGAAATTAAGAAATTAAGAGAAAAAGAGCTTCAAGATTTGTTATCTCTAAAGTTGATCGGTGAGAAGCTTAATCCAGATGTCCTCACAGTTTGGGTATATCCATAACTCAAGCACAAGAATTGCTTGATAAATGCTGTGGGTCCTGATTAGCCATTTCAAGTGTTTCATCACTGCTTCTAAAATTCATTGATATATTCAAAACTGACATTTAACACATGCTCCAAGATCACCCTGATATAGTGACCATGTTCTTTATTCAGCAGCCAAACGCATGCGAGCGTGAAGGAATGATCTATCTGTTTAGGTCTGCGACTATCTAATGGGGAATGTGTGCAGCAGTGTGTCTGTGATCCATTTCACTTCCAGACGAGAGCAAGTGATAAACTCTATCACATCCACAGAGCTGCAGAGCCCCATGCAGAGCTCAGAGATGAAAGACGCAGACGTATGAGTGTGATAGGTGAGAAGAGATCCACACTACCCCAGATTTATTATTTATATCTCGAATTTGAATAGCATCAGGCTCATTCTAAGGAAACAGTGCCTGTATTTTTCAATTGTGTCCCCAATACGACAATTAACAGGACGCTGAAGTCACATATTTTGATCATTTTATCTCTATTTGGTGTGTAATGCAAAGAGATGTATTAAAATATAGAATAACAAATTTATTATGATTAATCTAGAAAGAACTTATTTTTATTTTATTTTTATTGAAATTAAAATTTCATGTATCACTGTCTTTTTTCTACATTAAAATATTTTCTAAAAAATAAAAAGAAATACAGTATTTGTCTTTGTCCCACACCTTTCTTTAAACAGTATTTGGACTTATTTCCTCTTTAAAAATAATTGATCTTTCTGATATTATATCTAAGGGAATGACATCATAAAAATGTTACAAGTACTTAATTGCGTTAATAGAAATATATGTTTAAGTGCAATAACAGTAATGCTTTTTAGAGATAAAAACAGCAACCTGTTATTTTTCAAAGCCATAATCTGTTACGGAGCTGAGGAGACGTGAGGCATATGGATCCACGTGCAAGCTTTATTAGAAACGTAGTCAAACATAGGCAGGGTCAAACATCAGTAAACAGATCAATTGAGGACAAGACACAAGAGTATTCCGAGAGCGTGCGTGGGTCGACGATTGGCAAACAATGTCCAAAGGGCTTGACAATAGGGGTAATCCAAGTACACAAGCAATAATCCAAACAGGGGCAAACAGAGTCCGAAAGGCAAGACGAAGGGGTAATCCAAAAACACAAAAGCAATAATCCAAACACGGTAAACAGGCTAGGCAAGAGTAAGACTAAGAAACAAGGAAAGGCTCTGTAAGGTATTTATCAGCAATGACTGTGATAAACGCTAAACAATACTCGGCGATGACAGAGAGGAAGTCCAAGGCTTATAAAACGTGTCTGATGGGATCAGCTCTGTAATCAGTGCAATGTGTGATTGGTGACAGCTGTGATCAGTACAATGGATGGTGGGAAATGCAGTCCAGGGGTGACGTGCAACAGTTACTGTAGTGCAAGAGTCAATGTGGTGAGCGAATGACCTCTGGTGGTAAGTGAACGGAAGTTCATAGACCAGATTCGTGACAGAGCCCCCCACAAAGAGCGGCTTCCAGACGCTCCTAACTGAATAAAATCCCAGAGGGCGGTGGAGCGGAGGCGGAACAGGGGGAGGGACGGAGGGCAAGGACCATGTGGACGTGGACTGGGGCCTGGGGCAGAGCTGAAAGCCAGGACAGAACCAGAGGCCAGGACAGGGACAACCGAGCAGGGACCCACCAGGGCGGAGCAAGCGGAACAGGAGCCCACCAGGGCGGAGCAGAAGACCACCAGACCCGAGCAGCAAACCACCACGGCAGAGCAGGTGGGGCAGAAGGCCACCAGACTGGAACCGACGAAGCAGAAGACCACCACGGCAGAGCAGATGACCGCCAGACCTGAGCAGACGAAGCAGAAGATCACCACGGCAGAGCAGAAGGAACTGTAAGCCAAGGCTGAGACTGGGACCTAGAAAACACTGAGACACACGAAACAGCCAGAGCATTTTGGGTCCCAAGAGCCAAGGCAGGGAACACAAAAAGTTCATCAATAATTTCTCGGGCAAATGAGAGGGTAGACAGTCCAAAGTCTGACTCATAGACTGAAACCGAATTGGCAGCTAGCATTAAATTAGACAAATTAACTAGGGCTTCACTGGCAGACGATACAACACTAGAATTATTGACATGGAGTGCATTTCTAGTTTCTGGGTTTATGAAAGGCAGGTTTATGGGTTTAAAGGCGAGTTTTTGGGCTGTGACAGATAGGGCAGCAAACTCGGGGTTGGTGTCCTTGTGCATGGCTGGACAGACAGACAGTTCAACAGTTGATACACACGGGGAGACTGAGCAAGGTGACAGCTTATCATTAGACTCACTGGCAGGGAGTGGCGAGATGGATGGCATAACAGACCTATTTGTGAAAACAGAACAAGTAGATAGTCCATATTTCTAGTCACTGACTGGAACTGGCAAGACAGAGTGTTCACTAACAGCCACCTCGGCTGTGACTGATAAAGCTGAGAGACTCAAAGCAGCTTCTTCAGCAAGTTCAGAACAAAACAAAAATTCATAATTGGCCTCCATGGCCGGTTCAAAGAAAGGCAGGGATTCATAAGTGGCTTCCGTAGCCGTGACAGGACAGGCAAGGAGCTCACAGACAGCCTTCATGGCCAGGGCAGGACAGGGCGAGAGTTCATATTTGAGTACCACTGACACCTCTGACAGTTCTGCAGCAGATGCTGCCACCTTTGGAGGTACTTTCGACCGTGACTTGACAGGCTGAAAGTGTGTTGCTGGGCGCCACCACCAAGCAAGGAGCTGAAGTGAGCACCGCCACTTTGGGAGGTTCTGCAGCATGCGCCGCCACCTCTGGAGAAACTGCAGCGGGCACTGTCGCTTTGGGAACCACAGCAGCGAGTGCCACTACCTCCAGAGGTTCTGCAGCCTCTGCCGCCACCTCTAGAGACATCATAGTGGAGGCTGCCATCTCTGGAAGTTCTGTGGTGGTGTATGCAGCCCAAATACACCAAAAAGTAATCCCCATCATGGGAAGCACTTTAGGGGAATCAGTTCGGGAACAGGAGGGCTAGAATGAGTGGGTTTGGAGATACCAGCTGTGTGTGCAGAAACCAGCGGTGCATCCCTCACACTGGATAACAGACTGGGAAATCGAAGAATTGACCTTGAATATCTGGGTATGATGGACAGGAAATGACAAGACTCTGGATGATCAGCTGTGACGTGGTGTGACTCTGATTGATCAGCTGTGACACGGCGTGACTCTGGATGATCAACTGTGATGTGACGTAAATCTGGATGATCAGCTGTGACACGGTGTGACTCTGGATAGACCAGATTTGTGACATAATCGATCACGTTTTAACATTTGTATGTTGTCATTTTAAATCTTCAGTGAAATCACGAGCGACAGATGCGCAAAATAATAATTTTATTATTATTATTATAATAATAAAATGTCTATTTCATAACTGAGAAAGCGTTAAAGGTCGAATAAAGTTTACCACACACTCTAGTGTTATTTTGTGTGTAGGAATGTTTGTGTGCACTCAGAGCAGGCCGGTAAGTCTCATTAACTGAGAATAAAGTAAGGCAGTGTTACATGTGTTGGAGAGATACAGAAACACACTGTTCAGTT